>CM040119.1:149167983-149863182 GCA_022559845.1 Amorphophallus konjac
GGGGAGAAACAGACTTCCCCTTTAAAATGGCCTGAAAGGCCAGAAGTTGCTCGGGGCTGAGCTGTGTACTAGCGAGGGCACCCAAAAGGGAGAAGATATCCTGGGGTGGAGATACCTCCCGTGGAACAACGGGGACCTCTTGTGAGGTCTCGCGGGAGGGGCCTGAGTCCATTGCGTGGACCCGTGGGTCAGCTGACTGACCACGACCTAATTGATTCTCTTCGGAAGAGTCGTGAGCCATTCCTGTAATTTTACCAGAGCGTAAATGCATACACTAGCAAACAAGTATCAGAGATTAACAGACAAGTGGATGATCTTACGCCATTTTTTTGTTTTTGTTTTAACCCCTTTTTTGTGTTTTGATTTACTTAATTTTTTTTTGATTTTTCTTTTTCTTTTTTTTTGATTTTAACAAATATAAAATTCACACTTAGTAGGAGGGACCCTAATTGCACTTTGTTTTACCGCCGTGTCAGCTAGGGGCACTCGTCTCACCACGAATAGGTAACTAACTCCGAGGTACTTCAGTGGTACAACCAGCCCAGTGAAGGAAGAGGGAATCCTTCGCTGTCGGGGACTTACGGAGGTCTCAATGGAGGAGATCCTAGTCCGTCGAGAGGAATTCCCGACGGAGAGTCCTTCCTTCACCGAGAGGGGTTAATCCTTAAATAAGTAAAAGAAAGAAAAGAAAAGGGGTAAATGCAAATGCAGTGCTGAATAAAAGATGTATAATGCACAAATACCAGAGATAAACACACAAATAGAACAGGGATATAAAAGCAATTAACAGATGGAGTAGGATACAACCGTTCCTCTTTCCGAGACACGTAGATCACTTGGAAAAAGAGAAAGGGGCTCTAAGGGTGCACGTAGTGCACAAGGGGAATGACGTAGTGCACGTGGCCACAATAAGGAGGCGGGGCACGAGGATGCCAAATAGAGGGAAACAAGGAGGCGGGGCACACGAGGGTGCCAAATAGAGGAGAAGAGGCACACGTGGGTGCCGAATGGAGGGGAAGAGGCACACGTGGGTGCCGAATGGAAGGGCACACGTGGGTGCCGAATGGTAGGGAGGGCACACGTGGGTGCCGAATGGTAGGGGCACACGTGGGTGCCGAATGGTAGGGAGGGCACACGTGGGTGCCGAATGGTAGGGGAAATGCACGTGGTGCATGAGACAACGTTAACCTCTCAAGTAACCACAAAGGACCGGGGGAGTGCACGAGGTGCACGAGGGGAGTGAGCGCACGGGGGCGCAATAAGGAAGGGCACACGTGGGTGTCAAAAGGAGAGGCACACGTGGGTGCCGAAAGATTGTGGGTAACCAGAAAAGCAAAAAGCAGGTCCCACCATGATCGCCAGAGATGTGAACGCATCACGTGGTGGACTGAGAGAGAGAGAGATGGGGTTTCTCCCTCTCCGAGTAATAAAGGGGTGAAAGAAATGAGGACAAAACAATGAAACGCGCGCTATAGGGGATATGGAAAGAACGGTGGACAAGTACAACTTACAAATGACACTCTAATGGAGACATAAAGAATTTACACTGACAAAACTCCGGTACATGGCGGAGATAGGGGTCCGAAGACCCTCTCGCGCAAACTGAACCCCTTCCCGGTAGGCGTAACCTATCGTTCCGAGAGCAGCTTTTCAGATACCGAATTCGAGTCCTGGGACTCTACGTAATAGAATTTGACAGACGGGAAGACACGTAGACTCGGAAATTGTAACGATATATCACTCCCCGAACAGTTACAAGAACAATATGAATAAAAGCACACCACCGCAGGACATTGGTCTTTGCGGGATTTTAACAACAATATTGCAAGATGAGCAGTAATTAATACACGTACATCTAGAAACCACCGCAAGACATTGGCCTACGGGATTTTTTAAAGCAATATAAATAATAAATAAAAGTATATATATACCACCACGAGACATTGGCCTCTGCGGGGTTTTTAATGCATTATAAATAATAAATATAAATATATATACACACCACCACGAGACATTGGCCTCTGCGGGATTTTTACTATAACATAGATAATAAATATAAGTATATAAATATATGAACCACCACGAGACTGTGGCCTCTGCAGGGTTTTTACTATGACATAAATAATAAGTATAATATATATATATATATATATATATAGAAACCACCACGAGACTGTGGCCTCTGCGGGGCTTTTAATGCAACATAAATAATATAAATAATATATATATGTATATATAGAAACCACCACGAGGCTTTGCCCTCTGAGGGGTCTTTAATGCGACATAAATAACATAAATAATATATATATATATATATATATATAAACCACCACCACGAGACTTTGGCCTCTTAGGGGTCTTTACTATAATATAAGTATATGTGACAGGAAAGGAAAAGGGATGAAATAAACCGCCGCGAGATGTTGATCTCCACGGGATTTTAAACCGATGATAGGGAAATGCTGAAATTAAATAGTTAGGAGTTAGAAAGTAAAGTGCAGAAAATAAAATGTTGAAATGGAAACGGTCGCGGGAGGTGACCCACCGCACTAGTTAGGAATTAGATATACAGAAAGTAAATCACATAAACCGCCGCGGGGAATAATCTTCCGCGCGGGTGAGACCAGAGACAGAAGTAGATAACCGCTGCGGGAAGCAACTCTCCGCGGGTGTTATTAAAACAAAGATGATCAAAATGGAGCGCGCGTTAAGAGTGTTGTGATCGCGAGAGACCGAGGGTCCCGAGTGGATTGATCGCTTTTACCTTTGACGCGGGAATTGCGTGGGTTCCTTCTTTCTCTTCTTTAGACAGGCTGAAGAAGAGGGCCTTTTAATTTGTTACCCCTACACAAGGAACAAACATAGGAAAACTGGTTGGTGAGAACAACGGTGGTGTAGTACCAATCCTTAGATAATGAAACTGTAAATAACATAAACGAACACGTACCTGGTTGGTGTGTTTAAAACCCCTTTAGAACTAAAAGGTATGAAATGTCATGATAAAATGCACAAACACACAAAAGCACCCACAAGCGAGACCCTTTCGGAGAGAAAGGCATGGCACATATGCTAAGATGATGCATGCAATATAATGGACTGACTGAATAAAAATAAGGGGGAGAAAAGCTTATCGGGGAAGACCGGCGACGAGCTTTGAGAAGGGCTTCAATATCACGAGCACAGCATGACCGAAGGACTTCGGAGCGGACTTCAGAAACTAGTTAAGTCGGACATAAGAACACACACACAAGCATATACATATGAATGATAAATATACTTATGTAACCATATACTTAAACATATTAAATATATTTAACATATACATAAACACACACATATAAACATATTCGTAAATTGGTCGAAATAAAAGAACAAGAATTTGAGAAAGAAGACGAGAAAGGGAGAGAGAAAACTCTTTTTTTTTATTTATTTTTAAGACTTTGTTTTAGAAGGAAAAGGATAAGATATATATATATAATACATATGTGACATATATATTATGTATATAATATATATAATATATATATATATGGGAGAAAAAAAGAAAGAGAGAGGGCGAATGAGGGGGGGGAGAACGATTAAAAAAAATGAAAAAGAGAGAGAGAGATCGAGAGAGAGAAGAGAGGGAAGGAGATAGTGAGAGAGTGGGGAATAAAAAAAAACTAAAAGAAGAGAGAGAGGGGGATCGAGAGGGAGAGAGAACGTGAAAGGGGGAGAGAGAGAGAGAGGAAGAGAGAGACAGTGAGGGGGAGAGGATAAAAAAATGAAAAAGAATAAGAGAGAAAGATCGAGAGGGGGAGAGAAGGTAATAGAGAGGATTAAAAAAAATAAAAAAATGGGAGAGGGGGAGAGATCGAGAGGAGGAAGAGGAAGAGAGGGGGAGTTAGAGAGAGAAGCAGAGAGAGGGTGGGGGAGAGAAAGAGAGAGCGGTTGAGGGAGAGAGAAAGAGGGAGAGAAAAGAGAGAGGGGGGACGCGACAGAGAAAAGAGAGGGGGAAGAGAAGAGAGAGAAGAGAATAAAAAAATAAAATAAATGAAGAGAGAGGGCGTGGAGGAAGAGAGAGGAAGAGAGAAAGATGAGAGACGGAGGGAGAGAGAATGAGAGAGAGACGCAGGAGGGAGAGAGAGAGATCCGGCGAGAGGGAGGAGAGAAATGGCGAGAGAGAGAGAGAGATGCGGGAGAGAGAGAGAGGGAGCCCGGGGGCGGCTTGCAGCAGCCGGGGAGGAGGAAGAGAGAGGGTGAGTGAGAGTTAACTGGAGAGAGGGAGGGACCGGCAGAGAGAGGAGAAAGAGAGAGAGAGAGACCCGCGTCGGGAGGAGGAAGAGAGAAAGAGAGAGACGCGGGAGGTGGAGGGAGAGAGACGGAGAGAGAGCACGACGCGGCGGGAGGCGGTGGTCGACGCGGTGAAGGCCGGAGGAAGCTGCGGACGTGGCCCGGGGGGTTGACGGCGTGCTCACGGTGGTCGAGCAGGTGGCCGGCCGGAGGTGGCAACGTGGTGACGGAGGTGGTGCTGCAGGTGCACGATGGTGGCATGCGCGTGTGCGGTGGGGAGGAGCGTCGGTGGCGACGTGGAGATCGAGGGGAGGCGTCAGGTGGTGGCAGTCCGTCGACGACGGCTTGCAGACGGCTTCGGTAGTAGCGTCGCGGCGGCGAAGGAAGTTGCAGGCGTGATAGGCGCAGGGCGGCGATGGGTGGCGTGGAGCGACTATGAGGGAGCGTTCGTGGACGTGAGGGAGCGGCGATGTTAGCAGGAGGTGGCGCGATGCATGCAGGGTGTGCTGCGCAGGCTCGTGGTGGGGGTTTGGACGCGGCAGCTGGGAACGGCGACGGTGGAGTGATTGGCGTGGGGATGGAGGGCGTCCAACGAAGGTTGGGTGCAGCGGCAGGCTAGAGAGAGGAAGGGAGGGTCGCGTGAGGGCGGTCGGTGGAGGGCGGTACGGTGCATGCAAGGAGGACACGGACGACGACGGGGGCGGCCAAGAGGATGACGGTGATGACGGTGGGGGTCTTCCGGTGTTGGACGCGGCAGCCGAGAGGTGGAGGGAGAGAGAGGTCAGTCGGCGAGGGGGAGCGGTGGCGTGGTTTCGGGAAAGAGGGAGAGAGAGGTATGCACGAGGGGATGATGCTTGAGAGAGGGAGTGGGAGAGAGTAACGCGGGGTTGGCTACGGTAGTGGGAAGTGGGTTAGCAACGTGGGGGCGAGGGAAACATGCTGTGGGATGATAGAGAGAGGTCGAGTGTGATGGGGAATGTGTGGCTTTACGTGAGTGAGGGTGGGGTGAGGGTGAGTGTGCATGTGTGTGCCGTGAGGGAGAGGGAAATGAGCAGAGAAGCGAGAGGGAGAGAAAGAGAGAGAGATGGGAGAGGAGACGATGGGGAGGGTGATGGAGAAATTTCGTGAGAAGGAGGGAAGAGAATAGAGGAATAGAAAGGGACTTGGGGATAAGATATATATATTATTTTTATTTTTATTTTTATTTTTATTTTTATTATTATTATTTTGTTTGTTTTATTTATTTTTGTTTGCTTTTTTTATGCTTTTGTTTATTTTTTTTATAATTATCATATCTTTAACTTTTTAATAAATATATTTTTATCAATTTTATATATATAGTAATCATTTATATATATATATATTTACAAAAATAAATTTATTATTAAAGAAGATCAACTACATATTTTTTATATAAACATAATTATACACATTTTTGAATTTCATTTTCTCTTTTGTTTATTTATATGTATATGTATTTTAATTTTCTCCCTCTCACAACATAAATGCAATTTAACCAAAATTAAGGAAATCACTCAAATAAAAGAAAATGTAAGCCACTTGAGGGCATTATGGTACAATATGGGATTTACTTGTCGTAACATCAGAAACGGCGTGTCTACAGTGTTGAACCCCCTCCTCATGTAAAATGCCTTATGGTTTTGATGTTGACCAAATTATTTGTAAACTGAAAATGAGTCTTTCTAACGTCCTGGATTTCAACTCATCATACGAGGTTTTGGCGTGTTATGAATGCTCAAAGCAATCTTCTCAAGGGTAAGTGAGTTAATTTGGCATTTTGGATGAAAGAACTAATTGTGAGTTATTTTGACAGGCCAATCTACAAGGACAAGAATTTCAATGCTCTGGGACGTTTGGTGAGATCGACTTCAACTTTGATATTCAATTCTATGGTTGAAGTTCTTTAAGATCGTCTCATGTTTGAAAAATGTCTAAGTATGAAATGGTTTAAGCTTAATTGTATGACATGCTTTATGAAACCCTTTTTGTAGCTCATAAACTTGTTCTTGAACGCTTTTGATGGCTTGCATGATTATTTTAGAAGTTCTGGAACTTGAATCGGTCATTTGGATCGCGTTCTCGGCCTATTGGTGTTATGGCTGAAAGGGTCGACCCCAAGGGTCGACCCCTAGACCATGGGTCGACCCCAAGGGTCGCCCCCTGTTGTTTTTATTTTCCGACCCGTCGGATTTTGTTTCTGGACCAGCGAGGGTCGACCCCAAGGGTCGACCCCCTGTGTAATATTTCTTTGACCAGCAGGCTGTTCTTTTGAGGGTCGACCGGTCGACCCATGCATTCTGGGCAGGAAAACCACTCACGAGGGTCGACCCCAAGGGTCGACCCCTTCAGTTCTGGGCCGAGCCGTGATTGTTGACTCTTGGGATTTCGACCTCATGGGTCAAATGTATTAGGTTGGGAGCCCGTGTTTAGCTCCACGTTTTGTGGATCTGGTCCCTTGACCGTCCCCAGAACTCTCTTGGCCTATATAATATCGTTTGGTTGATGAAAATCCTAAGGGAAAAATCGTATGTTGAGCTGTAAGCCTTCTTTCTAAACCCTTGTGTTTGCAGGTTGAAGCAGCCACCTCCCGACCTTGTACCAGCTTGAAGATTGCGTGAAAGTGAAGGGAAGGAGAAGGAGAACTACTTCTATACAAGTCACAGCTGCTGGATGCGATCCAAATCAACTTGAAGCTTCATTCAAGCCAAGATCATCACTGTGCTGCACAAAGTGTTCAATTAAATTCGTGGAAGTGAAAGGTGGAGCTCCAACCAGGATAATCCAACTTCTTTTCATTCCTCTCACTCTGAATACTTTGAGTTTGACTTCATCATCTGTTTGTAGTCCGTAAATAAGAGATTTGTGTGTGTGTGTGTTTGTGTTCGGCAACACGAACGTGTGTGTGTGTGTGTGCTTGCTGTTCTACACAGCGTGTGTGTGTGTTTGCTGTTGTATACAGCGTGTATGTGTGTGATTCACTGTCTAGTGAAGGTTAATCCTCCGTGTGAGGGGTGGACGTAGGGGACACGGTGTGTACCCGAACCACCTAAAAATCCCGTGTGTCCATTGTGGTTTGATTTTCCGCTTTATTTCGTGTGGGCTTCACGGTGAAGAGAGAATTCAATTTCTTGTTAATTAATCACACCATCATCACGCATTCACGTGTGTGTTTCTGTTCGTGCTAGATTTGAGTTCGTTGTTTATCTTGCTTAGCTCCCGTGTAGCTTGTTTTTAGTTTTTATTGGCCATCAATTCACCCCTCCCCTCTTGATTGCCACCCTCCGGGACTCAACAATTGGTATCAGAGCTTTGGTCTCTTGTTGATTTACGATCTCACGGTCGTCAGAGCAGATCCCGTTAAATGGCAAACAGAGGGATGATGCCCGAAGGGCATTCCATTCAAAGACCTCCGTTCTTTGATGGATCGAACTACCCTTACTGGAAAAATAGAATGTATGTTTTCCTACGTGCCTAGGACTATGATGTTTGGCGTGTCATAAGTAAGGGTCCATATGTTTTATCTGAAAAAGAAGATGAATGGGATGAAGAAGATATAGAGAAGTGTTCAATGAACTTTAAGGCTATGAATATAATTCAATGTGCCATTCACCCTAACGAATACTCACGAATATCTATGTGTGCCTCTGCGCAGGAGATGTGGGACAAGCTGCGGCTTATATATGAAGGAACATCGCAAGTCAAGGAAACAAAGGCCAATCTCTTAGTTCGGGACTTTGAGTTGTTCGCAATGAAGCCAGAAGAATCAATTTCTGATATGTTTGCAAGGCTAACAGAAATTACAAATGGACTAAAGGCGCTTGGCAAAGAATATTCAAACAAGGAGCTCGTAAGAAAAGTTTTGAGATCCCTTTCTCCCCAGTGGCATACAAAAGCCACTGTAATTGAAGATTCCAAAGACCTCAGCACCCTAACTCTCGATAGTTGATCGGCTCGCTGATGACACACGAAATAAACATCAAAAGAAGCGAGGAAGATCACAAGAAAAAGAAGGTTGTCACACCACTGGCCATAAAGGTGAATTCACCGGATTCAGAGGGCAGTGATAATGATTCTATTGGCAACACAGAAGATGAAGAACTGGTTGCCATGGTCACACGACGAGTAAGAAGGTTCGTCAAAGGAACAAGGAAGTTCGGTGGTCAGTTCAGGAAGGGTCCAAGAAGGCAAGGACCAAACAAAGGAGAAGTAGCAAGAAGGAAGAAATAATTTGCTACGAGTGCAAGAAACCTGGCCACATGCGAGGTGAATGCCCCGACCTCATCAAGAAAGTGAAGAAAGGTAAATTCAGGAAGCCCAAGGCCATGATGGCCACATGGAGCGACGAGGATGAGGATGACTCCGGCATTGAGGATGGACTTGACGAGCTAGTCCAAAATCTATGCCTCATGGCCAATGATGATGAAAAGGTAGATTCTGAACCTGAAACTCTCACTTGTGAGCAATGGCAAATCGCATATGAGTCTTTGTATGAAAAATGTAGAAGATACAAATCTGAAAATAGAAATTTGAAAAAGAAAATTGATCTTCTTGTTCATACAAACAAATCATGTGAAGAATGCCATCCTTTGAAATCAGAAAGTGAAAGCATGAAACATCAAAATGAAATTCTCGTTTCAAAAATTGAATTGTTTGAGGAAGAGATTTCATGCATGAGAGAAGAACAATCTACATTTCTGAAAATGCATGAACACTTATAAAATGAATTGGAACAAGAAAAGCTTGCAAGTATTGCTTGCAAAGAAGCCAAGGTGAAGGCTGAAGAAGAGATCCAATCTCAATTGGCTCAAATAAAAGAACTTGAGGATGCTCTTGTCATTCTTGAAAAATCAAAAATTCAAACTACCCATTGGGCTCCCACAAATTCAGCTTCCTCCAAAACCAAGAAACACATGCATAACTCTTATTCCAATGTTGGTATAAGGTGGAAAAGAGATGAAAATATCATTTGCTTTTATTGTGGAAGAATGGGTCATGACATGTATGACTGTAGAATTCTGAAATATGATGAAGAAAAGTTTGCTAAAGTCAGAAACAGATCATATGTGCATCATGCTTCTAACCACCATGGACCCAAGCTTGCTTGGGTACCAAAATCTCCATAAGCACTTCAATTGTATTGCAGGTCCACACGAGAGCTCAGAAGAACAAATGGTACTTGGATAACGGGTGCTCTCGGCACATGACGGGAAACATGGAATGGTTTGTGGACCTGCATAAAAAGGATGGTGGAATGGTGGCATTCGGTGGTAAGGACAAAGGAAAAATCATTGGAGAAGATAAGATTGGTAAGAATCAAAATCACACCATTGAAAATGTGCTGCTTGTGGAAGGTTTGCATCACAACCTTTTAAGCACAAGTCAACTTTGTGATAAGGGATGCAATGTTGTTTTTGATTCTAATCACTGCACTGTTTTGAACAGACACACTCATGAGGTTAAGTTCATTGGATTCAGGTATAACAATGTTTATATGATAGACTTAAATGATGCTTCTCATGAGGGTTTGTGTTTGATTGCAAGGAACAAGGATGATGCGTGGCTATGGCATCGCCGGCTTGGACATGCCAGCTTCAATGTCTTGCTGAAATTATCAAGGAAAGATTTGGTGATTGGACTGCCCAAGTTGAAGGTCGTCGAAGACGGAGTGTGTGGGGCGTGCAGCATGGGAAAACAGGCAAGGACGTCATTCAAAAGCAAGAATGATGTGACCACATCGAGGCCTCTAGAAGTCATCCACATTGATCTCTTTGGACCAAGCAGGACACATAGCTTGGGTGGTAAACTATACGGCTTTGTAATTGTGGATGATTATTCTAGATTTTGTTGGGTTTACTTCCTTTCACATAAAAGTGATGCCATGACGGAATTTGAAGCATTTTGCAGGGTGGTACAAAATGATAAAGGGGTTTGCATCAAAACCGTGCGGAGTGATCACGGCAGAGAATTTGATAACCATGAGTTCAGCGATTTTTACAGGGCTCAAGGCTATTCTCATGATTTCTCCGCACCAAGAACCCCCGAGCAGAATGGCGTTGTTGAAAGGAAAAATAGAACCCTGATTGAAATGGCAAGAACGATGCTAAATGAGAATAATCTGCCAAGGTACTTTTGGGCTGAAGCAGTGAACACGGCCTGCTACATAATCAACCGTGCCATGGTAAGACCATTATTGAAGAAAACCCCCTATGAGCTGTACAGAGGTAAGAAGCCAAACATTTCACATCTTAGACCGTTTGGCTCAACATGCTACATTCACAACAATGGTAAGTTAGACCTGGCGAAATTTGATCCCAAAAGTGATAAAGGTATTTTTCTTGGGTACTCACTGTGCTCAAGAGCATATCGAGTGTATAACTTGAGAACTCTTGTTGTTGAGGAAAGCCCCCATGTTATCATCGATGAATCATCTCCAAATAAAACTAATGACAAACCTGTCTTGCAGGATGATCAGTTGGATATTGAAGATATCGAGAAGAAAGAAGGAAAAGTGGAGAAACAAGAAGAAGATGAAGAACCACATGAAAATGATGAAAAGAAACAAGAAGAAGAACCACAAGAAGTTGAGGCTAATCCGGAAAATCAAGCTGAACGGTAGCCACCAATTCAATGGAGTTTTCCAAAGGACCATCCGTCGGTCAATGTAATGGGCGATGTTGAAGAAGGAGTACGGACACGAGCCTCATTCAGGGAAGTTGAAAATCAAGACTATATTGCCATGCTCTCTCAATTTGAACCCAAATCCATAGAAGAAGCCTTAGGTGATGAGTCATGGATTTTGGCCATGCAAGAGGAATTACACCAGTTCCAAAGGAACAAAGTGTGGTTCCTCGTTCCATGTCTAAGAATCACTCCGTGATCGGAACAAAATGGGTTTACCGTAACAAAACAAACGATCAAGGAGTGGTTACTAGGAACAAGGCCAGGCTTGTTGCCAAAGGCTATAGCCAAGAGTTGGGTATAGACTTTGATGAGTCTTTTGCTCCAGTAGCAAGACTCGAGGCTGTGAGGGTTCTTTTAGCATTTGCATGCTGTCATAATATCAAGTTATTTCAAATGGATGTTAAGAGTGCGTTTTTGAATGGCTATATCCAGGAGGACGTGTACGTGGAGCAGCCACCGGGGTTTGAAGACACAACGCATGCAGACCATGTATACAAGTTGAACAAAGCTCTTTACGGTCTGAAACAAGCACCCCGTGCATGGTATGAACGATTAAGCGATTTCCTTGCCCAAAATGACTTCAAACGAGGTAACATTGATCAAACCCTTTTTACAAAATTGAAGGGTAAGGAAATCTTAATTGTTCAAGTTTATGTTGATGATATTATCTTTGGCTCCACTAATGACACTCTTAGCAACGACTTTACAAAATTGATGCAAAGTGAGTTTGAAATGAGCCTCATGGGAGAGTTAACTTTCTTTTTGGGATTGCAGGTACATCAAACGGTGGACGGGTTGTTCATACACCAAAAGAAATATGCAATGGAGTTGCTGAAAAAATTCGATTTAGCATCAACAAAGCCACAACCAACACCCATGTCCACTTCAATGAAAATTGATCAAGATGAGAAAGGTACATCAGTGGACCAAAAACTCTTTAGAAGTATGATAGGTTCGCTATTGTATCTAACTGCCAGCAGGCCCGACATACAATTTGCTGTTTGTCTATGTGCAAGATTTCAGTCAAATCCAAAAGAATCTCATTTGTCGGCTGTGAAACGGATTTTTAGATATATTGCTGGTACAGTTAACTTAGGATTGTGGTTTCCACGGAATTCATGCTTTGAACTAGTCGCTTATTCTGATGCCGATTACGCGGGCTGTAAGATGGATCGGAAAAGCACAAGTGGATATTGCCATTTTCTTGGGGGTTGTGTGGTCTCATGGGCCTCCAAGAAATAAAATTCAGTGGCATTATCAACAGCCGAAGCCGAGTATGTGGCTGTCGGTAGTTGCGTTGCCCAAGTGCTATGGATCCAACAGCAAATGATTGATTATGGCATTTCCTTTAAAAACACCCCAATTCTTTGTGATAACACATCCGCCATAAATCTGTCCAAAAATCCAGTTCATCACTCTCGCACCAAGCATATTGAAATTAGACATCATTTCATTAGAGACCATGTGAGTAAGGGTGATATTAACATCAGTTTTGTTGAGACAGATCGTCAAATTGCCGACATTTTCACCAAACCTCTTAGTGTAGACAAGTTCACATCATTTAGAAGGGAACTAGGGGTTTGTAGGATAGATCAATCTGAGTCTTAATCATGTGCATCAATGTCATCGCATTGCCTGTAGTGTGTCATATATATTTGTCATGCATGTGCATAGTCGTGCTTGAAAAACAACAAAAAAAAATTTGTGCATGAAAACCTGGATTGCCTGGTATGCATGTTCTTATTATAGAATACAACCATTGGTTTTGCAATTTCTATGGCCGATAGCTCCTTGAATTTTCTTAAGGCCAGCAAAAGAGCAATTGATATCAAAATCTGAATTTTAGGAGACGGTAAACAATGAACGCCTTCTATGTAAGTCATTCTTGAAGCAAGTTCCCCAGTGTGTATACCCATTTAAATAACTCAAATTTCTTGATTCCAACACAATATGATCACTGGGGACTCGAGCCATATCATTCGATTCCTTGAAATTCCGTTTTCATCAGCTTTTGCAGCAAACCCTGGAAGGGTCGACCCCAAGGGTCGACCCACGCAAAGGGGTCGACCCCAAGGGTCGACCCTCGCTATCGGGTAAGGTTCTGGGGCTGGGGTTTAAAAGGGGACGACCCATAGGGTCGACCCGTTCCGGTCGGGCGGCTTCGCCGCTTCCGAACCGGCTCCAATAAGGGAGGAAACCCTAAGTTTCCCCCCTCCCATCCATTAAAACCCCTCCAGCCCCCTTCTAGGCTAAGCCACCACCTTCTCTAAGCCCTAAAACCCTCTTTGGCATCCCCCATTGTGCCCTAGCGCGGCCCTCTTGGTGGCTACCCGCGCGGATCGTTCTTCCGACGCTAGCACCGCGTCTCGTTGTTTTTCCTTGCACTGAGGTAAGTTCTTGATGTGTGGAGGATCCCCATTTTCTCGCGTGGAAGCATTTCTCTCCAAGTTGAGCCATTTTGATCTACTCCCTCATCTCCGGTTCCGTCGATTTGTGGTTAGATGGCCCCAAAGAGGCAAGCTTCACGCAGCCGTGGAGAGTCGAGTGCGGCCCCAGCACGACGTGGTCAGGCGGGCGCCCGAGGCAGAGGACCGGCGCCGCCACCCAAAGTATTGGATAGAAAAGTCCTACGGCCACGGTCGGTATCTTTTGTAAACTTGAATCGTCATCTTCCAGGACTAGTTGATGTGTTATGCAGTCAGCCGAATCTAGATTATTTCATGTCTGCACATCGGCGTATATATCCCAACTTGGTACATCAGTTTTATGGAAATTTTATCATGTCCGGGGAGCACCCAACTACAATGGTTCATGGCCACCGGTTAATTCTCACTACAGAATTTTTGGGAGCAGCATTTAATCTCTCGACTGAAGGTTTTATGCTTGGAGATATTGAAATTCCTGAAGATGTAGTGTTTCAAATGATGAAAGGTGAAGAAAGGGGTAACCGTTCTGTGGCAGGGCTGAATGCCAATCATTTTCCGCCTTTGCAACACATTTTACACAGAATGATCACCACAATTTTACTTCCAAGGGGCGGCGGTCATGACAAGGTCACTGAAATTCACATGTTTCTTTTCTACTGCATTTTAAGTGGCATTCCTGTGAATTTCCCAGCCATGATTTTATTTCATATGAGCAATAGCATGAAGCACAAGAACCGCACCATTCCATATGCTGCTGCACTCACTGCTGTGTTTACATACTTGGGTATTGATCTCTCCAAAGAAAACTCACAAACCATCCGAGAGGCTGACATTTTCACAATTCATTCCATTTGCCATAATATGGGATATGAGCTGCTTGATGGAAATTTAGTTCGCACTTTGAAAAGTACTGAACAAGAGATCAGTTCTGAGGATGAAGATGATGAATATGAACAGGCCCCACCTGCCGAAGATGTGCCTTCCGAGGAGGTTCAGCTACTCATGGATCGGTTGGACTCGATAGATGACCGATTAGACAGTTATGGGGAGACTTTGGAGGCATGCAACACCAACTTGCGGATCTGAAGCTTAGTCATCAAGTGCACACCCAGTATGTTCAAGACTCATTTGATCATCAATCCAACTTGCTTGAGAAATCTTGGGTTATATGAGGCGTCCGCACACCTCACCGCCTTCCGATGAAGATTAGATGACATTGCTCTTGCAGCTTGGACTTTACTCCCTACTTATTTCACCCCCTCCTTTTTGATGTTGCCAAAGGGGGAGAAAAGACTATTTCGGCTATTTATATGTATGTGTGATGAATGCTTGCCTGCATGTGTGCTCATTTTCAGTTGCCTTTCAGTTTGCATTTTAGAGTCATGGCATATTGTGTGAGTCTCAAGTTCTATTATGTCTCATTGTTATTGCATTTGAACCCTTCCTATTTCACCTTGTTGTCGGCACACCTTGTGGTAATGCTACTCAATCTCACATATTTTGTCAAGTTGCCCTTGATATCGGTTCAGTATGGTGATTTCAGTTCAATATTGGTGGTTGATATGTTTCATGATTATGTGGTTTCACTTATTCTTGAATGGTGGATTACATTGATCAAAAATGCAATTTTGATTAAATTTTGTCATCATCAAAAAGGGGGAGATTGTTGAACCCCTCCTCATGTAAAATGCCTTATGGTTTTGATGTTGACCAAATTATTTGTAAACTGAAAATGAGTCTTTCTAACGTCCTGGATTTCAACTCATCATACGAGGTTTTGGCGTGTTATGAAGGCTCAAAGCAATCTTCTTAAGGGTAAGTGAGTTAATTTGGCATTTTGGATGAAAGAACTAATTGTGAGTTATTTTGACAGGCCAATCTACAAGGACAAGAATTTCAATGCTCTGGGACGTTTGGTGAGATCGACTTCAACTTTGATATTCAATTCTATGGTTGAAGTTCTTTAAGATCATCTCATGTTTGAAAAATGTCTAAGTATGAAATGGTTTAAGCTTAATTGTATGACATGCTTTAAGAAACCCTTTTTGTAGCTCATAAACTTGTTCTTGAACGCTTTTGATGGCTTGCATGATTATTTTAGAAGTTCTGGAACTTGAATCGGTCATTTGGATCGTGTTCTCGGCCTATTGGTGTTCTGGCTGAAAGGGTCGACCCCAAGGGTCGACCCAAGGGTCGCCCCCTATGGTTTTTATTTTCCGACCCGTCGGATTTTGTTTCTGGACCAGCGAGGGTCGACCCCAAGGGTCGACCCCTCGGCCTGAGGGTCGACCCTTGGGGTCGACCCCCTGTGTAATATTTCTTTGACCAGCAGGCTGTTCTTTTGAGGGTCGACCCATGCATTCTGGGCAGGAAAACCACTCACGAGGGTCGACCCTTGGGGTCGACCCTTTCAGTTCTGGGCCGAGCCGTGATTGTTGACTCTTGAGATTTCGACCTCATGGGTCAAATGTATTAGGTTGGGAGCCCGTGTTTAGCTCCACGTTTTGTGGATCTAGTCCCTTGACCGTCCCCAGAACTCTCTTGGCCTATATAATATCGTTTGGTTGATGAAAACCCTAAGGGAAAAATCGTATGTTGAGCTGTAAGCCTTCTTTCTAAACCCTTGTGTTTGCAGGTTGAAGCAGCCACCTCCCGACCTTGTACCAGCTTGAAGATTGCGTGAAAGTGAAGGGAAGGAGAAGGAGAACTACTTCCATACAAGCCACAGCTGCTGGATGCGATCCAAATCAACTTGAAGCTTCATTCAAGCCAAGATCATCACTGTGCTGCACAAAGTGTTCGATTAAATTCGTGGAAGTGAAAGGGGGAGCTCCAACCAGGATAATCCAACTTCTTTTCATTCCTCTCACTCTGAATACTTTGAGTTTGACTTCATCATCTGTTTGTAGTCCGTAAATCTGAGATTTGTGTGTGTGTGTTCGTGTTCGGCAACACGACGTGTGTGTGTGTGTGTGTGTGCTTGCTGTTCTACACAGCGTGTGTGTGTGTTTGCTGTTGTATACAGCGTGTGTGTGTGTGATTCACTGTCTAGTGAAGGTTAATCCTCCGTGTGAGGGGTGGACGTAGGGGACACGGTGTGTACCCGAACCACCTAAAAATCCCGTGTGTCCATTGTGGTTTGATTTTCCGCTTTAATTCGTGTGGGCTTCACGGTGAGGGGAGAATTCAATTTCTTGTTAATTAATCACACCATCATCACGCATTCAAGTGTGTGTTTCTGTTCGTGCTAGATTTGAGTTCGTTGTTTATCTTGCTTAGCTCCCGTGTAGCTTGTTTTTAGTTTTTATTGGCCATCAATTCACCCCTCCCCTCTTGATTGCCACCCTCCGGGACTCAACAGGATGGATAGTGGGCCAGGGAAGGGCCCATGTCGGAGTAAGCAAGCTGGGCAGCCCCTGGCTGGAGGCGAACAAAATCGACCGGGGCCACAAGGGCCTGCGGCGCTGGGGAGATGGTAGTGTAGGGATCAGAATAAGAGGGCAAGGGGACCTGGGTCTTCCCCTTGTCAAGAGGCTGATGGGCCGAGGTAGAAACTTGGCCCGCTTCTATGTTGGAGAATCGAAGAACCTGGGGATGAATTGGAGTAAGGTCGATGGGGGCCGCAGAGGTGGCCCCTAATCCAACAATTGAAGATGTAGAAGTGGCAGCAGCAGCCACACCAGAAGAGAGTACTAAAGGTGGGGCATCTGCCCCTTGCAATGATTGTTTTAAGAGATGGAGCTGAGTGGGATCAAGTTGGGCCGTCATGTGCGGAATATGACTGGCTGAGTGTTGACCGGATGAATCGGAGAGAGAGGGTCAGATGCCCTCAACAGTGGTAGATGGGAGAGGAGGGGCGGACTCCTCTCTCCCTTGGAAGGAAAAGACCCTAGGTGGGTCCACCAAAAGCCCTTGAGGAAGGGAATCTTCGTGAGTATGGGAGAAATTGTAAGAAGACATGATTGGAGGTGAATCAAACAACAGATTGAAATATGAAACGAAATGGGAATCGCCCCTAGGAGACGATCTCATGGGGACGAAGCAACTCCACATGCACTAAAAAAGAACGCTATGAAAAGGAACACAATCAGCCCTAACCAAGATCTAAATAATCAACCAACAAAATGCACACAAAAGAGGGGGAGATGAGAAGCGAGACAACCAATTAGTCACCAAGTTATGAATGATGCGCGGAGAATTCTACGAATTTCCCTTTTTAAGACCTTAGTGAATTAATTAAGATATGAATTCACTCAACTACAAGGTACCTAACCAGGATAGGAAAGGGGGAACTGGCTGACTCTAAGGGACTCTCTCTCTCTCTCTCTCTCTCTCTCTCTCTCTCTCTCTCGCGGATGCAAACCCTAGACTGGGGTGGTATGGTACAACCTGCCCGGCATCCGTGTGGGAATCCACGGCTCACGGGGACTTACGGAGGTCCTCAGTAAGGTCACCTAGTCGGCTCCAAGGAGTATGGAGATGAGAGGATCTCCTATCTCGGTAGGAATGCAACTAACGTGAAAAGTAAGTATGCCCCTATGTGCACCGGGAGTGCATGCAAGAATATCTAGGTCTAACAATCAATGATCAATCAAATATGAGAAGTATGAAATCAATCATGCAAAAGCCCAATGACAGTAAAGGGGGGATCAATAACAGCACCAAATCAACATGAAATGATATAAGATAACAGTGAAAGTGAAAGGCTCAGGTGCACTGTAGTGTAAATAGACGGTCTGTGGAAGACCGCTCAGGGAGGGTGATGGTCCTAGGTGGACCGCTCAATGGCAGGGAGTAATGACAGAAATTGACAGAAATCACAGAATGCTGAAACGAATAGAATGCTGAAACAGAGCGTACCTGGATGAACGGTCTCTCGACAGACCGTGCAGACTATGGAACGGACCTAAGGCAACCGACTAATGTAAGTAAAACCACCAGCGTATGGGCAGAGGTGTACTTGAGCGAGCAGTACAGGATGGTCTGTGGGAGACCGTAGGATCAGTGAGCGGGCAAAATGAGACCGTGGAAAGCAGCAGGCTTGCAGAAGAAACAACGCCGACAGTCAAACACAGAACGGTCAATTTTTGACTGTGCAGATACTTGGACGGCGCTGACGAGACCGTGGAATATCCAGAGGACATAAACTAGAGATGACAAATTAACAACCTGAAACCACTCAAACACAAACCCTAAACAAGAACAGAAACTGGTCAGCACACCACTAACGACGGGCACTAGGTGTCCCACCGTGATCGCCAAAAAATGGGATGTTGACATGTTTTTCCTTCTCTCTTCTAATAAATCGATGTGGAAGTAAGTGAATTGAGGTGAGAAGGATATGAAAGAGTGGTCGTGATCGCCACCAAGGTTCCGAAATGTAAAAGAGTTACACCCGTACCTTGGAAAAGGGAGACACTCGCCTGAAGACAGCACTACAGAAATACACGGCTCTAGGAGAACCGCCCTGTGAACCGCACGGTCTGTCGATAGACCGCTCAGCAGTGCTGAAGAAATGCGGGATGAAACCTGACCTGACAATAGAACGGTCTAGAGGAGGCCGCAGAGGGACATAGAACGGCTCTGTGAAAACCTCTCTCGTACTCAAACGGACAGGAAGACGACCGCCCAATTCCACAAGGTCTTAAGTTGTAGGATCTAGACCTTCACCCCTTCCGACCGGCCAGAGGAGATGGGCCTCGTGCTAGTACGATGCTGACCTGCAAAACACAAGGTAAAACACAAAGAAAGACCCAAAATCAGAACTGTGAAGTGTAGTAACTATAAGGAAGAAAGGCAAGAGCCATAATGAAGTGGAATGGGGGATACCTGGGAGTTTTTAAACCCCTGGGGGCGCGAAAATAATAGGAGGGTGTGTGAATGAAGTGCAACGATAAAAAAGGTGCAAGGAAAAATGAAGAGAAAGAAGCATGCAATGACAAAAGTGATGGTGGGACTGTCAAATGAAGACTCAAAACACAAATACTCCCTTAACCAGAGGCTTCTAGGACGTAGAAAGTCTCCCTCCCTGGCTACAGTTCGTTCATAAATCCGGCAGAGCTTTGCCATCGACGTTGGATCCGCCCCCCTCAGAGCTTGGACTAGGGGTCCTATTTATAGAGCCCCTAAACCTAGCTCGAAATTAGGGTTTCTAGCACATTTTAGCTCGAGATAATAACACAAAAATCATAGATAAATGAATTTTCTCCCACCAGGATCGAACGGAATCTCATTTGGTTGAGAAACCACGGAGAAAATGGTGGGGGTAAGTGAAGGGTTTATCCATGGATTGGAGAGAGAAAACCCTTTAATTCTTTAGAGATCGGACAATAGCGCGGTGAGCGATAGACCGCCCAGAACATTGCACGGTCCGATGCCAGACCGTTTTACACTGTCGGTGGAAAATAAATAATTATGAAAATAATCCAATTATCCATCGAACTGACCAACCATTTCATCGTTGGACTCTCATGGATTGAACGGTCTACTCCTAGACCACTCAATATGAAGGACAGTCCAAATCCAACCGTGTAGAGCCTGTCGGTGATAAATCCAAATATAGTAGATAAATAGATAATTATTCGAAAATCCATCGAGGTTAGGACTCTGGGAGCTGGACGACCATATGACCACCGTTCCATTAATTGGACGGCTACACCTGGACCGTTTAACAGCTTGTCAGTGAAAATTCAGAAAATCACCTTAATATCCAATAAACCATATAAACGGTTCCCACCAGACCGCTCAATAACTGAACAGCCCATAAATAGACCGTCCTCATTAAGGAGAGACTCTAGTTAAGACGCTGTGATGATAACGTGGCCCCTCTCTGGACCGTCCCACTCAAGATGAGACCCTAGTTAAGACGCTGGCCATTCCCTGCCGTTAAACGGTCTTTCAATTGGCCGTGCCATTAGTAGCGGTTCACTTGGGACCGTTCAATGAAAATAAGGTCGGTGCAGGAAAACCCAAGTTGGTGCAAAGCTCAGAATAAGGTCGGTGCAAGCGAAAGTGAGGTCGGTGCAAGTTCATTGAACGATCTCAATCAAACCGCTTATAGACTAAACGGTCGATCGATACGCCATTTTTTAAAGCAAAGGTAGGTCGGTGCAGAGACTACTTAGGTTGATGCTAGTTTCAAAGGCACGGTCCTCAAAGGACCATGTATTTAATTGAACAATCAACCGAAAGGCCGCGTAAAAGCTGGACACTTGAAAATTGATAAAATGGGATAAATGAATCTATTCAACCCAAAGATCACTCAAAATCAAGACCCAATAAACCTGTACTTGAGAACAAAATGAGCCAGGGGGAAGGTACCCATACAATAAGCCCAAGGTTATGCCTAAACATAGCCCAATGAGTAATGGACAACTCGAGGCATCGACAAATGATAGTAAGAGAAATGACTCAGCTTGTCAGCAAAAAATGGGTGTCAACACATACATGGCTATATATCCTCTAATTTTTTTGAAAAGGTTTGATTATCATTTAAGCTCATAGAAACATATATATGTACAGAAAAGGGAATAAAAGATTCATGCTTCAAGTACAATCCCCACCGACGTCCTCCCCTCCCCCTCCCCCCCCCCCACCAGAACCCCACCACCCTCCCGGAGCCCCTCCCTGAACCACCCCACCGAGCTCCCCCTAGCCCTGTCATTGGATTCACTGGATCCGAATATCCGATCCGAATTGAAAAAACAATCGAATTCGGGGCAGTTTCTATGATTCGAAATAAGGCATCTGTGCAAATCCGAGAAGACACTTTCCCGATCCGAAATCCTTGATCTTACTCACTTTTTGTGTTGCTGTGAAGTTGG
Source organism: Amorphophallus konjac (assembly GCA_022559845.1). Classification (NCBI taxonomy): domain Eukaryota; kingdom Viridiplantae; phylum Streptophyta; class Magnoliopsida; order Alismatales; family Araceae; genus Amorphophallus; species Amorphophallus konjac. The sequence continues at coordinate 149,189,207 of CM040119.1, forward strand.
CATTGAGTATTCATTCTATGCAGGTTCCGTCTTATGGCCCATTTATGCAACAAGATATCCATGGATAGCTTTAATGAAAAAAAGCAATGCTGATGGCCATATCCATGGACAACTTTAGTGAAAGTAATTTAAATGGAATAAGAAGCATGTAGCCTTAATGTCTGTTCTATTATTCTCTTTTATTATGCTGATGGCCATACCCATGGACAGCAATGATTGAAATTTCACCATCTCTGGTCCATTTCCATACTGGATATCAGTTCATTCCGGATTTGAATCAAGTTCAGAACTCATGTTATCGGATCCGGACTCGGATCATGAAGAATCCGATCCGGATCCGATTCATTGACACCCCTAGCTCCCCCTCCCACCGAGCTCCCCCCCCTCCCCCCTCCCACCGAGCTCCCCCCCCCCCTTCTACTCCAACCGAGCTTCCCCCCCTCCTACTCCCACTAAACCACCAAATACATTTTCTCGCTATCATGTTCCTTTTTTTCTTTCTTCTCTATTTTTTTTCTTTTTTTTAGTGCCCACAACGCCCCACCCCCTCTCTAATTTAGTTAATATTAAAAAAGACATCCTAACAATAAATCTGAGTAAGATTACATAAATTAAAATAAAATGAAACAACATATAAATATGAAATTAAATTTTTACTTACTGTTTATTTGTAAAAACTTCTCTGATTCTTTTGTTCCCTTTCCCTCGGGCGATTATCCTACGATGAATACAACAATATATTAAATAAAATAAAAAATAATTATTTTATCTACGTGTGTGAGACGGGTGTGTGCGTGTGCCTGTGAGGGGGGAGGCAACGGGAGTCCTGCGGCCAACGGTAGAGGGAGAGGGAGAGGGGGGCCTACGGCCAACGGTAGAGGGAGAGGGAGAGGGAGAGGGGGGCCTGAGGCATGTGTGCGCGTGTCTGTGTCTATGTGTGCGTGTGTGTGTGTGTGTGTGTGTGTGTGTGTGTCTGTGAGGTGGAGGGGGGCCACAGACAGGGGAAGAGTGGGCGGTGGAGAGGGTGGGGGAGGGCGGCCAGAGGGAGTGAGGGAGAGGGAGTGAGGGAGCGGGACAGGGGAGAGGGAGAGGGAGTGAGGAGAGGGAGTGAGGGAGCGGGACAGGGGAGAGGGAGAGGGAGTGAGGGAGCGGGACAGGGGAGAGGGAGAGGGAGAGGGATTGAGTGAGGGAGGGGAATAGGATCGAGAGAGGGGGAGGGAGATAGGGAGAGCGGCGAGAGGGAGCAGAGGAGAAAGATAGGGAGAGGGAGAGGGAGAGGGAGAGCACTAACCGGTGACTACGACGGTGATGATGGGAGGAGGATGGCGGGGATAGGGAGCATGGGAGGAGGATGGCGGTGACTGCGACGACGACCGTGAGCGGGAGGGAGGCTGGCAGCGACAGTGATGACGATGGGGCCTCCGGCGACGGCGAGGACGGCGGCTCCGACGTAGACGATGGCAAGCAGAGGAGAAAGAGAGAGGGAGAGGGTGAGTGGGGGCCTCCGGCGACTGCGAGGACGGCAGCTCCGACGGCGACGACGGTGAGCAGAGGAGAAAGAGAGAGTGAGAGGGAGAGTGGGGGTGGAAATGGGGGTGGGTGGAAGGGGTGGGAGGAAGGGTTTGATCGTGGCGGGGGAGGGGGAGAAATTTTGCGACGAAAATACTGACAGAACTAGGTTCCATCTGTAATTTCAGACGGATTATTTTTCATCTGAATATACATCTCTATTTTGCGACGATAATACGGACGGAACATATTCCGTCTATAATTTCAGACGGAATATTTCCGTCTGCATATCCGTCGCCAATTGAGACGTATATTCAGACAGAGTATAGTATGTCCGAAACATAGATGGAATTTGTGACGGAAATTAATCCGTCACAAATTCCCTTCGCTAACATCACTTTTTCTTACAGTGCTCTATGCATGTCGATGTATGGCCAAAGAAGAAGAAAGTATATTGATAATGTCGACGCCAAAAGCTCACGGAGTCGACGCAAAACCCTTTCGCTAGCCAAGGCACTAAGGCAACAGTTAAAGGCTAAATAAAGGTAACAAATAGATGGTTAGTAGTGACAAATGGGCCATACAACTGACAAATACTCTAAGGGCGTAAAATGGGTTGCAACGTTGGATACATGGAAAGTTATGAAGCTACGTTGACGCCATAAGGCCTTAGTGTCGACGCAGACTCTACGAATCTTGCAAAGGTGAAAACGGAGCAAATGGCTATGGTTTAAGGGTGACAAATAGATCATTAAAGGTGAAATATAGCCGATTGCAGTGAAAAACAACCTGTTAACGATGACAAATGGCCGATAGCAGTGAAACATGAAGAAAGGTCAAGCATCTTCAATGGAATTAACTGTGCAAGGGTTTCTTAACCCTATCAATTCAAATCTGGAGCTTCATTAATCATTAATGATGCGGGACGACAATGAGACTTGACTCGGACTAGTTGCGAACTTTGGACTCTATTAGACGACGCGACTAAAAGCATGACACGACCAGCAACAACACAACAACGTGGCACCTAAAGAGCTCCAGAAGAGGCGAACATTCCCCAAACAAGAAGTGCTGAACTCACAGTCGTCCCGAGCAAGGGAAACGTGACGATCTGTATAGTTGAGAAATCGGCTTTGAGTCTCGGGTGGTCAGCTCACTCTCGTGCTTGGACTGAGTCACGGGATGGGTCTCGCACTCACAACTCACAGCGGTGACTAAATTTTAACTAGCTAGGAAAATTACTAACTTACATGCAGCGGCATTAAGAACTTATACTAGCTAAGCAAGTAAGATAAAGAGGGAAGCGAGTGTACCTCCACGCTCGGGGCGTGGGGAAGACGTCCTGGCCAAGTCCTGTAACTCCCGGTACAATGGTGAAATTTAGTTACAGCAAAGATTTTATGGCCCACTCCACGCAGGGAGATAAAAGGCTACACAGTGGCGCCAGAAGCCCCGAACTTAGGTTAGCGGGCAGCAAGGCGGCAGGTTTCGGGTGGTGGCGGGCAACAGCTCCGGTTCTGCGAATTGCTAGCTGGCAGGACAGCGAACACGGACGTCCAAAGGAACGTCAACCTCCTGAGATCTTCTGAAGGAGGCGGTGCACCGGGATGGTGGCGGAGGATCCCTGGTCGACCCCCGGGATTGGCAGTCGCTGAAGCTATTCCGATGGATTTTCCCATGAATTATCTGGTGACCCCTTTTTGTCGGCCTGCCTCGAAGCAGAAATGCGCACTCCCATAAAAACGGCCGCCCCGACCAGATCCGATGTCGGATTGGGGCGAAATTAGCACCGTTGGAAAGAGGACTCAAAGGGCTTCGACATACTGGAATTTCAGTTCCATCCAACGTCTGGTTTAGAAATGAAAATTACTATGCTCCGAAATTATTTCTAGCTCAGATTTCAAAAACATCATGATAGATTGGGATCTGCCTGAAAAGGAATTTTGACCGTGGGGGTGAAGGTGGATTTAGGGCTTGGAATTTTTATGGTTGAGAGGGGGGACGGAGGTGATCACACCATAATTTTTTTGTATTTTTCTGACAACGTTCGAGGGGGTGGAAATTATCGACTACTAACAGACTACCTCGCAGATCTGCACATAGGCAGACTGTGAGAAGGAAAAATAAATGACTGGGTGGGGACCTAAACGGACCTTGATCTTCGTGAAATTTATACTGGGAGTGTGGAAGAACTGCGGAAAGACGCCTCCAAAGGATGAGGACGATCCGACGGTCGGATCTTCGGTGCCAACCATTTTACTGAGCTGTTGTCCAAGAATCCCGAAATTCAGGACAGTAGGGTGGAAGCCGGGTTGTTGGCTTGATGGCAGCATGAACAGAAGTGGCGGCGGCGGTGATCGATTGCAACAGACAGAGGAAAAGAAGGAGAGGAAGATCACTCAGAAATATTAGGGTCTCAGCCCTAGGTCTGATGCAACAAGGAAGAGGAAGAGGAAGAACAAGAAGAAGGGAGAGAGAGGGAGGTGCGCCCCTTGGCCAAATTCACATATAATTCATCATTAATTTTTGTCCAAATGACACAAGAGACATTAAATACTAAACCCTAGACCTAGGACAAATGACCTCTAATACCCTTGGTCAAAGGGGCGTAAAGGGGAAGGGAGATAAACAAAGATTAAACAAATCCCCACATGGGGACAAGAGAGGGGGCACCCCTCTCTCCAAGTCAACAAAAGACACTTTGATTATTTAATCCCCTTGGACCATATTAATCCCCCCTTGGACCATAATAAATCAAAAATATAAATACTTTGTCAATTATTCTCCCATTGACCCAATATTAAAACCCAAAATAATACAAACCAAAATACAATCCAAATGCATGTCAAATACACACCAAATACAACCAAATACGTACAAAATACAAATACATACAAAAGCACATACTAAGGTATCAAAGATCCGTTGGAGACTCCAGACTGTCCCCCAGCCACAAAGAGGTCGGTGTCGACCGAGTCGTGCTGCGTGTCTGGTACCGGTGACTCGCTGAGTCGAGCCGTACTCTGGCTCTGGTGTCCTCACCAATTCTCCTCGGGTGGGAGAAGCTCGACCCTGTCAAGTAGGGGTCCGGGTTACTCTGGTATCGATCCAGCAGATCTGGATCTATCCTCTGTATCTCGTCCCGGGTGATCCTTGTGTCATCGGACGTGGGCCGTCCCTTCTATTGCACCAAGTAGCGCTGATACACTCCACCACGAGTAGTCGTTATCTGCTCGTCCAGTATATGCTCTATCTACTCATGTTGCTGAGGTAACAAGGTTGGAGGTGGACGCTTTGGGGTGGTGTCACTCACAATGGGTGGAGACGGCTCAAAGGGCTCATTAGGTATCACCGCTGGGTCCCTATAAGCGATGAGATCCGAGATGTTGAAAGTGGAGCTGATCCCGTAATCCTCTGGCAAGTCCACAACATATGCATTTGATCCGACTCGCCTCACTACCTGAAAGGGACCGGCACCGCGAGTGTGCAACTTCTTCACGGCTCCCGAGGGAAATCGTTCAGGTCTGACCCTGATCATGACATAATCACCCTCCTAAAACTCGCGGTGGTGCTTGTGGGCATCAGCCAATTCTTTGTATCATGCGTTGTTTGACTCAATGTGACGACGCACATGCTCATGCAACTATCTAATATGATCGGCAAAGGACTCGACTGACTCAGACACACGGGACTGGATGGGTGATGGAACTAGGTCTATGGGCTTCCTCGGTCTACGACCAGTGACAATCTCAAGGGGGCTCATGCCTGTAGACCTATTGACCGAATCGTTGTAGACAAACTCTGCTAAGAGTAAGACCAAATCCCAATCCCTGACTCGATCTCGGACCAGACACCTAAGAAGATCCCCCAAACTCCTATTGACAACCTCAGTCTCACCATCGGTCTGGGGGTGATATGCAGTGGAGAATTTCAATTGGGTGCCCATCATGTGCCATAGGGTTTTCCAGAAATAGCTAGTGAAGCGCATATCCCTATCAGACACTATAGTGCATGGGAGTCCGAACCTAGAGACACAATGTGAAAAGAATAGACGAGCAACTCTAGAGGCATCTGAAGTTTAGGAGCATGGAATGAATAATGCCATCTTAGAGAACCGGTCTACAACCATAAAGATGGAGTCGTGCTTTCAGAGGGTGCTGGGCAATCCCAACACAAAGTCCATGCTAATGTTCTACCATGGACTATCCGGGAAGGGGAGGGGAGTATAGAGGCCGGTATTATGCTTCTTTTGCTTGGCCATGGCACAAGTGCGGCACTCGGCCACGATACGAGCAACATCCCTCTTCAGGCTAGGCCAATAAAATCGATGCTCAACCGTCTCTATGGTCTTGTTCCGGCCAAAGTGGCCGGCAAGACCTCCCACGTGCATCTCCCACGTGAGAAAGTCACGAACAGAAGTCCGTGGGATGCACAATTTGTCACCTCGGAATATGTGACCCTCCTGAAGCACAAACTCGCTATAATCACGCGAGGGACCGGCTTGTAGGACGGCATAGATTAGACCAATGTCCAGATAATCAACATAAGCATCCTTCAGCCTCTCTACGCCTACCACCTCTACACTCATGGTGGTCAACATCATCATCCACCGACTTAGCGCATCGACTACCTTGTTCTCCGCCCCTGCCTTGTGCTTGAGCACAAAGGTGTCCTGGAGATACTCCACCCAACGACTGTGGCGAGCGTTCAGCTTCTTCTGGGTATGGAGGAATCGTAAGGCCTCATGATCAGTAAAGAGGACAAACTCCTGGTGCACAAGATAGTGCCTCCAATACCTCAATACCTGGACGACTGCGTAAAATTCTTTACCATATGTGGAATAATACAGTTTGGCATCATTCAGCTTCTCGCTAAAGAATGTAATCGGGTGGGACTCCTGGCTTAACACTCCACCAATACCCACTCTAGAAGCGCCACATGTGACCTCAAACACCTTAGAAAAGTTAGGTAGAGCAAGGATAGGTGCTTGGGTCATACGCTCCTTGATGTCTTAAAAGGCTATGGCTGTAGCCTTAGTCCATACGAATGTCCCCTTCTTTATGCAATATGTGTTCGGGGCGGTGATGGAACTGAAGCCATGAATGAAGCGGCAATAGAACATCGCTAAGCCATGGAAGCTCCGGACATCGTGGAAGGTGCGGGACTCGGGCCACTCCCTGATGGCTCTAATCTTCTTCGGATCTGCGGAGACTCCATCCCTAGACACAATGAACCCGAGCAAGGTAATCTGATCGTTCATGAAAGCACATTTCTTCGGGTTGGCAAATAAGCTCTCTCGCCTCAACACAATGCAGACCTGTCTGAGATGGTCTAGCTGGTCCTCCCTAGTGCGACTGTAGATAAGAATGTCATCAAAGTAGACGACCAAGAAGACCCCTATCATAGGGCGTAAAACCTAGGTCATCAACCGCATGAAGGTGCTAGGGGCATTGGAAAGTCCGAAGGGCATAACCAACCACTCATAGAGACCATCCTTGGTCGTGAATGTCATCTTCCATTCATCCCCAGGCCTAATCCACACATGGTGATAGCCACTACGAAGGTCTACCTTTGAAAAGATAGTGACTATTGACATCATGTATAGCAAATCATCTAATCGGGGAATGGGAAAATGATACTTCACCGTGATCTTATTGATCGCACGGCTATCAACGCACATCCTCCATGTCCCATCCTTCTTCGGGGCCAATAATGCGGGAACGGCGCAAGGGCTCTTGATGTCCCTAAGAGATCCCCGACTCATCAACTCCTCGACCTGCCTTTGAAGTTGGCATGGTCCGTGGGACTCATCCTCTAGTGGGGAAGGTTGGGCAAAGATGAGCTCGAGACAAGGTCGATCTCATGCTGGATATCGCGCATGGGCGGAAGGCCTCTAGGGAGGTCCTCTGGGAAGACATCTGAAAACTCGCGCAAAATCGCAGCCACCTCAGGGGGGTGTTCATCCTCTAACCCTGGAGCTACCTCGCTCACCCCACAAACAACGACAGCAAGGATGGGACTAACACTGATAACCTCCTGCTCTATCTCTCGGGGACTAATCATTATCAACCTTCTGGGTGGGAGGTCTCTTGTACTGGGAGCAGTCGAAGCGGTAGTAACCCGCACCGAGGATGTAGTGGGAGGACCGACCGTCCCCTGACTAGGAGGGGTCGAAGTGCTGGGGCCGGCTGGTCCTCAGACAGATGGATCCTTCGGCTGGGTGGGGTGGAGGGTAATCCTATGACCCCCGTGGTAAAATGTGCAGGTGTTCGACCGACCTTGAAGGGTGGCATCCCGATCAAAAAGCCAAGGCCTACTAAGGATAATGCTACCCACCTCCATAGGCAACACATCACACCAGATCTCATCATGGTAAGCCTGGAAGTGCAGTGGCACCAGACATCGCAGCCAGACCGGGATGGAAGTGGAATCCACCTAAGATACCCTATAAGGGGCGGGGTGATCTACGGGCGTCAAACCCAGGCATCTAACAGTGCCCGTAGAGATAGCGTTAATGCAACTCCCGCTATCTATGATCACCTTGCAGGCCTTTCCTCCCAGCCTACAAAATGTATGGAAGATGGTGGTACGACGCGAGTCGTCGCTCACCTGGGGCTGGGTGAGGATGCACCTGACTACACCCAACTGTACGTCACCCTGATGTTGGGTACCTGGGACATCAACTAGCTCTCCCTCCATTAGTCCATCAAAGAACTCCTCCGCTAAGTCCTGATCAGCCTCGTAACTGATTGGCACAAGCTCGGTTGTGGGGTCGCTGGCAGAGGGATCAGAGATAACAAGCGATTCCCGAGTGGGACACTTGGCCGAATAGTGGCCAACTCCACCACACCTATAGCAAGTGCCATGCATCCCAGGCCCCAGGGATGTTCCACTGGCCATCGTCCCCTTACCCTTGTCCACAAAGCGGACCGGGGGTGTAGGAAGTAGTGGTCGAGTCGGCACGGCAGGCTGGGAAGGTCTAGGGGCAGGGACGACTGCCTGCTGGCGAAGGGGTGGATCCCTCGGAGGGAGGGGGTGCCTAGAAGCGAGGTCCTGGCGAGGGGGTTCCGGGGTGCGGGCCACAGGCCACCGAGTGTAGGGACTAGGCGTGGTCGTAGGATCAGTACACGTGGATATGTGACCCCCTGGCGCGGTATAGGAGCAAACTCTGCCTCAAATTGCTCCACCTCGAGGGCAACCTGGTACGCGTCTTCCAACTTGGCCACTTTGCGGTGGAAAAGCTCATACTGAAGGTGTGGCCGCAGACAACGCCGAAAATGGGAAACAGTCAGGGAGCTTTCCTCCGTGGTGTCACATCGCTGAAAGTACTCATCGAACTCGGTGATGTAATCGGAGATAGACCGATCTCTTTGGGTGAGACTCTGTCATTTGTCTATGAGACGCTGGCGGTATGTGGCAAGAAGGTACTTCTTCCTTAGTTTGGTCCTCATCTCATCCCAAGTCTCGACCTGGGGCTCCTGACGATGAAACAGTAGGCTCTCCATGTTCCTTCAATAAGTCTATGCCTGCCCTAGAAGCTTCATTTTCACGAACTTGACTCTTCGGTGGTCCATCATCTCAAACCACTCGAAGTACCGGTCAATGTCGGCCTCCCAATCGAGATAGACCTTCGAGTCCAAGGACCCGTCAAAGGTGGGAGGGTCTGCTCGCACAGTCCTGACGATCCGCTAGTCCTCATCATCCCTCTGTGGTCGGTGACCACGACGACGTCGGCCATTTCCCCCATAATCATTGTCGGACTCATAGCCCTCAACATCGGGGGCACGTGGCTGTCGCTCCTTAGCCCAAAGTGGGGCGGGTTGGGTAGCAGGCGCCTGAGGGGCCGGGACAGCTCCGGGGAGCTCCGGACGGGGGACTTTCTCCACACTCTCTATCCTTCCAACCAGACCTTGGACAGATCGGTCGGAAGCCCCGGCACGGTCCTCCATGGCCTTGAGACGGCCCTCCAAGCGGTCGATATTATCCCTATTGGTTTGATCGGACCTATCCATGCGCTCCATGAGTAGAGCGAACACGTCCTCCACAGTTCTGCCTCCCGGGTTGGCACCTCGGGGTTCAACCATAGTGTCAGGGCGATGGTACTGGGCACCTCCACGGGTGGGCATGCAATGGGAGAGGACCTAAAGGGAACTAAGGGGTGACTCACTACAACCTATACGGACGAACCAATGCAAAATAAAGGACGACCTAGGCTCTAATATCTGATACGAGGTGGAGGTTTGATCCGAAGATCACACTCACGCAAGTATGCCCCTTTCCTAATAGGCGTAGCCTATCGTTCCGAGAACACCTTTGGATATACCAGATGAAATGGAGCACCTTGGACTGACTACCCTAGACACAAACCGGCTTTGATACCAATTTGATGTGGGACGACAATGAGACTCGACTCGGACTAGTTGCGAACCTTGGACTCTATTAGACGACGCGACTAAAAGGACGACGTGACTAGCAACAACACAACAACGTGGCACCTAAAGAGCTCAAGAAGAGGCGAACATGCCCCAAACAAGAAGTGCTGAACTCACAGTTGTCCCGAGCGAGGGAAACGTGACGATCTACACGGTTGAGAAATCAGCTTTGAGTCTCAGGTGGTCAGCTCACTCTCGTGCTCGGACTGAGTCACGGGATAGGTCTCGCACTCACAACTCACAGCAGTGACTAAATTTTAACTAGCTAGAAAAATTACTAACTCACATGTAATTAAGAACTTATACTAGCTAAGCAAGTAAGATAAAGAGGGAAGCGAGTGTACCTCCACGCTCGGGGCGTGAGGAAGACGTCCCGGCCAAGTCCCGTAACTCCCGGTACAATGGTAAAATTTAGTTGCAGCAAAGATTTTATGGCCCACTCCGCGCAGGGAGATAAAGGGCTACACAATGGCGCCGGAAGCACCGAACTTGGGTTGGCGGGCAGCAAGGCGGCAGGTTCCGGGTGGTGGCGGGCAGTGGCTCCGGTTCTACGAATTGCTAGCTGACAGGATAGCGAACATGGATGTCCAAAGGGACGTCGACCTCCTAAGATCTTCTGAAGGCGGCAGTGCATCGGGACGGTGGCGGAGGGTCCCTGGTCGACCCCCGGGATTGGCAGTCGCTGAAGCTATCCCGACGTATTTTCCCTTGAATTATCCAGTGACCCCCTTTTGCAGGCCTGCCTCGGAGCAGAAATGCGCACTCCCATGAAAACGGTCGCCACGACCAGATCCGATGTCGGATTGGGGCGAAATTAGTGCCATTGGAAAGAGGACTCAAAGGACTTCGACATACTGGAATTTCAATTCAATCCAACGGCTGGATTCGAAATGAAAACTACTGTGCTCTGAAATTATTTCTGGCTAAGATTTTAGAAACGTCATGACAGATTGGGATCTGCCTGAAAAGGAATTTTGACCGTGGGGGTGAAGGTGGATTTAAGCCTTGGGATTTTTATGGTGGAGAGGGAGGACGGAGGTGATCACGTCATAATTTTTTTGTATTTTTCTGACAACGTTTGAGGGGGTGGAAAATTCGACTACTAACAGACTACATCGCAGATCTGAACACAGGCAGACTGTGAGAAGGGAAAACAATTGGCTGGGAGAGGACCTAAGCGGACTCTGATCTTAGTGAAATTTAAACTGGGAGTGGGGTAGAACGGGGGGAAGACGGCCTCAAAAGATGAGGACGATCCGACGGTTGGATCTTTAGTACCAACCTTTATACCAAGCTGCTATCCAAGAATCCCAAAATTCAGGACAGCAGAGTGGAAGCCGGGTTGTGGTGGCTTGATGGCGGCACGAACGGAGGCGGCGGCGGCGGTGATCGATTGCAGCAGACAGAGGAAGAGAAGGAGAGGAAGATCACTTATAAATATTAGGGTTTCAGCCCTAGATCTGATGCAGTAAGGAAGAGGAAGAACAAGAAGAAGGGAGAGAGAGGTAGGTGCGCCCGTAGGCCAAATTCACATATAATTCATCATTAATTTTTGTCCAAATGACACAAGAGACATTAAATACTAAACCCTAGACCTAGGACAAATGACCTCTAATACCCTTGGTCAAAGGGGCATAAAGGGGAAGAGAGATAAACAAAGATTAAACAAATCCCCACATGGGGACAAGAGAGGGGGCACCCCTCTCTCCAAGTCAACAAAAGACACTTTGGTTATTTAATCCCCTTGGACCATATTAATCCCCCCTTGGACCATAATAAATCAAAAATACAAATACTTGGTCAACTATTCCCCATTGACCCAATATTAAAACCCAAAATAATATAAACCAAAATACAACACAAATACATGCCAAATACACACCAAATTCCAAATACGTACAAAATATAAATATGTACAAAAATACATACTAAAGTATCAAAGCTCCGGTGGAGACTCGAGACTGTCCCCCAGCCACAAAGAGGTCGGTGTCGACCGAGTCGTGCTTCGTGTCCGGTACCGGCGGCTCGTCGAGTCGAGCCGTACTTTGGCTCTAGTGTCCTCACCAATTAATGACTCTTATTAACTTATTTTTGAGATCAGAGGAGGAATTTCATCTTTAGTTCAAATGGCCTTCAACAGTGATGAGGTTAAGCAGACGCTGCAACCTGCAACAAGAAGAGTGCAGAAGCAACGTTGACACAATGCTCTATTGGCGTTAACGCAGCCAATGGCCAACTTCAAGAAAGCTGATAAATGGCAAAAGAGGCTGAAGTTAACAACTCCAATGCAGTTACGTCAACGTAGCATCCTTGTGCGTCAACGCAGTGAAGTTGTGATACTTAAGGCAGTCAAGTTGAGATCAACGGAGACAAAGGCAACAAAGGCGATGACTCAAGGCCGATAAGGGAGAAAAATAGCTTTGTAGGGCAGACAAATGGGCATTAGTGGTGATAAATGGCTCCTAACAGCTGACAAATGAGAGGAAGAAGAAACCAACAAGAGGGAAAAGCGTTGAGACATTAACGTAATGCTTCAGCAGTGTCAAAGCACCTACCCCTAGAAACAAGCCTCATTACGTCAACGCAATAGTCTCTTGCGTCAACGCATCCTCAACCCAAGCAGCATATTTTTAGCTGGCTGCACCAACGCAGCTGACCAATGTGTCAACGTAGCAATGGTACCAGTAGCTGTCGAAGCCATCTTGAAGAAGGCTGCGTCGACGCTAAACAGACAATGCATCAACGCACTCTTTGTAATCTCCAAAAGCGTTCGTTGCGAACTAACACGTGGAAAGAATATGGGCACAAAACTCCAAGTCCCAATGACCAGAAGCCATATGCATCGATGGCTCAAGGTTCTAGAAGATCTTTTAGCAGAAGATATTCCCACTTTCCAGCTGAACCAATCACAGAACACCTAGAAAAGGTTTCATCCGGAAATGGGTTTTTGCCTTGAGGAAGAAGAATCAAACCTGTCTTGTCCTGCATGAAGAGGATTGGCAGACCAATAAGAAGTCAACGTACCTTATCTCTTTCTAGCCAATCAGTGGCCACTCTTCTCAGTATTCGGAATCTTCTGTTGATCTGGACGGTCCAGATCTCTTGCTACCAGATCAGGGATAACAGCCTTTGTACCATGCATGCAAAAAGAGAATATGTTTTTGAAACAAAAGGAGAGCGCGAGAGCCATGCTATAAGAAGGGGGAACACGCATAGAAGGGGAGTGCGAAGGCCTCTTGGAGGTAGCGGTTAGGGGGAGACCGCCACTTGGTTGACTCAACATTCGGGGCATACCCCAAAACGTGGTCTTCTACCCGATCGTGTTCTGGTAGTCGTGGTCGTTTTGGTGGCCGCATTCTGCCTGTTGGTTCTCTGGTAGCGGTTTTAGTGAGACCGCCACCTTTTGGGCCGTCAGGTAGCGGTCCTGTTGAGACTGCCACCTGCCTGGGCTGTCTGGTAGTAGCCAGGGGATGACTGCCACATGCCCAGAGTGTTCCTTTTTTGACGGTTTGATTTCCGGTTGAGTTGGCTTTGACCCTTTGGTAAGCCCTTGGTCTCATGGATGTCTTGGACGTCCCGTGAGTGCTGTGATTATGTTATAGGGTATCCGAAAGTGCCGTAATACTGAGTAGTCTGCCGTGTTATTTCAAGAATTATTTTAAGGATCGAATGCTCTCCGGTCAACCCAGTTGTGACCCAGTGGTTGACATGTGACCCGGTGAGTGTCTCGATTATCCTATTGGGATTGAGACTGTACTTTGGACGCTCAGAGATATCGTATTTTCTCGTCTTGTGTGCTAATGTAGTTAGAGGGCTCAGATGATCTCTCATGTTCTGTGTTTCTCGTTATGTGGAATTGTGAGTCCGATGAGCAGCTAAGGGGCCGAGGACTCATTATTGATGATGTGGATCTGACTGTTCTGTGCCGCTGCCATAATGTGTTTTCATGTGGTTCTTTGACCCAGGGATTTGGCTGATTGTCGGCATATTGACAATTTGTACGGTGATCTTGACCCGAGTCTTGTGACTCAAGGATCGTTGTTTTTGTAGGTCTAGTCGGTTGTCCTGAGTCTGGCAACTGTGTGCTATCTTGTGTTCTGAGTACTTGTGACAGATGCGTTCTTAGCCTGCCCATACTTCAGTGTTTTGAGTCTCTGTGTCTAGTAAGCCTCCACTAGTTGTAGCCTGACGACACTTTCGTGTGTCGGCCCACCTGGCTGTGGAGGCGGGGCAGTTCTCGGTAGAGACGGTTTTTAGGCTGGTTGCCATGGGCCCCTTTGTCTTGCCGTTAGAGACCGACGGGAGGGAAAAACCAGCTAGAGATATGGCTCAAGACATTATGCTTGTGTGTGTACACGTGGTCAGGAGTGTTGGACCAGCGCCGACGGACATGACCCTGACTAGTCACTCGTTAATGTTGTTCCTTGGTTACTTGTTTGGTGTCTCAGTTACCGCATTCAAGGTGAGTGGGAGACACCCGTGGCATAGTGTAAGATGTCAGTGGACACATCTAACCTTTATTGAGTAGTGGATAGCAGATCCAGAGGGGAGGGGTGAATAGATCTGCCCCTCTTTTTGCAGAACACCCCTCTTTTAAGCTAGATAACAAGAATCGCAGTTGAATATAACTAGCTTAGCGAAGGACACAACGATTGGCTTAGCAGGATGAATAAGTAATATAGAGATTGAACCTAAGCATGCATTTAACACAAAGTAATCGCACAATCAAACCACAACACATGAAATTTTAAGGTGGTTCGGACTGAATCCCCAGTCCTACGTCCACCCCTCACCAAACCCGGTGAGGCTCCACTAGTGCAGCGCACCAAACCACAAATCGGAAAGACCTCTGATTGCCTTCATACTAACCACAGGTAGGGACGTCAACACCACAGATTGGACAACTTCCGATTACCTTCCTACTAACCATCGGTAGGGACGATCTTCAGTTTCAATGGTTTGAACAAAATGGAAAGAGAACAAGATGAAAATGCTCAAACAAGATATAGAGATATGCTAGAATGAAATAGATCTTGTCTGAAATTGCTGGAGCTTGAATCTGCTGCTTCAATTGTATCTTCTTCCTTGTGAGATAATCTTCCTTGAATCCCTTTGAGTTGATAGAGAGAGTTTTGGATGTAGCTTTGATCTTCCTTTCGATCCCCTTGAGTTGATGAAGAGGTTTAAGGATGCAGATTTAATCTCTCTTGAGAGCCTGCTTGCTTCTACACTTGCTTGGAGATTGATGGCTTCAGATCTTGGCTTGAATCTCTTGGAATGAATGAAGAACTCTGCACGAAGTACTATTCATGGCTAGGGTTTCTAAATAGGGTTTCTAACCCTCTTCTTTCAACAACCTCCATAAGCCTCCCTTGATCTCTTTTGATCCAAAATGATCAACTAGGGTTTCTAACCCTCTTGCATGAGTTTTATATCTCTTTGGATGGTCAATAGACACCCCCCAGACCAGATCCACAATCCATGGGGGATTGGGTGACTTTAGGATTAAACAATTACAAGGAAAGGGGCTGGCCTCGTGGTGGAAAACAAAGTCAAACATTGCTGCATCGGGGCTGGCAGTCGACCGGTAGAAGCTAGCGGTCGACCGGAATTTTACAGGTTTTGGACATTTCGTTACTGGGAAAATCGATTGACTGCCCCTTACTGGGCGGTTGACCGCTGGCTGCCGGTCGACCGGTCCTGGACCGGCGGTCGACTGCTGGCTGGGGAAATCCCATATTTCTTCCGTCCAGTCCCTTAACCCCTTTAGAAGCCCATTCACGTCTGTGGCATTAAACTTGGCAGAATCTTGAGGATTTCTACTGAGTCTTTGACATTGTGTTCTCTTGTCTATGCTTCATTGTGCATCGACCTTGGCTATGTTACTTGTCTATGCTTCATTATACATCAACTCTTTTGTACCAAGTGTTGACTGTTCTTGATTCATCCTTGCTTCGGCGCGATCATTAGGCTTTCACTTTTGCCATCTCCACTCCATTCCTTGGCATATCTGTCATGAAAGAACATCAAGTATTTCAATCAAATGAGAGTGGAAAACATCAATGACTTATAGTGTTTAACCATTATCAAAATCATGAATACCAAATGACCACAGGGGCACAACATTCTCCCCCTTTTTGATTATGGCAACACTGTGAGTCATTATGTGACAGTAATGTCCAAGATGGCAAATGTTATAACATATGCGGCTCAAGATCCATGATGATGAAAACATGTGCAGCTCAAGATCCATGATGATGAAAGTTTGTGAATGCGGATATATATGCATGGATGATCAGAGCATGTGAATGCTATGCAAATGCGTGCATGAATGTATGCATGAGATGATTAGGATGAGCATGAATTCTCTCTCTCCCATCAGCAATGACAAAAATTATTCTCCCTCATCTCACACATTATTCTCCCACATCACTCACAAAAAAAAATATCTCCCCCTGGGACAACTCACAAAGGCAACTCACAAAAAGGATTTTCTGGAGTTTCTTCTTCTCCCCCTTTGATAACATCAAATAGGAGGGATAAGGTAGAGATGGTGGCAAATGTCTGAAAGACCAGAGCTGAATAAGAGTTGAGAGCATGCCATTTTATGCAAACTGGAAAAAGGCTGTGATCAATATACATGGTTCAAAGCTAATGAAATCTGAGATCAACAATAGAGTTCGAAAAGCATCTACATCCATGTTTTAATAGAAATGAATCAGAAGTGCATATCATGGCAGTGTTTAACCTTCCCTTGTCTTATACATCCATATTCAATAACTACAAAGGGAATAGCACAAACTAGTATTGAGTTTAAACAAACATGACTAAAACATGGAATTTAATGATTTCAACACTATTTTTCATGATCTTTTGCATTTGAAGGCACATGACTCATATGTTACGAGCAATCGAGTCTAGTACATGCGTCCTATCCGTAAGAATACACGTTGTTTAGACGCCTTTATTCCTAGGTATTTGGTAAGTCTGACTATTATGCTTCAGATTGAACAGAGATAGCTTTGTCACCTCATGACATATCTGACCTCATTTCTTTGATGAGGAGATATATTTCTCAGCAACTGTACCATTGCTCTGCCTAGAGTCTAATATAAATAAGACAGAGATAATAGGGGCACATCATGACATATCACTCGTCACTTGATATGATGATGTGACATATTTCTCCGTGCAACAATATCATTGCTCTGTCAAATTGACTTTCAGGAATTCCAGCTCATCAAGGTGTTTAAAAAATAATACTTAGCTCTAGAGTACCACCAAGGTTGTCATGAATTTTGAATTTTTAGAATTCAGGATAGTCATTCAAGGCACAACAAGTAATCTCTAGTTATGGTCTATTAAAAGCCACAGAACATAGATGATTTCATAACAAATATTTCAGAACTTCAAGGAAATCATTAAATCTGAACCACTTTCATTGGATGGACAATCATCAGTTCATATAATAGAAAGCTCTTACACCATTGGTCTGTCTGTCTCATGATCTCATTTTCAAACTGGAGGCCATTGAAGTTCAGATTGCAAAAGATCAAGAAAAGCAACAAGACTCCGCCTAAGGAATAGATGAGGGATGACTGCTAGAGTCCTAATCCGATCGTTAAACTACAGCTTAAGCTGAAAGCAGTTAAACAGGCGGTGTGTTCCTGGAATAAACTGGTTTTTGGTCGTCTTGAGGAGAATCTGAGATTAGTGGAAGAACATGTGTCCTCCTAGTAGCAGGTGTTTGATGATAATCCTTCTGATGCCAACCGAGCTGCTTTGAGCGCCGCTAATGCAGAGCTACGGCGGGTGTTGTATCGTCAGGAGGTCTTCTGGTCCCAAAAAGCCAGGGTGTTGTGGCTAGAGGAGGGGGATAGAAACACTACTTTCTACCATGTAGTTGTGCAAGGGAAGAGGCACATAAGCTACATTCACAAGCTTAAGGTGGGCGACTCGTGGTGTGAGGACCAAGTTACCCTGCGGAGTGAGGCAGTGCGGTTCTTCACCCATCTTCTCTTGTCTGAGACTCACAGTCTGGACGACTCTTTGTTGCAGGCGATTCCTACTCTCCTCTCTGATCAGTAGAATAAAGAGCTAATTGCTCTTCCTACTACATCAGAGATCAAAGATGTTGTGTGGAGTATGAATGGTGACAGCGCGTCGGGCCCCGATGGTTTCACTGGATGCTTCTACACTTCTTGTTGGGCGATTGTTAGTAAGGATGTTGAAGAAGTGGTGCGGGGTTTCTTTCAGGGTTTACCTCTCCCTAAGGGGGTTACTTCCAGCATTATTACTTTGATTCCGAAAGTGAACAATCCTTCCCACATCGGTGAGTTTCGACCCATTAGTTTATTTAATTTCAGCTATAAAACTATTTCTCGCATCTTTTGTGCCAGGCTCACCTCCATTCTTCCAAGTATTATCTCTGAGGAGCAGGGAGCCTTTGTTAAAGGCAGATTTATCCTTGATAACATATCGCTCGCTGATAAGTGCTATATTTTACATCATAATTTACATCACATCCATCATCTTTGAACATTATTTGAGTATATTTGTGCAACATGAGCATTAATTACATTCTCACACATTATTTGAGTCTTCATATATTTTATCATCTTTTTGAGCTTAAAAGACAATGTGAGAAATATATAAATATTTACATAATTATTTTGGAATTAAATAGATTGATATTTTAATTTTTAGGAAACAACGACCTAGATCAAGGCGCTATTTAAATAACGACAGCTCCAAGGGCGTCAATTCATTTGAAAAAAGAAAAAGAAAAAGAATTAGCGCCCAAGATGAAGTCGCTAATTATTGAAAGAACGCCCATATGAACAGTCGTCAATTCTTATTTTACAAAAAATGAGGAAAATAGTAAATAAGGAAATAAGAAAATAACGCCCGAATGAAGAGGCGCTACTTCAAGAAATGACGCCCTAGTCTAGGTCGCTATTTCAAGTTGAACTAGAAGTGGCAACTGCAGTTTCCCGATCGAAGTCTCCTTCCAATTTTCAAGCTTATCCAAGCCATATTCAAAGAAAGGAGGACTCCAAGGATGGAGAGAAGTCAAAATGGATCACGTTGCATTGTTGGAAACTGGTTTTTGGATGAAATTGGGAACCCACGATCGTGGAAAGGTTCTAAACCCTATAAATAGGATGCTGTGTTCGGCCATGGAGAGATAGCTAGTTGAAGGTTCCGCCGTAAGGATTGATTTTGAAGCTTTTCCTTTCATCTTTTGTAGTTAAGTTCTTCTTCAAAGTTTTTCATTTTTAAGTCTCCTACAAATTCTTCTTGTTCATCTTCTTCTAATTATCCACCATTTTTAATCTATTCTCAGTTTTTCAAGCATCTATCTCTGCGTTTTTACTGTTCATCTGATTGATATAAACTCTGTTCTTTCTCATTTTTCTCCATCTTCTGATCCTCATCTCTCTCTGTGTTCTTCACAAAAGTTGTGCGATTTTGAAAGTTCTTCAACTTCTTCTTCTATCTCTTCTTCCAAATCTTCCTCGTTCTCAAGTTATTTATTATTATCTAAAGTTCAGATTTTTAGGGCTTTCACTATTCATCCGCGCACCACCTCCTGTTCTTCCTAGTTTTTCACCCTATTCCACTCCTTTTTTTAATCTATGCTATTCATCAAAGTTCTTTGTTTTTTAAAGATCTACAACTTATTTTTTTTCACCTTCTTCTAATTCGACTTGGTTTTAAAGATATTCTCAATTTTCTAATATTCTATCCTCGGTTTTTCTGCACTATTCATCCGCGAGCACTCTCTATTCTATCACATTTTTCTCCATCTTCCTCTCCTTTTATGTCTTTGTGTTCTTCATCCATCTTCTTCCTCTCTTCGTCCTCTACAATTTTCTCTTCTTTCACATTGTCTAATTCTCTCTAGATTTTAATATATTCCTCTTCTTCTAACCCTCTTCTTTCAAAACTATTTTACTGTGTTTTATACTTTCTTGCTACCGTAGCCCATCCTTCTTCCTTCTATTCACTTCCACTCTCTACCTCCACCTTCTCATATTTCTTCACATATCCATATGGCGGATTTTCCCTCTTTGATCCTCTTGGCGGCGTCTACTTTCATGGCGAGGTGATACACTCAAAGGCTCGGCAAGGAGTTGACGGCGTTCTTCATCCTATTGGCTTACAACTTCTTTTCTCTTCTTTTATTTTGCAAGTTGTAATTTTAGTCTTCATATACATTGTACTTGCCACCTCTCATAGCAATAAAATTGATCTTTGTGAAATTGTGTTTATCTTTCTATCCCTTCTAAATTCTTTTCTTAAACCCTCTCATATTCTTTAAATAGTTTTCATGCAAATTATCTTTCCTTAGATTAATCACACTCAAAAATTCAGTTATCAAAACATAAGGTATTTTTCCAACTTGTTCTATAAAGACTATTCCTCCTCGTGGGATCGACTCTGCTTACCACTATATATTTGATTTTTCTAATCTTTTAAAGTGAGTGAGTGTGAATATTTTGAAATTGTGGCACGGCTTTCTTATCGACACTAGTCGGTGCGCATCAATTTTTGGCGCCGTTGCCGGGGCGAAAATTAATTTTTATGTTGAGAAATTCCTTGTATTTGATTTGTATATAGTTTTCTTAATTTTTCTGTTTTTATTTTTTGCAGAAAAAAAATCAGAAAATCAGAAAATCCAAAGAAATTCGGACCTGAAATTCTAAGAAATAAAATCTGTCGCAGGAAGCGTCGCTAAATCTCAGATCTATCACAGAAAGCAGAAATTCAGAAAAATCTAAGAAAATCAAGCGTCGCTGAAAGGTCAGAAACGTAGGTAAAGGTCATGTTTTGCTAATTTTTTAAAAATTCCGAAAAAATCAGAAAAATTTTTAAAAATTTCAAAATATTCAAAAATTCAAAAAACACCAAAAACATGATTTTAGATTTTATTTTGTAGTAGTTTTACATATTGTTTGGTATTTTTAGTTTATAGCCACTTTCATTCATATCTCTATTTGAAAAGTGAAAAAAAATCTAAAAAATTCTCTGAAAATAAAATAAAAATCAAAAAATGGAAAAAAAATTCATGCTAGCATATCTCCATCTTAGTTGCATTACTTTCATGCCTGTGTGCATTTTGTTGATGTATTTATTCATTCATAGCATTATTTGAAAAAGAAAAAAAAATTCTTCTCATCTTTTTCCCCTTCTTAAGGGCATTAGGATTTTTACACCCTTCTTGGATTTGGAAAGACACTCCATTGAGCATTCTGTCTCTTTGGACTTGAAATTCTATTTTCAAGACCTTCATAAGTCCCCGCTCCCGTGGATTCCCTCACGAACGCCGGACAGGTTGTACCACGAAGCACCTTGGAGTTAGAGTGCCCTTAGAAGGTTTTCCATAAAAATTAAAAAAAATCATCATTCTTGCATTCATATAGTTAATCCTTGCATTTGCATAGTCTAGTTAACCCATAACCCATTCATATAGGGATTCATTGCATTTTGAAAAAAAAAAATCATCATTACCTTTTGGGCCCTTTGCATTGCATGCAAGGTAGGAGATCCCTCCACCCTCATTTGATAGGACCCATTAGTGAAGTTGAAAGGTTAGTGCATTCTAAGTCCCAACCCCAACCTAACCTCATGGAGAATCAAAATCAAAGCCAACAAGTGCAACAAGTCCCTAAGTAAATGAAGGATTATTTCACACCGAACCAATATCAACCATCCTTCTATGTTCAAGCATCTCAGAACCAGGCGGTTCATTATGAAATCAAATCAAGTACCATCCAAATATTGTCACCCTTCTATGGCAATACCAATGAAGATCTATATAAACATCTCGATGAGTTTTTCTAGATATGTTCAACTGTCAAAATTCAAAACTTCTCAGATGATGCCCTTAAGCTTACTCTCTTCCCATTCTCCCTTAAGGACAAAGCAAAATATTGGTTGGGAGCCTTGGGTAGAACAATTGACACATGGGGAGAGATGCAAAAAGAGTTCTTGAAGAAATTCTACCCCATTGGTAGGACTAATACCATGAGAAGGGCCATCACTGGATTTACACAAAATTCTGGGGAACAAATTCATGAGGCCTAGGACAGGTTGAATGATTTATTGAGAAAATGTCCCCATCATGGCCTATCTAGATGGCAAATCGTGCAAGCATTTTATGAGGGATTAACGGAAAACTATAGACAAATGGTAGATGCCTCATGTGGGGATGCTTTCATGAGTAAAAGTGAGGATGAAGCTTATGATTTATTTGAGATGTTAAGTGAAAAATTCTATTAGTCATGCTTCACTTTCTTCCTATGAAAGGATGATTGGACCTATTAAGAAGGGTGGGCTATATGAAGTCAAAAGTCAAGGAGAGTTGGAGAATAGGATGGATATTAATGCGCTTGCTCAAAAGTTGAATAAAGTAGACTTGTTGGTATACAGGATGGAGAAGGTAGATTTGGTAGCACAAAAGCTAGATCAATTATTATCCATGAATAAACAAGAATCTTCTTTTCCTTCTATCCAACAAAATCAACCTTTCTCAGATTCCTACCTTCAAGAACTTTGTGCTTTATGTTCTAGCCCAAATCATGCTGTCATTGATTGCCCTATAGCGGCCCAACTTCCCCCGTTCATTCAAGAACAAGTCTTTGCTGCTCAGGGAGTCTCCAAGCCTAATTATGATCCATATTCCAATACTTACAACCCGAGCTGGAGAAATCACCCAAATTTTTCTTGGAAATCGCAACAAGGACCATCTACTCAAGTCAATCCCTCAATTCCTTAACAATCTTTTCAAGTTCCGAATCAGTCTCACCAACATCTTCAAACCCCTTTTCAACATAATCAACAACAACAACTTCCATTTCAGCAACCATCGTTCCATCATGCTCAGGCCCCATATCAACAAGCTCCATCATTCCAGGGCCAATATAATCAATTTCCATCACATCGTTATCAACCTCAAGCCCCATTTCAAGCTCCTTATCAACCGCCTCCTCAACCCCCTCAGCCTCATTTTGAGGATAAATTTGACCAACTTCAGCAACTTATTCTTTCTCAGCAACAATCAATTACTAAGTTAGAAGGTCAAATAGGTCAGGTGGCGGCTAGTAATATGAGGAGAGATGTTGAGCAGTTACCTAGTCAACCCATAGCTAATCCCCGCAATCAACAACCTCTGAGTTTCCAGCAAAGAGCTCCCATTCTTCCTCCTCCCAATCAGCCCAATCAACCTCAGCATCCCCCTCCTGTCGTTCCTCAATTCGAGAATGCAAAAGCTATCTCTACCCTTAAGAGTGTGAAAATTCTCAATGATCCATATCAGGCTAAGGATGTGGGTGGTAGTTCGGGCCAAGATGTCCAAGAAGAGGAGAGTGATAATGAGGAAGAAGAGCCAATAATTATTCAAGAGAAAAAGAAGCCAGGTGGGGGGGAGAAGACAATGGACAAAGGAAAGGTCAAGGTTGATGAAGGTTTTCAAGGATATGTTCCTAAAGTCCCTTTTCCGGATGCATTAAAGCTAATAGCTCAAAAGAAGCCGGTTCAACAAGAAGAGATGTTGGAATTGTTTAAACAAGTCAATATTAATATTCCACTCTTGGATGCTATTAAACATGTGCCGGCGTATGCCAAGTTTTTAAAAGAGCTTTGTACACCAAGAAGGGAGTCGAAGGCGGCAACACAGAAGATCCGTCTATCTGAAGATGTTAGTGCTATTTTAATGAATTATTTGCCAAAGAAGTTGAAGGGCCCTTGTGCTCCATTAATTTCATGTGATATAGGTGGGGTGACATTTGATAAAGCTTTGCTAGATCTTGGAGCTAGTGTTAATTTGTTTCCCACCTGTATTTATGAGTAATTTGATTTAGGGGAATTGAATCCCACTTCTATTATCCTTCAACTGGCGGATCGGTCTGTTAAGACACCAAAGGGTTTGTTGGAGGATGTGATAGTGAAAATTCATGAATGCTATTTCCCAGTGGACTTTTTAATCTTAGATATGGCCTCATCCCAGGAGTTAAAGCATACATCAATCATTTTGGGATGCCCGTTTTTGGCTACGGCAAAGGCCAATATTAATTGTGCCACTGAGATGATGGATATTACCTTTGGAGGAGAGAAGGTCTCATTGAATGTTTTTAAAGCTTCACAATACCCAGATCATGAGGGAGAATGTAATGTCATTGATATTTTTGAGAAAATAATTAAAGAAAATGCGGATATGAATGAGAATGTGATTGAAGAGGGTAGTTTGCTTCAGGATTCACCTCTTTCTTATTCTAGTGTGGAGCCTCTTCCTCCATTAAGATCTGAACTAGTTCTTCCATCTCTTGATCACCCGCCCTTTTTGGAACTTAAGCCTCTGCCGGATTCATTGAAATATGCTTATCTAGGTCCAGATCATACCTTGCATGTTATCATTGCTTCTAATCTTACCTCTACTCAGGAATCTCAACTTTTAGAAGTTCTTAAAGAGCATAGGGGGGCAATAGGATGGTTTGTGGCAGATTTGAAGGGTATAAGTCCAGATGTTTGTATGCATTATATCTATTTGGAGGACAATGCCAAGCCGAGTAGAGAGATGCAACGTCGGCTGAATCCAAATATGAAGTAAGTTGTTAAGTGGTTAGACGCTGGGATAATTTATACCATTTCTGACAGTAAATGGGTCTGCCCGACACAAGTTATTCCTAAGAAGTCGGGGTTGACTGTGGTTGTAAACGAGAAAGGAGAAGAAGTGCCCATGCGATTACAGATAGGATGGAGGGTTTGTATTGATTATAGAAAATTAAATGTAGTTACAAAGAAGGATCATTTCCGCTCCCGTTTGTTGATCAAATTTTGGAAAGGCTGGCTGGACAAAAATATTTTTGCTTTTTGGATGGCTATTCCGGATACAATCAAGTTGTTATCTATCCGGAAGATCAAGAAAAGACCACCTTTACGTGCCCATTTGGCACATTTGCTTTCCGAAGAATGCCGTTTGGACTTTGCAATGCCCCTGCTACTTTTCAAAGATGTATGATGTCTATATTTTCTGACATGGTGGGGGAGACTTTGGAAGTTTTCATGGATGATTTTTCGGTGTTTGGTGATTCATTTGAGGGGTGCTTGGAAAATTTGACTCAGGTTTTGAAAAGGTGCATTGAATCTAATTTGGTGTTATGTTGGGAGAAGAGCCACTTTATGGTGAGGGAAGGCATAGTTTTAGGCCATGTGATTTCGGAAAGGGGAATAGAGGTCGATAAAGCCAAAGTAGATTTGATTTTCAATCTTCCTCCCCCTACATCTGTCAAGCAAATCAGATCCTTTCTTGGCCACGCTGGATTTTACAGAAGATTCATTCACAACTTCTCTACCATTGCTCGTCCCCTCACACAGTTGCTTGCTAAAGATACTCCATTCCATTTCGATGATTCTTGTCTTGAAGCCTTTAATTCTTTGAAAGTGGCCCTTACTCAAGCTCCGATTCTTCAATCTCCAAATTGGTCGCTTCCTTTTGAGATAATGTGTGATGCCTCGGACTATGCTGTTGGAGCTGTCCTAGGACAAAGGATAGATAAGAAGCCCGTGGTAATATACTACGCGAGTCGCACCCTCGCTGATGCATAATTGAATTATACCACCACGGAAAAGGAATTGCTAGCTGTTATTTTTGCCCTAGAAAAATTTTGATCATATATTTTAGGGGCTAAGGTTATTGTTTACTCCGATCATTCTTCCTTGAAATACTTACTTTCCAAGAAGGATGCTAAGCCCCGTCTCATTAGATGGATTCTATTATTACAAGAGTTTGATCTAGAAATTAGAGACAATAAGGGGTTAGCCAATGTGGTTGCTGATCATTTATCCAAGATAGTGTTACCAGAAGGTGCTCCAATGTTTGATTCTTTTCCCGATGAGCAGATTCTTTCCCTCTCTCATTCTTCAACTCCTTGGTATGCTAACATTGTTAACTACCTGGCGGTAGGTCAGATCCCGGGAAGGTGGACTAGGCAGGAGAAGGATCACTTCTTTTCTAAGGTAAAACACTATTTCTGGGAGGACCCTGAGCTGTTTCATATGGGTCCCGATCAGATCATTAGAAGATGTGTCCCTGAAGAAGAATAACAATCAGTATTAAATTTTTGTCATTATCTTGCTTGTGGGGGACACTTCTCTGGAAAGAAGACAGTGGCTAAAGTATTGCAAAGTGGATTCTATTGGCCAACTTTATTTAAAGATGCTTATGAATTTTCTAAATCATGTCTGAGATGTCAAGTTGTGGGCAACAATTCGAAGAGAGATATGATGCCGCTAAATCTCATTCTGGTGGTTGAAATTTTTGATGTTTGGGGAATAGATTTTATGGGACCGTTTCCATCATCATTTGGTAATGAATATATCTTGGTGGCGGTCGATTATGTTTCCAAATGGATTGAAGCCATTGCTACTAGGACAAATGACCATAAGGTGGTTATGAAATTTGTGAAGAAGAATATCTTTTCTAGGTTTAGTTGTCCTAGGGCTATAATTAGTGATGGGGGTTCTCATTTCACTCATTTTCAATTCCGAGCTTTGCTTCGTAAGTATGGTATCACTCACAAGCTTGCTACCCCTTATCATCCCCAAACTAGTGGTCAGGTTGAAGTTTCTAATAGGGAGATCAAAAATATTTTGCATAAAACAGTTAGGCCGGATGGAAAAGACTGGTCTGAGAGACTAGATGATGCATTATGGGCCTATAGAACTGCATACAAAACTCCCATTGGCATGTCCCCTTACCGTCTCATTTTTGGAAAAGCCTGCCACTTGCCAGTAGAATTAGAGCACCGAGCATATTGGGCCATAAAACATGTTAATTTTGATTTAACTCAAGCTGGGTCCCAAAGAGCCTTTCAATTGAATGAACTGGAGGAACTAAGGAACGAAGCCTATGAAAATGTGAAGATTTACAAAGCTAAAACCAAAGCCTTTCATGATAAGCACATTCACAGAAAGAGTTTTCAAGAAAATCAAAAGGTTTGGCTTTTTAATTCAAGGCTGCGTTTGTTCCCTGGTAAATTGAAATCCAGATGGGATGGGCCATTTGTTGTTGTTAAAGTATTCGACCATAGAGCTGTTAAACTTTTAAATCTTCAAAATCGTCACATTTTTACTGTCAATGGCCAAAGGTTAAACCTTACTTGGAAAATGAACAGTTAACTGCAAAAGAATCAATTGCTTTATATGATTTGGAGTAATTATTTGTGAGCCTTCATGTGTCTGGCTGAAGACGAAAAACTTAGCGCTTCTGGGAGGCAACCCAAGGTTTTTTTTATTTGATGCTTTTGTTTCAACGTGTTTTAGTTATTAGATTCAAGCCAAGGAGAGGAAGTTGTCGTCAAAGGAGGTTCTGCCCCGCACACCAAGTTGTCTCTTTCCTACTCATCAAACTTTACTGTTACATTGTTCTTTCATTTCAACTTTACATGTCATTGAGGACAATGTCATTCAAGTTGGGGGGAGAGGGCAGAAAATTTTCATTGCATTTAGTACAATCTGGCAGGGATTTGGCATGAATTCTTGCAAATTTGCATGAAAGTGAAAAGATGAAATCCCCGACAGAGTTTTATTAATTCATACTTGAATCAAAAGTAATTCTGGATTAGAAAAGACTAAAGAGTAGGATGATGGAAAATTTATTTCGATCTAGCTATGGAAAACTGATATAAGAATTTCTTAAAGTTCATGCGCACTATTAGAAAAAAAAAGAAATATTCACTATGCACTCTGATGAAGCAAAATAAGACAAGCCCTCTGTTATTTTGGGTATTGTATCTGATACTCTGCATTTCTTGAGGAAGAGATCTATTTCAAGAAAAAGCTTTCTGCCAAGTTTTTTTAGAAAAAAGAAAAGAAAATGCAAAGGCATATTGTTGAAAAAAAAGAGAGAAATGATGAAATAGAAAGATCACGCCATGAAAAATGCCCCTGATCTGAGAAACCGGGCATGCTTCACCTAAGGTGTTTTGAGGTTCGCGTAAAAATGTGAAGGGTAGTGCAGCATTATGGTTGTGTAAATGAAAAATAAAAGAGAAAGTTCCAAAGGAACAAAAGAAAAAGGCAAACAAAAACTAGTATGCTTAAATGCTCTGATCTAAGAGGTGTAGGGTTGAAAGTTACTTCCTTAGAATAACAACTGGAGAATGCAATTATCTTAACTGTAGATTTGGAATTACACATGCACAAGTGCTATTGAACTTTGATTTGTATTCTTAAGTCATGTGCTTTAATTTCCAATCTAAGGCTAGTATGAGCATTAATGATTCTGGATTCCTAATCTTTAGTTGATTCTCTGAAGGAAGAGCTGGATATAAGAGTATGATCTTTGTGAACTCTTGTTGGACCTAAATTTTAATTACATTGCTAAGGGACTAGCAATGAGTAAGTTGGGGGGTGTGATAAGTGCTATATTTTACATCATAATTTACATCACATCCATCATCTTTGAGCATTATTTGAGTATATTTGTGCAACATGAGCATTAATTACATTCTCACACATTATTTGAGTCTTCATGTATTTTATCATCTTTTGAGCTTAAAAGACAATGTGAGAAATATTTAAATATTTACACAATTATTTTGGAATTAAATAGATTGATATTTTAATTTATAGGAAACAACGACCTAGATCAAGGCGCTATTTAAATAACGACAGCTTCTAGGGCGCGTATTCAGTAAGAAGCGATAGCTCCAAGGGCGTCAATTCATTTGAAAAAAGAAAAAGGAAAAGAATTAGCGCCCAAGATGAAGTCGCTAATTATTGAAAGAACGCCCATATGAACAGTCGTCAATTCTTATTTTACAAAAAATGAGAAAAATAGCAAATAATGAAATAAGGAAACAACGCCCGAATGAAGAGGCGCTACTTCAAGAAATGACGCCCCAGTCTAGGTCGCTATTTCAAGTTGAACCAGAAGTGGCAACTGCAGTTTCCCGATTGAAGTCTCCTTCCAATTTTCAAGCTTATCCAAGCCATATTCAAAGAAAGGAGGACTCCAAGGATAGAAAGAAGTCTAAATGGATCAAGTTGCATTGTTGGAAACTATTTTTTTGGATGAATTTGGGAACCCACGATCGTGGAAAGGTTCTAAACCCTATAAATAGGATGATGTGTTCGGTCATGGAGAGATAGCTAGTTGAAGGTCCGCCGTAGGAATTGATTTTGAAGCTTTTTCTTTGATCTTTTGCAGTTAAATTCTTCTTCAAAGTTTTTCATTTTTAAGTCTCCTACAAATTCTTCTTCTTCATCTTCTTCTAATTCTCCACCGTTTTTAATCTATTCTCAATTTTTCAAGCATCTATGTCTGCATTTTTACTGTTCATCTGATTTTTATAAACTCTGTTCTTTCTCATTTTTCTCCGCCTTATGATCCTCATCTTTATCTGTGTTCTTCACAAAAGTTGTGCGGTTTTGAAAGTTCTTAAACTTCTTCTTCTATATCTTCTTCCAAATCTTCCTCGTTCTCAAGTTATTTATTGTTTTCTAAAGTTCAGATTTTTAGGGCTTTCACTATTCATTCACGCACCACCTCCTGTTCTTCCTAGTTTTTCACCCTGTTCCACTCCTTTTTTAATATGTATTCTTCATCAAAGTTCTTTATTTTTTAAATATCTACAACTTCTTTTTCTTCTCCTTCTTCTAATTCGACCTGTTTTTAATGATATTCTCAATTTTCTAATATTCTATCCTGGGTTTTTCTACACTATTCATCCGTGACCACTCTCTGATCTATCACATTTTTCTCCATCTTCCTCTCCTTTTATGTCTTTGTGTTCTTCATCAATCTTCTTCCTCTCTTCGTCCTCTACAATTTTCTCTTCTTTCACATCGTCTAATTCTCGCTAGATTTTAATCTATTCCTCTTCTTCTAACCCTCTATTTTCAAAACTATTTTACTGTGTTTTATATTTTCTTGCTACCGTAGCCCATCCTTCTTCCTTCTATTCACTTCCACTCTCTACCTCCACCTTCCCATATTTCTTCACATATCCATATGGCAGATTTTCTCTCTTTGGTCCTCTTGGCGGCGTCTACTTTCATGGCGGGGTGATACACTCAAAGGCTCGGCAAGGAGTTGACGGCGATCTTCATCCTATTGGCTTACAATTTCTTTTCTCTTCTTTTATTTTGCAAGTTGTAATTTTAGTTTTCATATACATTGTACTTGCCACCTCTCATAGCAATAAAGTTGATCTTTGTGAAATTGTGTTTATCTTTCTATCTCTTCCAAATTCTTTTCTTAGACCCTCTCATATTCTTTAAATAGTTTTCATGAAATTTATCTTTCCTTAGATTAATCACACTCAAAAATTTGGTTTTCAAAGCATAAGGTGTTTTTTCAACTTGTTCTATAAAGATTATTCCTCCTCGTGGGATCGACTCCGCTTACCACTATATATTTGATTTTTCCAATCTTTTAAAGTGAGTGAGTGTGAATATTTTGAAATTGTGGCACGGCTTTCTTAACGACACTAGTCGGTGCACATCACTCTCCAGGCGGTTGATCTCAGATTTGGGCAGTAAGGTGCTAGGGCACAACGTCGTTTTTAAGCTTGACATGATGAAAGCGTATGACAGGGTGGAGTGGGACTTCTTACTGGATGTCCTTCGGAGGTTCGATTTTTGCAATCGGTTCATTAACTATGTGTTTGTACTTGTTTCCAATTGCTGGTTCTCCGTTCTTTTTAACAGATTCCCAGATGGTTTCTTTAGTTCTTCTCGCGGCATTAGACAAGGGGATCCTCTCGCTCCCGCTCTATTTATTATCATGCAAGAAGTCCTCAGTCGGGGTCTCACACGCATGCGTCTTCAAGGCACCATTAAACCCTATTCTAGCCCCAGAGCCAGCCCAGCCATTTCCCATCTCCTATATGCAGACGGCACTCTCATTTTCCTCAATGGCCACGCTTCGAATATAAGGAAAATTCTGAATTTCTCGTAGGCCTATGAGAACTCTTCAGGGCAGAAAATTAACCCAGCTAAAAGCAGTTTTCTCATTTATTCGAAAGCCCCCCAGAGGGTGGTTTCTATGATTTCAGAGATAACTGGCTATCGTCAGCTTGCTACAGCTATTACTTATCTTGGCCTTCCTATTAGACCAGGTAGAACTCTTGTGGCTGATTACAAGCATCTCATTGATAAAGTTAATGCACGTATCTGCGCTTGGAAGGCCAGGTTCCTCTCTCAGGCTGGTAGGGCAGTCCTGATTAATTCTGTGCTTTACTCCGTGCCAGTATATCTTGCTGCTGCTACCTCCATGCCTAAATCTATTATCGCTTATATAGACCACCTTTGTTCTGCCTTCTTCTGGGGCGACGCTGAAGGGAATCGTCGTAGGCAATGGGTCCCTTGGGCTATTATTCAGCGCCCCCTCATTGAAGGGGGTCTCGGCGTTCGATGTTTTTGGCATGTCTAGCTATCCTTGGCAGTGAAAATGGTTTGGAACATTCTTCATGGAACTTCTCTTTGGGCCACCTACGCCATGCACCGGTTACAGCTGAACAAAGGTAGCCTTCATTTTTCCTCTTATCCGCACAGTGTCCCCTGGAAGGTGTTTCAGATCGCTTGCGAGGTGGTCACCAACAACACCCGTTGGGTTATCAGAGATGGTCGCAGGATAGACTTTTTGGATGATACCTGGGTGGGGAGTAACCCACTGCAGCTTTCCTTAGTGCAACCTTACCAGGGCCCTCCCATTTCTATTCGAGAAGTTCTGCTGAACGCGGATCACCCTTTGAGATTGTTGCTGCCAAATGCAAACTCCCTGGATTGCATTACCCTGTCTACTTATGAGGATATGTGCTTATGGTCTTTGACCTCCTCTGGGGTTTTTTCTGCTAAGAGTGTGTATGATCTCCTTCGACCTAAGGGACTCAAGAGACCCCCGCTACTTTCCATCTGGAATAGGCTTTTCATCAGACATGCCTCTATGTTTGCTTGGCGAGTCCTCCACCATGCGGTTCCTGTGGACTCGCACATTGTTGAGTGTGGGATCTATCTCATCTCTCACTGCAATTGTTGTCGGGTTCATTAAATTGAAGACCTCAACCACCTTTTTATCGATAGTGATCTCGCCACGGCACTTTGGAATTGGATCTCTCCTCTGCTAGACCCTGGTATCGGCGGTCAGCATAATATTACCATCTGTCCCAGGGATATCTGTGTGAGATGCAACCCTCACACTCCGACGGGCATCATTGCTATCTACTCCTCCGTGCTTATAGTCTGGGAAATATGGAAGGCGAGGTGTAAGATGCGTTTTGAGGGCTTGAACATCTCTCCATCCAGAATCCTTCATAGTAATCTTTTTACAGTTAATGCTGCTCTTGAGAAGACTTTCTTACATCACACCCCCCCGAAGCAACAGCTCCTAGACATTTCTAATCATGGTTTTATGATTCGATACTCCTCTGCGAAGGCGAAGATGGTCAGGTGGATTCCGCCGATCCAAGGCTTGGTGCTCAACGTTGATGCGCGAGTAAAGGCAATCCCAATTTTTGTGGAGGTGGTGGCCGCGTCAGGAACAGTAGTGGCAATTTGAATATGGCCTTTGCTCATTTTTATGGCTTTGGTAACAGCTTGGTCGCCGAAACCCATGCGCTATGTGATGGCGTTAGGCTTGCTAAGGAAAATGGGATCCTGCTCGCTGGTATTCGCACTGACTCAGCGGTATTGGCCAATTCTCTTCTATCCGAGACTGCCCATCCTGGAGGTGTCTGCGATGGTGGCGCGAAGTGTACGAGTTTGTTCAGTCCTCCGGGGTTGTTGTCTCACATGTGTACTGCGAAGCCAACAAACTAGCTGACGCCCTAGCTTCATATGCTTGTCACGCTTGTGTGAACTCTGTATTTTTCTCTTCCTCTGACCTTCCTAGGAGTTGCTTTGGGGCTCTCGTGATTGACCGTTTAGGTCTTGTCTTGTTCAGATTGTAATAGGGTGGTTAGGTTTTCAGTGTTCAGGGGTATGCCCCGTTGATCATGTATTACCTTTATTTATTTAATTTTATTCACCTTTTAGGTGTGTCGTGGTGGAGCGAACCACTCATTCCCTCCTTGAGGGGGTGAACTCTCTCTTGCTTCCCCTATCTGGTATTTTATTTTAAAAAAACTTCTTTTTCTTCTTCTTTTTGTCCAGCATTTGCTTGCCTGAAGCATCTTTCGGGGAAGCTTCCCCCAAAATTTCTTTTGCATATTATTGGTTGAGTGTGAGAGACTCCAGGTCCTCCCGAGGGATGTATTCCTTCAGTTGCACTAGCTGAATCTTGGGTTGTTCATATTCTTCCAACCCGTCAATAATCGCCTGCAGTTGTTTAGCGACCAGGCTGACTTCTTTATGCATTTGCAGGAGAATCTGCTTCTTCTTATTATTGGCCGGCCTTCAGATGACCATGTGAGGAGCCACTCATGCCATATTGGGGTCATGGCGGGCAGCTCCAGCCGAGGTGTGACACCCTGGATCTGGACTCCCTGAACAGGGCGAGACGCCGATCTTCTTCTTGTCTTCTTCGGCACCACGTGCCAACTTCCTTGATACTTTGCAGAGTCCAGGATAAATGCCTCATAGGTGTGCTTGGTGCAAGCTTCCGACACCTCTTTATGTTCGCCCATTTGGAGCTCTCCTTTTCTGATCAGACCTTTGATGGTGTCTTTAAAGATATAACAATCTTCGAAAGAGTGCCCGAGCATCTGATGGTACGGGTAGTATCGAAGATCGTCCTTCCTCTTGGCATCGCTGGGTCTCTTTGGCTCTGGGAGAGTGATCTTGCTGTATTTGGTGGCCCAATCGAAGATGACCCGAGTCTTCTCCTTTGGAAAGGAATAAAGTTTCTTCATCCTAGAGCGCAAGGAGGAGCTATCTTGCGGTTCAGTTTGCTTGGCAGGAGGAGTGTCAGCGACCCCTTTATCTTTATTCTTTTGTTGCTCAAACGCCTTGAAGTCGACTGTACTGACTTCTTTGGGTGCAGGCCGCTTGTCAGTCGGCTTGACCTTTTGACTTGAGGCAGTTGGTGTAGATGAATATCTGGCTAGGAAAGTTTCGATTTTTGCCACCACATTATTTAATCGGTCAAAAGACCTAACTTCTATGCCAATCATCTTTTTGAGGACTTCCTGCCTCAAATTCTATTTACAAATCTTGACCCCGTCGTCTTGATGTGTCAGACGCCTGCACCTCGTACTGAGGTTCCGCCATCTCTTGATGTACTCTAGGGTAGTTTCATCATTCTTCTGCCTGGTAGAAGAGAGTTCGGCCACCGTAACTTCCCTTTCGGTGACGTGGAATCTCTCTTAGAATTTTCTCTGCATATCTGGCCAGTCGCTAATGGACCCAGCCAGCAGGTTCGAATACCACTCGAAGGCGAGCCCTGTGAGTGAGGACCTGAAGAACTTCAAGAGGTACGATTCGTCAACCGCCAAGTCGCCTATCACGTTGATGTAATAGGCTATATGCTCCTTCGGCGAGCCTTGGCCATTGAACTTGTCGAACATGGGTGGCTTGCTGACGCCGGGAGGCAGCCTCTTGGCCGCATAATGTACAGGGTAGGGAACCTTGTACACATCGAAAGAAGAGTATTCATCACTGTCTCGATCGGCTAGCTTCATCTCAATCATTTGCTCGATCATCAGCTTACTTGCCACTGTCGGGTCCACCGACTCTGGGTAAAAATTAGTTGGTTGCACTTGTGGCATCATCAGCACCATCGCCTAGGGTGTCGGGGCAGTTCCTTGGTGTTGAGGAGCCAGAAGAGGAATTGGGTCCGTGCCCCTAGTGTAGTTAGGAAGCCATTTGGGGCGAGCCCTCGAACTCATCGGCGCCTCACCGAGATGTCTCCGGAGGGGCTTCAACCTGCTTCGATGTTGAGGTATGCATGGTCAAGTCGCTTACTTGCCTCTTCAAGGCTTCTATCTCCTGCCTGTAGGCTTGAAGCAACATCATCATCACCGGATCAGGGTGGTCGGGTTAAGACCTTGGCTTCCCCCTTCCAATGGAGTTTTCAGAGAATGTGGTGGCCCTTCTCTTTCATCTTTTGTGGTGATCATGTTCGCCGCCATGGTGATTACATTTGAGCTTGTTTCACCGGCATGGGCTTGCATTGCCTCAACTGCGGCTTGCTGTCTTCTAGTGACGGGTCCCGATATTTCGGTGAGCCTTGTCACCTCATCTGGGTCTTCGGGCAAGGCCCCATAATGACTGGCTACCCCGGCCATATTGCAAGTAAAAATCTTCATCTTCTTATTCCTTCTAGTCACTCTCTTGGCCGGCTATCCAGGGAAAGTTAAGCGGTCAAATATCGAGACCCTCGGTGTAGCTTCTTTGCGGAGGGACGGACTGTAGCATCCTGACTCCACGTCTTCATTATATTCTGGGTCAACTGACTGTCCCCTATTTCTTCTTTCATCATTTACTACTTCAAGGAGACGCTGCGTCCCTAGGAGAGTGTTTCCCAGGCCACAGAGATATCCTCGCACGGCCTGAGTAACATCATCTCGCCCATTGGCAGGGCTGATCACAGGAGATGGCACCCTAGCCGGTGCTGGTGGTTTGTAGGTGAGTTGTCGCTGCTCGGACCTCCCGTCGTTTCTTCTATCATTCGAATAGATATTGGCCTGCCGGCCGTAAGCCTGGAAAGCCGACCTCCGAGACACTGGGGCTGGCACCTCAGGCTCTTCATCTTCTTCTTTCAAACCTGCCTGTCATGATAGGTTCTGGTTGTACTCTGGGGCTGGGCCCCGCTACTTGGACACCCAAACTTTATTGAATTGAGTCGGCTTTGGGGCTGGCCCTCCTTTTGGTTTGGACCTAACGCAGTCCGCTGGATCCCGTGCTGTTAGACGCAGTGGTATTATCTGTTACCAAGTGTTGAATCGATGCACTTAATCGAACAGATGAACTGCAAAAGTGCAGACTCTTAAGAAATTCTATACTGTTGACAGAACCAAATCAAGCATGTGTGTACACTAAATTCATTCAGTCAAGACCGTAGATAGGAACGCGTCTAGCATACATCTAATGGTTGACAAATTTGAAAGCAAACCACAGTACGCAAGATCTTTTTAGGTGGTTCAGTCCCTAGGACCTACATCCACCCCACACTTCAACCAGAGTATGGATTCCGCTGCCAAACAGCTTGAACGGCTGGGCCTCACAGCTTGCCAACAACAGCTGAGCTTCATAGCTTGCTTATCCGCTGACTAATAGCTTGACTGCTGGGCAATACAGCTTCGCCACCGCTGCCTAAAAGCTTGATCCGCTGAGCCTTACAGCTTAGCCTCTGCTGATACACAGCTTATAAAAAGTATGAAAAATAAAAATAGAAAACCAAGAAGTTCAGCATAAGAAAGTTGACAGTAAAATCAAATCAAAATGCTCACGCAGGAGCGCTATGCCTTGGATCTGATCCAAAGGACACAGTTGAAACAAATCTTCAAGAACTGCTTCAATTGCTTCACAATCTATTCTCTCGAGATCCCTCTTCTATCTCACGATCACTTTTCACTCTCGGTCTCACACTCTTCTTTCTCTCAGATTTCTACTGAAATACGGCACTCTGTTTTCTTCTCAGATTTCTTCTTCTCTTCTGCTCTCTCAGACTGCTTCTAATCTCTCTATCACCGAGCTTCCTTGCTCTATCTGCCTTCTCTCTCTGAACACTCCTCTTCCTCTTCTTCTCTCGCGCTCCTCTACTCTGATTCTGCCCTTTAATCCTCTTTTATAAGCAATAGACGATGGGCGCGTGGATACCACGTTCCCCGCCCAAACTTTCACGTAGATCTGATCCTTCGAGGTTCTACGTGTCAAAATCGTGGTACTGTAGCAGTCCATGTGGTAGGATTATCTGATCCGCTCCTTGCCTTGGATCACGTGCCACTGGGTAAAAGTCTTGAATCATGTGACTCCATTAAGTGTAAGGCTCCCTGCTCGAAACCAGGTCCTTTAGTTGACTTAACCCTGTCAAGAAGGAGGAATAAGACATTTCACCAAACACCTTATAGTTATAGCATCAGAATGAGAATATATGCTTAATCAATATTCGGAAACCTTAATTGATCAAATCAAGCCTAGTACGTCTGCACAGACCTTACCTAATGCGTGTGCACAGACCTTGCCTTATGCATGTACTCAGACTTGATATCACTGCAAGTGTCGACATTCCTATTATGCATAAACCTTCCTATTTGTATGCACAGACCTGAACAAGCATAATCCAAATGTGCACAGACTTGAACACTGGACATGCACACACCCTTATACGTTGAAATCAAGTGTGAGCAGACCTGAAACCAAATGTGCACAGACCTTGAGGTGTAAGTGTGCAAAACCTGCACCGACCTTATATGTGTTTCTATAGAGACGTGCACCGACTATATGCAAGCATAGTGCAGATGATGCACCGACCTTGGTCTTGCACAAATGGGATGTGCACCAACCTTGGTCTTCTATATGCATGAATATGCACTAACCTTACATGCACTAGCTATAAAGGTGCATCAACTTTAATACAGTATTCAAAACATGCACCGACCTATATGAGCAAGCTACAGGAACGTGCATCGACTTTGTATGCTATATGAGTGAATATGCACTGACCCTATGCTCAGACATGCAAGGCAAATATGCACCGACCTTGTATAGACACAAGGCGAGTTTGCACCGACCTTTATGCATGACAACTAATTGTGCACGGTACCTTATATGAGTCTAACAAAGTATGCAACGACATTGGCAATGCAGTATATATAGAAATGTTGCACCGACCTTCTAAGCGAGCATGCAATTGTGCACCGACCTGGCAAGCAAATGTGCTTGGGCTTTGCAAAAGATGCACCGACCTAGCTTCTGCCACGAAGATGTGCACTGACCTTTTACGCTGAACAACAAAATGTGCACCGACCTCATATGCAGTCTAGAAAACATGCATCATCCTTAGACAGTTAAACACAAACATGCACCGACCTATATGCTGGTGACACAAACATGCACCGACCTTGTATTCTGCGCAGGCATGATGTGCGCAGACTTGAACAGTGTGTGCACCGACTTTGCATGACTAAGGCCTGAACATGCATCAACCATGTGTAGTGCTACAATAAATGTGCACAGACCTGAGCTAAGTAACATATAGAACGTGCATTGATCTTATATGACTAAGCTGAAAATGAGCATTGATCTTACCTGATAAGGCAAATGATATATGCACTGACCTGTAAGCTTCAATGCAATGGCTAACTGGCGTTGACCTTTTTGTCACCTTTTGACTGGTCATTAGCGTTGACTTTTTGTCACCTTTTTGAATGGCCAGTACTTTGAGTCATTCTCAGAACCTATTCTGACATATCTTCATATTGCTATATAAAGACGATGAGATTTGTAATGAATCCATCAAAATTATATTATCAAGAAAATATGTATATTTATAATGAGTCATAATATTTGTCATCATCAAAACTTCAGAACCACAGGGACATAACAATCTCCCCCTTTTTGATGATGGCAATATTATGAGTCATTACAATAATTCCGCATGATGATCACCATAGAGTGGTTCTATCAGAATGCAGGAGCATGTATCAAAATGACTAATAACCAACAGTTAGAATAACCAACGAATGACTCACAAAAATTCTCCCCCTTTGACAACATCAATAAGGAAGAACCATTAAGTATGCTGACAAGATCTCCCCCTTTATGTGCTATTATGTAAAAAGATTCACTGTTAACTAAACTCCCCCTGAAGTGATGCTCTCTACATAGCAGATGGAGTGGAATGAAATAAATGATCAGTGAACCACAGGGACATTCAAAAGGAAATCAGCCAATCAGATTGGGCAGACAGGTCAGATTTGATATGAGATTTAACCAGATAGTTAGACATAAAGATTGAAATGAGTCATATATGCATTCAAGAAATAAGTTCAGGTCCTGACAGAATGTATGAAGAACAACATGCATAATCTGAGTTTTTGAATTTCAATCAGTAAATGCACACTGAGCACAGGTTTGAGCAAATGAGCTTCAAGCGCATGAGAAATTCAACAAGATTTCAAAGGATATACCAATTTCATAAATCCAAACTTAGGAATTTTTCTAGAATCTCCCATTATCAGGGTTTATGAATGAACTTTATTGAACTGCATGATTTAAAGATGATGTATACATGGTTTGACAATAAAGTTATGTACTCATATCTGAAAATCAAGATTTAATAAAAATGAACCAAATTCTCATATTAACATCTTAATTAGCCTCCCTTCATCTTACTCCATAAATTTCAATGACTTCTTTAGGAATTACAACCATAAGTATTGATGTTAAACAACCATGAAACCAATTGATTTTGTCCAGGGTTAGCAATTTATCCTTTGCATTCATTTTTAGACTTTTCGTTTAATCAAGCAGATAATATTTTGCTATCAAATCTTACGAGCAATCTAGTTCAGTACACACCTTGTAACTAAAGGATATACGTTGTTTAGACGTCAATATCCCTAAGTACTTAGTGTGACTAATAGTCATGCTTTAAGATAAACAGAGTTAACTTTTCACCTCATGACATACCTCATCGCATTTCTTTGATGAGTGAGATATATTTCCCAGTGTGCCAGCCATTGCTCTACCTATTTTTCAATTAATTTTTAAGCAGAGTTAACTAAGGCACCTTATGACACAGCCCTTTGGACATGTGTTTCTCAGTGACCAAAGTCATTGCTCTTAGAAGCTTTTACCCTTAGACTTTTTCAGAACAGATAAATGTTTAAAAACAATACAGATTTCATGTGTATCAACCAAATAAAGTCATGATTTCAACATTTTCAGATTTTAGAAGATTTGTCAAGGTTTAACATGGAGTAGTTGGTTAAGATTTATTAAAGTTGATTCAGATATTTTCAAGGCATTTATAACCAACCTTAATGAATACATTAAACTTAAACCAATCTGATCTTTCAGACATTTATAAATCTGTATAATAGAAGATTTCTCATTGAATTAATTTTTCAGATTTATGAGCAAAGTACATAGATTGAAATCCTCCTGAAATTCAGAGATATGAAAGAATGTTTAATGAAACAGTCAATTTATCAGTAGCGGGAAAATGCACCATGTGCAAGAGACTTGAAGTTCAAGCATAAGATACGATCAGCAGTGTTTTCAGATAAGTTTCAGAATATGACAAGAATTCCAAGCAAATGACCATCATTGATCAGACACTTACAACCTCAGAGGTATGACACTGATAGTCAAGAGATCAAGAGCAGACAATTTCAGAAAGACAGTCATAAATTGAAGATATGAGATAGTGAAGACTTTGATTGACCAATCAGGGCAGATACAAGATCAGAAGTACAAAAATGAGAATGTCGACTCATGGTGTCGACACTTCTAATCAAGACTATAAGAAGTGCAGCAATTTAGGTCAATAATTTGGAGGGTATGAGAATTATTTGAAATCAATGACCTGAGAGCATACCAAATGTTCAAATTTCAGCAACAATAAGATTCAGTCATACCAGCTTGAAACATAAATGATAGAAAAATTCAGTCACAAACATGTGAATTGCAAGCTGAGCTGATAAACAAAGTCACAACTAGAAACAATACTTAGCGGAGGTTGGATCCGAGGATCTACTCACGCAAGGGTTAACCTTCCAGATAGGCCTGACCTATCTTTCCAGCTATACCTTTTTATATACTGTCTAGTTATTAAAAGAAAGCACGTGAATCTTTCAAGGTAGCTCCCCCTCAGCAACTGTAGGAGCACCAACAATGATTTTAGATCAGATGAAGTCGAGTGAAATCCATTAAAAGAAACCAAAGATATCCAAAAACCCTTGGCTGAAGGGGGCCTTGGAATCAGAGACCTTTATTGGGTTCAGGTAGCTTTGGGGGCAAAAGCCCTGTGGAATGTCCTTCATGGTTCATCTCTTTGGTCTAAATATGCCAAGCAGAGACATATAAAAACTCATTTTTCAGAATGTATGAAGCCCTTCCCTGTGGGTTTGCCATCAAATGTGTTTCATCAAGTGAAGAACTTTATTATAAGTAAAACTCAGTGGTTCTTAGGAGATGGGGCTGATATTGATTTCTTTAGGGACAATTGGACAGGTAATGGACCAATCTTACATTCTTTCTTGGCTTCTGAGGCCACTAGCCAGCAAGCTTTCCCTCTAGCCTCTGTTAAAGAGGTCCTGATGAATCCACAATATGAAGCCTGGAAGCAGGTCTGTCCTGACAATCAACTCTGTAGCTCTCGGCTCCATAGTGTAGCAGATGCTTGGGTCTGGACTGGCACTACCAGGGGGGATTTTTCCACAAAGTCTGCTTACAATCTTCTCCGCACTAGGGGAAATATCAGGCGGCCTTGGATCAAATTATGGCATTCTTCCTTTAACCCCAGAGCAGCCTCTTTTGTATGGAAATTAATACACAGAGCTGTGCCAGTGGACAGAAGGGTGGCTGACTGTGGTATCCCATTTGTTTCCAAATGTGACTGTTGCCAAGTTCCTGCTCAGGAGGATTTAAACCACCTTTTTATTTCTGGTGAGCTAGCATCTGAGCTATGGTCGTGGATCCACCCCTTGATCAGTGAGAAGGTATATCTTAGTGACCACATAACCATCCGGTGCTGGAATATCTTAACAGTCACTAACATGAAATCTGCTTTTAGTTTCATTGGTCTCTATGCTGTTATTCTTATGCTGTGGAGTATTTGGAAATTCAAATGTGCAATCAGGTTTGAAAGTAAGCCTCAACATATAAGTGACATTAAGAGAAGTATTGTTTCTTCCATTTCTTATGTTTTGGAAAAGAAGTGCTTCTATATTCCTTTGTCTTCAGTCAAAGCTAGCAAGCTTGCCTTCTATCAACTCTTTCCCCGGGTGGAGGTCAAAAGACCAATTTTGGTGACCTGCAGATTGGCTTTGGATCGGTTGACTTTACATGTTGATAGAGCCTCAAAAGGAAACCCGGGTCTATGTGGAGGTGGGGGTTGCATCCGGGATGCCAAAGGCAATATGCTCATTGGCTTTGCCTTTCACTATGGCAGTGGCTGTAGTTTTCTTGCTGAAGCAAGGGCTTTACACGATGGTTTATCCATAGCAAAGCAGGGTGGTTTAAACATAGCAACTGTGTTCTCAGATTGTGCATTACTAGTTGATGCAGTTCATAAAGGTGTGACTCCCAACTAGACTGTTATGCCTTGGTGGGGGGAAATTTTGGAACTTCTTAGTGTTTGTGGATGCACGGTGTAGCATGTGTACAGGGAAGGCAATCAAGTTGCAGATGCATTGGCATCTTATGCCTGTGGTATCCAAGACAATTCTATTTTTACACAAACTAGGGACCTTCCAATTTTGGCTAGGGGGGCCCTCAAGATGGACAAAGCAGGATTGCCCACTTTGCGTAACTGTAACTAGATAAGTGGTCTTTTCCTTGTTTTTGTTCTTTTACACTTGATTGATCTTACAGGGGTATATCCCACCATTGTATAGGTTCCTTTCTTGATTTTTTACCTTTGATTGTTCACACAGGGGTATGCCCCGTAGCTATTGTATTCTCTCATCCAATCAATAAAATTAGGACCATAGGATTAATCTGGGGGAGTGAGAACATTCTTCCCTTCTGGGGGAGGGTGCACTCGATCGGATTCTAATCCTGTTGGTCGATTTTTTGCTTAAAAAAAAAACTACTGATTGTGAGTTTAGACCAAATGGAGACAAGGCATACCAACTGATACCGAAAGCTGATGAAGGTTACATGAAGAGTAGAAATTTCAGAATGAACAAGGGTATGGCTAGACTGTGAAGATATCAGTTGACCGAGAAAGCAGTTTTGGTCGACCGATTTAAACAGTTAAGAAACATATGAATAGCCATTTAGTTCTAGAAATTTGATTTAATTGCTCCCCCTATTTATATGCATTGAATCAATCTTTTTGAGTTTTTCAATATGAATTGTATGCAATTAATCATATGAATGCATGTACAATGACTCTCACTAGTTAAATGCATTGATAGCAATTATTAACATGAATAATGAGCATTTATGAGCTCTCCTTATCTAAATGCATTGAACCACTATATGTGACATGACAACCATGTAGGGATTTAATCTGACCAACTATTCATGAAGCACAAGAATTATCTTGACAGACTCCCCCTGATTTTATGCATTGAATGACTAAGTTCTGAATGCAATTTAAGCAATGAACATTTTGCAATGAGTTTAATTAATTATGCTCATAAATGTCTTGGACTGCCCTATCATTGAAAGACAGAGGATGCAAAGAACAGATTCAGATCTATGCATGAAATTCAGATTAGGAGATTAAGCATGATATGCAATCTTCAAACAAAATTCAAGTGAACAAGCTTGTAGTGAACAACAATGGGGTTTTACCTTTCTTGAGTGCCTTGGTTTATTTACCCCCTTTTATTTTTCAGCCCCAAGGCACTCTTGTAAACACAGAACCTCATTTTGCATATTGAGATACCCAAGAATTATTGGGTCCT
The DNA here is from genome assembly GCA_022559845.1 of Amorphophallus konjac. Lineage (NCBI taxonomy): Eukaryota > Viridiplantae > Streptophyta > Magnoliopsida > Alismatales > Araceae > Amorphophallus > Amorphophallus konjac. The sequence goes on from CM040119.1 coordinate 149,232,675, forward strand.
CCATAGTCAGTAGCATCTCTGACTGGTGCTCTCCACAATTTTTGAGCATAAGAATCATCAGATTCCATCATGAAACAGTTAGACATTGAATGTCCAAACTGACCACAGTAATAACAAGAATTCTGACTATTTTTCATGTTCACATGAGAATTGAACTTTTTGTGCATGAACATGATTGCTTCTGTTTTTCACATGCAAGTTTAATCTTTAATGATTGGCCAGCCAACAGCCAGCAGCCCTGTGGCCTGGCTTTCCACAATTAAAACATGTAATGAATTTTTCTTTAAAAACTAATTTATTGCAATAAAAAACACTTTGATTTATAGGGAATTTAACACATTCAAATTTAAAATTCTTTCTCTGAGCATGTCAACAGTTCTTGACTGTGTAGCCATGCTTTCCACAGTGAAAGCATGCAATGTGCTTGCCTCTAGAACCAGAGTTATTTCTTTTAAAATCATTTTTCTTGGCAGAGATATGAACAGATTCAGAATAGAATTTTCCTCTCTGATCATGGCAACAGTGAGCAACATTGTGGCCAAATTTTCCACAATTAAAGCAAGAAAGAGAATTTCTTCTTTTATCAGCAGACCAACAATGATTAGCCCTATGACCTAACTTTCCACACTTGAAGCACACAACATGCTGGTTTATTAAAGTAGATTTATTCTTATCAAGAACATGCTGGTGGACATGATTAACATGAGAATGTAATTTACTCTTACTTTCAGCTGACCAGCACTGAATAGCAACATGTCCTATTTTCCCACAGTGAAAATAATGTATTTTTCCCTTTTTAACAATAGGATGTTTTCTATCATGAAAATTTCTAGCATGCATTCTATCATCTTGTTTCTTGACAAAGCACTCATTCATGAAATGTCCATGCTTACCACAGTAATGACAAGAATCATTAAATTTGTTAAAAGCATGGTGTTTTTTCACATGGGAATTTTTAGAATACAGGTTATTGAATTTCTTGTTCGCTGGTTGTTGCTGATTTTTCTTAGTTTTCTGGTTTTTATTTTCTCTTTGGAATCTTTGAGAAGCAGTTTGATGTGGAGAATTGTTGGAAGTACTAGCTCCTTCTGAACTTCGCACAAAGGTGGAATATAGTTGATTCCTAATGACATTTTTATTTTCAGAAACATAGCTACTTCCCTTTCTTTGAGTGTTCACTTCATCTCCCAATTTTTCTTTGCTTTTAGCAAATTCAGATAATGAATTATTCAAATCATGAATTTCATTTTCTAGAGAAGCAATGTGTATTTCATAGCTGGCAATCTCTTGTTCACTGCAATTAACACATTCACTTAGCACTTTGTTTGCAGTTTTATATTTCTCAATTTCTTGTTCCAGATTGCTTAGTTTTTCAGATTCTTCATTGCAAACATTTTCCCCTTTTCTAAAGCAAGAAATTTTTCTGATATAGCAGTGTTCAACAACTTCAGTCCTTCATTTTCTTTTATTAATTCTTCATTCTGAACTAGTTCATTAATCAACACATGATCATCCTTACTTGAATTCAATTTTTCTTCCAGTTCAGAAAGTTTCAGATTAAGTTCTTCGTTCTGATCTTTTAATGAACACAATTGTTTCTTGTATGCATGAACATTAGATAAACATTCATCAAAGGACTGTTTCAATTTCAGACAGTTTTCACAAGAAATTTTAGAACTAATCTGATTATCATTAAATAAGCTCAATGTTTCTTCTAATTCGGAAATTTTAGAATGCAGTTTATTATTTTCATTTTTCAGCAGATAATTCTGTTCTTTATGATTGTGAACATCTGCCAAGCACAAATCATAAGACTGTCTTAGCTTTGGACAATTTTCACAAGAAAATTCAGAATTGTTCTGATCAATCCTTTTCTTCAGCTTTTTATTCTCAGATTCCATTTTCCTAGATTTCTCAAGCAGTTCTTCATACATGTTCACTAATTTATCAAATGATAGTTCTTAGGATCTAGAACTTACCTGAGATGCAGTCTCCTCCTATTGATCATTGCTATGATCCCTTCTTTTAGCCATAAGACATTCTTCTTCCTTTTTATCATGGGTAGCTATCACCTCATCCAGGATTTCCTTTCCAGAATTGCACCTAAAAACGAAAGGAAATACGTCAGTGTTAACTGCCGCTTTTAGAATATTGAGAACCATAGTGTTCTCACTATCCTTCAGTCTGTCCTCATCAGACCACTTGATCTGGTCATGAGGCAGAGTTCATGTGGGCCATTAGATACAAGACTCTATAAATTAGGATTAATGGAGTTCATGTAGACACATAGGCCGCCTAGCTAACTGCTAAAGTTAGAACCATCAAAGATTAAAAGAAGATGCATAATGACAATTAGCAACCAGATCAAAGCAATAAGCAATTGATAAATAATGCACCAAAATAAGATAGTAGGATCCTCTGCAGATCGTTGGATCTGAACAATCAGAGACCCGCTCTGATACCAAGTGTTAGACGCAGTGGTATTCTCTGATACCAATTGTTGAATCGATGAGATGATGCAAATAAGATTCAGAGGGGGGGTGAATGAATCCCCATCTAAAAACTTGATCAATTTAAAACTTAACCTGAAGACTTTGAACTTATGCGGAATTAAAAGTAATTAAGCTCTGCAGAATATGAAAACCCATTATGCACTTAATCGAACAGATGAACTGCAAAAGTGCAGACTCCTAAGCAATTCTATACTGTTGACAAAACCAAACGAAGCACGTGTGTACACTAAATTCATTCAGTCAAGACCGTAGATAGGAACACGTCTAGCATACATCTAACGGTTGACAAATTTGAAAGCAAACAACAGTACGCAAGATCTTTTTAGGTGGTTCAATCCTCAGGACCAACATCCACCCCACACTCCAACCAGAGTGTGGATTCCGCTGCCAAACAACTTGAACGGATGGGCCTCACAGCTTGCCAACAACAGCTGAGCTTCACAGCTTGCTTATTGATGCGCTCGGCACCCGTCGTTTTAAAATGCCGTGCCACATTTTCAAAAATTAACCGGACTCACTCACTTAAAAGATATAAAATTCAAGCAAAGTGGTGAATACGGGTCGATCCCACGGGGAAGAAAGATTTCATTTTAAATAAGTTGAAAAAATCTTATGTTTTGAAGAGCGAATCTTTGAGTGAGTTAAAACTAATGAAAAATAAATTGCATGAAATAAAGACTAGAAATAAATCTAACTAAAGAATATGAGAGGGTTGAAGCCTTAGAAAGAGAGATAAAAGAACAAAATTTTACCAAAAAATAAATTTTATTTCTATGGAAATAAAAAATACAAGTATTAAAATTAAAAGTACAACTTGAAATTAAAAGAATAAGGGAAGAAATATAGCCGAGGATTGGAAGATTGACACCGTCCACGCCGTGCCGAGCCTTTGATTGCCGCCCCGCTTTGGTGTAGAACGCCGCCGTGAGAGGACCGAGAGAAGCAACTCCGCCATAGGGATGTGTAAAGATATGAAGAGAGGGAGATAGATGGAAGAGGAGGAATGGGAAAGTATGCTAAATAAAACTAAAACTAATAACACCAATGAAATTAAACATGAATTAAAACTAACTTACAAGTGTATAAAAATTACAACAAAATAAATAGATTACAACAAGATTAAAATAATAACAAAAAGAAACAAAATAAGAAAGCTTAATCTTACACTAAAGAAATGGGAGTGCAGGGGGATAGAATGAAGACATGCTATCTACGTGAGTGCCTAGTGGAGGGGGAGAGAGCTATCTACGTGAGTGCATATGAAGTGGGAGAGAGGGAGAAGAGAGGCTAATCCTAACACTAAGAAAACAGAATAAAAAGGAAGCATACTATCTACGTAATAAGAGGGGGGGGGAGGAGATCCACTCCCCATGCTTCCTTTTATAGGCTCCAAGGTAAACACTATTCCCATTTGAAAACTCAAGATGCCAAGTTTGAAAATCCAACTTCTTTCTCTCTTTTTTTTCACGTGAATGGCAGCTTTTGAAGACTTTAGCCGTGTTTGAAGGGGTGAGTGCTTGAGATGTTTGACATAAAATATGCCCACGTGAAGACTTTGCGCCTGTTGCCTGTGTGAAGCCAGCTTGCACCTGCCGTTGGAGACCCGCCGAAGCCGCCCGTGCCTGCGTGTTTGACCCAACGCGAACCGCCTTGGACCTGCATGCCTCGCACATCGGTTGCCCAACCCGTGAAGCACACGTTGGTTCGCCCGCATCAAAGCCCTGACCGCCTTTGCCTGCCATGTGCGTGCCAGCGCGTTGATCTTGCCGATGCCACCTGCCTTGGGCCCGTGTGAGGCGCCATGTGGTGAATCTACGTGGGAGACCCGCTGCCGACCTCCCGCTGTGCCCAACCGCATGAGGCCACAAGTCAATTGTGGCTTAGCCGCTTCGCCCATTTGCCTGCATGCATGAAAGCCTTCACGTTATGTGCATGCTACGTGAAGCATCTCAGCCGCATTATGTAAATATATATACATACATAGCATGATACGTGAAGCCTATATACTCTTGCATGAATGCAACGTATGCTTTGCTGCAACGTGTGTGTGTATATATATATATATATTGAATAATTTGTTGCTTATTATTTTTTTATTTTGCTTTTTTCTTTTTTTTCTCTTTCTTTTCTATTATTATTATTTTTATTTTTAACAAGCCCATGGGCCTTTGGCCCATTTGTACATTTTTTTCTATTTTTTTTCTTTTGAACCTTAATGGACTTTGACTTCTTCTTTGTGCCTGTAAAAACGAACAAATTTATTCATTAAAATTACTTAATTCCATAAAAATAAATATTTTACTCTAGATTATGATTAAGTGTGATAAATGCATAATGATACATATTAAATTTCATAAAAGCATGATATAACATTAATTAACATGTATAAATGCATACTCATCACTTATCCGCTGACTAACAGCTTGACTACTGGACAATACAGCTTCGCCACCGATGCCTAACAGCTTGATCCGCTGGGCCTTACAGCTTAGCCTCTACTGATACACAGCTTAGAAAAAGTATGAAATATGAAAATAGAAAACCAAGAAGTTCAGCATCGGAAAGCGGACAGTAAAATCAAATCAAAATGCTCACGCAGGAGCGCTGTGCCTTGGATCTGATCCAAAGGACACAGTTGAAACAAATCTTCGAGAACTGCTTCAATTGCTTCACAATCCCTTTTCTCGAGATCCCTCTTCTTATCTATCTCACGATCACTTTTCACTCTCGACTCACACTCTTCTTTCTCTCAGATTTCTGCTGAAATACGGCACTCTGTTTTCTTCTCAGATTTCTTCTTCTCTTCTGCTCTCTCAGACTGCTTCTAATCTCTCTATCTTCGAGCTTCCTTGCTCTATCTGCCTTCTCTCTCTGAACAATCCTCTTCCTTATCTTCTCTCGTGCTCCTCTACTCTGATTCTGCCCTTTAATCCTCTTTTATAAGCAGCACACGATGGGCGCGTGGATACCACGTTTCTCGCCCAAACTTTCACGCAGATCTTATCCTTCGAGGTTCAACGTGTCAGAATTGTGGTACTGTAGCAGTCCATGTGGCAGGATTATCTGGTCTACTCCTTGCCTTGGATCACGTGCCATTGGGTAAAAGTCTAGAATCACGTGACTCCATTAAGTGTAAAGCTCCCTGCTCGAAACTGGGTCCTTTAGTTGACTTAACCCTGTCAAGAAGGAATAAGACATTTCATCAAACACCTTATAGTTATAGCATCAGAATCAGAATATATGCTTAATCAATATTCAGAAACCTTAATTTATCAGATCAAGCCCAGTACGTGTGCACAGACCTTACCTAATGCTTGTGCACAGACCTTGCCTTATGCATGTACTCAGACTTGATATCACTGCAAGTGTCGACATTCCTAGTATGCATAGGCCTTCCTATGTGTATGCACATACCTGAACAAGCACAATCCAAATGTGCACAGGCTTGAACACTAGACATGCACAGTCGTTTATACGTTGAAATCAAGTGTGCGCAGACCTGAAACCAAATGTGCACAGACCTTGAGGTGTAAGTGTGCAAAACCTGCACCGACCTTATATGTGTTTCTATAGAGACGTGCACCGACTATATGCAAGCATAATGCAGATGATGCACCGACCTTGGTCTTGTACAAATGGGATGTGCACCGACCTTGGTCTTCCATATGCATGAATATGCATTGACCTTACATGCACTAGCTAAAAAGGTGCATCAACTTTAATGCAGTATTCTAAACATGCACCGACCTATATGAGCAAGCTACAAGAACGTGCATCGACTTTGTATGCTATATGAGTGAATATGCACTGACCCTATGCTCAGACATGCAAGGCAAATATGCACCGACCTTGTATAGACTTAAGGCGAGTGTGCACCGACCTTTATGCATGAAAACTAATTGTGCACGGACCTTATATGAGTCTAACAAAGTATGCAACGACCTTGGCAATGCAGTATATGGAAATGTTGCACCGACCTTCTAAGCGAGCATGCAATTGTGCACCGACCTGTCAAGCAAATGTGCTTGGGATTTATATGCAGCAAAAGATGCACCGACCTAGCTTCTGCCACGAAGATGTGCATCGACGTTTTACGCTGAACAACAAAATGTGCACCGACCTTCTGATGAAGAAACAAGAAGGTGCACCGACCTCAAATGCAGTCTGGAAAACATGCATCGTCCTTAGACAATTAATCACAAACATGCACCGACCTATATGCTGGTGAGACAGACATGCACCGACCTTGCATTCTGCGCAGGCATGATGTGCACAGACTTGAATAGTGTGTGCACTGACTTTGTATGACTAAGGCCTGAACATGCATCGACCTTATGTAGTGCTACAATAAATGTGCAAAGACCTGAGCTAAGTAACATATGGAACATGCATTGATCTTATATGACTAAGCTGAAAATGGGCATTGACCTTACCTGATAAGGCAAATGATATATGCACTAACCTGTAAGCTTCAATGCAATGGCTAACTGGCATTGACCTTTTTGTCACCTTTTTGACTGGTCATTAGCGTTGACTTTTTGTCACCTTTTTGAATGGCCAGTACTTTGAGTCATTCTCAGAACCTATTCTGACATATCTTCATACTGCTATATAAAGATGATGAGAATAGTAATGAATCCATCAAAATTATATTATCAAGAATATATGTATATTTATAATGGGTCATAATATTTGTCATCATCAAAACTTCAGAACCATAGGGACCCAACACGTGCCAACACTTGGAATTTATTATCCATGGGGACGGTTGGTACTGCTATGTCAGGCGAGATCGTGGCCTGGCGGCCGTTCAAATAAACTCACACTCCTCCGATCATTACGGATTTGCCCGAAACAAAAAGGTGGCTTTGCACCGTGCCGGCGTGCTTCTTAGCTACCCTCCTTGAAGTCCCGCGATCAATGACACCCAAGAGGGGGGTGAATTGGGTGATGATAGATTTTAACAGCTTTTAAAAGATTTGAAACAAGTATTAAGAACAAGCAACACATAAGAATAGATCTGATGAAATACAAAATGAATCTGGCTAGATCAACCCCTATAGCAGTTCTTTGGTACCAGGCGGAGTCCGAGAATCTGAAGATTATCTAACACAAGATATTTTCCTCCCGACAGGACTGACCTTGTCGATCAGAAGCTACCTTTTGATATACCAAAGATCTCCCGTAAAAAGGTTAATAAAGCTAGATCTAAACAAAGGAACTATGTGATAACAGAATATGCAAATGAGCTAGAGCAGAATGGAGGTAGGAGAGAAGGAGCAAACCACCCAGAACACCATGATTTTTAGGTAACTATCTTGTAGAAGGTTACAAGATCAAGACACACACACACACACATACTCGTGTGAGTTCAGAACTCCCACGAAGGTGCACAAGCACCGAAACACAAAGAGAGGTGAAGAACAAAGAGATCACTAACACACACACACACAGATCTACGTAGATCCACACACACACAGGTGTTTCAATATTACAAGAACACAAAAATTAAAGACCAGCATAATTGGAATGGAAGACACAAAAAGAAAACTTTAGATTCAAACTCCCCCTTAATTGATGAAGAAGGTTGTAGATGCAGCTTGATCTCCTCTTGGCTCGGGGTTGATCTGCTCCAGATGTTGCTTGAAGATGGATGAAGATGGATGAAGATCTTCCTTCTCGGAGCACTGTTCACGGCTACAGTATCAGCTCTTGAATCTCCCCTTGATAGCCTCCCTTGGCCTCCTTTGATTGATTAGGGTTACAAGCCTCAATGAGATGTTTTTATAACTCTTGAATGGTCAAGGGACAAGCCAGGAACAAGATCCACAAATCATGGGAAGATTGGTGACTTTGGGATTAAACAAATCCTTGAAGAGAGACTTCCCACGTTGAGAACAAAAAGTCAACAATAGGGGCCTTTCGAGGCTGGCGGTCGACCTGTGCATAGGGGCAGTCGACCGGAATTTTTACAGGGAATTGCCCATTCGTTGCTGGGAAATCCGGTCGACCGCTAGAAGTTGGCGGTGGACCGCTGGCTGGGGTTTCTACTAAAAATAAAAGGTTAGCCAATGTAATATAATATGCGAATGAAACAGTTTATGGCTACCTTGTTCCAATCAAGGTGAGTGGATTTAAGCTTAGCCTGGGAGGTTCAGAAACCAAAACAAGGATTTATGCATTTGGACGGGTTTAAACAATTAAGCTTATTACATGGTGAAGTAGGCTTTGAAAGCATGTTAAATTCGAACTTGATAGTTGAAATATAGCACGTGATAAAACATATAACCCTGGGTTTGTTATCATCAAAATCACTTGGATATACTCAACAATCTCCCCCTTTTTGATGATGATAAAAATGAAGGGGTTTTGAAATACATGAACGTACCTTTGAGCAATGTTTGAAGGTTGAGATCAAGGTTCGAAGTCAAAGCACTTAACTCACATCCCGTTACGCCAACGAACACAAACCATTCAACATGTATATGCCAATTAGAAGAGAAATGAGATATAAGAGCCAACCATTTGAGATCAAACACCAGTTGCATTCAATTCATTGTTTCATTACAAGGTACATTAGTGCAAAAGTGAATGCACGACTCTAGACTCAAGGGACTAAACAAATGCATAAAACAGACTTATGATCCTCACATGTCAAACATACAAACACACCAACCACACACATACATAACTATATAAGGCCCAACATAACTATATAAAGCCCTGCACTACTACTACTACTTCTCCCCCTTTGACATCATCAAAAGGAGATAGGATAGACGAAGGGGGACCCAAGTGACACAAAACCAAAAGACAGCAAGCTAGAGGGAGAAAAAGCAAAACTACTCAAGGTGCAGCTGCAGGTGGCTGATCGTCTGGAGGAGGAGGGGGTTGGTAACCAAGGCGATGGCTGAGAGCTTCAAGAGCATGAGCTTGAGCATGAAGGGCATCACGAATATGGCCAATGGTGAAGTCACGAGCCGCATCACGACGAGCCATGCTAAGAAGAGTATTGTTCATGATGTGGAAGGACTCGCTAGAATCAACAACACTGTCGGTGAGGCTAGTCATGTGAGTGACGAGTGTGGCCATATGAGTGGAAAGGGTATCAAGAGCAGTGGAGAAGGAATCCATGCGGCCTGACATGGTGTCAACCACATGGCCCATAGTGTCGACGCGATCCCCGAGAGCAGAAAGTCCCTCCCCAAAAGTGTCCACACGAGTCTCTATCCCAGTGAATCGCCTGTCAAAAACCTCATAGTCTACCCAAGAAGGCTGAGTGGCTCCCTGAGTGGAAGACTCTCCATGATAAAACTGAGTAGGAGGAGGCATCTCCGGATCCATATGCTGTGGTGAAGGTGGAGGAGGAAGCTCAGCATCCATGTGATGAGGTGAGGGTGGAGGAGGCTGCTCCTCGGCCTGAACGGGAGGGGGTACATACCATTGAACCTGCTGTTGCTATGGTTCATGCTCATCCTTACTGTCATATTCATCTTCATATGTAGGCACATCCCGACGCAGCTCACCATCGGGACCATAGTAATAACCCATATCAGTAAAAATTTTATGCTTGTTCTAGATGTCATCTTGGCGAATATAGATAAACTGTTCTTCTGCTAAACTTATCCCAACATGAATGAACACCCCGGTCAACTGTGAAGCATATGGCAAGGATCGCCGTAGATTTGTTCGGCAAGCTCCAATGAGGGTGGTCATGAGGCGACCCATGTTGATTTGTATATCATTCATGACATGGTAAAACATGAATCTATGAACTTCTGTGACTTCATTTCTGCTGCCAACCTTGGGATAATTAAGGGAGGTAAACATATGGTGTAAGACACACTGTAGCTGTGACGACCCGAGGATCCGAGTACAGGAAAGGAACCGGCGCGTCTCGAATCTCGGCCCGCCAACCCACGAGCCCGAAGACTCGGAAGGGTAGAAAGGAGTGGTGTGGGGTATAAGAGAAGCTGCAACGTCCACAGAGATAGCACAATAATCAAAAGGAAATGCACATAATAATAAATAAATCAAACTGCTACAAGGTCCACAGTGTCTCATGTCCAAAGAAAGTACAGTCAACAGGAAAAGTATAACTACACGGGGCATCCCCCGGCGTACAACAACACGGGGCATCCCCCGGAGTACAACTACGCGGGACATCCCCCGGCTCTGGCAGACTGGCAACTAACCCTGGCTGGAAGACCCACGCTGAAACTCGGCCGCGCCTCCCGCCGACCCCACCTCACCTGAAGAGCAGGGGTGAGCCTCATCTCATTGGCCCAGTAGGGATCCCGCGAATCCCCACCTCGCACGAAAAACGAGGAAGAAGAAGACAACCCTACCAAGCGAGAGTACGGTAGAACCGACAAGCTAAAGTAAATAAACAGAAAAAGTCGTCTGCTCAAACGGTACCGTAGTACGGAACCTCGGTCCAACAAAACACGAGTCCACGCCTGCCAGTGAACAGGAGCACCATCCACAAGAAGAACGACCGGATGCGTCCCCTGACGTCTTACACCGCGTCACAAGTGTCTAGCTACAACGCCCCGGGCGTGAGACTCAGATACGCAACAAGTACCACAACAAGGACTAGCTGGGGTCGCACTCGTCAGTGCGTGCCCTAAGCCCCCAACTACGTGTGCACACACAGACCATCTGCTCTAGGTCGGGTCCTCTAGCTGGTTTTCCCCCCCACCGGACTCTGGTGGCAAAGGCAAGGGGCCCTACGGTAACCAGCCTAAAAACCGCGTCACACTGGGTCTCGCTCTCCACCACTCCCAGGGGGGTCCGCACACGCATGCGCAGAAAGCTACGACTAGTGGACAGGTCACTGGAAGTAAGGACTAACCCACGGAAACCACCGACCAACACTAACACAGACTCACGATGATCATACGATAGGCATAGATGCCGGGGACACGCATGAGGTCCAACCGTCCCTCAAGTCACGCGGCACCCCTACCGAGGTAACTGACACTCCGGGGAACCCCGGGCGCCCCTGTGGCTCTCACTGGGTGCCCACGGCATCCCTAGGGCCACACGCCACAACCGGGTCCGCAACTCACCCAATCGGAGGTCACGCTACCCGCAAAAACACGGTTCGGGGGAGGGGATGGTCGCGCTAGGTGTCCCTAGCGCGACACCGAAGAACGCGCTAGCTAAGGCTAGCGCGATCTTCCATGTCGCGCCGCCCAAAGCCAGCGCGTTCACACCTGAACGCGCTAGTTTTGGGTAGCGCGATCTGGACATCGCGCTACCCGAACCAGGCGCGTTCCCCACCGCCTTACTGTTCGTCTTCTCAGACGGACACGCTCGGACGACATGGCGCGTTCATCAAGAACGCGCCACTGAACTATAGCGCGACAATGGGCCGAGCCCGGTTTTGCGAAACACGCCCAAAAACGTAGATCCACGCCCATTCACCACTCCTGGTGAAGGGAAAACAATGGGGAATCACCCCACAACACCCTAGCATGCATCTAGGACCCCCAAATCGATTGAAAACCTCACGAATCGACGGATCCGGCGCTCAAACCCCAAACATGGAAATAACCCTCCCGGCATGAATCTAGCCCCTCTCGGCCTCTCCACGGCCTAGAAATCACGGAGAATGCTAGAAAGAGGGTAAGGATTCGTCCCCCTACCTCAAGGAAGCTCGAAATCCACCGAATCACCGCGGAAATCAAGGATGAAGCTTTTACTCCCACGAACGCCCCGCCTCCCGCCGCGAAAAGCACGCCACCGGGACCGCCTTGCCGCCGCCGCCGCTGCCACGCCGTTGCCGGAGTGAGGGGGGCCGCGTCTCGGTCGCCCGGGGAGGAGAAGATCGGCCGCGGGGGAAGGGGGAGCTCTCATGGTTGAAGGAAGGAGGAAGAAGAAGAAAAGAAAAAGGTAAAAGGAAAAGAAAAAGAATTGATATATATATATAAAATCCGGAAAATCGGAAAAATCCCGAAAAATAGAAAAATACACCTCCTCGACCGTCTCGACGCGCTGATTGTAACGGTATCACTCGCGGGCTGGTGAACGACCCAGTTCACCTGCTACAGGGTTCCGAAGGATTCGCCGAAACCCGTACGCGGAAATCAGAAAACGCGCACGGAAAAGTCGCGGACACACTCCGGGCCTCCGAAACGACTCCGGATCGCGCCGATCTGAACACGAAAGATGTCCGAAATAAAATTTCGGACACAACAGGGTCGAACACCCTGACAAACCAGATCCGGGACCCATAACGAAGGATCCGAAAGATCTGGGACATTACAGCAGTGGTGGGAAGTAATTCGCATTTAACTCAATCAAATCGCTGACACCACGCATGTACTCATAGTTGGTCATGGCAATAAAAGTATCTTCAACCTCCCCATGACCATAAGCCATGTTGGCTCCTCTAGCCGCAACCCCTAAGCTTCTCTCAAACAGATCGGGGTTAATGTGAAGCTCAACCCCTCGAACAATAGTATATAGCTCATTGAGTTATGGGAGTGCAGGGGGATAGAATGAAGACATGCTATCTACGTGAGTGCCTAGTGGAGGGGGAGAGAGCTATCTACGTGAGAGCATATGAAGTGGGAGAGAGGGAGAAGAGAGGCTAATCCTAACACTAAGAAAACAGAATAAAAAGGAAGCATACTATCTACGTAATAAGAGGGGGGGGGGAGGAGATCCACTCCCCATGCTTCCTTTTATAGGCTCCAAGGTAAACACTATTCCCATTTGAAAACTCAAGATGCCAAGTTTGAAAATCCAACTTCTTTCTCTCTTTTTTTTCACGTGAATGGCAGCTTTTGAAGACTTTAGCCGTGTTTGAAGGGGTGAGTGCTTGAGATGTTTGACATAAAATATGCCCACGTGAAGACTTTGCGCCTGTTGCCTGTGTGAAGCCAGCCTGCACCTGCCGTTGGAGACCCGCCGAAGCCGCCTGTGCCTGCGTGTTTGACCCAACGCGAACCGCCTTGGACCTGCATGCCTCGCACATCGGTTGCCCAACCCGTGAAGCACGCGTTGGTTCACCCGCATCAAAGCCCTGACTGCCTTTGCCTGCCATGTGCGTGCCAGCGCGTTGATCTTGCCGATGCCACCTGCCTTGGGCCCGGGTGAGGCGCCATGTGGAGAAGCTACGTGGGAGACCCATTGCCGACCTCTAGCCGTGCCCAGCCGCGTGAGGCAACACGTCCAAGGTGGCTTAGCCGCTTCGCCCATTTGCCTGCATGCATGAAAGCCTTCACGTTATGTGTATGCTACGTGAAGCATCTCAACCGCATTATATATATATATATATATATATATATATATATATATATATATATATATATATATATATATATATATATATATAGCATGATACATGAAGCCTATTTAGCATGATATGTGAAGCCTCTTGCATGAATGCAACGTATGCTTTGCTGCAACGTATATATACACGTTGCAGCAAAGCCCATGGGCCTTTGGCCCATTTGTACATTTTTTTCTCTTTTTTTTCTTTTTAACCTTAATAGACTTTGACTTCTTCTTTGTGCCTACAAAAATGAACAAATTTATTCATTAAAATTACTTAATTCCATAAAATTAAATATTTTACTCTAGATTATGAGTAAGTGTGATAAATGAATAATGATACATGTTAAAGCTCATAAAAGCGTGATATATAATTAATTAACATGTATAAATGCATACTCATCATACCTCCCAACTTATTCATTGTTAGTCCCTTAACAATGCAAACAATTAAAAATTCAGGACCAACAAGAGTTTACGAAGTCCATACTTTCATATCCAGTTTTTCTTTCACACAATTAACTAAAGATTAGAAATCTGGAAGCATTAACGCATACTAACCTTAGATTTTGAAATTAAGGTAGATGGTTAAGAATTTAATTCAAAATTCAATAGCACTAGTGCAAGTGTAAATACTAAATCCACAGCGTAGATAATTACATCCCCCATTTGATATTCCAAATAAGTGCCTTTCAACCCTACACCTCTCAATCAGAGTATTAAGCATATCAGTTTTTTTGTCTGCCTTATTGCTTCGTCCCTTAGGGATCTTTTTATTTTTCTACACACATGATGCTGCACTACCCTTCACTGTTTAACGCGAACCTCGAAGCAAGTTCGATTTCGCAGATCAAGGTTCCCTTATCCTTTTTACGCGAATCTCAACACGTCTTAAGTGAAGTAGGCCCGGTTACTCCGATTCGGAACATTTTTCATGGTGTTTTCTTTTTCCCAATTTTTTTTAATTATGCTTTTGCACTAATTTTGATAGATAACTTGGCAGAAAGCTTATAAAAGATCTCTTCTTCAAGAAGTGCTAAATATCAGGTACATACCCAAAATAGCAGAAGGCTTATCGCACATGTTTCATTAGCATACAAAGTGATTTTTCATTTTTCTAAAGTGCATATGAACTTTAAAGAGATTCTTAGATCAATTGTCTATGGCTAGATTAAATAAAATTTCCACCATCATTCTCCCAGTCTTTTTTGTTCTAGAATTACTTGCAATGGAAGCATGAATCATGAAACTTAAAATGGGTTTTATTATTTTTTTAAGTTTTTTTTTGTGTGTTTTTTCATTGTGGCTAAATGCGGTTATATATGAATGCAATATGTGCAATGGCATGATTTCCGTCCCCCCAACGTAAATGACATTGTCCTCAATGGCATGAACAATATGAAATAATAGAATAATGTAGACACAAAATTTATGAAGGAACGGGACAACCTGATGAAAGTGAACTTCGACGGGCATCATTGCTTGAATAACAGGCAGTACAAGGCTTTGAAAATCTGGGCAACAGAGTAAGCAATCATCTCTCTCTCCCCCCAACTTATTCTTTATTCATACCTGTAAAATAAAAATAAAATCACAACATAAATTTGGGTTGCCTCCCAAGAAGTCATTTATACACACGAAAATCATAAAAAATAATTGTGGGTTGCCTCCTAAGAAGCGTTAAGTTTAACATCTTCAGCTAGATGCAGGTAAGCTCTATAACCAACGAGTTGATTTTAAAATGAGCCACCATAGCATTTTATCATTTTATGAAGGAACGGGACGACCTGATGAAAGTGAACTTCGACGGGCATCATTGCTTGAATAACAGGCAGTACAAGGCTTTGAAAATCTGGGCAACAGAGTAAGCAATCATCTCTCTCTCCCCCCAACTTATTCTTTATTCATACATGTAAAATAAAAATAAAATCACAACATAAATTTGGGTTGCCTCCCAAGAAGTCATTTATTAGCACACGAAATTCATAAAAAAAAATTGTGGGTTGCCTCCTAAGAAGCATTAAGTTTAACATCTTCAGCTAGACGCAGGTAAGCTCTATAACCAACGAGTTGATTTTAAAATGAGCCACCAGAGCATTTTATCATTGTCAAAATTTTCTTTTCCATGCCCTGAGAGAAACACTGTAACTGGTGAGTATAAGGGCAAATCATATATCGGGGTGGAGGCATCTCAAAAGGACCGCCCCGATCAGAGAAGAGAGGAACATTGGTAAAAATTATGTCATCGATTATGAAATATTCCTCCTGAAGGTCTGTGAAAGGTGTGAATAGAATGATGCAGACCTTGTTATCTTCTTCTAAAAAATTATTTTCCACCTCAATTTTTGGAATTTCATGAATGTTACTGAGGTGAGAATAGATTAGAGGGTGACAGGTTCCCATAAATTGATCAATGTCAAGGAGATTATCAATCTCAAGAGTCAAAGAAACATGCTCCTCAACACGATGGTCGTGAGATTCAATGAGATCTGCCAATTCGGCTAGAGCAAAATTAGACCAATCGATCGGAAGAATTTCAAAAGAATCACTATGGTCACGAATGGACAAAAGCTCTACCCTTTCCTCCAGATTGAAATTATGAAGTGGCACACTCAATTCAGTCAATTCCTCATTAACCTCAATAACATTGTTCAAATAGATGCTCCACTTTTGATCCCTCTTCACTTCTTCTTCTCGCCCATCTTCAAAGAGAATTTCATCAAATTCGGGGAGAGATATTTGATTAAACATTTGAGGTTCATTATACTCTTCATCTCCCCCTAACTTGAGATCATCCACCTCTCTAGCATTCTCCTTATGAGGGCAATCAAGCGCAAGCTCCTCAAATTCAATTTTAGGAGGGGGAATATGATCATTCATTAGTTCATCACCTTCCTTCATTTCTTTTCTAGTAAATTCTTCAATCCCCTCAAATTTTTTAGGTTCCTCATTCAAATTTTCCTGACAAGATCTCTCCATAATTCCTTCATCTTCTGAGTGTGAGTCACAGTGGATCTGAATATTATGATAATGGGAATTCAAGGATTGATCGTAGTCAGTATCAAGAATTTGATGAGTAGGAGTGGGTCCAGAGTAATCAAAGAATTCATCTCCCTCCATATTTTTGACTTATTCAGTCAGTCTATTGATTTGCTCTTGGAGGGATTGACTTTGGAGAATTAACTGATTGAATTGATCATCTGGGTTATTATCTAAGGGTGGAAGAGATGAATAGCAAGGAGGGAAATGATTTGTATGTTAGGCTGGATCATAATAGTCATTAGAGTTTGGGGCCCAAATTTGATTTTCATTATTCTCTTGTTCTCCCCCTAACTTAGACTCCTCGTTATTTTCCTTGGCCATTACAAATTGAGATTTATTAGCTTCCCCCTAATTTTCCTGATATGGCTGCTCCATATTATCCTCATCATCGAAAATTATTTGAGAGTTGTTGAATTGAGGATTGTTAGATGGATCATTCAAGCTGATATTATAATCGTAATCAGGAAATGGGTTTTCAAGATTTTCCGTGAGGGGGCTAGCATGTTGGTCAAGCTGGGCTTGGATAATTTGGCTCTAAACTTTAAGGGACTGCTGATTGGTCAAGATGAGTTGAGTCATTTGGTTGAACCTATCCTCCTTATTGAAATTTGACTGTGGGAGAGCTGGATGTGTTGGGTTGTACTCAGACTGGGTAAATAAAGATCAGAATAAGAATCAGTCTGGTACTGAGGTGAATGTGAATAGATGGGTTGTCCTTGAGAATGAGCTTGATTGTAAGGATCATTGGAATATGAAGCCCAATCTGAAAAGTGTAAGTTTGAAGGATTTTGAATGGGGTCTTGGTAATGTACCCAAGAAGATGATTGTTGATTTTCCCACCTAGGATATGGATTTGTGTGAGAAAAAGAGGTGGAAAACTCCGATGACAATTGATATGGTTCTTGGGTGAAAGATGAATTGTGAACCCCATTGTGGAAGAGTGAAGGAGTTTGATAATAATAGACAAATGAAAATTTTCAATTCAAATAGCCCGCATGCCTGAACATGAAAGATCTATTAATGGGCCTGAACAAAAGTGGATGTGGCAATGCAAAAGGCTCAAGAAAGAGTGATATTTTTAATGCTTTTTTTCTATTTTGATGATTTTTTATTGTTTTATTTTATTTTACAGGAAAATCTTTTTATTTTGTTATGTTATGTTTTATTTTATTTTTTTTATTAAAACAATGCAATGAATTAAATCCTAAATGAATGGTTTCTGCAACAATGATAATGATTTTTTTTATTTTTTGAAGAATTAGGCGATGAATGAATTACTAAATGCAAATGTTATAAATTAATCACTATATGAATGCAAACATGATAGTTTTATTTTTTTGTTTTATTTTTTTTATTTACAAAAGCGGAGTCGGGACCTGCTATCAAGTTGGTTCACCGGTCAGGTAAGAGGTGGGGTTGTGGGAGGCTCCCCTACTTTTGTAGGGACCTAATAAAATAACCTCAAGTCTGCTTATGGCATTTGCCGTTGACCTCTAACTTTAGACATCAATTTTTCAAAATAGCAATAAATTCTAAAACTTCATTTTAACCTTCTAAGGGTAATCTAACTCCGGGGTGTTTTTTGGTGTACCACGAGTACTTATGGAGAGGTGCGGGGACTTATGGAGATCTTGGAAAAGGAAATTCCAGTCCAAAGCGACGGAGTGCTCAGTGGAGGGTCCCTTCAATTCCAAGAGAGGTGTGCCTATGTTACCCATAAAAGGGGAAATATAGAAGAAGAGAGATGGTGATTTTTTTTCTTTTTTCAAATGATGCGAAATAAAAAAACACTCAACTAAATGCACAATGCATGAAATTGATGCAATTAAAATGAGGACATGATAGCATGAGACAAATTTTTTTTCTTTATTTTTTGATTTCTGATTAAATTTTTTCTTTTTTAGAAGAAGAGATGAATAAATGAAAAATATGAACTAAAAATATCAAACAACATGCAAATCTACTGAACAATAAGGTCTAAAATTATATTTTTGAATTTTTTATGGATTTCTGATTTTTTTAAATTTTCAGAAAGTTATTTTTCTATTTTCTTCTTTTTCAAAAAGAGAGATAGATAAAATGTAAATAACAACTAAATATGCTAATTATCATGCAAACTAATGAAGAATAAAGCGTAAAACAATGATTTATGTGTTTTCCAGGTTTTTTGATTTTTTAAAATTTTTATAGATTTTTTATGAATTTTTCAATTTTTTTCGAAATTTTTCAGAAATAAATAGAATATGACTTTTTCCTACGTTTACTTACCTTTAGCAATGCTTGAATTTATTGGATTTTTTGATTTCCAACTTTCTGCTACAGTCCTGGCTTTCAGCGACGCTTTCTGTGATAGTTTATTTTCTGGGATTTTCATGTCCAAATTTCTGTGGATTTTTTTTTCTGATTTTTTCTACAATATAAAAACAGAAAAATCAATATACAAATATACAAATCAAACACAAGAATTTCCAACCATTAAAAAAATTTTCCTCCCCGACAACGGCGACAAAAATTGATGCGCTCCGCACCCGTCGTTTTAAAATGCCGTGCCACAATTTCAAAAATTAACCAGACTCACTCACTTAAAATATATAAAAGTCAAGTAAAGTGGTGAATACGGGTCGATCCCACGGGGAAGAAAGATTTCATTTTAAATAAGTTAAAAAAATCTTATGTTTTGAAGAGTGAATCTTTGAGTGGGTTAAAACTAATGAAACATAAACTTCATGAAATAAAAACTAGAAATAAATCTAACTAAAAAACATGAGAGGGTTGAAGAAGAGAATTTAGAAAGAGAGAGAAAAAATATAATTTTGCCAAAAAAATAAATATTATTACTATGGAAATAAAAAAATATAAGTATAAAAATTAAAAGTACAATTTGAAATTAAAAGAATAATGGAAGAAATGTAGCCGAATATTGGAAGATTGACGCCGTCCACACCGTGTCGAGCCTTTGACGTTTTGGTGTAGAACGTCGCCGTGAGAGAACCGTGAGAAACAACTCCGCCATAGGGATGTGTGAAGATATGAAGAGAGGGAGATAGATGGAAGAGGAGGAATGGGAAATTATGCTAAATAAAATTGAAAATAACAACACCAATGAAATTAAACATGAATTAAAACTAACTTACAAGTATATAAAAATCACAACAAGATAAATAGATTACGACAAGATTAAAATAATAACAAAAAGAAACAAAATAGGAAAGCTTAATCTTACACTAAAGAAATGGGAGTGAAGGGGGATAGAATGAAGACATGCTATCTACGTGAGTGCCTAATGGAGTGGGGGAGAGAGCTACGTACGTGAGAGCATATGAAGTGGGAGAGAGGGAGAAGAGAGGCTAATCCTAACACTAAGGAAATAGAAGAAAAAGGAAGCATACTATCTACGTAACAAGAGTTGGGGGGGGGAGGAGGAGGAGATCCACTCCCCATGCTTCCTTTTATAGGCTCCAAGGTAAACACTATTCCCGTTTGAACACTCAAGATGCCAAGTTTGAAAATCCAACTTCTTTCTCTCTCTTTTTTCACGTGAATGGCAACTTTTGAAGACTTTAGTCGCGTTTGAAGGGGTGACTACTTGAGATGTTTGACATAAAATATGCCCACGTGAAGACTTTGTGCATGTTGTCTGTGTGAAGCCATCCTGCACCTGCCGTTGGAGACCCACCGAAGCCGCCCGTGCCTGTGTGTTTTACCCAACGCGAACCGCCTTGGACCTGCATGCATCGCACATCGGCTGCCCAACCCGTGAAGCACGCGTTGGTTCACCCGCATCGAAGCCCTGACCGCCTTTGCCTGCCATGTGAGTGCTAGCTCATTGACCGCGCCGATGCCACCTGCCTTGGGCCCGTGTGAGGCGCCATGTGGTGAATCTATGTGGGAGACCCGCTGCCGACCTCCCGCTGTGCCCAACCGCATGAGGCCACAAGTCAATTGTGGCTTAGCCGCTTCGCCCATTTGCCTGCATGCATGAAAGCCTTCACGTTATGTGCATGCTACGTGAAGCATCTCAGCCGCATTATGTAAATATATATACATACATAGCATGATACGTGAAGCCTATATACTCTTGCATGAATGCAACGTATGCTTTGCTGCAACGTGTGTGTGTGTATATATATATATATATATTGAATAATTTGTTGCTTATTATTTTTTTATTTTGCTTTTTTCTTTTTTTTCTCTTTCTTTTCTATTATTATTATTTTTATTTTTAACAAGCCCATGGGCCTTTGGCCCATTTGTACATTTTTTTCTATTTTTTTTCTTTTGAACCTTAATGGACTTTGACTTCTTCTTTGTGCCTGCAAAAACGAACAAATTTATTCATTAAAATTACTTAATTCCATAAAAATAAATATTTTACTCTAGATTATGATTAAGTGTGATAAATGCATAATGATACATATTAAATTTCATAAAAGCATGATATAACATTAATTAACATGTATAAATGCATACTCATCACTTATCCGCTGACTAACAGCTTGACTACTCGACAATACAGCTTCGCCACCGATGCCTAACAGCTTGATCCGCTGGGCCTTACAGCTTAGCCTCTACTGATACACAGCTTAGAAAAAGTATGAAATATGAAAATAGAAAACCAAGAAGTTCAGCATCGGAAAGCGGACAGTAAAATCAAATCAAAATGCTCACGCAGGAGCGCTGTGCCTTGGATCTGATCCAAAGGACACAGTTGAAACAAATCTTCGAGAACTGCTTCAATTGCTTCACAATCCCTTTTCTCGAGATCCCTCTTCTTATCTATCTCACGATCACTTTTCACTCTCGGACTCACACTCTTCTTTCTCTCAGATTTCTGCTGAAATACGGCACTCTGTTTTCTTCTCAGATTTCTTCTTCTCTTCTGCTCTCTCAGACTGCTTCTAATCTCTCTATCTTCGAGCTTCCTTGCTCTATCTGCCTTCTCTCTCTGAACAATCCTCTTCCTTATCTTCTCTCGTGCTCCTCTACTCTGATTCTGCCCTTTAATCCTCTTTTATAAGCAGCACACGATGGGCGCGTGGATACCACGTTTCTCGCCCAAACTTTCACGCAGATCTTATCCTTCGAGGTTCAACGTGTCAGAATTGTGGTACTGTAGCAGTCCATGTGGCAGGATTATCTGGTCTACTCCTTGCCTTGGATCACGTGCCATTGGGTAAAAGTCTAGAATCACGTGACTCCATTAAGTGTAAAGCTCCCTGCTCGAAACTGGGTCCTTTAGTTGACTTAACCCTGTCAAGAAGGAATAAGACATTTCATCAAACACCTTATAGTTATAGCATCAGAATCAGAATATATGCTTAATCAATATTCAGAAACCTTAATTGATCAGATCAAGCCCAGTACGTGTGCACAGACCTTACCTAATGCTTGTGCACAGACCTTGCCTTATGCATGTACTCAGACTTGATATCACTGCAAGTGTCGACATTCCTAGTATGCATAGGCCTTCCTATGTGTATGCACATACCTGAACAAGCACAATCCAAATGTGCACAGGCTTGAACACTAGACATGCACAGTCGTTTATACGTTGAAATCAAGTGTGCGCAGACCTGAAACCAAATGTGCACAGACCTTGAGGTGTAAGTGTGCAAAACCTGCACCGACCTTATATGTGTTTCTATAGAGACGTGCACCGACTATATGCAAGCATAATGCAGATGATGCACCGACCTTGGTCTTGTACAAATGGGATGTGCACCGACCTTGGTCTTCCATATGCATGAATATGCATTGACCTTACATGCACTAGCTAAAAAGGTGCATCAACTTTAATGCAGTATTCTAAACATGCACCGACCTATATGAGCAAGCTACAAGAACGTGCATCGACTTTGTATGCTATATGAGTGAATATGCACTGACCCTATGCTCAGACATGCAAGGCAAATATGCACCGACCTTGTATAGACTTAAGGCGAGTGTGCACCGACCTTTATGCATAAAAACTAATTGTGCACGGACCTTATATGAGTCTAACAAAGTATGCAACGACCTTGGCAATGCAGTATATGGAAATGTTGCACCGACCTTCTAAGCGAGCATGCAATTGTGCACTGACCTGTCAAGCAAATGTGCTTGGGATTTATATGCAGCAAAAGATGCACCGACCTAGCTTCTGCCACGAAGATGTGCATCGACGTTTTACGCTGAACAACAAAATGTGCACCGACCTTCTGATGAAGAAACAAGAAGGTGCACCGACCTCAAATGCAGTCTGGAAAACATGCATCGTCCTTAGACAATTAAACACAAACATGCACCGACCTATATGCTGGTGACACAGACATGCACCGACCTTGCATTCTGCGCAGGCATGATGTGCACAGACTTGAATAGTGTGTGCACTGACTTTGTATGACTAAGGCCTGAACATGCATCGACCTTATGTAGTGCTACAATAAATGTGCAAAGACCTGAGCTAAGTAACATATGGAACATGCATTGATCTTATATGACTAAGCTGAAAATGGGCATTGACCTTACCTGATAAGGCAAATGATATATGCACTAACCTGTAAGCTTCAATGCAATGGCTAACTGGCGTTGACCTTTTTGTCACCTTTTTGACTGGTCATTAGCGTTGACTTTTTGTCACCTTTTTGAATGGCCAGTACTTTGAGTCATTCTCAGAACCTATTCTGACATATCTTCATACTGCTATATAAAGATGATGAGATTAGTAATGAATCCATCAAAATTATATTATCAAGAATATATGTATATTTATAATGGGTCATAATATTTGTCATCATCAAAACTTCAGAACCATAGGGACCCAACACATGCCAACACTTGGAATTTATTATCCATGGGGACGGTTGGTACCGCTATGTCAGGCGAGATCGTGGCCTGGCGGCCGTTCAAATAAACTCACACTCCTCCGATCATTACGGATTTGCCCGAAACAAAAAGGCGGCTTTGCACCGTGCCGGCGTGCTTCTTAGCTACCCTCCTTGAAGTCCCGCGATCAATGACACCCAAGAGGGGGGTGAATTGGGTGATGATAGATTTTAACAGCTTTTAAAAGATTTGAAACAAGTATTAAGAACAAGCAACAAATAAGAATAGATCTGATGAAATACAAAATGAATCTGGCTAGATCAACCCCTATAGCAGTTCTTTGGTACCAGGCGGAGTCCGAGAATCTGAAGATTATCTAACACAAGGTATTTTCCTCCCGACAGGACTGACCTTGTCGATCAGAAGCTACCTTTTGATATACCAAAGATCTCCCGTAAAAAGGTTAATAAAGCTAGATCTAAACAAAGGAACTATGTGATAACAGAATATGCAAATGAGCTAGAGCAGAATGGAGGTAGGAGAGAAGGAGCAAACCACCCAGAACACCATGATTTTTAGGTAACTATCTTGTAGAAGGTTACAAGATCAAGACACACACACACACACATACTCGTGTGAGTTCAGAACTCCCACGAAGGTGCACAAGCACCGAAACACAAAGAGAGGTGAAGAACAAAGAGATCACTAACACACACACACAGATCTACATAGATCCACACACACACAGGTGTTTCAATATTACAAGAACACAAAAATTAAAGACCAGCATAATTGGAATGGAAGACACAAAAAGAAAACTTTAGATTCAAACTCCCCCTTAATTGATGAAGAAGGTTGTAGATGCAGCTTGATCTCCTCTTGGCTCGGGGTTGATCTGCTCCAGATGTTGCAAGAAGATGGATGAAGATGGATGAAGATCTTCCTTCTCGGAGCACTGTTCACGGCTACAGTATCAGCTCTTGAATCTCCCCTTGATAGCCTCCCTTGGCCTCCTTTGATTGATTAGGGTTACAAGCCTCAATGAGATGTTTTTATAACTCTTGAATGGTCAAGGGACAAGCCAGGAACTAGATCCACAAATCATGGGAAGATTGGTGACTTTGGGATTAAACAAATCCTTGAAGAGAGACTTCCCACGTTGAGAACAAAAAGTCAACAATAGGGGCCTTTCGAGGCTGGCGGTCGACATGTGCATAGGGGCAGTCGACCGGAATTTTTACAGGGAATTGCCCATTCGTTGCTGGGAAATCCGGTCGACCGCTAGAAGTTGGCGGTGGACCGCTGGCTGGGGTTTCTACTAAAAATAAAAGGTTAGCCAATGTAATATATATAATATACGAATGAAACAGTTTATGGCTACCTTGTTCCAATCAAGGTGAGTGGATTTAAGCTTAGCCTGGGAGGTTCAGAAACCAAAACAAGGATTTATGCATTTGGACGGGTTTAAACAATTAAGCTTATTACATGGTGAAGTAGGCTTTGAAAGCATGTTAAATTCGAACTTGATAGTTGAAATATAGCACGTGATAAAACATATAACCCTGGGTTTGTTATCATCAAAATCACTTGGATATACTCAACAATCTCCCCCTTTTTGATGATGATAAAAATGAAGGGGTTTTGAAATACATGAACGTACCTTTGAGCAATGTTTGAAGGTTGAGATCAAGGTTTGAAGTCAAAGCACTTAACTCACATCCCGTTACGCCAACGAACACAAACCATTCAACATGTATATGCCAATTAGAAGAGAAATGAGATATAAGAGCCAACCATTTGAGATCAAACACCAGTTGCATTCAATTCATTGTTTCATTACAAGGTACATTAGTGCAAAAGTGAATGCACGACTCTAGACTCAAGGGACTAAACAAATGCATAAAACAGACTTATGATCCTCACATGTCAAACATACAAACACACCAACCACACACATACATAACTATATAAGGCCCAACATAACTATATAAAGCCCTGCACTACTACTACTACTTCTCCCCCTTTGACATCATCAAAAGGAGATAGGATAGACGAAGGGGGACCCAAGTGACACAAAACCAAAAGACAGCAAGCTAGAGGGAGAAAAAGCAAAACTACTCAAGGTGCAGCTACAGGTGGCTGATCGTCTGGAGGAGGAGGGGGTTGGTAACCAAGGCGATGGCTGAGAGCTTCAAGAGCATGAGCTTGAGCATGAAGGGCATCACGAATATGGCCAATGGTGAAGTCACGAGCCGCATCACGACGAGCCATGCTAAGAAGAGTATTGTTCATGATGTGGAAGGACTCGCTAGAATCAACAACACTGTCGGTGAGGCTAGTCATGTGAGTGACGAGTGTGGCCATATGAGTGGAAAGGGTATCCAGAGCAGTGGAGAAGGAATCCATGCGGCCTGACATGGTGTCAACCACATGGCCCATAGTGTCGACGCGATCCCCGAGAGCAGAAAGTCCCTCCCCAAAAGTGTCCACACGAGTCTCTATCCCAGTGAATCGCCTGTCAAAAACCTCATAGTCTACCCAAGAAGGCTGAGTGGCTCCCTGAGTGGAAGACTCTCCATGATAAAACTGAGTAGGAGGAGGCATCTCCGGATCCATATGCTGTGGTGAAGGTGGAGGAGGAAGCTCAGCATCCATGTGATGAGGTGAGGGTGGAGGAGGCTGCTCCTCGGCCTGAACGGGAGGGGGTACATACCATTGAACCTGCTGTTGCTATGGTTCATGCTCATCCTTACTGTCATATTCATCTTCATATGTAGGCACATCCCGACGCAGCTCACCATCGGGACCATAGTAATAACCCATATCAGTAAAAATTTTATGCTTGTTCTAGATGTCATCTTGGCGAATATAGATAAGCTGTTCTTCTGCTAAACTTATCCCAACATGAATGAACACCCCGGTCAACTGTGAAGCATATGGCAAGGATCGCCGTAGATTTGTTCGGCAAGCTCCAATGAGGGTGGTCATGAGGCGACCCATGTTGATTTGTATACCATTCATGACATGGTAAAACATGAATCTATGAACTTCTGTGACTTCATTTCTGCTGCCAACCTTGGGATAATTAAGGGAGGTAAACATATGGTGTAAGACACACTGTAGCTGTGACGACCCAAGGATCCGAGTACCGAAAAGGAACCGGCGCGTCTCGAATCTCGGCCCGCCAACCCACGAGCCCGAAGACTCGGAAGGGTAGAAAGGAGTGGTGTGGGGTATTATAAGAGAAGCTGCAACGTCCACAGAGATAGCACAATAATCAAAAGGAAATGCACATAATAATAAATAAATCAAACTGCTACAAGGTCCACAGTGTCTCATGTCCAAAGAAAGTACAGTCAACAGAAAAAGTACAACTACACGGGGCATCCCCCGGCGTACAACAACACGGGGCATCCCCCGGAGTACAACTACGCGGGGCATCCCCCGGCTCTGGCAGACTGGCAACTAACCCTGGCTGGAAGACCCACGCTGAAACTCGGCCACGCCTCCCGCCGACCCCGCCTCACCTGAAGAGCAGGGGTGAGCCTCATCTCATTGGCCCACTAGGGATCCCGCGAATCCCCACCTCGCATGGAAAACGAGGAAGAAGAAGACAACCCTACCAAGCGAGAGTACGGTAGAACCGACAAGCTAAAGTAAATAAATGAAAAAAGTCGTCTGCTCAAACGGTACCGTAGTACGGAACCTCGGTCCAACAAAACACGAGTCCACGCCTGCCAGTGAACAGGAGCACCATCCACAAGAAGAACGACCGGATGCGTCCCCTGACGTCTTACACCGCGTCACAAGTGTCTAGCTACAACGCCCCGGGCGTGAGACTCAGACACGCAACAAGTACCACAACAAGGACTAGCTGGGGTCGCACTCGTCAGTGCGTGCCCTAAGCCCCCAACCACGTGTGCACACACACAGACCATCTGCTCTAGGTCGGGTCCTCTAGCTGGTTTTCCCCCCCACCGGACTCTGGTCGCAAAGGCAAGGGGCCCTACGGTAACCAGCCTAAAAACCGCGTCACACTGGGTCTCGCTCTCCACCACTCCCAGGTGGGTCCGCACACGCGTGCGCAGAAAGCTACGACTAGTGGACAGGTCACTGGAAGTAAGGACTAACCCACGGAAACCACCGACCAACACTAACACAGACTCACGATGATCATACGATAGGCATAGATGCCGGGGACACGCATGAGGTCCAACCGTCCCTCAAGTCACGCGGCACCCCTACCGAGATAACTGACTCTCCGGGGAACCCCGGGCGCCCCTGTGGCTCTCACTGGGTGCCCACGGCATCCCTAGGGCCACACGCCACAACCGGGTCCGCAACTCACCCAATCGGAGGTCACGCTACCCGCAAAAACACGGTTCGGGGGAGGGGATGGTCGCGCTAGGTGTCCCTAGCGCGACACCGAAGAACGCGCTAGCTAAGGCTAGCGCGATCTTCCATGTCGCGCTGCCCAAAGCCAGCGCGTTCACACCTGAACGCGCTAGTTTTGGGTAGCGCGATCAGGACATCGCGCTACCCGAACCAGGCGCGTTCCCCACCGCCTTACTGTTCGTCTTCTCAGACGGACACGCTCGGACGACATGGCGCGTTCATCAAGAACGCGCCACTGGACTATAGCGCGACAACGGGCCGAGCCCGGTTTCGCGAAACACGCCCAAAAACGTAGATCCACGCCCATTCACCACTCCTGGTGAAGGGAAAACAATGGGGAATCACCCCACAACACCCTAGCATGCATCTTGGACCCCCAAATCGATTGAAAACCTCACGAATCGACGGATCCGGCGCTCAAACCCCAAACATGGAAATAACCCTCCCGGCATGAATCTAGCCCCTCTCGGCCTCTCCACGGCCTAGAAATCACGGAGAATGCTAGAAAGAGGGTAAGGATTCGTCCTCCTACCTCAAGGAAGCTCGAAATCCACTGAATCACCGCCGAAATCAAGGATGAAGCTTTTACTCCCACGAACGCCCCGCCTCCCGCCGCGAAAAGCACGCCACCGGGACCGCCTTGCCGCCGCCGCCGTTGCCACGCCGTTGCCGGAGTGAGGGGGGCCGCGTCTCGGTCGCCCGGGGAGGAGAAGATCGGCCGCGGGGGAAGGGGGAGCTCTCACGGTTGAAGGAAGGAGGAAGAAGAAGAAAAGAAAAAGGTAAAAGGAAAAGAAAAAGAATTGATATATATATATAAAATCCGGAAAATCGGAAAAATCCCGAAAAATAGAAAAATACACCTCCTCGACCGTCTCGACGCGCTGATCGCAACGGTACCACTCGCGGGCTGGTGAACGACCCAGTTCACCTGCTACAGGGTTCCGAAGGATTCGCCGAAACCCGTACGCGGAAATCAGAAAACGCGCACGGAAAAGCCGCGGACACACTCCGGGCCTCCGAAACGACTCGGATCGCGCCGATCTGAACACGAAAGATGTCCGAAATAAAATTTCGGACACAACAGGGTCGAACACCCTGACAAACCAGATCCGGGACCCATAACGAAGGATCCGAAAGATCCGGGACATTACAGCAGTGGTGGGAAGTAATTCGCATTTAACTCAATCAAATCGCTGACACCACGCATGTACTCATAGTTGGTCATGGCAATAAAAGTATCTTCAACCTCCCCATGACCATAAGCCATGTTGGCTCCTCTAGCCGCAACCCCTAAGCTTCTCTCAAACAGATCGGGGTTAATGTGAAGCTCAACCCCTCGAACAATAGTATATAGCTCATTGAGTTATGGGAGTGCAGGGGGATAGAATGAAGACATGCTATCTACGTGAGTGCCTAGTGGAGGGGGAGAAAGCTATCTACGTGAGAGCATATGAAGTGGGAGAGAGGGAGAAGAGAGGCTAATCCTAACACTAAGAAAACAGAATAAAAAGGAAGCATACTATCTACGTAATAAGAGGGGGGGGGAGGAGATCCACTCCCCATGCTTCCTTTTATAGGCTCCAAGGTAAACACTATTCCCATTTGAAAACTCAAGATGCCAAGTTTGAAAATCCAACTTCTTTCTCTCTTTTTTTTCACATGAATGGCAGCTTTTGAAGACTTTAGCCGTGTTTGAAGGGGTGAGTGCTTGAGATGTTTGACATAAAATATGCCCACGTGAAGACTTTGCGCCTGTTGCCTGTGTGAAGCCAGCCTGCACCTGCCGTTGGAGACCCGCCGAAGCCGCCCGTGCCTGCGTGTTTGACCCAACGCGAACCGCCTTGGACCTGCATGCCTCGCACATCGGTTGCCCAACCCGTGAAGCACGCGTTGGTTCGCCCACATCAAAGCCTTGACTGCCTTTGCCTGCCATGTGCGTGCCAGCGCGTTGATCTTGCCGATGCCACCTGCCTTGGGCCCGGGTGAGGCGCCATGTGGAGAAGCTACGTGGGAGACCCATTGCCGACCTCTAGCCGTGCCCAGCCGCGTGAGGCCACGCGTCCAAGGTGGCGTAGCCGCTTCGCCCATTTGCCTGCATGCATGAAAGCCTTCACGTTATGTGTATGCTACGTGAAGCATCTCAACCGCATTATATATATATATATATAGCATGATACATGAAGCCTATATAGCATGATATGTGAAGCCTCTTGCATGAATGCAACGTATGCTTTGCTGCAACGTATATATACACGTTGCAGCAAAGCCCATGGGCCTTTGGCCCATTTGTACATTTTTTTCTCTTTTTTTTCTTTTTAACCTTAATAGACTTTGACTTCTTCTTTGTGCCTGCAAAAATGAACAAATTTATTCATTAAAATTACTTAATTCCATAAAATTAAATATTTTACTCTAGATTATGAGTAAGTGTGATAAATGCATAATGATACATGTTAAAGCTCATAAAAGCGTGATATAACATTAATTAACATGTATAAATGCATACTCATCATACTCCCCAACTTATTCATTGTTAGTCCCTTAACAATGCAAACAATTAAAAATTCAGGACCAACAAGAGTTTACGAAGTCCATACTTTCATATCCAGTTTTTCTTTCACACAATTAACTAAAGATTAGAAATCTGGAAGCATTAACGCATACTAACCTTAGATTTTGAAATTAAGGTAGATGGTTAAGAATTTAATTCAAAATTCAATAGCACTAGTGCAAGTGTAAATACTAAATCCACAGCGTAGATAATTACATCCCCCATTTGATATTCCAAATAAGTGCCTTTCAACTCTACACCTCTCAATCAGAGTATTAAGCATATCAGTTTTTTTGTCTGCCTTATTGCTTCGTCCCTTAGGGATCTTTTTATTTTTCTACACACATGATGCTGCACTACCCTTCATTGTTTAACGCGAACCTCGAAGCAAGTTCGATTTCGCAGATCAAGGTTCCCTTATCCTTTTTACGCGAATCTCAACACGTCTTAAGTGAAGTAGGCCCGGTTACTCCGATTCGGAACATTTTTCATGGTGTTTTCTTTTTCCCAATTTTTTTTAATTATGCTTTTGCACTAATTTTGATAGATAACTTGGCAGAAAGCTTACAAAAAATCTCTTCTTCAAGAAGTGCTAAATATCAGGTACATACCCAAAATAGCAGAAGGCTTATCGCACATGTTTCATTAGCATACAAAGTGATTTTTCATTTTTCTAAAGTGCACATGAACTTTAAAGAGATTCTTAGATCAATTGTCTATGGCTAGATTAAATAAAATTTCCACCATCATTCTCCCAGTCTTTTTTGTTCTAGAATTACTTGCAATGGAAGCATGAATCATGAAACTTAAAATGGGTTTTAATATTTTTTTAAGTTTTTTTTTGTGTGTTTTTTCATTGTGGCTAAATGCGGTTATATATGAATGCAATATGTGCAATGGCATGATTTCCGTCCCCCAACGTAAATGACATTGTCCTCAATGGCATGAACTAATATGAAATAATAGAATAATGTAGACACAAAATTTATGAAGGAACGGGACAACCTGATGAAAGTGAACTTCGACGGGCATCATTGCTTGAATAACAGGCAGTACAAGGCTTTGAAAATCTGGGCAACAGAGTAAGCAATCATCTCTCTCTCCCCCCAACTTATTCTTTATTCATACCTGTAAAATAAAAATAAAATCACAACATAAATTTGGGTTGCCTCCCAAGAAGTCATTTATTAGCACACGAAAATCATAAAAAATAATTGTGGGTTGCCTCCTAAGAAGCGTTAAGTTTAACATCTTCAGCTAGACGCAGGTAAGCTCTATAACCAACGAGTTGATTTTAAAATGAGCCACCATAGCATTTTATCATTTTATGAAGGAACGGGACAACCTGATGAAAGTGAACTTCGACGGGCATCATTGCTTGAATAACAGGCAGTACAAGGCTTTGAAAATCTGGGCAACAGAGTAAGCAATCATCTCTCTCTCCCCCCAACTTATTCTTTATTCATACCTGTAAAATAAAAATAAAATCACAACATAAATTTGGGTTGCCTCCCAAGAAGTCATTTATTAGCACACGAAAATCATAAAAAAAAATTGTGGGTTGCCTCCTAAGAAGCATTAAGTTTAACATCTTCAGCTAGACGCAGGTAAGCTCTATAACCAACGAGTTGATTTTAAAATGAGCCACCAGAGCATTTTATCATTGTCAAAATTTTCTTTTCCATGCCCTGAGAGAAACAACTGTAACTGGTGAGTATAAGGGCAAATCATATATCGGGGTGGAGGCATCTCAAAAGGACCGCCCCGATCAGAGAAGAGAGGAACATTGGTAAAAATTATGTCATCGATTATGAAATATTCCTCCTGAAGGTCTGTGAAAGGTGTGAATAGAATGATGCAGACCTTGTTATCTTCTTCTAAAAAATTATTTTCCACCTCAATTTTTAGAATTTCATGAATGTTACTGAGGTGAGAATAGATTAGAGGGTGACAGGTTCCCATAAATTGATCAATGTCAAGGAGATTATCAATCTCAAGAGTCAAAGAAACATGCTCCTCAACACGATGGTCGTGAGATTCAATGAGATCTGCCAATTCGGCTAGAGCAAAATTAGACCAATCGATCGGAAGAATTTCAAAAGAATCACTATGGTCACGAATGGACAAAAGCTCTACCCTTTCCTCCAGATTGAAATTATGAAGTGGCACACTCAATTCAGTCAATTCCTCATTAACCTCAATAACATTGTTCAAATAGATGCTCCACTTTTGATCCCTCTTCACTTCTTCTTCTCGCCCATCTTCAAAGAGAATTTCATCAAATTCGGGGAGAGATATTTGATTAAACATTTGAGGTTCATTATACTCTTCATCTCCCCCTAACTTGAGATCATCCACCTCTCTAGCATTCTCCTTATGAGGGCAATCAAGCGCAAGCTCCTCAAATTCAATTTTAGGAGGGGGAATATGATCATTCATTAGTTCATCACCTTCCTTCATTTCTTTTCTAGTAAATTCTTCAATCCCCTTAAATTTTTTAGGTTCCTCATTCAAATTTTCCTGACAAGATCTCTCCATAGTTCCTTCATCTTCTGAGTGTGAGTCACAGTGGATCTGAATGTTATGATAATGGGAATTCAAGGATTGATCGTAGTCAGTATCAAGAATTTGATGAGTAGGAGTGGGTCCAGAGTAATCAAAGAATTCATCTCCCTCCATGTTTTTGACTTATTCAGTCAGTCTATTGATTTGCTCTTGGAGGGATTGACTTTGGAGAATTAACTGATTGAATTGATCATCTGGGTTATTATCTAAGGGTGGAAGAGATGAATAGCAAGGAGGGAAATGATTTGTATGTTAGGCTGGATCATAATAGTCATTAGAGTTTGGGGCCCAAATTTGATTTTCATTATTCTCTTGTTCTCCCCCTAACTTAGACTCCTCGTTATTTTCCTTGGCCATTACAAATTGAGATTTATTAGCTTCCCCCTAATTTTCCTGATATGGCTGCTCATATTATCCTCATCATCGAAAATTATTTGAGAGTTGTTGAATTGAGGATTGTTAGATGGATCATTCAAGCTGATATTATAATCGTAATCAGGAAATGGGTTTTCAAGATTTTCCGTGAGGGGGCTAGCATGTTGGTCAAGCTGGGCTTGGATAATTTGGCTCTAAACTTTAAGGGACTGCTGATTGGTCAAGATGAGTTGAGTCATTTGGTTGAACCTATCCTCCTTATTGAAA
This sequence comes from Amorphophallus konjac, assembly GCA_022559845.1. NCBI lineage: Eukaryota > Viridiplantae > Streptophyta > Magnoliopsida > Alismatales > Araceae > Amorphophallus > Amorphophallus konjac. The sequence goes on from CM040119.1 coordinate 149,266,470, forward strand.
TTTGACTGTGGGAGAGCTGGATGTGTTGGGTTGTACTCAGACTGGGTAAATAAAGATCAGAATAAGAATCAGTCTGGTACTGAGGTGAATGTGAATAGATGGGTTGTCCTTGAGAATGAGCTTGATTGTAAGGATCATTGGAATATGAAGCCCAATCTGAAAAGTGTAAGTTTGAAGGATTTTGAATGGGGTCTTGGTAATGTACCCAAGAAGATGATTGTTGATTTTCCCACCTAGGATATGGATTTGTGTGAGAAAAAGAGGTGGAAAACTCCGATGACAATTGATATGGTTCTTGGGTGAAAGATGAATTGTGAACCCCATTGTGGAAGAGTGAAGGAGTTTGATAACAATGGGCAAATGAAGAATATCAATTCAAATAGCCCGCATGCCTGAACATGAAAGAATCTATTAATGGGCCTGAACAAAAGTGGATGTGGCAATGCAAAAGGCTCAAGAAAGAGTGATATTTTTTAATGCTTTTTTTCTATTTTGATGATTTTTTATTGTTTTATTTTATTTTACAGGAAAATCTTTTTATTTTGTTATGTTATGTTTTATTTTATTTTTTTTATTAAAACAATGCAATGAATTAAATCCTAAATGAATGGTTTCTGCAACAATGATAATGATTTTTTTTATTTTTTGAAGAATTAGGCGATGAATGAATTACTAAATGCAAATGTTATAAATTAATCACTATATGAATGCAAACATGATAGTTTTATTTTTTTGTTTTATTTTTTTTATTTACAAAAGCGGAGTCGGGACCTGCTATCAAGTTGGTTCACCGGTCAGGTAAGAGGTGGGGTTGTGGGAGGCTGCCCTACTTTTGTAGGGACCTAATAAAATAACCTCAAGTCTGCTTATGGCATTTGCCGTTGACCTCTAACTTTAGACATCAATTTTTCAAAATAGCAATAAATTCTAAAACTTCCTTTTAACCTTCTAAGGGTAATCTAACTCCGGGGTGTTTTTTGATGTACCACGAGTACTTATGGAGAGGTGCGGGGACTTATGGAGATCTTGGAAAATGAAATTCCAGTCCAAGAGACGGAGTGCTCAGTGGAGGGTCCCTTCAATTCCAAGAGAGGTGTGCCTATGTTACCCATAAAAGGGGAAATATAGAAGAAGAGAGATGGTGATTTTTTTTCTTTTTTCAAATGATGCGAAATAAAAAAACACTCAACTAAATGCACAATGCATGAAATTGATGCAATTAAAATGAGGACATGATAGCATGAGACAAATTTTTTTTCTTTATTTTTTGATTTCTGATTAAATTTTTTCTTTTTTAGAAGAAGAGATGAATAAATGAAAAATATGAACTAAAAATATCAAACAACATGCAAATCTACTGAACAATAAGGTCTAAAATTATATTTTTGAATTTTTTATGGATTTCTGATTTTTTTAAATTTTCAGAAAGTTATTTTTCTATTTTCTTCTTTTCAAAAAGAGAGATAGATAAAATGTAAATAACAACTAAATATGCTAATTATCATGCAAACTAATGAAGAATAAAGCGTAAAACAATGATTTATGTGTTTTCCAGGTTTTTTGATTTTTTAAAATTTTTATAGATTTTTTTATGAATTTTTCAATTTTTTCAAAATTTTTCAGAAATAAACAGAATATTACTTTTTCCTACGTTTACTTACCTTTAGCAATGCTTGAATTTATTGGATTTTTTGATTTCCAACTTTCTGCTACAGTCCTGACTTTCAGCGACGCTTTCTGTGATAGTTTATTTTCTGAGATTTTCATGTCCAAATTTCTATGGATTTTTTTTCTGATTTTTTCTACAATATAAAAACAGAAAAATTAATATACAAATATATAAATCAAACACAAGAATTTCCAACCATTAAAAAAATTTTCCTCCCCGACAACGGCGACAAAAATTGATGCGCTCCGCACCCGTCGTTTAAAAATGACGTGCCACAATTTCAAAAATTAACCAGACTCACTCACTTAAAATATATAAAAGTCAAGTAAAGTGGTGAATACGGGTCGATCCCACGGGGAAGAAAGATTTCATTTTAAATAAGTTAAAAAAATCTTATGTTTTGAAGAGTGAATCTTTGAGTGGGTTAAAACTAATGAAACATAAACTTCATGAAATAAAAACTAGAAATAAATCTAACTAAAAAACATGAGAGGGTTGAAGAAGAGAATTTAGAAAGAGAGAGAAAAAATATAATTTTGCCAAAAAAATAAATATTATTACTGTGGAAATAAAAAATATAAGTATAAAAATTAAAAGTACAGTTTGAAATTAAAAGAATAATGGAAGAAATGTAGCCGAATATGGGAAGATTGATGCCGTCCACACCGTGTCGAGCCTTTGACGCTTTGGTGTAGAACGTCGCCGTGAGAGAACCGTGAGAAACAACTCCGCCATAGGGATGTGTGAAGATATGAAGAGAGGGAGATAGATGGAAGAGGAGGAATGGGAAATTATGCTAAATAAAATTGAAAATAACAACACCAATGAAATTAAACATGAATTAAAACTAACTTACAAGTATATAAAAATCACAACAAGATAAATAGATTACGACAAGATTAAAATAATAACAAAAAGAAACAAAATAGGAAAGCTTAATCTTACACTAAAGAAATGGGAGTGAAGGGGGATAGAATGAAGACATGCTATCTACGTGAGTGCCTAATGGAGTGGGGGAGAGAGCTATGTACGTGAGAGCATATGAAGTGGGAGAGAGGGAGAAGAGAGGCTAATCCTAACACTAAGGAAATAGAATAAAAAGGAAGCATACTATCTACGTAACAAGAGTGGGGGGGGGGGGAGGAGGAGGAGATCCACTCCCCATGCTTCCTTTTATAGGCTCCAAGGTAAACACTATTCCCGTTTGAACACTCAAGATGCCAAGTTTGAAAATCCAACTTCTTTCTCTCTCTTTTTTCATGTGAATGGCAACTTTTGAAGACTTTAGTCGCGTTTGAAGGGGTGACTACTTGAGATGTTTGACATAAAATATGCCCACGTGAAGACTTTGTGCATGTTGCCTGTGTGAAGCCATCTTGCACCTGCCGTTGGAGACCCACCGAAGCCGCCCGTGCCTGTGTGTTTTACCCAACGCGAACCGCCTTGGACCTGCATGCATCGCACATCGGCTGCCCAACCCGTGAAGCACGCGTTGGTTCACCCGCATCGAAGCCCTGACCGCCTTTGCCTGCCATGTGAGTGCTAGCTCATTGACCGCGCCGATGCCACCTGCCTTGGGCCCGTGTGAGGCGCCATGTGGTGAATCTACGTGGGAGACCCGCTGCCGACCTCCCGCTGTGCCCAACCGCATGAGGCCACAAGTCAATTGTGGCTTAGCCGCTTCGCCCATTTGCCTGCATGCATGAAAGCCTTCACGTTATGTGCATGCTACGTGAAGCATCTCAGCCGCATTATGTAAATATATATACATACATAGCATGATACGTGAAGCCTATATACTCTTGCATGAATGCAACGTATGCTTTGCTGCAACGTGTGTGTGTGTATATATATATATATATATATATATATATATATATATATATATATATATATATATATATATATATATATATATATATATATATATATTGAATAATTTGTTGCTTATTATTTTTTTATTTTGCTTTTTTCTTTTTTTCTCTTTCTTTTCTATTATTATTATTTTTATTTTTAACAAGCCCATGGGCCTTTGGCCCATTTGTACATTTTTTTCTATTTTTTTTCTTTTGAACCTTAATGGACTTTGACTTCTTCTTTGTGCCTGCAAAAACGAACAAATTTATTCATTAAAATTACTTAATTCCATAAAAATAAATATTTTACTCTAGATTATGATTAAGTGTGATAAATGCATAATGATACATATTAAATTTCATAAAAGCATGATATAACATTAATTAACATGTATAAATGCATACTCATCACTTATCCGCTGACTAACAGCTTGACTACTGGACAATACAGCTTCGCCACCGATGCCTAACAGCTTGATCCGCTGGGCCTTACAGCTTAGCCTCTACTGATACACAGCTTAGAAAAAGTATGAAATATGAAAATAGAAAACCAAGAAGTTCAGCATCGGAAAGCGGACAGTAAAATCAAATCAAAATGCTCACGCAGGAGCGCTGTGCCTTGGATCTGATCCAAAGGACACAGTTGAAACAAATCTTCGAGAACTGCTTCAATTGCTTCACAATCCCTTTTCTCGAGATCCCTCTTCTTATCTATCTCACGATCACTTTTCACTCTCGGACTCACACTCTTCTTTCTCTCAGATTTCTGCTGAAATACGGCACTCTGTTTTCTTCTCAGATTTCTTCTTCTCTTCTGCTCTCTCAGACTGCTTCTAATCTCTCTATCTTCGAGCTTCCTTGCTCTATCTGCCTTCTCTCTTTGAACAATCCTCTTCCTTATCTTCTCTCGTGCTCCTCTACTCTGATTCTGCCCTTTAATCCTCTTTTATAAGCAGCACACGATGGGCGCGTGGATACCACGTTTCTCGCCCAAACTTTCACGCAGATCTTATCCTTCGAGGTTCAACGTGTCAGAATTGTGGTACTGTAGCAGTCCATGTGGCAGGATTATCTGGTCTACTCCTTGCCTTGGATCACGTGCCATTGGGTAAAAGTCTAGAATCACGTGACTCCATTAAGTGTAAAGCTCCCTGCTCGAAACTGGGTCCTTTAGTTGACTTAACCATGTCAAGAAGGAATAAGACATTTCATCAAACACCTTATAGTTATAGCATCAGAATCAGAATATATGCTTAATCAATATTCAGAAACCTTAATTGATCAGATCAAGCCCAGTACGTGTGCACAGACCTTACCTAATGCTTGTGCACAGACCTTGCCTTATGCATGTACTCAGACTTGATATCACTGCAAGTGTCGACATTCCTAGTATGCATAGGCCTTCCTATGTGTATGCACATACCTGAACAAGCACAATCCAAATGTGCACAGGCTTGAACACTAGACATGCACAGTCGTTTATACGTTGAAATCAAGTGTGCGCAGACCTGAAACCAAATGTGCACAGACCTTGAGGTGTAAGTCTGCAAAACCTGCACCGACCTTATATGTGTTTCTATAGAGACGTGCACCGACTATATGCAAGCATAATGCAGATGATGCACCGACCTTGGTCTTGTACAAATGGGATGTGCACCGACCTTGGTCTTCCATATGCATGAATATGCATTGACCTTACATGCACTAGCTAAAAAGGTGCATCAACTTTAATGCAGTATTCTAAACATGCACCGACCTATATGAGCAAGCTACAAGAACGTGCATCGACTTTGTATGCTATATGAGTGAATATGCACTGACCCTATGCTCAGACATGCAAGGCAAATATGCACCGACCTTGTATAGACTTAAGGCGAGTGTGCACCGACCTTTATGCATGAAAACTAATTGTGCACGGACCTTATATGAGTCTAACAAAGTATGCAACGACCTTGGCAATGCAGTATATGGAAATGTTGCACCGACCTTCTAAGCGAGCATGCAATTGTGCACCGACCTGTCAAGCAAATGTGCTTGGGATTTATATGCAGCAAAAGATGCACCGACCTAGCTTCTGCCACGAAGATGTGCATCGACGTTTTACGCTGAACAACAAAATGTGCACCGACCTTCTGATGAAGAAACAAGAAGGTGCACCGACCTCAAATGCAGTCTGGAAAACATGCATCGTCCTTAGACAATTAAACACAAACATGCACCGACCTATATGCTGGTGACACAGACATGCACCGACCTTGCATTCTGCGCAGGCATGATGTGCACAGACTTGAATAGTGTGTGCACTGACTTTGTATGACTAAGGCCTGAACATGCATCGACCTTATGTAGTGCTACAATAAATGTGCAAAGACCTGAGCTAAGTAACATATGGAACATGCATTGATCTTATATGACTAAGCTGAAAATGGGCATTGACCTTACCTGATAAGGCAAATGATATATGCACTAACCTGTAAGCTTCAATGCAATGGCTAACTGGCGTTGACCTTTTTGTCACCTTTTTGACTGGTCATTAGCGTTGACTTTTTGTCACCTTTTTGAATGGCCAGTACTTTGAGTCATTCTCAGAACCTATTCTGACATATCTTCATACTGCTATATAAAGATGATGAGATTAGTAATGAATCCATCAAAATTATATTATCAAGAATATATGTATATTTATAATGGGTCATAATATTTGTCATCATCAAAACTTCAGAACCATAGGGACCCAACACGTGCCAACACTTGGAATTTATTATCCATGGGGACGGTTGGTACCGCTATGTCAGGCGAGATTGTGGCCTGGCGGCCGTTCAAATAAACTCACACTCCTCCGATCATTACGGATTTGCCCGAAACAAAAAGGCGGCTTTGCACCGTGCCGGCGTGCTTCTTAGCTACCCTCCTTGAAGTCCCGCGATCAATGACACCCAAGAGGGGGGTGAATTGGGTGATGATAGATTTTAACAGCTTTTAAAAGATTTGAAACAAGTATTAAGAACAAGCAACAAATAAGAATAGATCTGATGAAATACAAAATGAATCTGGCTAGATCAACCCCTATAGCAGTTCTTTGGTACCAGGCGGAGTCCGAGAATCTGAAGATTATCTAACACAAGGTATTTTCCTCCCGACAGGATTGACCTTGTCGATCAGAAGCTACCTTTTGATATACCAAAGATCTCCCGTAAAAAGGTTAATAAAGCTAGATCTAAACAAAGGAACTATGTGATAACAGAATATGCAAATGAGCTAGAGCAGAATGGAGGTAGGAGAGAAGGAGCAAACCACCCAGAACACCATGATTTTTAGGTAACTATCTTGTAGAAGGTTACAAGATCAAGACACACACACACACACATACTCGTGTGAGTTCAGAACTCCCACGAAGGTGCACAAGCACCGAAACACAAAGAGAAGTGAAGAACAAAGAGATCACTAACACACACACACAGATCTACGTAGATCCACACACACACAGGTGTTTCAATATTACAAGAACACAAAAATTAAAGACCAGCATAATTGGAATGGAAGACACAAAAAGAAAACTTTAGATTCAAACTCCCCCTTAATTGATGAAGAAGGTTGTAGATGCAGCTTGATCTCCTCTTGGCTCGGGGTTGATCTGCTCCAGATGTTGCTTGAAGATGGATGAAGATGGATGAAGATCTTCCTTCTCGGAGCACTGTTCACGGCTACAGTATCAGCTCTTGAATCTCCCCTTGATAGCCTCCCTTGGCCTCCTTTGATTGATTAGGGTTACAAGCCTCAATGAGATGTTTTTATAACTCTTGAATGGTCAAGGGACAAGCCAGGAACAAGATCCACAAATCATGGGAAGATTGGTGACTTTGGGATTAAACAAATCCTTGAAGAGAGACTTCCCACGTTGAGAACAAAAAGTCAACAATAGGGGCCTTTCGAGGCTGGCGGTCGACCTGTGCATAGGGGCAGTCGACCGGAATTTTTACAGGGAATTGCCCATTCGTTGCTGGGAAATCCGGTCGACCGCTAGAAGTTGGCGGTGGACCGCTGGCTGGGGTTTCTACTAAAAATAAAAGGTTAGCCAATGTAATATAATATACGAATGAAACAGTTTATGGCTACCTTGTTCCAATCAAGGTGAGTGGATTTAAGCTTAGCCTGGGAGGTTCAGAAACCAAAACAAGGATTTATGCATTTGGACGGGTTTAAACAATTAAGCTTATTACATGGTGAAGTAGGCTTTGAAAGCATGTTAAATTCGAACTTGATAGTTGAAATATAGCACGTGATAAAACATATAACCATGGGTTTGTTATCATCAAAATCACTTGGATATACTCAACAATCTCCCCCTTTTTGATGATTATAAAAATGAAGGGGTTTTGAAATACATGAACGTACCTTTGAGCAATGTTTGAAGGTTGAGATCAAGGTTCGAAGTCAAAGCACTTAACTCACATCCCGTTACGCCAACGAACACAAACCATTCAACATGTATATGCCAATTAGAAGAGAAATGAGATATAAGAGCCAACCATTTGAGATCAAACACCAGTTGCATTCAATTCATTGTTTCATTACAAGGTACATTAGTGCAAAAGTGAATGCACGACTCTAGACTCAAGGGACTAAACAAATGCATAAAACAGACTTATGATCCTCACATGTCAAACATACAAACACACCAACCACACACATACATAACTATATAAGGCCCAACATAACTATATAAAGCCCTGCACTACTACTACTACTTCTCCCCCTTTGACATCATCAAAAGGAGATAGGATAGACGAAGGGGGACCCAAGTGACACAAAACCAAAAGACAGCAAGCTAGAGGGAGAAAAAGCAAAACTACTCAAGGTGCAGCTGCAGGTGGCTGATCGTCTGGAGGAGGAGGGGGTTGGTAACCAAGGCGATGGCTGAGAGCTTCAAGAGCATGAGCTTGAGCATGAAGGGCATCACGAATATGGCCAATGGTGAAGTCACGAGCCGCATCACGACGAGCCATGCTAAGAAGAGTATTGTTCATGATGTGGAAGGACTCGCTAGAATCAACAACACTGTCGGTGAGGCTAGTCATGTGAGTGACGAGTGTGGCCATATGAGTGGAAAGGGTATCCAGAGCAGTGGAGAAGGAATCCATGCGGCCTGACATGGTGTCAACCACATGGCCCATAGTGTCGACGCGATCCCCGAGAGCAGAAAGTCCCTCCCCAAAAGTGTCCACACGAGTCTCTATCCCAGTGAATCGCCTGTCAAAAACCTCATAGTCTACCCAAGAAGGCTGAGTGGCTCCCTGAGTGGAAGACTCTCCATGATAAAACTGAGTAGGAGGAGGCATCTCCGGATCCATATGCTGTGGTGAAGGTTGAGGAGGAAGCTCAGCATCCATGTGATGAGGTGAGGGTGGAGGAGGCTGCTCCTCGGCCTGAACGGGAGGGGGTACATACCATTGAACCTGCTGTTGCTATGGTTCATGCTCATCCTTACTGTCATATTCATCTTCATATGTAGGCACATCCCGACGCAGCTCACCATCGGGACCATAGTAATAACCCATATCAGTAAAAATTTTATGCTTGTTCTAGATGTCATCTTGGCGAACATAGATAAACTGTTCTTCTGCTAAACTTATCCCAACATGAATGAACACCCCGGTCAACTGTGAAGCATATGGCAAAGATCGCCGTAGATTTGTTCGGCAAGCTCCAATGAGGGTGGTCATGAGGCGACCCATGTTGATTTGTATACCATTCATGACATGGTAAAACATGAATCTATGAACTTCTGTGACTTCATTTCTGCTGCCAACCTTGGGATAATTAAGGGAGGTAAACATATGGTGTAAGACACACTGTAGCTGTGACGACCCGAGGATCCGAGTACCGGAAAGGAACCGGCGCGTCTCGAATCTCGGCCCGCCAACCCACGAGCCCGAAGACTCGGAAGGGTAGAAAGGAGTGGTGTGGGGTATAAGAGAAGCTGCAACGTCCACAGAGATAGCACAATAATCAAAAGGAAATGCACATAATAATAAATAAATCAAACTGCTACAAGGTCCACAATGTCTCATGTCCAAAGAAAGTACAGTCAACAGGAAAAGTACAACTACACGGGGCATCCCCCGGCGTACAACAACACGGGGCATCCCCCGGAGTACAACTACGCGGGGCATCCCCCGGCTCTGGCAGACTGGCAACTAACCCTGGCTGGAAGACCCACGCTGAAACTCGGCCGCGCCTCCCGCCGACCCCGCCTCACCTGAAGAGCAGGGGTGAGCCTCATCTCATTGGCCCAGTAGGGATCCCGCGAATCCCCACCTCGCACGGAAAACGAGGAAGAAGAAGACAACCCTACCAAGCGAGAGTACGGTAGAACCGACAAGCTAAAGTAAATAAACGGAAAAAGTCGTCTGCTCAAACGGTACCGTAGTACGGAACCTCGGTCCAACAAAACACGAGTCCACGCCTGCCAGTGAACAGGAGCACCATCCACAAGAAGAACGACCGGATGCGTCCCCTGACGTCTTACACCGCGTCACAAGTGTCTAGCTACAACGCCCCGGGCGTGAGACTCAGACACGCAACAAGTACCACAACAAGGACTAGCTGGGGTCGCACTCGTCAGTGCGTGCCCTAAGCCCCAAACTACGTGTGCACACACACAGACCATCTGCTCTAGGTCGGGTCCTCTAGCTGGTTTTCCCCCCCACCGGACTCTGGTGGCAAAGGCAAGGGGCCCTACGGTAACCAGCCTAAAAACCGCGTCACACTGGGTCTCGCTCTCCACCACTCCCAGGTGGGTCCGCACACGCGTGCGCAGAAAGGTACGACTAGTGGACAGGTCACTGGAAGTAAGGACTAACCCACGGAAACCACCGACCAACACTAACACAGACTCACGATGATCATACGATAGGCATAGATGCCGGGGACACGCATGAGGTCCAACCGTCCCTCAAGTCACGCGGCACCCCTACCGAGGTAACTGACTCTCCGGGGAACCCCGGGCGCCCCTGTGGCTCTCACTGGGTGCCCACGGCATCCCTAGGGCCACACGCCACAATCGGGTCCGCAACTCACCCAATCGGAGGTCACGCTACCCGCGAAAACACGGTTCGGGGGAGGGGATGGTCGCGCTAGGTGTCCCTAGCGCGACACCGAAGAACGCGCTAGCTAAGGCTAGCGCGATCTTCCATGTCGCGCCGCCCAAAGCCAGCGCGTTCACACCTGAACGCGCTAGTTTTGGGTAGCGCGATCTGGACATCGCGCTACCCGAACCAGGCGCGTTCCCCACCGCCTTACTGTTCGTCTTCTCAGACGGACACGCTCGGACGACATGGCGCGTTCATCAAGAACGCGCCACTGGACTATAGCGCGACAACGGGCCGAGCCCGATTTCACGAAACACGCCCAAAAACGTAGATCCACGCCCATTCACCACTCCTGGTGAAGGGAAAACAATGGGGAATCACCCCACAACACCCTAGCATGCATCTAGGACCCCCAAATCGATTGAAAACCTCACGAATCGACGGATCCGGCGCTCAAATCCCAAACATGGAAATAACCCTCCCGGCATGAATCTAGCCCCTCTCGGCCTCTCCACGGCCTAGAAATCACGGAGAATGCTAGAAAGAGGGTAAGGATTCGTCCTCCTACCTCAAGGAAGCTCGAAATCCACCGAATCACCGCCGAAATCAAGGATGAAGCTTTTACTCCCACGAACGCCCCGCCTCCCGCCGCGAAAAGCACGCCACCGGGACCGCCTTGCCGCCGCCGCCGCTGCCACGCCGTTGCCGGAGTGAGGGGGGCGGCGTCTCGGTCGCCCGGGGAGGAGAAGATCGGCCGCGGGGGAAGGGGGAGCTCTCACGGTTGAAGGAAGGAGGAAGAAGAAGAAAAGAAAAAGGTAAAAGGAAAAGAAAAAGAATTGATATATATATATAAAATCCGGAAAATCGGAAAAATCCTGAAAAATAAAAAAATACACCTCCTCGACCGTCTCGACGCGCTGATCACAACGGTACCACTCGCGGGCTGGTGAACGACCCAGTTCACCTGCTACAGGGTTCCGAAGGATTCGCCGAAACCCGTACGCGGAAATCAGAAAACGCGCACGGAAAAGCCGCGGACACACTCCGGGCCTCCGAAACGACTCCGAATCGCGCCGATCTGAACACGAAAGATGTCCGAAATAAAATTTCGGACACAACAGGGTCGAACACCCTGACAAACCAGATCCGGGACCCATAACGAAGGATCCGAAAGATCCGGGACATTACAGCAGTGGTGGGAAGTAATTCGCATTTAACTCAATCAAATCGCTGACACCACGCATGTACTCATAGTTGGTCATGGCAATAAAAGTATCTTCAACCTCCCCATGACCATAAGCCATGTTGGCTCCTCTACCCGCAACCCCTAAGCTTCTCTCAAACAGATCAGGGTTAATATGAATCTCAACCCCTCGAACAACAGTGTATAGCTCATCATTCCTTGAAACCAAGTTGCCATAGAACTGCTGTACTAGGTTGGGGTAATAACAATTATACCTAGTGACGAAATCAGTCCAACCCGGGTGAATCTCCGAGACTGCACATATATCGGGGAAGAGCTGATGCACCTCGTTGAAATCAACCATTCGAGAGTTGATGATAGGGCGAATGAGCAACCTAGGTGCTCGACGGGGTGCAAGAGTCCTCTGTGGTGGAGGAGCTGGTGCCTCGCGTCTCTGTCCACTCCCTTCCCCTTGGGCAGAACGCCGAGAGCTTCGTCTAGGTGGCATCCCGAACTAGCAACCCGATAGAAAACCCTTGAAGAGAAGACCCTCGTCCCGGGGGATGAAGAAAGATTTACAGACACTCCAGGGGCTTGCAAAAGCCTTCTCCACTGACTAGAACCAAGGTGGGAACTCCACGAACGCACGAACGGCCGAATGGAGTTCGTCTCGAAATCGTGACGAACAAGTCGGATCTTGTGCGGGTGGAGAAAGGATGAGGTTTGGAAGCTTGGGAGGTGGAGTTTTGAGGTTCTAAAGTTAGGGCAAAGTGGTGGAGGGTGAATGGAAGTGATAGAATGAGAATGGGGGCCTTTAGGACCCCTTATAAGTTGGCTCGGTTCGGACCCGGTTGGGCCGATTTGCCACAACCGGTCGACCGGTGCGGGGCTGGCGATCGACCGCTAGCCTAGAAAAACCCCAATTTAATTTTTTTTTATTTCTTTTTCTTTTCTTTTCTATTTTTTTTATAAATGGGGGGACTAACAACCGACCTTCTGAGTTGAGCCAACATCATGAAGTGGAGGAAAGGAAATATATGTAGATTTGAGAAGAGTTTCTAACTCCCCCTCAGAAGTTACCTTAGGTCCGACATCACTGAGTCCACAATTATTTATCTAAGAAATATCTGGCCTTAGAAAAAAAATTTCAAGGAGGGCTATACATATAATTATATTCAAGCATGCAGGAATGCATGTGAACACACAAGGTAAGAAGTAAAGACAAAAGGCATGTTTTCCTACACTTGATGCATATGAGTTTATACAAATACAGAACTTAACATAAGTGCAAACCTATGCATGAATGCTCTCACCCTTGCAGATTCCAAGTTCTCTTCTTATCTTGTTAAATTGATTCTGGTTGAGGGGTTTGGTGAAAATGTCAGCTAGCTGATTGTGTGTGTCAATGAAGTTCAATTCAAAGACCCATTTCCCTACATGATCTCTCAGGAAGTGATGACGAATGTCAATATGCTTGTTTCTAAAATGTTGAACATGGTTTTTAGACAAACTGATTGCATTGGTATTATCACACAAAATTGGCACACATTTCATCTCAATAACTAAGTCAAGCAATTGATTTTTGATCTAAAGTATTTGGGCTCCACAACTTCCGGCGGCTACATATTCAGCCTCGGCCGTTGAGAGAGCTACTGAATGTTGTTTCTTGGAGACCCATGAAACTAGGCACCCACCAAGAAACTGACAGTACCCACTAGTACTTTTACGGTCTACAATGCATCCAACATAATCCGCATTGGTATATGCAATCAAATCAAAGGAACTACCGATGAAAAACCACAAGCCAAAATCTATTGTGCCAAGTAAGTATCTAAAAATGCGTTTAACAGCAGATAAATGAGATTCTTTAGGACAAGACTGAAAACGGGCACAAAGACATACACTGAATTGAATGTCAGGGCGGCATGTTGTAAGATACAGTAGTGATCCGATCATACCTTGAAACAGAGTAGGATCTACTGTTTTACCATTTTCATCTTTGTCTAACTTCGAGGTTGTGGCCATTGGAGTTGACAAAGGTTTTACTTCAGTCATCCCATATTTCTTCAAAAGCTCCATTGTGTACTTGGCTTGGCTTATGAAAATGCCTTCAGGTTTTTGCTTCACCTGCAGTCCAAGAAAGAATGTTAGTTCACCCATTAGGCTCATCTCAAATTCACCTTGCATGGTTTCTGCAAATTCAGCACATTATTAGTAGCTCCAAAAATTATATCATCCACATACACTTGAACTACCAATATATCTTTACCTGATTTCTTTGTGAAAAGTGTTTGATCAACCTTACCTCTCTTGAAATCATTTTGAAGTTGAAATGACGTGAGCCGTTCATACCATGCCCTTGGGGCTTGCTTCAGTCCGTACAAGGCCTTCTGGAGCTTGTACACATGTTGTGGATGTTTGGGGTCTTCAAAACGTGGAGGTTGTTCTACAAAAACATCCTCTTTGATATACCCATTTAAAAATACAGATTTAGCATCAATTTGAAACAATTTAAAGTTAGATGAGCAAGCATATGACAATAAAATCCGAACTACTTCTAGATGAGCAACCGGTGCAAAAGACTCATCAAAATCAATACCCATCTCCTGGCCCTACCCCTTGGCCACAAGCCGGGCCTTGTTCCTAACAACCAATCCCGTATCATTTAACTTATTTTTGAAAACCCATCAGGTTCCGATAATGGATTGATTCTTAGGTCGTGGCACTAGAGTCCACACCTGGTTTCTTTCAAACTGGTGCAACTCTTCATGCATAGCCTAGATCCAGGATTCATTTTGAAGAGCTTCATAGATATCCTTAGGCTCTTCCTATGAGATTAAGGCTATCAATTCTTCTTCTTCTACTTGCCTTAGAGATGCTCTGGTTCTTACCCCATCTTGAAAATTAGCGATTATGTTTTCAGCTGGATGATCCTTTAAGAATGTGGAGGTGCTTGGCAGGTCGGGGTGCTGCACTTGTTGCTCTTGCAGTGTTTCAATTGAAAGATCTTCATCTTCTTCACTCTTTCTAGGTATTCCTTCCTTTGGTTCATCCTTGACTTTCGATGTTCCAGCATTAGTTGAGTTTTTGGGGGCTTCTCCTGCATCCATAATTTGAGTAGTTAGTTTTAGTTCAGATTCATCAAAAATTACATGAGGACTTTCTTCAACAACCAAAGTCCATTTGTTAAATACATCATAGGCTCTAGAATTAAGTGCATAGCCTAGGAAGGTTCCCTTGTCACTTTTCTCATCAAACATACCTAGGTTGGACTTACCATTGTTCAGGATGAAACATGAACATCCAAAGGGTTCAAGATGAAAAATATTCAATTTTCTACCCTTGTAGAGCTCATATGGAGTTTTCTTCAAGATGGGCTTACCATTGCCCTGTTGATGATGTAACACGCTGGGCTTACCGCCTCAGTCCAAAGATATTTTGGTAGAGAGTTTTCACTTAACATGTGCCATGTCTATCAATGTTATGTTTTTCCTTTCCACCACTCCATTTTGTTAGGGCATCTTTGGTGATGAGAAGTTGTGTGTATACCCGTGCTCTTCACAGAAATTGCTGAACTCATGATTTTCAAATTTGCCACCATGATCACTTTGGATAGTAGTGATAAGGTAGCCTCTATCATTTTGGATTTTCATGCAAAACACTTAAAATTCTATCAATGCATCATTTTTATTGGATAGAAATAACACCCAAGTGAATCTGGAATAATCGTCAACAATCACAAAATCATAGGATTTCCCTCCTAGGCGTGATGTCCTAGTTGGGCCAAATAAATCAAGATGTAGCAATTCCAAAGGCCGGGAGGTGGAAACAATGTTCTTGTTTTTGAAGGATATGCGTGTTTGCTTGGCTTTTGTGCAATCCTCACAAATTTTATCACTTTTAAACTTTAATTTTGGCAACCCATTCACCAAGTCATGTTTAGACAATTTGGAGATTACTCTAAAACTAGCATGACCTAGTCTTTGGTGCCATAGCCATGCATTATCATGATTGTTCGCTACCAAACACATATCATCACAAGAAACATCACTAAGATCAATAGTGTAGACATTGTTGCTTCTCTTGCCGATGAATCTAATTTCATTTGAAGTGTTATTTATGACAAGGTAGTGAGTTTCATCAAAAATAATTTTAAAATTCTTGTCACACAATTGGCTTATGCTCAGCAAGTTATGATTCAGACCTTTCACCAAAAAATATTTTCAATTAAGATTTCATAATTCTTACCTATGTTGCCAATTCCAATTATTTTACCTTTGTCTCTTATACCAAAGGCAACTGAGCCTCCATCCTTATCTTGCAGCATAGAAAACACATTCTTGTCCCCTATCATATGCCTTGAGCAGCCGTTGTCCAAGTACCACTTGCTCTCCCTGGCTTCAAGATATATCTGCAAGAAACAACATTCTTATGCAAATGATTTTGGTACCCAAGCTAGTTTGGGTCCGTAAGAGTTAGTCCAGTTCCGTGCATATGTTTTCTTGGTCCAAAAAATATGATTTCTTGGTGGACTTTGTTTGAACCAGTAATTTGTAATAACATGACCAAATCTATAACAATGATAACAGTTGACAGGTGCAAACTTTCTTTGAAATTGTCGTGGTTTGGGTTGGACATGTTTTGGTTTAGAATTGGAACATGAAGCATGGTTGTTATCTTTTTCGTGAACAAAGGATGTGGTGATCTTATGCTCAAATAATTTTTTATTTTGAGGAGTGTATCCCAGTCCTTCCTTTTGAAAAATGACTTTAACTCCCAACAAGTTATCTAGATTTTTTTTGCCCTTTACAAATCTTGACAAGGTGGACTGAAGTTCAGCCACTTCTTTATCCAAACTCACATTTTTCTTTTCAAGTTCTGAGTTTGTGAATTTCAGAATTTTTTCTTCATTTTTCATTTTTTCACACACTTTCTCCATTTCAGACATTTTGCAAGATAGCTCTTCTTTGGCTTTTTCACAATCTGAAATCATTTGTAGCAGGCTTTCTTTTTCTTTCGTTGCCTCAAACCATTCCTGTTCCAATTTTTTAAACTTAACAAAGATATCTTTATGTGAAAAATCATTAATTTTCTTTTTGAGAGTTTTATTTTAAGATCTGATTTTTTTGTATTTAGTATACAATTTTTCATATTCAGACTCCTATTGTTCATTGGAAATAAAATCAAGGTCAAAATTTACCTCCGTTGAGTCATCCTCGTGTGCCATGAGGCACATGCTTTCCACGAGTTCTTGTATCTCCTCATCGGACGGTTCATCCTCTTCATCGCTCCATGTGGCGACCATGGCTTTGGGCTTTCTGAAATTATCTTTTTTGAATTTCTTCTTTAGATCTGGGCACTCTCCCCTCATGTGCCCGAGCTTCTTGCATTCGTAGCATATGATGCTACTTGGTTTGCTTGGCTCGCCCTTGGTTTGAGTGGGCTTCCTTTGCCCCTTTCTGAAATTGCTTTGGAAGTTTCTTTTCTTCCTCAAAAATCTTTTCACTTGGCGAGTTATCATGGCCAAGTCTTCTTCTTCGTTGCTTCCTTCACTTGATTCTTCTTCTTGAAAGTCTTCATCAGATTGATGAGTTTTCAATCTAATTACCTTCTTCTTCTTCGTATCTTCCTAGGATGTCCTCTTCATATTTATCTCATAGGTCATGAGTGACCCAATGAGCTCATCGAGAGTGAGTGTGGATAGATTCTTGGAGTCTTCAGTGACTGTGGCCTTGGTGTGCCACGCAGGAGGGAGGGATCTCAACACTTTTCTTACGAGCTCAGAATTAGTGTAATCTTTCCCAAGGCTTTTGAGACCATTCGTGATCTCGGTTAACCTTGCCAACATCTCTGAAATTGTCTCTTCAGGCTTCATTTTGAAGAGCTCATAATCTCGAACCAGAAGGTTGGCCTTGGTATCCTTGTTCTCCGAGGTTCCTTCATAGATCAGCCGCAACTTGTCCCACATCTCCTTTGCACTACACATGGATACACGAGAAAACTCATTAGGATGTATAACACATTGCATAATGTTCATAGCATTAAAATTTACAGTGCATTTCTTAATTTCCACGGGTGTCCATTTTTCTTCATCCTCCCTGAGTTTGTAAGGACCCTTATCCACAACTCTCCAGATCTCATACTCCTGGGCTCTTAAAAAGACATGCATCCTATTTTTTCAATAGGAATAATTTGAGCCATCGAAGTAAGGAGGACAATGAATGGAGTGACCCTCAGGCATCATACCCTTGTTTGCCATTGATCTGGATCTTACTCTAGATCGTTAGATCTGAAAGAAATAGAGCATTAGCTCTGATACCAATTGAAGTCCCGCGATCAATGACACCCAAGAGGGGGGGGGGGTGAATTGGGTGATGATAGATTTTAACAGCTTATAAAAGATTTGAAACAAGTATTAAGAACAAGCAACAAATAAGAATAGATCTGATGAAATACAAAATGAATCTGGCTAAATCAACCCCTATAGCAGTTCTTTGGTACCAGGCGGAGTCCGAGAATCTGAAGATTCTCTCACACAAGGTATTTTCCACCCGACAGGACTGACCGTGTCGATCAGAAGCTACCTTTTGATATACCAAAGATCTCCTGTAAAAAGGTTAAAAAGCTAGATCTAAACAAAGGAACTATGTGACAACGCAATATGCAAATGAGCTAGAGCAGAATGGAGGTAGGAGATAAGGAGGAAACCACACATAACACCATGATTTTTAGGTGGTTCGGATGGAACAACTGCAACCTACATCCACCCCTCACCGACTGTGAGGATTCACACACTATCTTGTAGAAGGTTACAAGATCAAGACACACACACACACACATACTCGTGTGAGTTCAGAACTCCCACGAAGGTGCACAAGCACCGAAACACAAAGAGAGGTGAAGAACAAAGAGATCACTAACACACACCCACGGATCTACGTAGATCCACACACACACAGGTGTTTCAATATTACAAGAACACAAAAATTAAAGCCCAGCAAGATTGGAATGGAAGCCACAAAAAGAAAACTTTAGATTCAAACTCCCCCTTAATTGATGAAGAAGGTTGTAGATGCAGCTTGATCTCCTCTTGGCTCGGGGTTGATCTGCTCCAGATGTTGCTTGAAGATGGATGAAGATGGATGAAGATCTTCCTTCTCGGAGCACTGTTCACGGCTACAGTACCAGGTCTTGAATCTCCCCTTGATAGCCTCTCTTGGCCTCCTTTGATTGATTAGGGTTACAAGCCTCAATGAGATATTTTTATAACTCTTGAATGGTCAAGGGACAAGTCAGGAACCAGATCCACAAATCATGGGAAGATTGGTGACTTTGGGATTAAACAAATCTTTGAAGAGAGACTTCCCACGTTGAGAACAAAAAGTCAACAATAGGGGCTTTTTGAGGCTGGCGGTCAACCTGTGCATAGGGGCGGTCGATCGGAATTATTACAGGGAATTGCCCATTCTTTGCTGGAAAATCGGTCGACTGCTGACTGGGGTTTCTACAAAAAAATAAAAGGTTAGCCAATGCAATATAATATATGAACGAAACAGTTTATGGCTACCTTGTTCTAATCAAGGTGAGTGGGTTTAAGCTTAGCCTGGGGGGTTCAGAAACCAAAATAAGGATTTATGCATTTGGACGGGTTTAAACAATTAAGCTTATTACATGGTGAAGTAGGCTTTGCAAGCATGTTAAATTCGAACTTGATAGTTGAAACATAGCACGTGATAAAACATATAACCTTGGGTTTGTTATCATCAAAATCACTTGGATATACTCAACACTCCTGGCAGTCGGAGTCCGGTTCCTTCTTGTATCGATGTGATGGATGTAGCAGCCCAACACCTTCCCCTCCTCAGATGCCGCCTTTGCAGTGGCAACAGGCTCGACCTCATGGGCTTCCAAGGGGTTGACGAACATAACCACCAAGAAGTTGGGGAACCCAACCACAGGGGGGAAGTCACCAAATTTGATCGGCACGGCGAGGTAGCCGTACTCCACATGGCTTGCCACCATGTGAGGACCGAATGTGACGTCCATTGATTCGCTTGAAGTTCATCCCACAATTTGAGATTGAGGATGTGAGAATTTTAGAAAGAGGCCATAAGGCCCCGAATCTTGGTGAAGAGATGGAAGGTGGTCTAGTCCCACCGGGCGTGCCAACTTGTTGGATGCACTCTAAATTCATTTTAAATTAATCGTGGGATCTTTTATCGATTTCTTAAGTGCGGGGGCGTGCTAGTCACGTATGTGACAATGTGTCCAGGCTTCATGGCTATAGTGGTCCGAAGCCCGCTGTGCGCTCCGCCTGACTAACCAGACATTCGTGGGTATCGGGTCGAGACTGGAGACCCGCCGTGCCATAAAGGTCACAGAGTTAATTACATCCCCTTAGAGAGGGAAAAACCTTTGATAAATTGTCAAGAAATGGGGGCGTCGTGGCCTAATTATCAATTCTTATCAAAAGAAAGACAACGTAAGGAAAGAGCCTTGAAAGCCCCATATCGGGGTGTGAAAGGACATTTAAAATTATGTCAGTCATGTATTAGCCATTCCATATCCGGATGGCTATCTAGGTAAAAAATCATTATAGGCGTATCGGTAGAACAACCAAGTATGTATGCTAGGGCACGGCAAGTTCAATATCTGAAGTGTCAAAAGAGTTTGGTTAAATCTCGGTTAAATGAGTCAAATCTGTGAATTATCGACCCGGTGCGTAGTTGCGCCATGGCTTTAATGGGACGGTCGTCGGGGGCCAAGCACGCCTTGCGAGGGCACCTTTAGTACTGTTTCCCCCTTACTCGAGGTTGAAAACGGAGAATCTGGATAAAACACCATTGATTCTTTAAGTTCATTTTCTTTGTTATTGTATTTTCACGGTGTTTCTTTCATTACATTATTTCCCCTGTTTTTAACATAATAGTCCATCTTCTTAATCACCCTTTTTTGTTATTCAGTGTTAGTTTGTTAATCAATCATTTATTTTTATCGCTCTCTTCTTTTCTTTTTTTGATGCGGCTGAGTCAATGCAGGCATTCCCTGCGTCGATGCAACACGAAGGGGGAGTTGCCATGGCGGAGGCAGGGTCAACGCTAGGAGCAAAGCCGTGTTGACGCGGCGCTTGGAGAATTCACCCAGAACGGAATCGCGTCTGTTGATATGCTTCTCCTCTACTAAAGATCAATATGTTATGAATAAATCAATATGCAATGAATAAGTGAAAACAATCAGAGGAGAACAAAAAAATGACCGTGATAGCCACCAAGGTGCCGAACGTGATGAACACGCCGTGCCTTGGAAAGGAGGGAGGTACTCGCCTGAGTTGCAGCGCTGGGAAGATGAACGGCTCCTGAAGAACCGCCTATAGGATGCACGGTCTTACGATAGACCGGCTAACGACGCTGCAGAAGGTGCGGGAGGAAGGACTCCTAGCTGTTGAACGGTTCTGTAGAGACCGCAGGAAGAAGATGGACGGTCCTTTCAGCACCGCACGTCTTCTTGAACGGACCGCTGGGAGCCGCGCAAGACCACCAACCTAGAAGTCGCAAAGGGGTCCAACCTCCACCCTCTCTGGCCGGCCAGAGGGGGTGGGCCTCCTGCTAGAGATTGCTGACCTGCAAAATAACGTAAAGACACAAAGAAACAACCTAGATTAGAACTAAATGGTGTAGTAAATGCCAAGATAATGAAAAATGAACGTGACTAAGCGGCAAGGGGGATACCTGGGGGGATTTTAAACCCCTAGGGTGGCAAAAGCGTGGGTGGATGTGTGCATGGTGATGACAATAAAGGGGAACATGGGGAGAGAGGAATGCATGCAATGCGAAAGTGACAAAAGCTATGAAAGACAAAGGACTCAAAATAAGACTACTCCTTGAACCGGAGGCTTATACTGACGTAGAAAGCCTCCCTCCTTAGAGCTAGGTCGCTCAAGAATGCGGCAGGGCTTCACCGTCGACCAAAAATCTCTCCCCCTTCTCAAGCCCGGCCTTTAGGGTTTATTTATAGAGCCTAGAAAGCCAGCCCCGAAGTTAGGGTTTCCGGTGGATATTAATCCGAGATATCAAAAGATAAAGCGAAGATAATATCCTCAGCTTTCGTTAGGATCAAATCTCATCTGATTTGGTTGAGAATCCACGGAGAAAATCAAGGACAAAGTTGAGGGTTTAACCACGGATAAAAGGGATAAAATATGTTAAAATTCAATAATCGACGTGATGAACGGTCTTACGATAGACCGCTCAACTGGATAGGCGGCCATATACTGGCCGTCCAGCCCCATCGGTGGAAATTCAAAATAAATTATTAATAATCCCAAATCATCCGTTGAACTGACCGAAACATTCGCCGTTGGACTCTCAGAGATAAACGACTCCGATGAGACCGTTCAAACGAAGAGCGACCAAAGACAAGCCGTTCTAGTCATGTCGGTGGAAAATCAAAATATATAAGATAATTAGATAATTATCTGAAAGCCAGTGACGTTTAGGACTCTGGAGAAAGGAGCGGTCACCATCAGTCCGTTCATCAAGTTGAACGGCTAGGAGAGGGCAGCGTAAAAGCTTGTCGGTGGAAATTCAAAAAATTAACTAAAATGCTCCAAAATATATAAACGGTCCACAGTCAACCGCACATGAGTTGAGCGGTCATGGATGAACCGTGCATGCATATGGAGACTTGAAACTTTATAGAAAAGCCCGATCAACCAGAAACAAGGCCCATTAAGCCCTGAATCGACTTGGACCTAACCAAGGAGGGAGGCAACCCATAAAATTGGCCCAAAACATGCCTGAAAACAGCCCCAACGAGTGATGGACAACTCGAGGCATCAACAAATGGGAGTAAGAAAAATGACTCAACTTATCGGCATAAAACGGGTGTCAACAGATGCCTCTCCTTAACGTCCTCTTTGCAGGAGGGCGAGCGGAAGTGACATGGAACATGGAGATGAAGCGGAAACGCAGCGGAGTGGACCGAAAAAGCGGGCGTTAAGGTAAAACGACACCCGTTTTAACCAACAAGTGAGAGGAATCTTCCGAAAAACTCTGAGCCAAACACAAGGAATGATTAAACCAAAAGCGACATCAGTCTGGAGGAACTAAACTAAATGAAATAAATCGACAAGACCAACCTCATGGGGGACACAATCCCGCGGTCCAATGATGAGGCCAAAAGCAGGCAGTAAAACTAAAGGAAACAGGCTAAAGCTCCAGACGGGGACCTCTTAATCAACCAAACCAAGCGAGTCGACCAAAGAGAACCTTCCAACTCAGAGTGGAATTAGTTCCTCTTACTCAAACATTGAACGCACAGCTAACCATCACTGATAGAACATTCTTCAAGCAAACCACGGGGCATGAAAGCTCAAAAGATGCGTATGATGCATGCTGGGCGTTCAAGCAAATAAAGGAAATCGTTAAAACGAATGTAAAGAAAGGTTAAAATATAAAATACTCGAGAATAATATTGCTAAGCTGGGAAAATCAGAGTCAGTGTGCAGGATAGAACCATCGTCCCCTAATTTTTCCAACCTAACAGCCTATCCGATGATTAAACATGTGCACCTAGATCATCATCGTTTTTGTTAGAGGGGAACATCAGATCCTGGAACCCGTAGATAACCAACTGGTTCTCGAGATAATATATTATAGTACCATATAATAATGCAACAACGAGAAGGGATAGAAGGCCATACCTGACTTACCTGTGCAGGTGAAACGATAAGTTTTTTGGATTTTCTTTTTCAGATTTTTATGTATTTCCATGAATAAGACAAACAAGATAAGCATAACGATTAACATAATGACAAACAACATGACATAACATGACGAATAGAAACAACACAACAAGACGAACAAGCACAGAGGCAAAGACATAAACAGACAATACATATGCATGAACATGGAGTGACAAGACAACAATCGGCGGGACAACACATGGTTGAGATAAGAACATGACGGATCGCATGGTTGGGACAAGAACACGGAACATGGAAAGACGACCATCGACATGTGCAAGATAACTAACAACATGTGGTGAGGAACAAAACAATAAAGCGTGGGACATGGACATGAGACAAAGATACGGTGGGATAAAAGAGACATAAACAAAACACGATCTTCAATCAAAACTCGAGATCAGAATGAAGTAGAACCGCCAGGTTCATAATCGTGAGGTAAAGTCCTCTCATATAGATATGATGAGATAAAGCTGAGAAGGACACAAGCTTCAGAATAGATCGCGAGATAAGATTGAAGGAGAGAACAGATCAAAGATGTGGACATGATGCAAAACGAGAGATAGAGCAAAGAAACTTGAAGCACCTGCAACCTGCACACTTAACAAACAGATCACGTATCTATCCTCAAGATAAAAAAAATGCATACAAATAAAAGACATATTTTTAGATTTCTATATTTTTCTGATTTTTTAGATTTTGACGTATTTGATTTTTTGTAGTTTTGATAATATCTAATTTTTTTGGATTTTCACATATCTGATTTTTTCTTTTGATTTTCGATAATATCTCATTTTTTGGATTTTTTGAAAATACCTCATTCTTTTTTTTGAATTTTTGACAATATCTCATTTTTTAAGATTTTTTGAAATAGCAATGTGCAGCTCCCAAGACGGGCTTAAACTACTGGCTATGGATCGTCGTTCCTACCCCTCTCATTAAAGGCTTCCCTTAAGCAGGGCGTGCATGTGATGGTAGCTCACCACAACTAACTATCTCTAAAGAACGGTGCCCCTACTAAGGCCATACCCGGGATACAACCCAGCCTAAGAGAGAGAAGTGGAAGAATAATTAGAGACAAGCCTTATGTAGGATGGGAGATATCAGGGTTCGACTTCCTTCTAGGGCACTACCCCTCAAAGAGTAGGTCTGTTGCGCTGGCGCTTTGTGTCTTTAATTTTGAGACCCATATTTATTAGGCATGCATGCGACCGGGCTCACGATGTCCCGCAGGGAACTATACTGCCACACTCTTGCCATGCCTTTGATTCATAATGTTGTATTCATTGATCTTCTCATTCATAGCCTTTACTGGCTAGATTTAGCGTGAAAGCTCATTTTTGAGGGTCAAGACTGTCCCTATTTGAGACCTCTCTCGTATTAGGGAGCGCCTAGGTTAGTCATCTTATCCATCAGTCTCTTGCCCCTGCACTTGGCTGAGCAGAGAAGAGAAAAGGCCTTTGTGCATACCCAAAGTATGGCCAAAGCAGCAACGGTGTGCCTAAGAGGAATCGGCTATGGCTTGCCGTGAAGTGTGTGAAAAACCCATGCCTAAAGGTCACCCTCAACAATCGAGGAAAGAAACTAGACTCCCAGCGCGGAGCTATCACCAGCCTAAGGATGCTATAGAAGCTAACTTTTTTATTTGACACAAAGTTAAGATCTAATTAAACAAAGACTCCTAAAGCCACTCAATCATGTTAAGGAACCAACATTATAAGTGCGTCCAGAAATAACATAGTAATAGCAATGATAACATGTTTCGGCACAAAATCAAAGATACCTTTGCAAATCCATGGCGTGGAAATCGGCCTCCCGAAGCGATTTCGATCATCGAGCTTTGAGGAGCGCGAACTTTGTTTTCCTTGCTTGTCAGGATAAAGGATGAAAGGAGAGCAAATGATTGGATTCCTCGACATAGAGGAGTGGCAGACATCATACTGGATGAAGAAGGGATAAAAAAGGAAGAGAAACGAGAGCTAGAACTCCCTCATTAAGGCACTGAGGCCCTGATAACAAGGAACCAAGTACAGAATAACCAGGGATTAACTGAGATCAAGGCGGGCTAAAGCCTCGAAAACAGCACGAAAAAGGGTAATGACCCTGAAAGGGTGAGGAAGAGAGAACAGAAAGGCGACGAAAGGGTCGGGGGAAAGTGCATCTGATGAAAGATAAAGAAGAAAGAGAATGATCATCTGACGTGGTCGGAGAATAGGAATAACGATCACCTGCCAGAGGCGGGGAAGAAAGTGCATGAACACTCGACAGGGTCGGGAAAAGGAAATGGAAACCACTCGACAAAGTCGGGGAAGGATCAGGAAAACCACCCGACAGAGTCGGGGAGCGAGCATAAGGAATCCCCAACAGGGTCGGGGGAAAAAGATGAGAAGCAGACTCTGGATGTATCCAGGAAGAAAAACTAGAAGATGCCCTAAGATCAGGGGAAAAGGAGGACATAGGCCGATGCCTAGAATGATGAGAATAGGAGAAGATGGTAGAAATATGGTCCGGTGGCGGGAGGCACACCACCCAAGGATAGGAACTGAGCAGAAGAAAAGATGAATGGACGGAAGAAGGAAGGAGGAAGTGGACCCCCAAGTGCGCAACTGACGGCCCTTGAACTTGTGCCGTCGCCTTTTCTTAGCAGCAATCTTCTTGAAACCACTCTGCCTGGCGCGGGCTCGGACCTTCGGGCTTCTTAATCTGCAATACTTTCTCAGATAACGGGCCCACCTGGCAGACGACCTGGCCCGGTCATGAACATGCGGCTTCATCGAGGCGGTTGCCCCTAGTTGTGCGGTGCTAACCCCAGACGGACTTTCCAGAGTAGTCAACTCCTTGCGATGAACATCAGAAAGCAGTGGAGTTTTGTCATTCGGCACTAGCAGCATAAGATTCGGCAACTCCACTCGGCAGTTGGGTATGAAGCATAACTCCCTTGCTAGAAGCGCAGGACGGAACTGAGGGAGGGTGACACGCGACGTTGACATATTCACGAATAAGCCGAGGGAGATTACATAAGATGTGGAGAATGTAGAAGGCACGGCAGATTGCCCCTTGAGCGCTGAATTCATTAGACTTCTGGCGGCCGTGTGGGTTAGTACCATCCGGGCAGAAAACTCTGCTGGGCCAGTGCACTGAATAGCAATCAAGCGAGGGGTAATAATAACATCGATCATAAATTCTTCGGTGAGCAAAGAGATTGCCACCGGCCTCGCTTTTGAAGAAACTGACACTAGTGCTAAGGAACTCTTCTTGGCAACCATCTTTATAGCAAATGCAGGCTCATTGTCCCTAGAACAGCCAGGGATCAGGACTCGGCCCTGTATGTGGCAAATGAAATCTTGAAGCTTGTTGTGAATAACCAAAACCTAGCTCGGCACCTTTTTTTTCTGGGGACTAGACCCGAGGGGCACCAAAGGTAGCGAGTACCTGCTCCGTGAAGTGGGAAGTAGTAGAGGGAGGTTAGAAGGAGGAGATTTGAAGGGCACGGGTGGGGATAGTGCAAGTGGTGGGGGAATGATGACGATGATGGGCATGGGTGGAGGTTAAAGCAAAAGTGGAGGTATGGGTTTAGCGTCGGCCTACTTAGGGCTCAGAGGATGATGGCGAAAGGGGAAGTGGCATTGGTGGCGGGGATGGTTGCGAAGGCGATGGAACAAGGATTGTTGCGAGAGGAGGTGGTGAAGACAGTAGTGAGGGAAATGGGGATAATGGAGAGGGTAATGACGAAGATGTGGCCAGTGGAGGCGGCAAAGATGGGGGTGGAGAAGGTGGTGGCAAAGGGGGTGATGTGGTTGATGGAGATGGTGAATGTGAAGAGGAAGGAGGTGAAGATAGGGGTGGGGGAGAAGGGGGAGAGGAAGGTAGTGGCCTAGTGGGAGAAGTGACAGGTGGTGGCGCTCTTCGGCGTATCTTTACAACACGTCGAGAGGCGTTAGGGACAGGAGTGGTGGTGGAAACGGAGGGTGAAAGAGAGGTTGCCCGAGCAGGGGCTGGAGTGGGCAAAGGTGGCGGAGGAGATGGGATGGAAGAAGGAGTGGGTAACGGAGCAGGCACCTTATCAATTGAAGAAACACCAGGGTGCCCCTAGTCTTGGGGTGGGGACGGCTGCCTAGGTGCCACGACTTGCTGCTGCTGCTTGCTGCTGAGATTTGAAATAACTTGGCTCATGACAGTCCAATCAATCATATTCTTGTCTTCCAAACTGCAAACAAGTTCCCGGAACTCGGGACAGTATTCAATCACATGCCCCTGTTGATGATGAAATTCACAGAAATGGAGCAAATTCCCGACCGCGGGTCGGCAAGGTATAATCGGAGGGAGCTGCAATGCGTGGGTGGCCATCAAAGCCCTGAAAACATCAGTAAAGGATTCTGGCAACGAAGAGTGAGAGGCCTGCTTCGGGCAAGGTGGATGCCGAGGGGTATGAAAAGGTAACGAGGATGGCAGCGGAGGTTGCGTAGGTAAGGGGAATTGCGTAGGCGAAAGCAGAGGGTTAGAATGATGTGGCGCAGAGGGAGAGGGAATGTAATGAACGACATCCACCCGCTCTGGGTGTAGCGTTTCCTTGACCGGAAGTGGAGGAGTGTGGGGAGATAGAACAGCGAAGGGCTGACTCGTGGAGGGATGATATGTGGAGGGATATGTGGGGGTATGTGGGTGTGGGGAAGCGGAAGGTCGACTCGTGGAAGGGTATGTAGTGGAGGGTGGACTCGTGGTGGACGGGGAAGAAAAGGGGTATGTGGAAGGCGAAGGTGGAGGAGGCTCATGATCAAAGGAAACTAGGAGTCATTGGGTAATGAAGCGGGCTCGACTGTAAAGTTGCTTCCATGAGATGATATCGTTCAGGGCTAACATACATCTGAGCTCGGGCGTTGCATTAGAGATAACCATCTTTATCTGCTCGCCCTCCGGAATATGCCCCGGGACTTGCGCGGCTAGGAGACGCTAGAGGTCGGCGAAGGTTGAGAATTCCTCACCGGGCTTCATCTTCTCTTGGGCCAAATCAACCATAGAATATCTGGGCCCAACCTGGTCTTGATATTACTGAATAAACCTTACTTGGACGGCTTGAAAATTCATCATATGCTCCTGCGGTAACATAAAAAACCAATCCTTGGCCGAACCTTCTAAAGATAGGCCAAACAAATAGGCCATCAAGCGTTGATCATGCTGGAAACGGGCCAACTCATATAAGAATTCCTTCAAATGCACGTAGGGGTCACCGACTCCACCATAGCGACGATAAGCCGGAATCTGTTGACGTGGCGGGAGCTGAAGACCTCGGAATGCAAATGGGATGTCCAAAGAAGTTGGAGGACTGATTCGTCGTTGCAATTCATCAAGCTGGCGTTGGGCCTAAGCGATCATCTCCCCGGTAGGAAGAGTCCGAGAAGGATATGGGCCAACTTGAGCAAGGGATGATGAATTTAGACCAGGATAATGTTGATGGGCCGGATAAGGGGATCCGACCTGAGAAGAAGGAAAGTCCATTCCGGGAATGGGGGAATGCATGGGCCTGGAAGAATTATGTACGTGGGAATGTGGATTGATTGGGCCAACAGCAGCACGGGCGGGATAAGAAGGCCCGTTAACAGAATAAGGTCCAATAGAGGAATAAGGAGATGGGCCCGCATGGGAAGAAGAATCCACACGGGGGTAAGAAGATAGGGAAGTATGGGAATAAGGCATAGGGGAGAAGTTCTCCATGGGGGAGAATGGAGACTTTAAACAATGGATTTCAAATGAACACAAGGAGGGGAATGAACCTAAGACAAATGCAGCTAAATGTAGACACACGAAGATGAACTAGACCTAATGAACCTAATCTGTCAAAAAGATGCAAATGATGACACTATGCAACACACAATGGAAGAGAGAGATGAGAAAAGAATCAACCAATTACCCCAAACGTGTTCCAAATGATGCACGAAGATTTTAATAAGTTCTCTTTTAGGACCTTAGTGGATTAATTAAAATGTGAATTCACTCAACCACAAGGTGCCTAAACAGGGGTGGGAATGGAGAACTGGCAGACTCTAAAGGACTCTCTCTCTCACGAATGCAGACCTAGACTGGGGATGGTACGGTACAACCTGCCCGAATCCGTGTGGGAATCCACGGCTCACGGGGGCTTACGGAGGTCCTCGACAAGGTCCCCTAGTCGGCTCCAAGGAATATGGAGACGAGAGGAAACCCTACCTCGGTAGGAATGCAACTACTATGTGAATGAAATGCATGAGTCCTATGTGCACCGGAGTGCATGCAAGGTCTAGCCTAATAATCTAGCAACCAATGATCAAAAATAAACATGCAAAGATGAGAACGAGTAGGCACCGACTATATATAACGAGGGGGAGATCAATAAGCAGCACCAAGGAGAACAAAAACAATATAATTATGGCAATCAAAGCAAACTCAGCTGTACTGTGGCATCAGAAGGACGGTCTGTGGGAGACCGCACTACAAGATATACGGTCTGAAATGGACCGTTCAAGCCACAACGCAGCAACAAAATGAAATAGGTGATCAGAATCTGCTGGAATGAACACCTGGATGTACGATCACCCGTAGGCCGCACAACTTATAGAACGGATATGCATAGACCGTATAACGGCAGCCAGAATAGACAGGAACCAGACAAAGACGCACCTGTGCCAAGAGGATTAGACGGCAAAAGGATAACCGTACAAAGCTTGAACGGTCTGACACAGACCGCCTATTGCAGCAATGTCGTAGGAGTTAAGACCCTGTCGAAAAGAAGAACGGCGCCCTGATAGCCACCCAACGCGTTGAACGGCTCTGCTATAACCGCTCAACATCCAGGAACACAAACCAACAGCAAACCTGAAATCATTCTCAAAACACGGACCTATCAATGCAGAAGGGGGGTCAGCAAGCCACTAACACGATGGGCACTAGGTGGTCCCACCGTGATCGCCAAAAAAAACGGGCTGTTGATATGTTTCTCCTCTACTAAAGATCAATATGTTATGAATAAATCAATATGCAATGAATAAGTGAAAATAATCAGAGGAGAACAGAAAAATGACCGTGATCGCCACCAAGGTGCCGAACGTGATGAACACGTCGTGCCTTGGAAAGGAGGGAGGTACTTGCCTGAGTTGCAGCGCTGGGAAGATGAATGGCTCCTGAAGAACTGCCTATAGGATGCACGGTCTTACGATATACCGGCTAACGACGCTGCAGAAGGTGCGGGAGGAAGGACTCCTGGCTGTTGAACGGTTCAGTAGAGACCGCAGGGAGAAGATGGACGGCCCTATTAGCACCGCACGTCATCTTGAACGGACCGCTGGGAGCCACGCAAGACCACCAACCTAGAAGTCGCAAAGGGGTCCAACCTCTACCCTCTCCGGCCTGCAAGTGGGGGTGGGCCTCCTGCTAGAGATTGCTGACCTGCAAAACAACGTAAAGACACAAAGAAACAACCTAGATTAGAACTGAATGGTGTGGTAAATGCCAAGATAATGAAAAATGAACGTGACTAAGTGGCAAGGGGAATACCTGGGGGGATTTTAAACCCCTAGGGTGGCAAAAGCGTGGGTGGATGTGTGCATAGTGATGAAAATAAAGGGGAACACGGGGAGAGAGGAATGCATGCAATGCGAAAGTGACAAAAGCTATGAAACACAAAGGACTAAAAATAAGACTACTCCATGAACTGGAGGCTTATATAGACGTAGAAAGCCTCCTTCCTTGGTGCTAGGTCGCTCAAGAATGCGGCAGGGCTTCGCCGTCGACCATAAATCTCTCCCCCTTCTCAAGCCCGGCCTTTAGGGTCTATTTATAGAGCCTAGAAAGCCAGCCCTAAAGTTAGGGTTTCCGGTGGATATTAATCTGAGATATCAAAAGATAAAGCGAAGATAATATCCTCAGCTTTCGTTAGGATCAAATCTCATCCGATTTGGTTGAGAATCCACGTAGAAAATTGAGGACAAAGTTGAGGGTTTAACCACGGATAAAAGGGATAAAATCTGTTAAAATTTAATAATCGACGTGATGAACGGTCTTACGATAGACCGCTCAACTGGATAGGCGGCCATATACTGGCCATCCAACCCCATCGGTGAAAATTCAAAATAAATTATTAATAATCCCAAATCATCCGTTGAACTGACCGAAACATTCGCCGTTGGACTCTCAGAGATAAACGGCTCGATGAGACCGTTCAAACGAAGAGCGGTTGAAGACAAACCGTTCTAGTCCTGTCGGTGGAAAATCAAAATAAATAAGATAATTAGATAATTATCTGAAAGCCAACGACGTTTAGGACTCTGGAGAAAGGAGCGGTCACCATCAGTCGGGTCATCAAGTTGAACGGCTAGGAGAGGGCCACATAAAAGCTTGTCAGTGGAAATTCAGAAAATCAACTAAAATGCTCCAAAATATATAAACGGTCCACAGTCAACCGCACATGAGTTGAGCTGTCATGGATGAACCGTGCATGCATATGGACGCTTGAAACTTTATAGAAAAGCCCGATCAACCAGAACCAAGGCCCATTAAGCCCTGAATCGACTTGGACCTAACCAAGGAGGGAGGCAACCCAAAAAATTGGCCCAAAACATGCTTGAAAACAGCACCAACAAGTGATGGATAACTCGAGGTATCAACAAATGGGAGTAAGAAAAATGACTCAACTTATCGGCATAAAATGGGTGTCAACAGTGTCGACGCGGGCAGCCGTAGGGTTGACGTAGCAACCGCAGGGTCGACGTAGCAACAGCACCACGCGAGCCTAGGGTCGCCCGCGTCGATGCAAGATGCCTCCTGCGTCGACCTGACACTCTGAAGCGCGCCAAACCTCTGCTTAAGCGTATTTCAATGTTTAGTTCTTCTAGTCATTCATTTCCCCCCTTTTTTGGGAGGGGGGCAAATTGGAGCTTTAACTTCATCATCTTTTGTCTGAAATGGATTCTACCTTTAGGTTTTATCTTCTTGTTTATTTGATGATCTTCATGCACTTTGATTTGTATTCTTCGGATATGCAGGAGGTGTTTGATTAAATGCTCCAAAGGGGCACAAGGGAGATGATGAGGAGATTTCCAAGGACATGCAATGATTTCACTTTTGTCATGAAAGGTGATTGGGCAGGACAAGTTCCATGGATGAGTCGTGTTAATCTTTCTGTTTATGCATTCAATCATGAGATCATGCAAATGCATATGAGGATTTGAAGATGTATGTTGGAAGGAGGGGAAGTCAACTTGGACCCCAGCCAGAGAAGAAAACCCACTTAAGATAGGGGCCAGTGCTGTAGTTCTATTCTCCCTACCTGAAAACAAGACACGAGACCAAAGAGTAGCATAAATCAATAAATGGCTTGTATGTATCGAGAAATTTATGACTCCATAATGTGCAAGGGCACAACATCGTGAATCTTTATGCTCAACATGTAAAGTTTGATCAAGCATTTACGCCGGGAAATCCTCAATACGAGGCAGAATATTTAACTCACGCATGGTGAAAATTTTCATCCAGATGTAATCCGGCTTTCCACAACTCACCATTCGATATACCGAGGTGATTATGGCAGGCGAGCACCCAAATGCGAGGCATTCATGAAAATAGGAGACGCCATGCAGGCGTGTGTTGTAGGCATTCAGATAATGAAAGGGGCAAGCATGCTCAATACCCGTAGGAATTCTGAGATCACACAAAATGCATGGTTATTCACACCGGAAATCCGAAGGGTTTCTTTCATCATGCTCATAGAAATCTCTTCACAAGAGATCACCATGCAAATGCACAGCCATTCCCTCTTTCATCCCCCCTTTTTTTACAGGGTGCTTCGGTCAACCGAAATTGCAGTTCGGTCGGCCGAAGTTCGCAGCAAAGGAAGGCCGCTGGAGGAGTCGACGTCAGGGCAAATGGAGTCGACTCCACCGCCGATCGGTCTTCCGAATTTGTAACGTCCCGAGATCCGATCCTTAATTTATAAACATTTTTTTCTTTATCGACCCCGAAGCATTACTTCGTACGTATCGCGGAAGCACAATATATAAACATGCATACATTCACATGAAAGAGAGAGAGAGAAATAACAAGTACACGAAATGTAAATAACATCTCAGCCATTCATAATTTCCAAGAAGAGTACATGTCCATTGTTCCAAAATAACAAGAGTCCATATAGGCACCACCCCATAACCATACATATGAGAGAGACATTCATCCATAACATACCCAGACGAACTATGAACTAGCACTACTCCTCAGCTGCGGCCTCCTCCACAACCTCCTTCTCTATGTCTCCTAAAAACATGTGTCACAAAGGGGTGAGTGTGACGCTCAGTAGGCAGCCTAAACAAACCAGGGTTAACTCGCATCTATATAACCATTTTATAAACATAATTTAGATGTTAATACACATTATCATCTACTTAAACTAACTCATATGAGGAAAATACACATTCATTAACTAACATATAAGGTACCCATGCATGCGTTAAAACCACGGTGAATGAGCAGTTTACATATTATCACCTTTTCTCATTTTCACATTTTCACAATTCTGTTATTCTTGGAAACAAACAGCTACCACAACACAGGTGACCCCCCACACACACAAACGAAAGAGTACTGCGCAGACCCGAGAGCGAACTCCCACCTATACTCTAGTGGCCAATCGCGAACTATGGCGTTACGTATCGCCGTCCCACAGAACAAGCCGAGTCATCGGATTTCACATAGATTCCTATGGCCCACCGTGAACTGTGGCGTTACGTATCGCCATCCCACAAAATGGACCAGCCGAAACTAGGTCATAAATGCGAGTGGGCGTGCTCTTATGTTGGGATTGGGATTAAGATGTCTTCAGATGAAATCAAGAGGGCTTCCTTATATAACCTTGGGTCATGATTTCATCGAATTTTAGTATCCCTAGCA
The DNA here is from genome assembly GCA_022559845.1 of Amorphophallus konjac. Classification (NCBI taxonomy): domain Eukaryota; kingdom Viridiplantae; phylum Streptophyta; class Magnoliopsida; order Alismatales; family Araceae; genus Amorphophallus; species Amorphophallus konjac. The sequence continues at coordinate 149,300,923 of CM040119.1, forward strand.
ATAGTTATGATTTTCTCAATATTAACATTTATTTTCCCCCGTTCTAGTCACGACCTTTCGATAGCCCGAGGTAATTTTGAGTATAACTCTAGTATCCAAGTGTAATTTGGCCTCGGCTTCAACATAGAAGTTATAGCTAACATCCCATTCGAAATTATGGCGTTAGTTTCATATCCTTTTATTAACCACATACGAAGTTATGAATTTCTCATTAATTACATTCGAATTCTCCTAACAGTCACACCTCTTCGTGACAGCTGGCAGTAAATGGGCTCAGAACCTTGGGTTCCAGTGTGAATCGAGTTTCCATGTCAACAGAAGAGTTTGGGATAAGGGCCCAAGCTTTCTAGTGAGCCTGGCTTCATCTCATTTTGTTGATTGTGGACCAAGATATCTTTATTTTAACGGGTGACTATGTTTTCTGTAATAATTTCGGCCCAATATAATAATTCCTTCTTATCTCCTATTAGGCCCATTTTTCAGAGTTATACTCTTCATCAAAGTTGTTCCTTACCTAATGGTCGTTGCATGGGCTTTGGTTTCATCTAATTTTGACTTCCCTATAGTAAGTTGCCAATTTCCTAACAATCCTTCAATAATCTGTCTAAATTTCTAGCTCATTGAGTTCACGGGCCCAAATTATTCTCAATTGGGCCAGTGCCCAAATTGGTGGTCGTAACATCCTCTCCCCCTTAAAATAATTTCATCCTCAAAATTAACTTGAGAAATTTCTCCATAAAACCTTCACCAGCCAGATGGTTTAAGCTTGCTTATCGTACTTCCTAATCTAGTCATCAATGATCAGTTGACCTTCTTCTGACATGGAGAAGCTTTCACGTGTAATGCACAAGTTGTGTTTCAAGGGCTCATTAAATATCATCTTACTTAAAATAATTGTAACATACAACTCATGCCACACAGTGTATGCTTTTAGGGTTTTTTATTAGTTACATTCGAAGGTTCAGCCCGTTATGCGACTTGCAAACTAAAATGGTCATTGCTCCGTACCTTCAGTCACGGTAGGGGTATTATTTGCCTCCTCTTGCATTAGTGTATAAACTCGCCCTCTGTACCGAATCCTCTCCTGCGGTGGTACTGGCTTTTGCTGAGTCTTCTTAGGGTAGTTCCTTGCAATATGTCCAGCCTCGCCGCATCCATAGCATTTGCCCTTTGTCCTCCAGCACTCCTGCCCGGATGGGTGCGTTTACAATAGACACATAATGGAACCCCCAACCTATTCCTTGGTACCAGCTCCCGACGTGCCACCTTTTCCTTGTCCTGCCTACCTAGGCCTCTTGCCCATCGTCTTCTGCTCCTTAGTGGACCTACACATAGGTATTCATTAGAACCTAACTTAATATGTCCCTAAAATCCATATGGTTTCAGTTATTACCTATAAGGGTTTGTCTGTTTGAAATGGGTTCTAAATATACTCTACCCTTTTTCACTCTAGCCTACCTCTTCTTCTACTACTTGGGTAATAGGAATGGTTGTAACCATGGCTTGTCTCTCGTGCTTTGATACCACTCTGTAACGCCCCGAGATCTGATCCTCAATTTAGAGACATTTTTTTTCTTTATCGGACCCCGAAGCATTACTTCGTACGTATCGCGGAAGCACAATATATAAACATGCATACATTCGCATCAAAGAGAGAGAGAGAAACCACAAGTACACGAAATGTAAATAACATCTCAGCCATTCATAATTTCCAGAAGAGTACATGTCCATTATTCCAAAATAACAAGAGTCCATATAGGCACCACCCCATAAGTATACATATGAGAGAGACATTCATCCATAACATACCAAGACAAACTAAGAACTTGCACTACTCCTCAGCTGCAGCGTCCTCCTCAACCTCCTTCTCTATGTCTCCTCAAAACGTGTGTCACAAAGGAGTGAGTGTGACGCTCCGTAGGTAGCCTAAACAAACCGGGGTTAACTTGCATCTATATAACCATTTTATAAACATAATTCAGATGTTAATGATAACATAATCCATTCATTATCATCTACTTATAATAACTCATATGAGAAAAATACATATTCTTTAACTAACATATAAGGTACCCATGCATGCGTTAAAACCACGGTGAATGAGCAGTTTACATATTATCACATTTTCTCATTTTCACATTTTCACAATTCTGTTATTCTTGGAAACAAACAGCTACCACAACACAGGTGACCCCACAAACACACAAACAAACGAACGAACGAAAGAGTACTGCACAGACCTGAGAGCGAACTCCCACCTAGACTATGGTGGCCCACCGCCAACTGTGACGTTACGTATCGACGTCCTACAGAACAAGCCGAGTCATCGGATTTCACCTAGATTCCTGTGGCCCACCGCGAACTGTGGCGTTACATATCGCCGTCCCAAAGAACGGATCAGCCGAAACGATAAGTTTTGACCAGGGCATTACATTTCGCCGTCCCCTGGGATCTTTTACTTCCGTGGCATTACGTATCGCCATCTCGCAGAAAGGGCCATCCCACAGAGGGACCGATGTCCTATCTCACAGAATGCTGTTGTTCCCACTCATAACATTCACATCGTATTCGCATTCATACTCGTTTTACAAATACTTGTCTGATACTTTATCATAACATCCATGCTTCCAATAGTTTAAGTGGGCTAAACATATTTATATGCTGACTGGTGCGGAACAGTGCATGATCAGGTTACCATATAAAAAAAATAGGTTTATCCTTCTTGGCTACACATGCACAAAAAATGATTTATATCTAAAAGTATAGAATTTCTGTGAGTATAAAATTTTTACTGTGGGTTACTAACTTAGCCTTCTGCCATTTTCTAATTTTTCAGATTTTTCTGAATTAAAATGACCTCCCGAAACTGTCCTTTTCTATGTTTCTGGAAATTGGACAGACCCACAGGTGCACCGACCTTACCAAAGTCTGTGCAGCACGTGCACCAACCTTACCTATGCATGGACAAAGACTGCACTAACGTTAGTCATGCTTGGGCCAAACATGCACCGATTTACTATGCACGGACCTTAGTTATGCTAACACAAAACATGCATAGACCTTACTATGCACAGATCTCACCGTGGCGAACACAAAACGTGCACAGACCTACTATGCACAGACCTCACCGTGGCCAAAACAAAACATGCACAGACCTACTATGCACAGACCTTACCGTGGCCAACACAAACATGCACAAACCTTACCATGCACAGACCTTACTATGCACGGACCTTACCGTGGCTAAAACATGCACATACCTTACTATGCACAGACCTCACCATGGCTAACACAAAACGTGCACAGACCTACTATGCACAGACCTTACTATGCCAACAGAAACATTCACAGACCTTCTCATGCACAGACCTTACTATGCACGAACCTTAGTTATGCTAACACAAAACAGGCACAGACCTTACTATGCATAGACCTCACCATGGCTAACACAAAACGTGCACAGACCAAGTATGCACAGACCTCACTGTGGCCAACACAAAACATGCACTGGACCTACTATGCACAGACCTTACCGTGGCCAACACAAAACATGCACAGACCTTACCATGCACAGACCTTACTATGCACAGACCTTACTTTGCACAGACCTCACCGTGGCTAACACAAAATGTGCATAGACCTACTATGCACAGACCTTACTATGCCAACACAAACATGCACAGACCTTGCCATGCACCGACCTTATTATGCACGGACCTTACCGTGGCTAACACAGACATGCACCGACCTTACTATGGCTAACACAGACATGCACAGACCTTACTATGGCTAACACAAACATGCACAGACGTACTATGGCTAACACAACATCACATACCTTATTATGCACAGAGCTTACTATGGTTAATACAAAACATGCACATACCTTACTATGGCTAACACAAACATGCACAGACCTTGCTATGGCTAACATAGACGTGCACAGACCTTAGTATGCACTGACCTTACTATGCACAGACCTTTACCTATGCATGGACCAAAAGTGCAACGATGCTATCACAAACATGCACAGACCTTGCTATGGCTAACACAAGCAATGCACAGACCTTATTAAGGCTAAGACAAACATGCACAGACCTTGCTATGGCTAACACTAACATGCACAGACCTTGCTATGGCTAACACAAATGTGCATAGACCCTACTATGGCTAACATAAACATGCACAGACCTTGCCTCAAAGGCTGACCTTCCTAGGGGCTGTGCAAATCCTTAGAGACACAGAGGTAACTCATGGAAGCCCAAAACTTAATGAAACCAAAAACTAAAATGAACATGGTAGTGGTCCCCACGTGCCCTTAATCGCTCTTTAAAGTGAATAAAATACATTTAAAACCCTTTTAATGCATCATTGACCCCTAAAGTTTAAGGTCAGGTGCCAACCTTTGAGATGTTAACCAACGATCAAGGGATAATATCCACACCCCAGATCCTCCTCTGCACCCCTTTCGATCCGGGGATGAGATCCACACCTCAGATCCTCCCAAGACTTCGCTGTAGGTTCACCCTTCTTCGAAGCGCCCAGGTCCCTCACCTCTCTTCCTTACCCAAGGGAAAACGTAAGTGGCAGAAAATGGAAGAGTAGTGTTGCTAAAAGGCTGACCACCCATGACACCCCTCCTTTTATAGTTTCTTTCAAGTCTCCCAAGGTTCTCCTACGACCCAAAAGGCTCCCACCTGCTTTCCAAGGTCGATGGTTTAAGGAAGGTTAATGTTAAGCATCTTTTCGGTTTGAACAGAGGTGACCCTTGGTCTACCCGATCAAAGATGTGAATGGGCGCACTTTTCCGTTCGAAGACCTCCATATCTAACTTTCAGTCGTGGTTTCATTGAATTTTATAAACTCTATCGTGAGTTATAATTTTCGCAATATTAACGTTATCTCTCCTCTATTTCAATCATGACCCTTCATCTACCTGGTCATAAATGCGAGTGGGCGTGCTCTTATGTTGGGATTGAGATTAAGATGTCTTCAGATGAAATCAAGAGGGCTTCCTTATCTAACCTTGGGTCATAATTTCATCGAATTTCAGTATCCCTATCAATAGTTATGATTTTCGCAATATTAACATTTATTTTCCCCCGTTCTAGTCACGACCTTTCGGTAGCCCGAGATAATTTTGAGTATAACTCTAGTATCCAAGTGTAATTTGGCCTGGGCCTCAACATAGAAGTTATAGCTAACATCCCATTCGAAATTATGGAGTTAGTTTCAGGTCCTTTCATTAACTACAGACGAAGTTATGAATTTCTCATTAATTACATTTGAATTCTCCTAATAGTCACGTCTCTTCGTGACAGCTGGCAGTAAATGGGCTCAGAACCTTGGGTTCCAGTGCGAATCGAGTTTCCATGTCAACAGAAGAGTTTGGGATAATGGCCCAAGCTTTCTAATGAGCCTAGCGTCATCCCATTTGGTTGACTGTGGACCAAGATATCCTTATTTTAACGGGTGACTATGTTTTCTGTAATAATTTCAGCCCATTATCATAATTCCTTCTTATCTCCTATTAGGCCCATTTTTCAGAAGTTATACTCTTCATTAAAGTTGTTCCTTACATAATGGTCGTTGCATGGGCTTTAGTTTCATCTAATTCTGACCTCCCTATAGTAAGTTAACAATTTCCTAAGAATCCTTCAATAATCTGTCCAGATTTCTAGCTCATTGAGTTCACGGGCCCGAATTATTGTCAATTGGGCCAGTGCCCAAATTGGTGGTCATAACAGAATTGGCCCGGTCAATCGACCAAAACTATCAGTGCAACTGCCAGATTAGACCGGTCGACCTGCTTAGGCTGGGGCAGGGATAACATTGGGCTTTCAATTTCTACCTCTTCCCTTTCTAATTCATTTTTTGTTCATGTAATTAAATCTACTTTCAACCTTCACTCTTGCACCTTTGATCATGATTGATGTTATCCCCCCCCTTTTTTTATAAGATGCATATGAATTTAAGCATGCGTATGGGCAAGCACATTCGAAGCTCATGGGGGGAGGTTCAATGATCATGCAGGATGCATGTATTTACAAGAGGAAATGATGCGATTCCTATTGAGAAGCCAATGTTAATGGTGTTATCATGCTTGCAGGAAACTTTGCACTATGGTCAAAATGAAATGCACATTTCACAAACATTTTTTTTTACATGGCAGACAGAACTGCCTTGGTGCAGGGGTCGACCCCCTCATGTGCAGGGATCGACTCCTGCACCCTCCCAAGCAGGGAATGCACAAAGCTTTAAAAAATTGGAAATGGGGGTGTTAGTTTTTTGAATTTTTATCTGAGCATTGGCTCTCCAAATGCTTTTTGTTTCTTCTATTCACCCTTTTTTATGATGAAACCCCAGTCATGGTTTGAGAGTACTTGATTCTTACCATATAAATCTTTATACATTCTGATCTCGGTGATATAGAAATGTGTTGATCATTGCATTCTATATATTTTTTGAGGTGCGTTAGTCTGAACCAGACTTCAGCTCTTGAATCAATAAGCTTCATGATCAACGTTCATTTCTTTTGTTTTGCTTATTCCATTCCCAGTAGTTTTCAGAGTCGTATTTGACCATTACATCTTCTGAGTTTTCTATTCACCATGGATTCCCTAGTTCAGTCATCTGTCCATCTGCCCTTTTTATCATTGATCATTATCCATTCCTTGGTTCAGTCCACTTGGCTTTCATCCTTTTCTTCATTTTTATTGTTATTGCTTCGAATTGTCCGACGAAAATCCGACATCATCTCCCCTTCCCCGGAGCTTTGGGGGGATTAAAAACTCGTACACATCCATGGAGAAAATCCTGAGATGGCCCCAAAATAACAAGGTGCGCCCGAAAGCAGCAACACCGTTAACCCACATCGGTGGCGGAAAAATCCCGAGGGCGAGCCTACTAGGGATCCCAATGACCGAGGGGGCGTCACAATCCCGGCTCCGAGATGTGGTATTGAACTATTGCCAAACCATACGGCCTTTGATGTTTACCCTTTAAATGAGGGATCACCCGGGGTCCACATTACAAGAGAATGAGCCCCCGGGGATCTACGAGTAATTGAAACTTCGGGGAAGAGAAGTTGTAGAAAATTAAAATAGCAAGGAGAGGCTTATAAAATACTTAATTTGGGGTGAACTCCATATGCCTCATCCCCTTGGTATCATGGTGATGGAGCCAACCAAATACCAAAGTGGGATTTTGAGGATGCATAGAAATTGTTGTAAAAAAAATTTGGAGGGACCCCGACAGTCAGCAACCCGGTGCCATGGCTATGGGGTAAGCCAAACCCCGGGCCAATGGCCACTAGGATGACGAGTGGATCATTGTATGAACAATGCATATCAAAGGAAATCAAAAGGGGATTCATATATCTACCAAAGGAGCAGAATTCAATGAGGTAGGGGATATACAACTATATCATATTCACATCTGCACATATTAAGAGAATGGACAGAACTGAAGCAAGCGTAATGAACATACAACTATCATATATATATATATATATATATATATATATCATAAATAGACTCCACCGCCGATCGGTCGATAGAATTTGCCCGGTCGGTCGATCGAATTGGCCCAATCGGTCGACCAAAATTGCCAGTGCAACTGACGGACACCTACCCAAGCTGAGACAGGGATACCAGTGGGCTTTTAATTTCTCCCTCTAACCTTTTTGATTCCTTTTTGGTTCATGTAATTAAATCTACTTTCAACCTTCACTCATGCACCTTTCATCATGATTGAAGTTATCCCCCCCTTTTTTTTATCAGATGCATGTGAATTCAAGCATGCGTATGGGCAAGCACATTCGAAGCTCATGGGGGGGAGGTTCAATGATCATGCAGGATGCATGGTTATTTACATGAGGAAACGATGTGAATCCTATTGCAAGCCAATGTGAATGGTGTTATCATGCTTGTAGGAAACTTTGCACTATGGCCAAAATGAAATGCACATTTCACAAACATTTTTTTTTACATGGCAAACAGAACTGCCTTGGTGCGGGGGTCGACCCCCTCATGTGCAGGGATCGACTCCTGCACCCTCCCAGGTAGGGAATGCACAAAGCTTAAAAAAAATTGGAAATGGGGGTGTTAGTTTTCTGAATTTTTTTCTGAGCATTGGCTCTCCAAATGCTTTTTGTTTCGTCTATTCACCCCTTTTTTATGACGACTTCCTAATCATGGTTTGAGAGCAATTGATTCTTACCATATAAATCATTATTCATTATGATCTCGGTGATCCAGAAATGTGTTGATCATTGCATTCTATATATTTTTTGAGGTGCGTTAGTCCGAACCAGACTTCAGTTCTTGAATCAATATGCTTCATGATCAACATTCATGTCTTTTATTTTGCTTATTCCATTCCCAGTAGTTTTCAGAGTTGTATTTGACCATTACATCTTCTGAGTTTTCTATTCACCATGGATTCCCTAGTTTAGTCATATGTCCATCTGCCCTTTTTATCATTGATCATTATCCATTCTTTTGTTCAGTCCACTTGGCTTTCATCCTTTTCTTCCTTTTATTGTTATTGCTTCGAATTGTCTAGCGAAAATCCAACATCATCTCCCCTTACCTGGAGCTTTGGGGGGATTAAAAATGGGTACACATCCATGGAGAAAACCGCGAGATGGCCCCAAAATAACAAGGTGCACCCGGAACCTGCAACACTGTTAACCTACGTCGGTGGCGGAAAAATCTCGAGGGTGAGCGTACTATGGATGCCAATGACCAAGGGGGTGCCATAATCCCGGCTCCGAGATTTGGTATTGAACTATTGCCAAACCATACGGCCTTTGATGTTTACCCTTTAAATGTGGGATCACCCGGGGTCCACATTAGAGGGAATGAGCCCCCGGGGATCTAAGAGTAATCGAAACTTTGGTGAAGAGAAGTTGTAGAAAATTAAAACAGCAAGGAGAGGCTTATAAAATACTTAATTTGGGGCGAACCCCATATGCGTCATCCCCTTGGTATCATGGTTATAGAGCAAGCCAAATACCAAAGTGGGATTTTGAGGATGCATAGAAATTGTTGTAAAAAAAAACTTGGAGGGACACCGGTAGTCAGCAACCCGGCGTCATGGCTATGGGGCAAGCCAAACCCCGAGCCGGTGGCCACTAGGATGATGAGTGGATCGTTGTATGAACAATGCATATAAAAGGAAATCAAAAGCGGATTCATATATCTACCAAAGGAGCAGAATTCAATGAGGTAGGGGATATACAACTATATCATACTCACATCTGCACATATTAAGAGAATGGACAGAACTGAAGCAATCATAATGAACATATGGCTATCATATATATATATATATATATATATATATATTGCATAAATAGGTTCCATGCTCGCATGAGCAGATATCAGGGGCCAGTAGAAGATGGTGGAGGGATGCCAAAACAAAAAAAAAAACACAACAGATATACAACATCTACACCTATATGTGCACACAGTAGAAAGATGGGCACCATACTGGTAAAGGAAAATCAGGGAACGAAGCCCTGCATTTCATTTATTTTTGAAAGAAAATTACATTGAAGGAGCTATTGAGCAGCCTACACCACAGGGCGGAGGGTGAGGAAGAAGAAAAAAAGTACGAGCAACCCACCCCCTTACAAGAGATGCTTCGCACACTTCTCCCCTTCATCCTTAACCTCTCAGCACTCAGGATCGGAGATGTTGGAGACAAAACAAAAAAGAAAACTCCTTCCTCTATTCTTCAGCAACCCTTTTCCTTTACCTCAAGGGCGTTCTTATAGGGGGTTTGGGAACCCTGTTCGAAAGGGCTTCCTCAGATTTTTTTTCTTTTTTGCCATTGCCATCGCCGCAGCTATTGGTTGCTGCTACTGCAACCATCTTCGTAGGGGCACGCTTGGTGGAGGGTTTTTTTTGTGTGGATGGGGTGCGTCTACTACCTTCGTCGTTGGCCGATCGAGGTTTGCCAGAATGAGCTACGCGCCATTCCTTCTTCGGGCTGAGGCCTACGAGTAGACGGGCTAGGTGTTGGGTCCCTTGGGTGCAACTAGATCTAGAAGGGGGGTTGAATAGAGCAGGTACAAACTTTGGTCAATTTAAAAACTAAACTATTTGAAACATAAATCACTGCTATAATGCAGATAAACCACTTGAGTTAAATGCACATCAGATATATCAACAATGGTTTAGCAAGAGGCTGCATTCACGCAGCAAACTTGTGGAGTCGACGCGCCCACACAAACAGTTCATCATGCAAGTAGAACGGCAGTTCAACAGACTCCTAGTGTGTGTGGATGGTAAACCAGCTTGTGTTCATTGAAAAGCGACTGAGATAGCAAGCGTTTAAACTAACCTATGAACCTATGAATGGGGATAGAGAATAGGGATCAAACACACAAGGCACAACCCATTGCACAAGGATTTTTAAGGTGGTTCGGCTGCAAACCCGCAACCTACATCCACCCCTCATTAAACCCGGTGAGGCTTTACCACAGGAGGACGACGTCCTCAACACACACGGGGACGATGCCCCAAACACACACACACACACACGGGGATGAACCCCCCCCCCCCCCACACACACACACACAAACAAAGAAAACAAGCTGCAAGAGCAGCACAAACAGTTCTTGTCTCTAACTAGAGCACCGGACACACACACTGAAATGCAGATTAGAAATTGTAAACTAAGAGCATAAAGACTGTAGGAAAAGGCACATGTAGCTTCAGATACAGATCCGGAAGCTAGTGGCTACAACTTCTGACATAGATCTAAAGATCTTTATCTTCAAGCTCAGATTGCCTGTAAGGACGGCTGCACTCCTTCCTTCTTCTTGTTTTTGAACAACACTGGCTTGGGTCGAACCAGAGCTGGGCTGCTAATGCTATATGGCTGCTCACTCTTCTTCTCTTCTCCCTTTTTCTTTCTCACAGATTTACTTGAATGCTCAAGGGGCGTGGCTCTCTTCAAGGGCAAACAACATCGACTTCAAGTGAAGGAGGAGTGTCCAATTTATAGGTCTCAAGAGGCTTAAACTTTCCCTCCATTTCTTTGGTAATTTGAATGGCTGGTAAATAAACTAAAGGAGGTTTGACCAATGGAGCCTGCAGAACCTTAATTCTTATTTGTAGAAAGGACATCCTTTTGCCCGGGGATGTTTTCCTTTCAGACACAAGCCTTGCTGGCTAGCTGCAGGGAGCATGACTTATAGAGAGGATGAGTCATTTCCTAGATGATGTACTGACAGATACTTTGTCCAAAAGGTTGCTCTTGTTCACTTATGATGATAGGGACAATATAAGTCCTAGGAACCTCCTCCAGACCTCAAAGGAGGTGTTTTTGGAGGTTTACGTCTGCATTTTATATTCTTTGGATGAGCTTCATGAACAGTGCAGGTTTCACAGATGGAGCTTGGAATGCTTATGGTGCGTTGACGCATTGCGGTCATGGCGTTGGCGCATCCTTTGAGAGGGCCATTTATAACGGCTTCTGGAAGCCCACTGCATTGACGTAGTGTGGGTATTGCGTTGATGCAGCTTCAAGGATTCTGCCGTTGCTGGCGAGCTGGCGTTGACGCAGTGAGGGAGGCGATGTTGACGCAACTAAGAGCTTTTCACTATTTACTGGCCATCTCAATCATTTGTCTCCCTTGTTGTCTATTTTTCATCCTTACCATCCATTTGTCACCCTTACATATCTATTTGTCACCTCTATTGCTCATAAGCCGTTGCCATTGAGTCTTGTGCATAGTTGAGCGGTTTTTTCTTGACTGCGTTAATGCAAGGGAGTGTTGCGTCAATGCAACTATGTTGATTTTGCTCGTTTCAGCTCAGCATGCCATTTTTCACCCTTGTATATCTGTTTGTCACCCTTATACGCCATTTGTTATTGATAACAACTATTTTTCACCCTTAGCCGCTAAGAGCCATCGCCTTCTGTGAGAGCCATTTGTCACTTTTCTCAACTACGCTTCATTGCGTCGACGTCATTGCCCTGTTGCGTTGATGCAGCCTTGAACAACTGCGTTGTTGCTTTGCTACTACGGATGCATGGCTTTGTTATCCATTTTTTAGCTCTATCACCCATTTGACTCCCTTGAACACCCATTTGTCACCCATAATCTCCATTTATCAGCCTTGATTACTATATGTATCCTGTGCTGGCTTTTACACTACTTGTCTTGTAGCTTGATCTTCACTGTAGTTCTTATGATCATCAAATCTTCTTCTTCATGGCTTGTTCAACTTGGGCATGACTCACTATATGGTGTAGACTTCAAGGTTCAACGTGTGTTGACTTTCATCAATGTGATTTGACCAAGATTTAGCATAAGAGCCCATGCTGCATCGACCTCATGAACTAACGGTGTCGACCCCTTGGCCCATCATATGCCTTGTGAACTGATTGTCTGCCATAGAAGCTATTTGTTACCCTTAGGTATCTATTTGTCACCTCTGTCAAACTATTTGTCACCTGTGCAAGGTTATTTGTTACCGTTATGGGCTTCAGCTAGCAGGTGACCCTGGCGTCGACTCCATAAGCTGTTGGAGTCGACTCCAATTCATAAAATCTTCTAAAATGGAGTCTCTACTGCTGTTGTTGCACTACTAGCTTGAGATCTGCTGAAGTTGTATCAACTGCAGGGTGGCTTTGGATCAAGCTTCTGGAGATGTTAGCCTTGAGAAGTTGCTATGGAGTCGGCTCCAGTTGACCTTGGAGTTGACTCCTCTTCATATATGGAGTCGGCTCCAGTTGACCTTGGAGTTGACTCTCCTTCATCATTCTCTTCTTTCCTTCAGCGGGCATAAGGCTTCTATCAACAACCTGAGTCTTTCCATGAAAGCCATTGCATGTACACATCAAAGACATTGCTATGCATATTCAAAACAAAGTTGAATCATAATTAATAAAATGATAATGTGTCATAGTTGGACATCATCAAAACATTAGAATAACACATGTTCTACACATGCTCAACATTCTCCCCCTTTTTGATGGTGGCAAACTGTGAGTCATTATTTCAATGTCAAAGGAACTTATGATCAACTCAGTCAGTTACAAGATACCAGCAGCCATAGATTCTCCCCCTATTGACAATGGATGACTCATATCTCTTCTCCCCCTTTGTCATCATGAAAATGGGAAAATATGAGGGAAGACATGAAAAGCTGAAAAAGAAGGAGGTGATCAGAGCAAGGTGAGATGAATAGTATACCAACTATAAGAGGCAGCAAGGGTGAATGCTTGAGTGTACAACATAGGAGTCAAGGTAGATTGCCAATACAAGACGTGAGCAGGCAGTGACCATGACATAGAAGAGAACTTGTGAAGGCTAGAAATGCGAAGAGCAGCCAATCAAGAAGATACAAAATGCGGACCAGAATGCGAGCATTAGTTCCCTTGAAGTAAGAATGATTTTCAGATTTTTAATATTTTTCAAATTTTTAGGTTTTCATTGCAATATATGAAAGTGCAAGGAAGTGAGCTACTTATATGCAAGATGGTTAGAAATGCAGTGAAGATAGGAGGGACCAGCAACCTGAGGCAGAAATTCTGATAGAGCTCACATTTCAGGGGCTTTTAAAATCCGAGTGATCAACATTCTCTTTTCAGAGCAAAATTTATTAAGACCATTATTGGTATTAATGGTTCAAAGGTTATAAGCCCAAAATCTAAGCGTAGTAACCCTGAAAAAGTATTCCATGAGATTTAATAGAGCTAAAACAGATTTCTTAGCTTTGCAGTTCTTGCTCTCATTCCATTCCATCTTATGTATAGATTTCATGAGGGAGCCTTAGAAGAAATTCAGACAAGTATGAGGATAAACAAGACACGATGCAGAATTCCTCTTGGCGTCAGCCTTTTGAATTACAAACCAACTGATACCAATGGTTATATATTAACTAGTAAGCACAGAATTGAAACCAATTGATAGCTGCATTTTGTTTTACACATATTTTTCGATTTGCTCAATTTTTCAAGGACATTCATTTCTAATTCATCCCTTTTGTTACTCAGGATTTCACTAACCATTATGTCTCAATTTTGTACAGAGGTGGCTTGTCATATCATGACACAATCCACATCACTTCTTTGGGCGAAGGGACATGGTTTCTCAATGAGCTTTGGCCATTGCTCTGCCTTAGGATTTATCTTCCAAAATACTTTTTAAACAGAGTTAACTGGACTTAAACTTCATGACGTAGTTCCCAACACTTTTTGGGTGAGGGGTCTATGTTTTCTCAATCAGTCCAAGTCATTGCTCTGGAAAACCATTTTTCATTTTTCTAGGCCTTTTCCCTTAGAGTTCATCAGACATTTACATGTTTAAAAATAATACTCAGTTTAGAGTTCCTTAACAAAGGAGGCCTCAATACTACCAATGTTCAGATGTCAGGAGGAGAGAAGAACACTATTTATTTAAATCTGTTTTAATTCTATTCCATACACTTGGATTTCATTTTCAAGACCCTTAAACCCAGATTTAGAGTTTATATACTATAAACCATCAACTTATTCAGGATTGGTCTTAAATATAAGCAATGAGCTCTAAGTGGAGAATATTGAGTGTGAGCTCCCCCTGAGTGTATGGGCTCAGTCAAACTTGAACAGGAATGCTTCCCCTTGAAGTGTGAGAAAAGATATATTTTTTTAATGAGTGAAGTCATGAGACTGGGAGACACTGTGTAAGCACACAAAAGGTTGATTGTACATGGGAGGTTGGTAGTGAAACTCCCCCTCAAGATATGATTTACAAAGAAGTTGTGGCGGTAACAAGGGTAGGTGATGCTCATGAGAGATGAGTGATCAATGTTCAACCTGAAGATTGGAATTGAAGGAAGTGAACAGGAGCATCAGGCGAGCCGGTGCGTCGACGTAGGCGCATCAGGGGGTCGATGCCTAATGCCCAGATATAAGACATTTTTCAGAAAGAAACAACTATGGTGTCGACTTATCAAGGTCTGCGGGTCGACGCAGTAGACAGACAGCATACTGAACAACCAGAGAGAGTAGGTCTTTCACCAAACACATTTTTTGTTAAATTTTGATTAGACATTAAGCAAGGCAGATGATTCAATTTTGCACTCATAACATTCAAGATCAAGACTATACATCAAAATGGTGCATTTAGTCAAGCTTTTCCATTTGGATTGAGGCTCAGCCTTTTCCTTAAACGATGTTATTGCTCATGAGGCACTCAAAGGAGATATGTAGACAAAAGTATATGCAGAAAATGATATGCACTCCATCCACATGATGCAAGAACTGGTTTATCCAAGGAATGCAATTTTACAAAGATGCAGATCAATCTTTTTGTGCTGACTCCCCCTCAATTTATGCATTCAGTTTTTTATTTTTGTTTTCTTCGAGTGTCCTAGTGAAAACTTGACAAGTGATTATCCAGACTAGGACTTGTATGAATAGTTAACCCATGGTACCACGCGGAGAACTTGATCCAAAGATCCTCACACGCATAGTGATAGTTTCCCATTAGACTTGATCCAACTTTCCACAAGTCACCATTCTATATACCAAAGGGTTATTATATGATAAATCATTTTCAGGAGAAGCAGTGCAATGAAGTATGAGACAAGATTCTCGGACCTCCCCTTAGCATGATATGTATGATGATGCAAGAAGAAACAGAATGGCATTCATCATTTACAGCATATGCATGCTTCAAGTATGAGTACATATCATTCTATTCTGACAGGCAACTTTCTCAAACTTTCAATTCAGTCAATGAGTATTTCAGAAGAACAAGAGAGTAAATTCTACAGCATATATGTTCAAACATTTTTAACACTGTACTAGAATTTCTTATCAGTAAGGCAGAACTTTTTGGAGCATGCAGAAATAAACTAGTGAGGGAGACTAGCCAACTTTTTGTTTTATTTTTCAGATAGCTAACCATTTACATACCCGTGCCTTAAGCTGTTATTTTCTGACTGATCCTTGTTCAGCACCAAGGCACCCCTGCAACCAAAATTCTCATTTGGCATTTTTAGGTACCCACGTTTTCTTGGGTCCTTGAGAGTTAGCAGTACTTCTTGCGTGTGAATTTCTTTTCATGGCAATTAGGTAATTTTTTCTCATCAAGAAACAATCACTCATCTCATGTCCTACTTTATCACAATAATAGCAACACACAAAAGATTTCACATTGTTCTTGTATATATGGGTAGTGAATTTTTGTGGGTGAACATGATTGCTAGCATATGAAAAAAATCTTCCTCTTCTTAGCCAATAGTCCTTGACTGTGTGGCCGGGCTTCCCACAGTGGAAACAACTTGGAGGAACATTTCTTTTCACAAAACCTTTATTGATAGGATGAATGTTTTTGGATGGGTCTTTCTTGTCAGACCCTTTTTACTTTTAAAAGATCTTCCTGCCCCTCAATGCATTCTGTTGAGTTATGGTTTTGATGATTGTTGTGATTATTGTTCATGACAGTTATGGTTTTGATGATAACTAAACTTAATGTGTGATTACGTGATGATAACTAAACTTACATGGTTCGGGTGGCAAATGGAAACGATTACATGGTCTTGATCCTTGGTTTGTATATAATCTTTGGTTGAATGTTTGATGTCAATGGGATGCATATATAGATCATTTGGATTCACAAAATGAAGGCTTCATGAGAATCTTGGTTGAAAGTGGTAGATGGCATCGAAGTGATTAAACTTGTATTGTCTTAACTTTATTTACTCTCTTATGCAGGTTTAAAATGGAATGCCAATCCCATATCCAAAGGTATCAAGATTCATGGTGAGAACTTGGCACCTTGCATGTGTATATTTTTGGGAGAAAATGGTAGGTTTCCATTTGGAGTTTTTTGATCTTGATAGGATATATGGTTGATATGTGTTCTCACATTGTATATACACTTGGCAAATGAGACCCAATCACCTTGTTGAATGGCATCCTCATGATATATGAAATTTGGTTCAATGATACTATCTTATTGCACAAATTGGATAGCCATATGATCTTAATGTTATGCTATGGTTGATTAAGTTTTCCAAGTGTTTTCATCCTCCTTGTTAATGATTTCATATATGTACTTTATGCATTCATCACTTGGGATCATTGGGCATGTTTTCCTACATGTTTACTAATATTTTTATTTTTTCTGCAGGTTTAGGTCGACCTAAAGGGCAGTTTAGGTTGACCTAGAAATACTGTAGCTAGCGGTCGACCGCCAGGAGCTAGCGGTCGACCGAAAATCCCAGAAACCAACGGGCAGCAGTTCTCTCAGTAGCGGTCGACCGCCAGCCCAGTAGCGGTCGACCAAAAATCCTAGAACGGATATTTCTACATGTCTATCAGTAACGGTCGACCGCCAGAAGGTTCCGGTCGACCGCCAGCCCCGAAGCCACTTTTGTTGACTTTGTTTTTCAAGCGCGTGGAGAGGGCTTTCACCCCATTTGTTTAATCCTAATGACACCCAATCATCCACAAAACGTGGATCTGGTCTGGGACTTGTCCTTGGACCATACAAGGGGTTATAAAAATATATTTATGAAGTCATAAACCCCCATTTTACCCTTGGGTTCATAATAGACCTATTGGGGGTCTTTTTGGATGGTTCTAGAAGGGTGATCATGGTCTTTTCATGTCTTCTACATAGGCATATGTGTAAGCTACGAATTTAGTAAGTGGAACTCTAATGTATTCATTGTTTTCTATCTTGTAGGTGAAGAGAGGGAAGAAAGGAAAGAAGAGCTCAAGCCAAGGGGTTTTGATCTTCATCCAAGAGGTTTTGAAGATTGCAGAAGAAGGAAAAGTGCAGCAGATCAAGGAGAGGATCAAGAAGACATTGAAATCATCACCATCCGACTGGAGCTCCAAGCTACCACTTCTATTCGTCTTGGAAATCAAAGGGGGAACAATCTCTACATCCTTTAGTTGCTATTTTGAGATGGTTGCCATGAGTTCTATTTTGATCTGAGCTTATATTGTTACTTGTGTTTACTTTCAAACCTGAAAATACATTTTATGTGTGTGACCGTTTGTGTATACGGTCGTGGTTAATCGCCTGCGTGCGGTCGTATGTGTGATTGTGCTGCGTTTGTTGCAGGGTGTGTATGTGTGTGTGGTAGTGATCTGGTTGTCGGATCGTGTTGGAGTTCATCTCCGTGTGTGTGTGTGTGTTGGAGCTTGTCTCCGTGTGTAGTTTGGGGCGCGTCCCCGTGTGTGTGTGTAGGTGTCGTCCTGCGTGTGTGTTTGGAGCATCGTCTCCGTTTGGGGATTCATTCCCAAGTGAAGCCTCACTGGTTTTGGTGAGGGGTGGACGTAGGATTGCCGTCGTTGCATCCGAACCACCTTAAAAACCGCTGTGCATTGTGTGTTATTTGTGTGGTTTGATTGCTTTCGTTGTATGGTCGTGTGGGAACGGTGAGTTTGAGAGAATTGGTTAATTAGTTTTCTATTGCTAATTATTGTTTACCACATATTTTGTAAAAAGCTAAAAGTTTTCTTAAAATTGGTAAACACCCATTTCACCCCCCTCTTGGGTGTCATTGATCGCGGGACTTCACATTCAGGTCATCTTTCCTCATTATATTCGAATTGTCCATGACGTGCCCATGTAAGCCACAATAGAAGCAGAAAACATTCATTCTTTTGGGTGCATGGAAGTGTCGGGCAAAATATTTTGCATGCATATCCAAATTTGCAGGTTCATTTCTCTATCTTTGCTTCAGGGTTCTCTTCTTCTATTTTTTATGTTCTTGATTTTTCAGAACAACAGACTGACTTTTAATTTTCTGAGCAGTTGGCTTTTCTGAAAAAGAGTTGGAGGTGCTAGCTACATTGGAGCTGGAAACAAAAGAAGTGTAGAGGTTATTGCCAAAAGATTTCTTATTTACTGGAGCATAACCAAGTCCCACTTTTAAAAAATTTACTTTAGTTCCCAGGAGTCTGTCCAGATTTTCTGTGCCTTTTACAAACTTAGACAATGAGTTATTCAAATATGTGATCTCTTCTTTCAGGGATGAGATGTGCAGTTCAGTGCTAGCAAGCTCTTCCTCGCAGGTATTAATCCTGTCCTTCAATATGCCATTCATTTCTTTGTAATCTTCAATTTCTAGTTCTAGCACATGCAATTTTTAGAGTCATTTTCCACGATGTGCTTCCCCTTTTCATAGGCAGACAACCTATCATTTTGAACATCAATTTGTCTTTTAAGTTCTTCATATTCATTAATGAGCTCATCATTGTTAACCAGTTCCTCAAAGAACTTCTGATCATCGGACATTAAATCTATCTCTTTTCTGAGCTCTTTTTCATTCTCTTCAAGTTTAGAGATCTTATTCACAAAAACTTCATTTTCCTTTCTTAAAGAAGTAATTTGTTCCTTATGCATATCCACATCAAACATCATAGAGTCACTTATATTCTCTAGTTCGGCACATCTTTCACAAAAGGATTCATGAAGATTGTTCTTAACTCCCTTTTTCAATTTTTATATTTTGATCTGATTTTCTTATACTGCTTGTTGGCCCAGAAAAGTATGCGGACAAGAAGGGGGGTTGAATTGTCCCCCAAACGAAATGACAGATTTTAAAACTAATGTTGCAGAATTAAAATGATTATAAAATTCAAACTATGATGGAATGAAATTGAAACCTATGTAGAAATATTTCCCTCAACCTTTGCGATCTCACATGATCACGCAAACATATATATCATGCAAACCATATAATCACACAGTGCGAGAGGGATTTTTAAGGTGGCTCGGGACCACGACGGGCTCCCTACGTCACCCCTCACCAAACCGGTGAGGCTTCACTCGCTTCACAACGAAGCACAATGAGAAAATCTCCAACACACACAGAGACGTCGTCTCCACAACGATCTGACTCGCACATCAACACACACACACGACCGTACATAGATGGTCACATACACACATAGCATTATCATGTTCTGAAATGAAGGAAAATACATCAGAATGCTCAACATAAAAGATTAAACATGAAAAGCATCATGAATCATCAATAGAGATGAGATCTGAGATATCTTCTCTTAGGTTGGAGGCCGATAGAAGATGCTTCAACTATATCCACATGGGAGGAAGGTCGATCTCGAAACAAACAGAGCTGACTTCTCCTTGAAGATTCGACCATGAATCTAACTTTTGATTCTTGAGATTGGATGTAGATCTTGAAATCTTGGCTCTGGTCGTACTTCTCCCCAGCTCTGGCCGCACTCCCCTTCTTTTCTTCCCCTACAAGATAGAAAGATAGCACATTATGCTCCACTCTTTGCAAATTCGGAGCTCATGTTAATATATAAGGTAGAGTGGCCAAAAGACTCATAAGACCCTCCCAAAATGTGTTAAAAACACCCTCATATGTCTAGGAAACAATAGGGTGGTAGTATGGTAAAGTTTCAAGGCCAAAATAATGGGTTTACAAGACTTTCACAACTCCCGTGCTGGAAATGGTCGACCCTGGGGGTCGACCCCTACAGTTTCTGCACTTAGAAATGACCCAGCCAGAACTCTGGCTGACAGGTCGACCCCAGGGGTTGACCCCTTCCCTGCAAGGTCTGGAAAAAGCAGTTTAAGCCCCTTTAAGCCATTAAAATCACATCCAAAAATGAAGATCAAATAGCCATGCTTTAAACAAAGTATTAGCACCATTCAAACCACATTCCACCAAGTTTTATGTGAATAGATTAAACACATTGCAAGCCCGAAAAACCTCATTTGAAAAATGCATGAAACACTTTCAATGCATTAAGACGTCATGTTAGATGTGCAAGAAAATCGCCCAGAACTTTAGCTAAAAGTGAAATCACTTAGATA
Source organism: Amorphophallus konjac (assembly GCA_022559845.1). Taxonomy (NCBI): domain Eukaryota; kingdom Viridiplantae; phylum Streptophyta; class Magnoliopsida; order Alismatales; family Araceae; genus Amorphophallus; species Amorphophallus konjac. The sequence continues at coordinate 149,321,738 of CM040119.1, forward strand.
TGCATGTAAGCAAGACATGTGAACTTCAAATAACCCAATTTCACCAAGTTTCACATGAATTAACTTAATCAAATTCAAACTCACTACATTAAGCTTCACAATACATTGAACTATAAACCAAGATTGAGAAGAATTCTTTTTAACATGTAATTCAAACTTGAACACTAAAAATGCTTCAAGGAAACGCTCCTCCAAGTTTTTGTGTAACCATGGACACATGTGATGCAGCTTTATGAAGAAACAATTTTTGTATAAAGCATCATTCATGAAATCCCAATCAAGGTTTCTTCATAAAAATCATCTACAAGCAAATCATTCACATATGAAATCAGGTGATGTCAATCAAGTTCTTCAAGCAAGCACACATTATTTGCTATCATTAAAACCAAATACCAGAATCAACTAGGGGACCTAACAATCTCCCCCTTTTTGATGATGATAAAACGATGTGTGTGTGAATTTTTACATGATTGAATAGAAGCAATTCATTCAGTTTCAAAAACATCATTGAGCCTTTCTCCCCCTTTTTGTTAAAGTTAGTGAACAGTGTGAATCACTTTGAAATAAGAGTATGAGCAGATTCTTCCCTTATCAGAATGAGAAATTTAAGCACACCAACCTGTTCTCCCCCTTTTTGTCAACAACAAAAACCGACTGACAATGCCGTTATTTAAACCTGTTATGAATAAGTATGATCTAGAGATGTGTATGAAATTATTAATGCAAGCAAACAAGTAAGCAAGCATGAAAGTCAAGCAAGCATATAATATAATAACTCCCCCTCAATGGGGTAAAAGGATACCAAGTGAACAGTGGATTCAAAACCAAAGTGTGAGACATGAAGCATAGTCAAAAGAAGGTAGTGCATGTATAAACTAGAGGTATTGCATATACCATGATAAGAACAAATTCAAGATACACATTCATCACAATCATACCCAATAGTGAAATGTGCGGTAATGAGAAATGAGCTCCAAAATATATAGATATTAACAGAATTTTTAAAGAACACTAGAGGGTTATTTCCTCCCTACACTTCAATTTTAGATCCTCGACTATTGGTAGCTTCGCACAACCCCCTTTTTTATTTCTTTTGTTAGACTTAACCATTCGACGCGAGTCACCTCATGTTTCTCAATGAGGATTCCTGACTACTAGGATTCGTCACAATTTTGATTCTTGTGGATTTTTGCTTCACCTTTCGACGCGAGTTTCCTCATTTATTTCAGTGGAGATTCTCGGCTACTTGATTCCATATTCCACTTATTGATTGATTGCAGGGTAGGCAGCTTTTTCCTCATGATTACTCTTAATTTTCATGTAGAAATTTTGTTCCCCTTAAAGTGTTGAGAAGAATTTCTGAAATTCTTATCGATCGAAGTCATATGCATCATTTTGTGCAAAGTGTGTGAGTAATTACTTTGTATGTTGAAAATGGATTTCCCATAACATAGCTATGACTCCCCCTAAATGTATGCACATTTGGAAACAAATCCTCTTCCTTTGTATATGTCACGATTCACAGATGATCAAAATCACTATATTTTATCTATCAAGGAGGTAAGGTCTTAGAAGATTTCAAGAAAAAGGTTTTCTTAAAGTATATACATGCAATCACGAAAAGATTTGGAATTAAGTTCATGCATGATGATTTCCGGTACGTGGCGGAGAACATAGGTCCGAAGATCACCTCACGCGTAGTGAAAGCTTCCGGCTAGACATAATCTAACCTTCCACAAGCACCATTTTAGATACCGGAAGATCATGGCATTAAAGCACGCAAAGATAGAAATTATGCAAGGACATGTGCACTATGCATCATGAAGTTTAGTGTGTTTACTATAAATGCAAAATTGAATTGTTATTTGCAAAGGATAAGGGAAAGTTTGAGAGACTCTATATGCAGTGTCAGGCAATCAAAATATGTGTATTTATAGCATGTGCAGTTAAGTGTATGAACCGGCAAAATCAACAAAAAATGAGGGTAAGATGCAGATGAGTATCAACATTTTCTCAACAAAAAGTGCAAAGTAGCAAGTATTTTCTCACCAAACCAGAATTTCATATTTCATCAAACACAGGATTTGGAGGTGCAATTACAATAGCTTAGATTCGAACCACATGGCTTTAAAAAAGAAATTACAATAGGAAACACCAAATTTTTCTCAAACTTCAGATCCTTACTATTGGAGTGTGTACGAAAATCAACAGGTGCCTAAAAAGAAGATTCTTACCAGATGAACATTCATTTTCTTACCTTGAGTTACCTTTATTTATCAACATTGTTGGGTTTGTGCCACTCTCTCACTATCTTTGATAATGGTTTTGATGATAACAAAATATTGTGTGCGTTGAATGTGTATAGAGTAACATTCGTATGTATAAATGTTGTGGCAAATGAGCTCACATGTTGATACTCTTCTTTGCAGGGTTGAAATGCTTGGTGGATATCATTTACAGTTGCAGTACTGTTCTTGGTGTCGACCTCAACATGTTTCTTTTTATGGTTACATCTTCTCTTAGTTCTGCAAATCATGAATGAGCTTTAATGTCAATACTATATGGATGGTTGGCAATCTAAAGGGTTGAATGGGTTACATATTGCTTAATTGCCCCTTGTTAAATTGGATTTCATGTATACACATCAATCTATTTAACTAAGGGTTTAATGCTTCAATTGTTATACAACTGTGGGTTTTCTGAACCTTGGTTGATCAAAATTCTCAGCTCCTTGGTTGATGGCTCATGCATTTTGAATGTCTGAGCTATATGCTCTCATTTGCTTGGACTTGTGTGATCTGAAGAGTTTCAGTTGTTCATGTGCATAGACCTCACCGTTGGTCTCTGGATGCACTTCATACTTGATATTTTTCATTAGTGAAATCATGTTTTCATAATGTGATCTTCAGTTATTGCAAGTTCAAGGAGGTTCCTATCCCTTGATCCCATGGTAGGTTCCTATCCCTTGATCCCATGGTAAAATTGATGGTTGAATGATTTCTCTTGTGTGCTTAACAGAGTTGATTCATGTATTGAGCTCACTGGCTTTAATTCATTGAATACCTTTATTCTTCTGGTCTGGAGTTGCAAGAGTCGACTCTCAGAGTCGACTCCTGCAGTCCTGGGGACTATTTTTTGTAAAACAGAACCCCATGTAAAATTTGTCGACTCAAGGAGTCGACACTTTCTCCCTGGGTGTTGATGTTCTCACAACATGCACTGACAGCATTTGGCACTTGCACCGACTGTGCGTGCCTTCTTTATACACTTGCACCGACCTGTTCCTTGGGTCTTTCAAAATGTGCACCAACTTACCCATGAATGTGCACAGACTTTGGGGTTATATGCATCGACCCTATCTTTCCTTTTCACAGAAGTTGCACCGACCCCATCCTATTGCTGCATAAAAACTTGCACCGAGTTTCACAACAAGTGCACCGACCTTATTTAGTGTTTCTATAGATGTGCACTGACCTTGTTCATACACCGACCTTGTTTTTGTGCTTTACACTTTGTGCATCGACTTTCCAGAATGTGCACCGACCCATAGTGTGCACCAACTTTGTCATATGTCCACCGACCCTTGTTGTTTTACGAATGTGCACTGACCACAACATGCACCGACCCATCCTCTTGCTTAATAATATAAGGTGCACCGACTTTGTCCATAGGCTTCAAAGAATTTGCACCGACCTTCTTATGCTTGATAAAATGTGCACTGACCCTTTCATATGCACTGACCAGGTCTTTGGTGTATTACATGCATGCACCGACTGTGTTTGCCTCTTTACAAATTTGCACCGAGTTTCATTTGTGCACAGACCTTGTGCTATTATGCACAGACCCGGTGCTATGCACAGACTCTATGCATGTCTGTGCTACATGCACAGACTTGTTCTGTGTTGTTTCTAAATATGCTTAGACCTTGTCAATACATGCACCGACTTGGTTTTTGGTATTTTTCAAATGTGCACCGATGTTTACACATTGTGCACCGACTTTGGAGTTAATGCAATGATAATACTTTTGGGTTGATCAGGTTTTTGATTTTTACTGCAAACCCATTTCTGGAAGGTCCGATTGATTTGGCTTTTTACACCTTTACCCTTAGGGTTTTTCCTATGGTTTGGGTGTAGTTTTGAGAGGGTTTTTTATAAGGGCTTTGTGATCTTTTGTTCTATATTCTAGCCCTATTTATATCCCGCGATCTCCATCGAAGGAGATATCTTTTTGCGCTAATCGTCTTCTACTCTTGCGGGAAAAGGAAGAAAAGGGGGACCACAAGGTGGAGAGGAGAGGGCTTTGCAAGATCCATCAATTCGTAATGTCTGGAGGTGCGATTGTAGCTTGAATCTAAAAGAACATATCTTGGATCCTCAAGGAGGACGACCGATTTCTCCATCCAGCTATGGATTCAACTCCCTCCGACCGATGCTTCAAGAAAAACATTCGAATGGCCATTTATCAACAAGGTAGAAACCTTCTATATCTGTCACCCTTCTGCTTAAGTTTGGTTTCTCTATACATCCTATAGTGCGCATTTATTGACTATATTTGTATTTTTCTGAACATCGAAAGATTTGTGTGGTGTACGGAGTTGCGTCTCCGTGTGAGGATTTAGTGCGGGATGAGTTCCCCGAGTGTGTGTGGTGTGCTGCGGTGGCAGCGTCTTGGGGCCAGGCCCCGTCTGTGTGTCTTGCTGCAGAGGCAGCGTGTGTGGGGTTTGGGATCGTCCCCGTGGTTGCTACTTCTGTAGCATATTAGTGAAGCCTCACCGGGTTTCGGTGAGGGGTGGACGTAGAGAGCCCGTCGTGGTCCCGAACCACCTAAAAATCTCCGTGTTATCTGTGGCATGCCTGTGTGATTGTCCTTCTCTCCTATCTTCATTCACATGTTATCTTATAGATTTTTATTCATTGCATCATCACACATCGCTACATATGCTATTGGATTAGGCTTAGATTTAATCATTCATTGCATAGATTAATTCGAGTGAGATCGGAAAGTTTAAGAGAACACTTCTATCTCACGTATGTTTAGGCAATTAACGTAGTTAATTTTAATTCTGCTATAATTAGTTTAGAAAGTTTTTAAAATCCGCCATCTCGATAAGGGGACAATTCAACCCCCCTTCTTGTCCACCATCTAGTCTGGGCCAACAATTGGTATCAGAGCCTAGTCTCTGATTTTTTATTTCCGGACCTCACGGTCTAGGAGATAAGATCTTTTCATGATGGCTAGTGTGCCTTCAGCTCCTACCTTTGATGGTTTTGATTATACTTTATGGCTTGGAAAATTTTATGTTTGGATTACTAATGTTGATCCGAAGCTTATGAATCTAATCACTCATGGTCCTTACAATTTACCTAAAAATGAGTCAAGGTGGGCCGATGAGCACATGAAAAAGAATTCTGATAACTTGTTTGTTTTGAATGCTCTTAAGGCTACTGTGAATACTGACGCATATCCTTTTGTTTCATCTTGTAGGTCAGCCAAAGAAATCTGGGATGGGCTAAGTGAAGCCCAAGAAAATAATGTTGATGACTGCCTCGCGGCAAACAACGTCAATGATCATCAAAGCGAGGAAAGTTCTAAGGTAAACTCCAATTTTGATGATGAAGATGAGCTTAGCTATGATGAATTAGTGAATGCTTATGATGAACTGTTTGTTAGATACAAAATAATAAAATCGGAAAACAGAAAATTGAAATAGAAACTTGATAATTCTTCATGTGAAAAATGCACCGAGCTTGAAAGATTAGTTGAGTCTCACATGTTTGATGTTGAAGAACACAAAGAGATAATTGTAAATCTTAGATCTGAAAATAAATCCTTACTGGCTAAAACTTCAGAATTTCAACAAACAGACAAAGATAATGAGAAGCTAAAAGAGTTGAATATTGCCATATCTGAAAACTGCTCCTTCTTGAAAAATGGAAAGCTACTCTGAATGTTGACAAGTCTGAAAAGCTAAAGGAACTAAGAGAGGAAATATAAAGTTTTAAGAATATGAATGATAAAACTGTTGAATTGAAAGAGGAGTTGAAAAATCTGAAAAATGACTTATCTGAGTCTTTTAAATGCAATGAAACAATGAATAGAATGGTTGATGAAGATGTGAGTTTTCAAATAAAAAAACTTGAACACACCTCCATGAACAAAAATTCATTTGACAATCTCCAAAATGAAAACAATACTTTGTTAATTCATATTTCCTTACTTGAAAGTAGATTGAAAAGTCTTCAAAAGTTTGAGAAAGGAAAATGTGTGGTTATTGATGATTGTGACAATTTGCATGCATTTGAATAAGAAATTGAAAGTCACAAAAGTATTAATTTCTTGTTGAATAAGAAAATTATGTCATGTGCGGAAGAATTGATTAGCACTGAATTGCATATCTTGTACCTTGAAAATGAAGTCAAGAGTTTGAATGAATCCTTGTCCTTGTGTGATAAAGAAATTGAAAAATAGAAAAATGTTGTTAATTGTTCATGTGTGCATGAAAAACCCCCAAAGGTTAAACATGTTCATGCATCAAGAGAAAGAGTGAATGTTTCATATTATTATTGCGACAAATATGGCCACGAAATGTATGATTATGTTTTAATGAAATCTAATGATGATGTGACTTTGAAATCAAGAATGATAAGTGTTACTGGTTCCAAAGATCATGAGAAATCCACAACGAAAAATCTCAACACTCATTGTTTCTATTGTGGGTTACATGGTCACGTCTTTGAAAATTGTTTCATAATGAAAAATGATGACAATTGGTTTATAAAGAGAAAGTCTTCTTACTACTTTTATTGTGGTGAGAATGGTCATTCTATGGATGATTGTTCTACAATGAAATATGATGATGATTGGTGTTCTAGGAGATATAAGAATACATCTCCTTATGCTAGAATTAACCCCTCGGGACCCAAGATGGCTTGGGTACCCAAATCTCCAAAATAAGAATCTGTTTTGTGGGGGGTGTCTTGAGGAGGAAGAATCTGTTGATAAATGAAGATCCTTCAAGGCAAGAAAAATAATGAGATCTTCTGGTAATGAATTTGGTATACTGGTTCTTTTTTGGTAATTCAACTCAGGTGAGAGTTTGAGTTTTAAGAAAAATAGTGTGCTTCAAATTCCAAATCTACTATCATGTTGACTGTCCATGCGTATCAGTTGCATATTTATAAATAAAGGCTTCTTTGGGCGAGAGAGAAAATGGTTTGATTTTGAGAACTCACTCTGCTTAGATTTATCTTGAAAAATTTACAAAGGTAGAAATTATGTTTGGAGGAAAGTTTTGCAATTAAACAGCTGCAATTTTACTTCACTGATTTTGGCATCTTCTGAAACGCTGAGATTTTGTGACCGTGATGAATAGATCATTTGAACACTCTTCTCTACAAATCTTGTGGATAACTTTAGGTTTTAAATGCTCTACACTGCATATAAGGTCTTTCACATTTTTCTCATATTCTGCAAATAACAATTCAGATTTTGAATGCTTGAGTTTGAAAATAAAATTCTTCACTCTTTCAATCATGCTACTGTAAATAACAGTTCACATGTGCATATATAGTTCACATATGTATTGTCATACTCATATCATGCATGCCCATGCATATTTATAGATAGAAATGATTTTCAATCATCTTTCAGTTTACATGCATACACTTGCATATACGTTACATATCATGTGCTTGAATGCCATGATTATCCGGTATATCAAATGGCGATTGTGGAAGGTTGGATTTTGTTCAACTGGAAGCCTTCCCCATGCTTGATGGTGATCTTCGGACCTACGTTCTCAGCCACGTACCGGTAGTCACCTTGTGTGAAGACTTTACCTTGATGGATGTTTGAGTGTATATATATTATATCACTATTTTGTTGAAAACATCCTATGACTTTTTCTCTTGATAAATGAAATTGCATTGATTTAGACATGTTTGTTACATGTCATATATTAAGGGAGAGATTTTTTTATAACCATGCATACACTTAGGGGGAGACATAACTTTGATTAGACTAATTCATGTCTTACATTCAATACAACCACCCACACACTTTGCACCTTTTTGAGATAAATGATTCAATTTAATAAGGATTTCAGTTTTCTTCTGAACACTTTAGAGGACTCTTGAATATCTTCATGGAATTCACATGTCTCGTGAGGAAAAAGTTGTTTGCCCCATCAAAAATCTTTATAAGTAGAATGTGAATCCGAGTAGTGGGGAATTTTCCCTGAAACAAAGGAGGAAACTCGCGTCGAAAAGTGAAGCTAATCCACATGAAAATAAGTGTGATTCGCCATCGAGTAGTCGGGAAGTGTCCCTGAGATAAAGGATACAACTCGCACCGAAAGGTGAAAAAATCCGCAGTTAAGATAAGTGACGAAACTGAGTAACCGGGAAATGTCCCTGAGACAAACGGCATGACTCGTGTTAAAAGGTTAGTCACCTTTTTTTATTTTATCAAAAAATTTGGGTTATACGTAGCTACCAACATTCGAGCATTGTGTATGGAAGTGTATGGAGGATAGGTTCTATCTTGTGTTCTTTAGAAAATCTGTTTATCCATATGATCTTCAAATTCATTGCTCAATTATCACATATTCACCTTGGGCTTGATTGTGTGAATGTACTTTATGAATTTGTCAACCTTCATAGTTTATACAGTACCATCTTTATGTAAGCACGACCCTCTTAGCATTGCTCATGCACATCATGCTCCATAATCAATTGCACTCTTCTTAAACCTGTCCCGAAGGGACTTGTTTGCTTTTATATCTTATTATGAATGCTTGAGTGCTTGATTGCCTGATCCTGTTCATACATATCACACTACATCTCACTTAGATACATCTTTAGGTTATACATGTAAATAACATGTCATATAATCCCATTGTCAGCCAGTTTTTGTCCATGATAATAGGGGGAGAATAATGTGCTTTTCACCACAACTTTTGCATATAGTTTAGTTTCTTAATACTCTTGTGCTTAGTTCGATCATACATACTACATATAATTCATAAACTGATCATCTGAACATATTACAAACATCTTGCATATTGCACATTCTGCATATCTCAGTCATCTTGGACATATCTGAGCATCTGAACATATATACCTTCCTTTTATGGTAGGTTATTGCTGGGTTCTTGGGCCATTGCCTTTTAAATTTCATCTATTCATGACCCCCACCTTTTTGATAATGCCAAAGGGGGAGAGAGTTTTGGATTGCCACAATATATTGTCATCATCAAAAAGCGGGAGATTATTGGGTTCATGCCACTCCCTCACTGTCTTTGATAATGGTTTTCATGATAACAAAATATTGTGTGCGTTGGATGTGTATAGAGTAACATCTATATGTATAAATGTTGTGACAAATGAGCTCACATGTTGATACTCTGCTTTACAGGGTTGAAATGCTTGGTGGATATCATTTACAGTTGCAGTACTGTACTTGGTGTCGACCACAACATGTTTCTTTTTATGGTTACATCTGCTCTTAGTTCTACAAATCATGAATGAGCTTTAATGTCAATACTATATGGATGGTTGGCAATCTAAAGGGTTGAATGGGTTACATATTGCTTAATTGCCCCTTGTTAAATTGGATTTCATGTATACACATCATGCTATTTAACTAAGGGTTTATTAGACAACTATGGGTTTTCTGAACCTTGGTTGACCGAAATTCTCAGCTCCTTGGTTGATGGCTCATGCATTTTGAATGTCTGAGCTATATGCTCTCATTTGCTTGGACTTGTGTGATCTGAAGAGTTTCAGTTGTTCATGTGCATAGACCTCACCGTTGGTCTCTGGATGCACTTCATACTTGATGTTTTTCATTGGTGAAATCATGTTTTCATAATGTGATCTTCAGTTATTGCAGTTTCAAGGAGGTTCCTATCCTTTGATCCCATGGTAGGTTCCTATCCCTTGATCCCATGGTAAAATTTATGGTTGAATGATTTCTCTTGTGTGCTTAACAGAGTTGATTCATGTATTGAGCTCCCTGGCTTTTTTAATTCATTGAATACCTTTATTCTTCTGGTCTTGAGTTGCAAGCGTCGACTCTCAGAGTCGACTCCTGCAATCCTGGGGACTATTTTTAGTAAAATAGAACCCGTGTAAAATTTGTCGACTCAAGGAGTCGACACTTTCTCCCTGGGTGTTGATGTTCTTGCACCGACTGTGCGTGCCTTCTTTATACACTTCCACCGACCTGTTCCTTGGGTCTTTCAAAATGTGCACCGACTTGCCCATGAATGTGCACAGACTTTGGGGTTTTATGCACCGACCCTATCTTTCCTTTTCACAGAAGTTGCACCGACCCTATCTACATTATTTGCACCGACCCCATCCTATTGCTGCATACAAACTTGCACCGAGTTTCACAACAAGTGCACCGACCTTATCTTAGTGTTTCTATAGATGTGCACTGACCTTGTTCATATTAGCACCGACCTTATTTTTGTGCTTTACACTGTGTGCATCGACTTTCCAGAATGTGCACCGACCCATAGTGTGCACCGACTTTGTCATATGTGCACCGACCCTTCCTTGTTGGTTTACGAATGTGCACTAACCTTCACAACTTGCACTGACCCATCCTCTTGCTTGATATAAGGTGCACCGACTTTCTCCTAGGCTTCAAAGAATTTGCACCGACCTTCTTATGCTTGATAAAATGTGCACCGACCGTTTCATATGCACTGACCCGGTCTTTGGTGTATTACATGCATGCATCGACTGTGTTTGCCTCTTTACAAATTTGCACCGATTTTCATTTGTGCACAGACCTTGTGCTATTATGCACAGACCCTATGCTATGCACAGACTATGTGCATGTCTGTGCTACATGCACAGACTTGTTCTGTGTTGTTTCTAAATATGCTTAGACCTTGTCAATACATGCACCGACATGATTTTTGGTATTTTTCAAACGTGCACCGATGTTTACACAATGTGCACCGACTTTGGTGTTAATGCAATGATAATGCTTTTGGGTTGTTCGGGTTTTCGATTTTCACTGCAAACCCATTTATCAAAGGTCCGATTGATTTGGCTTTTTACACCTTTACCCTTAGGGTTTCTCCTATGGTTTGGGTGTAGTTTTGAGAGGGTTTTTATAAGGGCTTTGTGGTCTTTTGTTCTATATTCTAGCCCTATTTATATCCTACTATCTCCATCGAAAGAGATATCTTTTTGCGCTAATCGTCTTCTACTCTTGCAGGAAAAGGAAGAAAAGGGCGACCACAAGGTGGAAAGGAGAGGGCTTTGCAATATCCATCAGTTCGTGATGTCTGGAGGTTCGATTGGAGCTGGAATATGAAGGAACATATCTTGGATCCTCAAGGAGGACGACCGACTGCTCCATCCAGCTACGGATTCAACTCCCTCCGACCGGTGCTTCAAGAAAAACATTCTAATGGCCATTTATCAACAAGGAGGAAACCTTCTATATCTGTCACCCTTCTGCTTAAATTTGTTTTCTTGATCTACATCCTATAGTGAGCATTTATTGACTATATTTGTATTTTTCTGAACATCAGAAGATTTGTGTGGTGTACGGAGTTGCGTCTCCGTGTAAGGATTTAGTGCGGGCTGAGTTCCCCGAGTGTGTGTGGTGTGCGGCGGTGGCAGCGTCTTGGGGCCAGGCCCCATCTGTGTGTCTTGCTATAGAGGCAGTGTGTGTGGGGTTGGGGATCGTCCCTGTGGTTGCTACTTCGGTAGTGTGTTAGTGAAGCCGCATTGGGTTTCGGTGAGGGGTGGACGTAGGGAGCCCGTCGTGGTCCCAAACCACCTAAAAATCTCCGTGTTATCTGTGGCATGCCTGTGTGATTGTCCTTTCCTCCTATCTCCATTCACAGGTTATCTTATAGATTTTTATTCACTGCATCATCACACATCGCTACATCTGCTATTGGATTAGCCTTTGATTTAATCATTCATTGCATAGATTATTCGAGTGAGATCAGAAAGTTTGAGAGAACGCTTCTATCTCACGTTTGTTTAGACAATTAACGTAGTTAATTTTAATTCCGCTATAATTAGTTAAGAAAGTTTTTATAATCCGCCATCTCGGCAAAAGGATAATTCAACCCCCCTTCTTGTCCGTCATCTAGTCTGGGCCAACAAACATTCCTTCATCGGCCTCAAGGCATCGCTGCAAGATAAAATTCTCATTTTATAGTTTTGGGTACCCAAGCTTTCTTGGGTCCCTTAGAGTTAGTTTTTGCATGAGCAAAATGCATTCTATTTTTCCTCTCAAATCATTAATCATCGGCTCACATTAAATCGCATACATACATGGAATGGCCGATCATACCATAATAAAAGAAAGTAACACTTAGTTTCCTAAAATTACTTCTCATATGCATGTTTGATCGATTAGCACACGAGTTCATGCATGGATTGACAGGAGAATAACAACATGAGTCAAATGATTTCTGAAATTAATTTTTCATAATAGAAATTTTCTTTATGGGAGTATGTCCTATACCACTTTTCTCATTTCAAGCATCTCCCATGCTCGACTCACCCAATTTTTGTTTTCCTTTCAATTCTATCTCAACAACACTTTCCAGTTTCTTTAGCTCATGATGCATGGTATTGAAGTTGGTTTTAATATCCTTTTTAGATTTATCACATTCAATCAATTTTACTTTGATTCCATCCAACTCCTTTACCAATTCTTCATTTTTAATTTTTAGGTTTTCCACATTTTCATAAGCATGTTATTTTTCAATTTCTAAGCATGAAATTTCATCCTCAAATAGAGAAACTTTGGACAACAACATTTGATCTTCATCCTTAAGATTTTCAGTTTTCTGCTCAAGGATATTGCATTTTCCACATTTAGTTTTGTTGTGGACAAAGTCATGGAATTTCTTTTTCAGGTTTTTGTTTTCATATTTCAACTTCTTGCACTTTTCATACACTTCAGCATAAGCAATTTGCCATTCTTCACAAGTGAGATTTTCTTTATCAGAATTTACCTCGGTGTCGTTTTCCTCATCAGCCATTAGACATAGATTCTGGACCAGCTCATCCAGTTCATCCTCCTTCACAGATTTGGACTCGCTCTCATCCTCATCGCTCTAAGCAGCTTTCATCGCCTTTTGCTTGCTAGCTTTTCCTTTCTTCACTTTCCTCTCAAGATCTGGACATTCATTTCTCATGTGTCTGACCTTGTTACATTCATAGCATCTAATCTCTCCTTTCTTCTCCATCGGCTTTTTCTAAACTTTTCTAAAAGAAGTGCCATCCCTTCTAGCCTTTCTGAAAATTCTTCTAGCTCTTCTAGTGATGAGGTCCACAAGTTCTTCCTCACTACTATCAAGACTTGACCCTTCATCACTTTCTTGAGAAGGCTTTGGGTTAGCCTTAAGTGCAATTATTTTCATCTTACTTTTCTCCTCCTCTATCCTTTTAATGTTGATTTCATAGGTCATCAAGGAACCTATCAACTCATACAGTGTAAGTGTGGTGAGATCTTTAAAGTCTTCTATCACGGTCGCTTTCGTATGCCATTGTGGTGTCAAGGACCGCAACACCTTCCTTACTAGGTCTTGATTTGTGTACTCCTTTCCTAGTGCTTTCAAACCATTGGTGATCTCACTTAACCTTGCAAACATCTCCGAGATAGTCTCATGCGGCTTCATCATGAAGAGCACGTATTCTCGGACCAATAAATTTGCCTTTGTTTCTTTAACTTCAGAAGTGCGTTCATACATCAACTTCAGCTTGTTCCATATTTCCCGTGCAGACAAAGACATAGATATACGTGAGTATTCATTCGGATGTACGGCACATTGAACAATATTCATAGCGCTAAAATTTGCACATGATTTTTTAATATGTTCTTCAGTCCAATTGTCCTCATCATCGGGCAATTGATAAGGACCTTTACTTATGACTCTACAGGTATCATAATCCTGTGCTCGCAAGAACATAGCCATTCTATTTTTCCAGTAGGGATAGTTCATACCATCAAAAAATGGGGGCCTATGTATAGAATGTCCCTCAGGGAGTGTTCCCCTACTTTCCATCGTCTAATGATCTTTCCTCTTCAACCGTGAGATTGAATAAAATTCAGTGGCCTTGCTCTGATACCAATTGTTGGCCTAGAAAAGTGTGCAGATAGGAGGGGGGGTTGAATTGTCCCCCAAACGAAATGGCAGATTTTAAAACTAACGTTGTTGAATTAAAACATTTATAAAATTTAAACTATGATGGAATGAAATTGAAACCTATGTTGAAATATTTCCCTCAACCTTTCCGATCTCACACGATCACGCAAACAGATATATCATGCAAACCACAAAATCACACAGTGTGAGAGGGATTTTTAAGGTGGTTCGGGACCACGACGGGCTCCCTACATCCACCCCTCACCAAACCGGTGAGGCTTCACTCGCTTCACAACGAAGCACACAAATAAAATCTCCAACACACACGGATGCGTCGTCTCCAAAATGATCCGACTCGCAGATTAACACACACACATGACCGTACATAGACGGTCACACACACACAACATTATCATGTTCTGAAATGAAGGAAAATAAATCAAGAATGCTCAACATAAAGGATTAAACATGAAAGGCATCATGAATCATCAATAGAGACGAGATCTGAGATATCTCCTCTTAGGTTGGAGGCCGATAGAAGATGCTTCAACTTGATCCACATGGGAGGAAGGTTGATCTCAAACAAATAAGAGGCACCGATGCTTCTCCTTGAATATCCGGCCATGAATCTGACTTTTGATGCTTGAGATTGGATGTAGATCTTGAAATTTTGGCTCTGCTCGAACTTCTCTACAACTCTCCCCTTCTTTTCTTCCCCTACAAGATAGAAAGATAGCACATTAGGGTTTACTCTTTGTAAATTCGGAGCTCATGTTAATATATAAGGTAGAGTGGCCAAAAGACTCATAAGACCCTCCCAAAATGTGTTAAAAAGACCCTCATATGTCTAGGAAACAATAAGGGGTAGTATGGTAAAGTTTCAAGGCCAAAAGAATGGGTTTGCAAGACTTTCGCAGCTCCCGTGCCGGATTCTACAGTTTCTGCACTTAAAAATGACCCAGCCAGAACTTTGGCTGAAAGGTCAACCCCAGGGGTCGACCCCTTCCCTATAGGGCCTGAAAAAAGCAGTTTAAGCCCCTTTAAGCCATTAAAACCAATCAAAAAATGAAGATCAAATAGCCATGCTTTTAAACAAAGTATTAGCACCATTCAAACCACATTCCACCAAGTTTTATGTGAATAGATTAAACACATTGGAAGCCCAAAAAATCTCATTTGAAAAATGCATGAAACACTTTCAATGCATTAAGACCTCATGTTAGATGTGCATGAAAATCACCCAGAACTTTTGCTAAAAGTGAAATCACTTAGATATGCATGTAAGCAAGACATGTGAACTTCAAATAACCCAATTTCACCAAGTTTCACATGAATTAACTTAATCAAATTCAAACTCACTACATTAAGCTTCACAATACATTGAACTATAAACCGAGATCGAGAAGAATTCTTTTTAACATGCAATTCAAACTTGAACACTAAAAATGCTTCAAGGAAATGCTCCTCCAAGTTTTTGTGGAACCATGGACACATGTGATGAAGCTTTATGCATGAAGAAATTTTTTTTGTATAAAGCATCATTCATGAAATCCCAATCAAGGTTTCTTCATAAAAACCAACTACAAGCAAATCATTCACACATGAAATCAAGTGATGTCAATCAAGTTCTTCAAGCAAGCACACATTATTTGTTATCATTAAAACCAAGTATTAGAATCAACTAGGGGACCCAACACTGCTTAGCGAGTTCGTCATAAGCATCCATGAGTTCAACAAATGTAAAATCTTAAGGTATGGAGCTTACTTGAGATGACGGCTTGCTCGGCTGGTCATCATTGTCACCCATCAAGTAGTCGTGCCTCTCTTGTTCTTTCAGGATGCTGATCAAGCCATCCAAGATTTCTTTGGTTCACTTGAAACTAGAAACAAATGGAGCTGTGTTGGAGTCTATTGCTGCTCTCAACAAATTTAAAGTAGTAACATTGTCAACATGTCTGGACTTGTCTTCATCAGCCCATTTGGCTTTGTTTACAGGTAGGCTGGAAGGACCATTGATAATGATCTTCCAAAGCTTAAGATCATGTGAGGTTATAAATCTACACATTTTTCCTAGCCAGTTATTGAAATTTGAACCATCGAAAATCGGAAAAGGAAGCATTGAAAATTGATCAACCGAGGAACACATTATTATACTTGCACTTGGATCCTCTCTGTAGATCGTTGGATCTGGAAATGACAGAGCCTCGCTCTGATACCAATTGTTAGGTCCCTTGGATGCAACCGGATCTAGAAGGGGGGGTTGAATAGAGCCGGTACAAACTTTAGTCAATTTAAAAACTAAACTATTTGAAACACAAATCACTACTGTAATGCAGATAAACCACTTGAGTTAAATGCACAATGGATATATCAATAGTGGTTCAGCAAGAGGCTGCATTCATGTGGCAAACCTGTGGAGTTGACACGCCCACACAAACAGTTCAACATGCAAGTAGAATGGCAGTTCAACAGATTCATAGTGTGTGTGGATGGTAAATGAGCTTATGTTCATTGAAAAGCGACTGAGAAAGCAATCGTTTAAACTAACCTGTGAACCTATAAATGGGGATTAAGAATAGGGATCAAACACACAAGGCACAACCCATTGCACAAGGCTTTTTAAGATAGTTCGGTTGCAAACCTGTAAACTATGTCCACCCCTCACCAAACCCGGTGAGACTTTACCACACGAGGATGACGTCCTCAACACACACAGGGACGATGCCCCAAACACACACACACATGGGGACGAACCCCCACCCCTCACACACATAGGGACGAGCCCCCCCACCTCCCCACACACACACATAAACATAGAAAACAAGATGCAAGAGCAGCACAAACACTTCCGGTCTCTAACCAGAGCACCGGACACACACACTGAAATGCAGATCAGAAATTAAAAACTAAGAGCATAAAGACTGCAAGAAAAGGCACATGTAGCTTCAGATGCAGATCTGGAAGCTAGTGGCTGCAGCTTCAGATATAGATCTGAAGATCTTCTTCTTCAAGCTCAGATTACCTGTAAGGAGGGCTACACTCCTTCCTTCTTCTTGTTTTTGAACAACATTGGCTTTGGTCGAACTAGAGCTGGGCTGCTGATGCTATATGGCTGCTCACTCTTCTTCTCTTCTCCATTTTTCTTTCTCACGGATTTACTTGAATGCTCAAGGGGAGTGGCTCTCTTCAAGGGCAAACAATAGTGACTTCAAGTGAAGGAGGAGCGTCCAATTTATAGGCCTCAAGAGGCAGAAACTTTCACTCCATTTCTTTTGTAATTTGAATGGCTGGTAAATTTTTTTTTTTGATCGGTAAAATGGTAAGATCTATATAGTTATAAGAGAGTGAACAATGTGGGGGCAATGTCTAGACAAACCTAGACTGATTGCTCCTGAGAAGTCCATGACCACACAATGCGTGGACTATGGTTAAGGAAGAAACAAAAGAAAATAGCAAGAGCTAGAGCTAGAGCTAGAGCAAAGGTATCATACCATCCAAATTTAGTCCTCCATGACACTCAAGAGAAATTAGTGAACCTGAAATAAATCAAGCAAATGGTGTTTATAAGAGAGACCCTTGACCAGGCTTAAGGGAGGCTGAAGTTAAAATGCTGTAGGAGCTGTCGCTCCCTAGAGGTGAGCTGATCAAACTTTAGTTTATTTTCCAAGCAGCATCTGACTTCATACTATATTTCAATTAATAGCCTGCCATTACCTTTTTCCTTATTCTTGAAAATGCGAATGTATCTTTCCCTCCAGATCCACCAGATCGTGCATCGGAGTAATAGCTTAAGCAGCTTAGTGAGAGTACCTGTGGTGGGGAAGTTTGCCTAAAGTGATTGAAGCTCATTTAAAAGTGAGTTTGTTGGATGTCTGTGGATGTCAAATCTCTGTAAAAAATCAGTCCAAATCTTTTTGGAGTAACTGCAAGAGAAGAATAGATGGTCCACGCTCTCTTCAACCCCATTACAAAGAATACACTTATTAGGAAGAGAATATCCTTTTTTCTAAAGCATATCCAAAGTGGGCAGTTTGTAGTGAAGTGCCTGCCAACAGCATAATGAATGTTTTGGGCATATAGGTCTATCCGAGACCCAGCTCTCTGGATGCCAAATCTGATGTCTTTGTCTGAGTTGATTCCACGCAGAGGTACAAGAAAATATTTCTTTGTCATGAATCCAAATCAATTGGTCATTAAGATCATTTTCCAGAGGAATAGCAGAAATAATTGGCCAAAGTTTAAACATGTCAGGAGAGATAGGAGTTGGAAGGTTCCAAGTGCCATTACAAATGAAGTCAGAAACATTGGTGTTCATGTTTGCTCCCAGATCCTACCTGATCCTATCTCCATATTTCTGGAAAATACTCGTCCCATGAACCCAAGGGTCATACCACATGCTCAAAGAGCTACCATTGGAAATAGAGAATTTGATTTGTGTGATTAGCCAGGCTCTCATGTTAAGAATTCCTTTCCAAGCTGCAGAGTGATAAGACATGGCCTTAATATGCCAAAAGTTACATTTGGAGATGTATTTACCATGAATCCATTTTATCCACAAAGTGTCCTTCTTGTGCAAAATATCCCAACAGTGTTTCACCAAACAAGCTTTATTCCAATCAGCTAACCTTCTCAAATTTAAACCACCTTCATTCTTCGGTCTGTAAATAGTATCCCATTTGATCATATGAGGAACCTTTTTATCTCTTGTCCCTAGCCAAAAGAAATTAGCCAGCAGTTTTTCAATCTCCTGAATTAGTCTTGAAGGTAGAAGAAATAGCGTAGACCAATAGATGGAATAGGTGGACAAGATAGATCTAATCAATTCCAATCGCCCACTCTGAGATAGAAGTTTCATTCTCCAAGAGCTAATTCTATTTTTGATTTTTTCAATGATTGGTTGGCAATGATTCTTCTTCATACCAGTGGAGATCAGTGGAAGGCCTAAATAGGGAACAGGCAGATTACCTTCATCCACCCTCAAAGCACTGGTAATTGCAATTTTGTCTTGAACCATTGCACCGATGTATGCCTTGCTTTTTGAGTGGTTTAGTTTCATCCCAGACCATTTACCGAATTTTTCAAGAATGTTTGCAAGGTTTTGGACTGAATCAATGTCATTTTTAAGAAAGATAATTAAGTCATCTACATAAGTAATATGAAAAACATGGACTTCAGCACTCTTAGGAACCTTGATGTGACCTTGGCTCACCCCTTCCTCCAACAGACAAGTGAGACCTTCCATAGCAATAGTAAAAAGGTAAGGGGACATTGGATCTCCTTGCCTGATTCCATTAGAGCTTTTAAAGTAACCTGTAGGAGAACCGTTGAAGAGAATAGAGAACATACAACAGTCAATGCAGCTTCGAATCCACTGGATCCACTTGGCAGAAAACCCAATTCTCATGAGCATGTGGTAAATAAAGCGCCTGTCAACGGAGTCAAAAGCATTCCTCAAGTCAGCTTTAAGGCAAATTATCTTTCCCTTGTCCTTGGAATGCAAGTCTTTGGTCAAATCATTAGCAAGAAGGATGTTGTGGGTGATGCTTCTACCTTTAATGAATGCAGTCTGCTGAGGACTAATGATCTTTGATATCACCTTCTCAATTCTATTAGCCATAAGCTTGGAAATCACTTTGTAGATAAAATTGCATAATGAAATTGGTCTGAAGTTTTCCAATTTATTAGCCCCCACCACTTTAGGAATCAGTGCTATAAAGCTGTTATTGAATTGTTTGTAAAGTTGCCCCATTTTAAAAAAGTGAAGGCAAGTTTTGATCACATCATCATCATCATCATCATCAGAGCCTTATCCCAATTAATTGAGGTCGGCTACATGAATCATGTTCCGCCAAAGATTTCTATCAACTGTAATATTCGTATTTAAACCCAAGAAACTAATGTCCTTCCTAATAACATCGCACCATCTCATTTTAGGCCTTCCCCGAGCTCTTTTACTAGCATCCTCTAAGATTTGATCACATCTTTTAACCGACACTGAGTTAGGGCGACGACACATATGTCCAAACCACCTGAGTCTATTTTCTCTCATTTTACTATCAATTGGAGCTATCCCTAAGTCCTTCCGGATACGCTCATTCCTAATCTTATCTTTCTTAGTCGCCACACATCCATCTCAACATCCTCATCTCTGCTACACACATTTTATAGATGTGTTCATTTCGTACTGCCCAACACTCGGTATCATATAACAAAGCAGATCTCACAGCCGTTCTATAAAACCTCCCTTTCAGCTTCACAGGCATACGACGATCACAAAGGACACCTGATGCACTTCTCCATCTTAACCAGCCTGCCTTAATCCTATGTGTAACGTCATCATAAATCTCTCTATTCTCTTATATGATAGGCCCTAAGTATCGAAAGCTACTACTCTTCTGAATGTTATGTCCATCAA
Organism: Amorphophallus konjac; assembly: GCA_022559845.1. Taxonomy (NCBI): domain Eukaryota; kingdom Viridiplantae; phylum Streptophyta; class Magnoliopsida; order Alismatales; family Araceae; genus Amorphophallus; species Amorphophallus konjac. The sequence continues at coordinate 149,342,290 of CM040119.1, forward strand.
TTAGAACCATGTCTTCCTGAACCACTCTCCCATTACTAAAATTACAGTGCATAAACTCTGACTTACTCCTACTAATTTTAAAACCTTTAGACTCCAAGGCAAGTCTCCAATGCTCTAACTTAGCATTTAAAGCATCCATACTCTCATCAATTAAAACAATATCATCTACAAAAAGCATACACCAAGGGATATCCTCATGCAATTGTTTAGTTACTTCATCCATAACTAAGACAAAGAGATACGGACTTAGTGCAGAACCTTGATGTAAACCTATAGAAACGGGAAATTCACCAGTCTCCTTAGCAATAGTTCAAACACTAGTAATAGCGCTGTCGTACATATCCTTAATCAAATCAACATATCCTTGAGAGATTCCTTTCTTTCTTAATGTCCACCAAATCAATTCTCTCGGTACTCGATCGTACGCCTTCTCTAAATCAAGAAAAACTATATACAAATATTTTCTCATCTCTCTATACTTCTCCATTAGCTGCCGTAGTAAGAAAATAGCTTATGTAGTAGATCTATTTAGCATAAAACCAAACTGATTTTCCAATACAGTAGTCATACATCGGAGGCGTTTTTCAATTACTCTTTCCCAAAGTTTCATAGTATGACTCATAAGCTTAATTCCAAGTTTTAATCACATCATTACCAATAATTTGCCAAGTTGATTGGTAGAATTCAACTGGGAAGCCACCAGGGCCTGGGCTCTTATTTTTCGGAGAGTGGAAAATAACATTCCTAATCTCATCTGCAGTGAAATCATCATTAAGAGATCGGTTGTCTTCTTCAGAGAGGTGCAAGGGAGGCTTGATGTCGGGAGCTTTCTGTATCTGAGGTTGATTCAACAGTTGAAAATAGAAGTCTATAGTGTGTTCCTTCACCTGATGACTATCATTGATAGTATCGCCATTCTGATCTTTAAAGTGGCTGATTTAGTTAATAGTTCTTCTTGCCGCCATGGAAGCATAAAATAATTTGGTATTCGAATCACCCAATGTTAGCCAGTTCTATCTAGACTTCTCTCTGAGAAAGTTTTCCTCTTGCTCTAAAGCCAGTAGGTAATTTGTTCTTGCCTCCTTTTCTTGTTGAATGAGAGCATCGTCAAGTGGGCAATCATGAAGATTATTCTGAGCTTGGTGAAGGTTCCTCTTAGAATCGGCCACCTTATTCTGAACATTACCAAAAATGTTTCTATTCCAATCCTTAAGAGCATGCTTGCAAGCCTTTAGCTTCATGCAAAGTACATGGGATGGAGACCCTTGGACTGGAGTTTCCCATGCTGATTTGATAACGTCAAGAAATGCAGGATGAGAGACCCACATGTTGTAGAACCTGAAGGGGAGCTTGCCCTTCGGCATACTTTTACATGAGTTAATAAGCATGATTGTATGATCAGAAAAAATATTCAATCTCGTACTCTAGCCAACTGTCTGGGTAGGAAGTAGTCCAGTGTTTGTTGATGAGGCCTCTATCCAATCTGGCCATAATTTTACGGTGAGCTTCCCCTCTATTGGTCCAGGAAAACTTATTGCCACAGCAGGTGATATCCTCAAGATCCGAGTGTTGAATGCACAAATTAAATTCCTCCAATATGGAGTCAGTGACGAAATGGCCGCCCAGCTTCTCATGTGGATATCTAATAGTGTTGAAATCACCAGTTACCAACCAAGGGGTATTGATACTGTTGGAAAGACAGATGATGTCCTTCCATAAGTTGCTCCTGTCAGTCGCACAGGTGGAAGCATATACACCAGTAATCATGAATTCCCCAAGGTGCAACTTATTCCTGCATCGCACATGAAGGAATTGACTGCTACCCGTAGCCAAATGAGCATCAATGAGGGTATGATTCCAAAGGATCCAAACTCTCCCTTTGCCACCGTACTGGTCATTAGTAATAACTTCAACTTCGGGCCAAATTAAGGTTTTGTAATGCATAGCATGGGCAGAGTTAATTTTTGTTTCAACTAGTATAACCAAATCACAAGCATTGGTTCTGATTAGTGTATTTAACTCTCTACATTTCTCCCTCTTATTGAGGCCTCTAACATTCCAGGCAATAATCTTTATAACAAATTAGCAGAGGAAAGAGGATCTAAAATTAGTTGCTTTTGGGCACTGGAGCCCGCCCTTCGGCATCTATGCTCTTCGGTCTTGATGTTATTCTGTCCATCTCGTCCACAGCCTGTAGATTTCTAAATGATGAATGAAGGCGCTTATCTTGGTTGATGAAAGTGTGACGGTGTGGCAAAGCTTGTGCGTGCCCAATAATATTGCCAGCATGAGGTCCCGACTGCTTGTCCCCTCTAAGAGAAGTTGATGCTGCTCCATAAGTGACAAGGTGCTTGGCTGGTGCTTCCTTGGAGTGCGCCTCAACGAGCTTGGCTGGATGCGCTTCAAGATGAGAGGAGGTGGGGTGTGTGACAAAGTCTAAAGCAATTGCCTAATGAGAGCAGCTGGGTCACGAGCATCAAAGGCATTGCATAAAACGAGGGCTGTAGATGGAGGACCGTCCCATGCTCCAAGTCCACCAACAGTGGCAGGCAAGGCATCAATGAATGGTCTAGAGCAAACAGCAGAACTGCCGGCGGGGGCCTCCACTAAGCCATCAGCCAAGGGTGCACCATCATCAAAGATACGAACAGGATGGCCAAAGCGCTGCACATTCACATGCGCATTGTTGTGTTCGTTGGATGGTGGGGTAATGTCTAAAGCAAGAGTACCATCAGCAAAGCAACCAATAGCTTGGTCAATACGCTGCACATTCACATGCACATGGCTGAAAACCTTTGGTGGTGGGGCAACGTCTAAAGCAAGCTCACGTGAATGTCCACCGCGCGCGCCAAGGCCATCAAAAGTGGTTGGAAGAGGCGCTGCAGCACCATCCGCGCAAGCAGGAAAAGCTTTCGAGGGGGCCTCAACTAAGCCAACAAGGGCGGGGGCCTCCACTAAGCTATCATGCAAATCGACACCCTCGGCAGCAAAAGCACAAACCGGCTGGGCATTCACGCAAACAGGTTGCAGGTTCGAGTCCAAGGGGCCAGCTACTACAAGGAGAGTTTGGCCATGACGCTGCACATTCACATGCGTCGGGTTGTGCTGCACATGTTCGTGCTCCTTGGCTAAAGAAGAAAGCGGGCCCCTATGTTGATAGCTGCCATTAGAGTGATGAGAATTATGAATACCTTCCAAAGAATGCACCTGCATGGATGTGGTAACCTGGCTGGCCTCAGGCTGAGTCACGAGCTCAGTCCTCTGAGATCTCTGAACCGCTAGGGCTTTGGGAGGCTGAGAGATCTGAGCTGCTGTAACACCAAGACCATGCAGAGCACCACAGTCCACCGACTTCAGAACCTCAAAGGAGTTGTTAGTGTGCACACAAACATTGGAAGGATTGGAGCGATCCTTAGGTTTGAAAACCTATACATGCAAGAGTTTAGGCTGAAGGACTGGTTTACAAGCTCCATCTGCGTGACCAAAGGAACAGCACAATGAACAATGTCTTGGCCTCCATTGATAGGTTACTTTAATCTTCTTGACGCTACCGTCAAGATCTTTATAATGAACGAAGTCAGGCAGGTCTTCCCCCGACGAGATCATGATGCAAGCCCTCGCATAAGCTAGTCTCTTGCGCTCAGCCGTTAGCTTATCCAGATACAAAGGTTCACCCAGGATGGAAGAGATCTTCGCAATAAAATCTCGAGTCCAAAGGTGAAGCGGGACTCCGTGGAAGGCCACCCACAAGGGAATACTCGTGAGACTATCCAGTTCCATACGTAGATCAGGGTTCCATCTGCGCAGTATCATAGGATGACCTTTAATGGTCCAGAACCCCTCAAGAGCCCGACGTAAATCCTCTTCAGAATCAAATTTGCAAACAAAAAAGCCATTCTGAAGAAGATGGAGTTCAAAAGCATTTGTTCCCCACCGGGACTTAATGAATGAATGGAGAGGGCTGAATGATAGGTGCAGGCCTACTGTGTACCCTACCAAAGCAGCGGACCATGTTCTAAGAGATCCTCAGAATCAGCCTTCTCATAAACGGCGATCTTGACTCCATTATTAGTTTCTGGAGGAACAAAGTGTAGACCTAGATCTTGAGATCCAGATGGGGCCTTGAACAGGGAGTTCCAAGTCACCGATTTGGAAGAGATTGGAATCGGACGCCTCCCTCTTGAACGTGATCATCCTCTCCGTCTGCCTAGAGAAGGATGCCTGGAAGATGTTGTTCTGTGCGGTGGGGGTGGGCCAAGTGTTGAGGAAGCAGCATCTGGACCGTTGAAAACCTCCAGCTTGGCCTCCTTGGAGGGGTCTCCACGTAGAGAACCCCATTGAGCGCCACCATCCACAGAGCTACTCTCTCCTCCTAGCATGCCCATTCTTTGGAAAAATGCCCAACTCTCTCCTCAAGGTGGAGATGGAAAGACAGATGATGTTCTTCCATAAGCTATTACAAAGAATACACTTATTAGCAAGAGAATATCCTCAGGCCAAATTAAGGTTTTGTATGTCATGCTTGTGTGTGACTCTTTGGTTTTGATGTGGTTTTGATGATGTCTGCGTATGACTCATTGATGAGTCTGACTTGCATTTGATGATGCCAACATTCATGCATTTTAGGTCAAGCCAGCGTTGGCACGTATATGGTCTCATAAGATTTGACGCATTGATCAAAAAGGGAACGAACAAGGCCAGCCAACTACAGTGCAATAGAAGCTCTAGCTCCAAGAGTACATTAAGTGCTAAAATTTTGTGCAAGTTTAAGATAAAGCAAGCAAGTCTATTTGAGAATTTAGAAGGGACACAGGCAAAACCAACCTCATAAACAATGCTCCAAGATGCAAGAAAAGGATTGGCAAAAAAAGCTGAAAAATTTTGATGGGGACATCCCCAGCCACTCCATCTTTTTTGAGACTCCGGTTGCTCGCCATCGGCACATCATCATCTCCATCACTTAATTTTAAGCAGTAGCATGTAATTTTCATTTTATTTGAGTCATAGATGTGTAATCTTTCATTGTTTGAGTCAGTTAATAGGTTAATGGGTCAGTTTGATAGTCAATTGGGCCCAACTAGTGGGCTAGGCCCAGGGGCGCCCCTCCCTTGGACTTGTCTTGTCATTAGTTCATTTGGTCAAGGTTAGTTTGGTCATATGGAATTATGTACCTATAAACAGGCCCCCACTCCCCTCATATGTAACAACTTTTGATGAATCATTTGAATAGAAGAAAATTCCAAGTCTTTCTCTCCTCCACAAAGTTTCTCTTCTCTCTCCCTCTCATTACCTCCCTCTCTCTCTCTAAGGGGTTCGCCCCATTCTCTCTCTCCTCCCCCTCCCAACCACTTTCTCTCACTTCCCCTCCCTCATAACTCCCTCCCAAGTCCCCACACATCTCCATAACTCTTTCCCAACCCCAAGGTAGCTTCCACCACTTCCCACTCCACCCTCCAACCACCAACTACCCCTTTCCCTTCCCCAAGCACCCCACCACCTTCCTAAGGCTGAAGTGACTCCTCCCTAAGCCAAATTCAAATCTCCCTCCCTGCTGGACACCCCCCTCTCACCTCCCCCATCACTCTCCCAAATATGGAGATTTTCCCCTCTCTTCCATAGTCCTTAGGTTGCCCCCTTCCTCCTCCATTCCAACCCCCCCTCCCTTGGGCGCACCCAGCCATCCCCCTTCACCACCCCTACCATTCGAGCATGCTCAACCCCATCTCTACCCTCTCAAACCCCCCAAGAGACCCCAACCACATCCCCTCCCTCTCCCAATACCATCAGCCCTCCTTCCCTTGCCAACCCACCCCATTTCCCCCTCCATAATACCCCCTTTCACAAGGAGTTCAGGTTCAGGTCGCAGGTAGTAGAAGACCAGCGGTTTGCAGAGGGTACCACGGTGTCATCCTGAGGCTTCTGAAGGTGCTTCATATACCGTTGGATTTTTCTTCTTGTCAGCTTTGCAACGGTGATGGTCTTGTCTCCGTCTGAGTTCGTGACTGCCAGAGAGAGCTGTTCTTCTCCGACTGCACAGGATAGGTCCGGTCAGCAACTTGAAGCAACTTCCAGAAGCTCCCACAGCCACATTCCTATACTTCTTGAGGCACCACTTGGCTGAGAGCTTCTACAACAAGTCTTCTTCCATTATCAAGAAGCAAAACCCCGTTCGGCATCCGGAGCTATGTTTTCTTGTGTTTCTTTCTCAGGTGCGCAGTTCTGTCCCCTCTGGGACTGAACCGACCCCTGTCCATTATTTTGGCTCTCCCAATCTGCTCCGACATCCTCTGGCATCCCCGCAGGTCTCTTTTCGAAGAGGACTCGACAATGATTCCAATGACACCAGCCACGCTTGATTCAGAGATCAGGAGCGCTCGTGGTAGCCTCATCTTTCTGCTGCTGTGGTACCGTAGCAGTCCAAACCAGAACTCAGGGTCCCTGTTCGCGGCCCTTCCCCGACCATCACCGTCAACCAGGAAATTCCACAAAAATTGGACGTCATCCTGATCCAACCCCGAAGATTTCCCCACTGGTATCATTAATAAAAAAATTCGGGAGTGGCCGTACCAACTTCAACTGTCTGTTCCCTATTCTAGAGAGCGGGCAAAACCAACGTCTTCCATCCGTTCGATTTCTATTTCAGCTTTTCCCCTCCCCGCCTGGCCGGCTTAAAGCACCTCCCTGTGGGAGGTAGTGTTTGGATGTACTTCGGCTTCCCCTCCCCTTGTTCCACCCCCTTGCATGGGGAGTAGTGTTGTAACCTATTAAAATAGGTTGAAGCTACATCGACGCGGCGTGCGGGCGCGTACCCACGCCTCCCCGCTCGCCCTCGTCTTCGGCCGAGATTGGTGTTCTCACACCGATCAGGTGAGCTCCAGGACACATCCCTTGCTGGTTTACTTTTGCTTATTTAGTATTGTCATCTAGTTTCGTCGGACGGCAAGCGAGCGCCAGATCTAAATTTCCCTCCAATTGAGTGGCCACCGCGGAGTGAGGTAAGAACGACCCTACAACCCACGCCTTTGGCGTGCTGGCCGCCCACAAAATTGGGTATCCCAGCCCCTTAGGGGGTCAGCCATAACGAAGCCAAGCCTCAGAACGTCAAGGTCCCACTTTCCCTCCCCACCATCGCCCATTTACCCACGGGCAATAGTGACCGCTACGCAAGTGAGCTCGCCCGAGTAATTTCATCGTCAATGTTGTTTGCTTGCGAGTCATAGGTCCAAGGTGCATTGACCTTGTGACTACCACCCCAAGGTGGTGTCACATCAAAGTCTAGATTGCATAAAGGACATGTCGACCTTACCTCAATAGCAGGTCAACCTCAGGCGTCTTCCAGAATCCGTTATACGGGCAGTTTCTTCAAGACAGGTCGACCTCAGGCTAACAAAGAGTCGACCACAGGCCTTCGCAGAAAGAAGAAAAGCCTAAGTGGTTCTCTAGTGCATCGACCTCATAGCAGCAAGCCTTCATAACTGCATCGACCTCTCAAGCTTCCAGCAGCAAGTCTTCTAGCTACATCAACCTCATGGAGCCACTGCATCGACCTCATCAACCTTTTTGCATAATTTCTTCATCAGCTACACCGACCTCACCAGCTCAAGCGCCATCAGTCCAAAGAAGGTCAAAGAGTGGTGTCGACCAGCCTCTCTCAAGAGGTCGACCTGTGACCCTTCCATAAAGCCTTATAAACGCTGCTTCACTTGGCAGTGTCGACCTGCCTCTATCAGGAGGTCGACCTGTGACCCTTCTAAAAAGCGTTATAAACGCTTCTTCACCTGGAGGTGTCGACCAGTCTCTCTCAATAGGTCGACCTCATGGTTCTCCAGAAGCTTTTTTTCTGTCAAATCATAGAAGCTCGAAGGTGGATCCAGAGAATAAAAATATGGACCGTAAACCTCCAAAAACACGGATTTTGAGCTCTGGAGGAAGTTCCCAAGTCTGACTTTTGACCCTGCCATCATCATCACACCTAAACCACTTTTTGGAGATGGCTATGTCAGAGATCTCTATTGGGGAAGGTCACTTCTCACTGTCACTACCCTTTGCAGTCACCCGATGAGACTCTTGTCCAGGCAGAGTACACAAGACAAAAGTTGACTTAAGCCAATGGGAAGGCTGATTTCAAAGGAGGCATTTAATGAGGAGATCTGAAAAGTTGGTAAAGAAAAATTTTTGTCTATCTTCCTCTATTTGCCACTGTCCTATCATGGGAACTGCCTTGGAAAGGCTCTCAAGTATGCATCCTACACATGCCTCAAAGGAAGAAGGTTTTTGTTGGGAAAAGCTATTTTTCTCTTTTATCTCACACCCTCTATATTCGATGGATCTAGTCAATGCTCAACAGTCAAAGGAGATTAATTTACTCAACCAATCAACTGAATCCTTTTTGGAGGGAAAATTCTCCACCACATCTCCTTGCAACTCTCTATTTATATCAAGCTTCTACAAGAGAAGAAGCTACTTTTGCTTGAGAGAAAAGTTTGCGTGAGCCTTCAATTAAGAATCTATTTGAATGAAAAAGAAAGAGAAGAAGCAGCCCAGTCCTGGTCTGAAATAGCCCAATGCTGATTGAAAGAGACAAGAGAGAGCAGAAGAAAGAAGAGAAGCCAAGAGAGGAGTGCAGCCCTCCTCACGTCCAGGTTAAGCCTAAGAAGAAGCCAGATCAGACTTGTGTCCAGACCTGTCCAAAGAGCTTCAAGAGTGAAATCTGAAGCCTTAGTTTGGTTACCCTTTTCTTATCATACATTTCCTTGTTTCACCTTCATATTAGGAAAGTCGTGTGTTCTACTGCACTTGCAGTGTTTTTCCTTTTGTTTTTGTTTTTCTTTGTGACTCATTTGTGGGACGTTGTCCCTGTGTCAAGTTGTGTGTCAGCGTTTTGGGGCGTGTCCCCGGTCAAGCTGTGTGTCAGCAGTTAAGCCTCACCAGGTTTGGGGAGGGGTGGACGTAGATTGTAGATTTGCAACCGAACCACCTTAAAAATCCTTGTGCAGTGGGTTGTGCATCATGTGTGATTGCTCCATATCCTCTATCCCCATTCATAGGTTGGTGTGCTTGCTTCAACGTATTCATTCAGATTGTTTTTCCATCGCACACTCTGGCCTTTACGTCTGCACTATCTGTCTGCTCTACAGACCGCTTGCCTTTGCGCTACACTTGCATTCTATTTGTTGCGTGCTGCACCCTTGCACACAAGCACTAGGGAGTCTACATAGGCTGGGAAATTACCTTGTTCACACACACACATATATTCTGGTTGATCATGAAAGCACACACACAAAGCAAGTCAGTTCATACTCAGTTGATGTGCATTATGATCCCTGCTGTCCACTGCATTAAATCTCACATAGATCTTAACAGCTTCTGAAGAGGTGTTGACCTCATTGCATAATAGTGTCGACCTCAGCTCTCTAGATAGCTGGGTTCTGTTGAAGGAGTATCGACCTCAGCAGACTGTGAACGGTGCTGTGCCGTTTTCATCTGAGCCATTTCTATTAGTTCCGCTGTGCATTGTGCCTAAGTGTCTAGCTTGTGTTATAGGAGTGGTTTATTCTTTCGATAGCTAAGATTTTAATTAGGCCAAAGTTCTTGATGAGATTCATTCAACCCCCCTTCTAGATACGATTGCACCACACGGGACCCAACAATTGGTATCGGAGCCTAGCTCTGTGTTACCCAGGTCCCACGATCTGCACAGAAGGATCCCGATGCATTTTGAGAAAATGAACTCCCTTGTTAAACATGTTTCGATGGTTTTTCCGCCTATTTATGATGGTTCTGATTTTACCATGTGCCTATGGAGAATGTGTGTCTATGTTAATTCCATAGATCCACAACTATGAAAAATATATAATGGTCCTCATGAGCTGCCATTAGATATAGATGAATGGTCTACTGAACACGAGACCAAACATTATGATAACCTTGATGCATTCAATTTGATAAAAGCTACAGTTGATTCCAGGTTACTTCATCTTGTGTCCACCTGCAGCACAGCCAAGCAAGTTCTAGATATGTTGATAAACATCCATGAGAAGGGAGAAGAACAAGAGCATGAATGCCTCATGGCCGATCGACCAGAACAGTCAAGCAATCCATCCTTATCTCAGGTAAGCTCAGATTCAGAAGATATTACTATTGAGGAGTTAATGGATGCATAAGATGAATTGGCTAAGCAATATAAGAAAATAAAATCAAAAAACAAAAAGTGAAAAGGATCTTAAGAAAACTAGTAAGAATGAGATCTCCTTCTGTAACAATTGTTCTACTTTTGAGGAGCTCAATGAAACCATCATGGTTGATGTAGATATACACAAAGAAAGCATTGCCTGTTTAAGAGATGAAATTAGAATCCTACAAGCTGAGATCAGTAGATTGGAAGAAATTGTAAGAAAGCTACAAGATAAATCTAAATCTATATCAAATGATCAAAGCTTGACTGAAAACAAGGCTCTCGCTGAAGTAAATCAGAGTCTTATGAGCGAAAATGAAAAGTTGAAGGAACAAATAAATCTCTTGACTGAAAAGCTAGCTGTCTTTGAAAAAGGTGCTTGTTGTCAATGACAACTCTGAGAAGTTGCAAGCTTTAGAACATGAAATTGAAAATTACAAAAGTGTGAATGCCATGCTCAATAAGCAACTTGCTGCTTGCGAAGAGGACCTTGCTAATTCTGAACTGAAAATCTCTTCTTTGGAAAATGATGTCAAAGATTTAAATGACTCTCTATCTAAGTTTGTACAGGGTAAAGAAAGTTTGGACAGACTCTTGGGAACAAAGTGAATCATCAGAGACAAGGATTGAGCTATAACCACGTATACAAAAAATCCTTCAAAAGCAAGGTGTACACCACTTTCGTCACTGGTTCGAATGAAACTAGCACCTGTTGTGGTCCCCCAAAACCACATGCTGCTCAAAAGAAAAACCCAAGACAGAATGGTAATCAAAAAATGAAGGCTCCCTGGCATAAACAGAAAAATGATGTTGTGGGCCTTCACTTGCATGATAGGAAATCTCATGCTAAATACCATGCTTCTCATAAAATGAATGCTCATTGTTTTTATTGTGGCAAGCATGGACATATTGTGAATGATTGTTTTGTCTTAAAGAATGATGAATTAGAAGCAGGCAATACCAACAGAAACAATGTAGGAAGCACTGTCAAAGGGAAGGTCAACACTGGGAAAAAACATCTTCTGCACACTCATGCTCAACAACCCAGGTATGAACCTATGTGTCGACACACTTCTTAGGGTAGGTCGACGCACGCTAAGGCTGAATAGTTAGCCAGACGAAGTCTGCCTCCTTGCTGCTTCCACTATTGAAAAATTGGCCACAGAGTCAGAGACTGTTGGCATCTCTCTCATGATAAACATAGTGGCATCCATGCTCATTCACAAAGACTTAATGCACGTGCCCATAGGAAGAATGTTAAATTACATGCTCACCCACCAAAGGTTCATGCAAGTGTACATGGAAATCATTCGTACACTATTTTTATTGTGGTGAATATGGACACATGCTTGATGATTGCCCTAGGATGAGAAGCGATGATTTACATGCAGAAAGGAAGAAAATTTTGGATGCAAAATATGAAGCTAACTACAAGGACCCAAGAAAGCTTGGGTACCTAAAGTTTTCAAATGAGATTTTTGGGTGTAGGGTGCCTTGGAGCTGAACAAAGGATGATAAGGTAAATAAAAGCTCAAGGCACAGGTATGTAAATAAATTTTTAATTCATGTTAAATTTGCATGTTAGGGTTATCATGAGTTATTGCATTTAGAATTCTCTTCTTGTTTTCAATAAATCCTGCATGTCTGAAAACTTCCTTGTTCCATCTAAATTCTCCATGGTTAGAATTTGAAAATTTTATCGTTGAGAATGACTGATTCTCTGGTATATCAAAAGGTGTATGTCAGAGTGATGAGCTAAGCTTGTCAGGAAGACAATACCTTGTGTGAGGTGATCCTTGGATCTAAGCTCTCCACCTAGTACCAGAATTCAGAATTTGATGTGCTTAAATCTACTATGCTGATGGTGTTGAGGTGATGATGAGCTGCTGTTAATAACGTACATCTTTAAGGCTTAGTTGCAGCTATGTGAACTTCCTGTCTGTCACTGTCAACCATCAGCTTTGATGATGTCTGTCATGGCTGCATACATTTCAACTCATCACTCATGTGGACAAATAACATGTTGATTGACTATCTTAACTTCCATCAGCATTTGACAAAGGGAGAGTTTCAGGGTTTACATTTCAGTTCAGAATGCATTGCAAATAATCTGTGCTTGCATCATTTTGTGGTCTCATGCACTCCATTGCATATCATGTTAAAGGGACATAACAATGCATATCAATTGGCATCACTTATATTGCATCATGTGTTCACATAAGTCATAGGTTGCATACTCCATTGTCAACCCATGCACATGTTTAGGGGGAGTCAACACTAAAAATCCAGTCTGCATCCTTGCAAATATTTGATTGACATATGCATAGACTGCATCTTCTTAAGATGAGCTTGTTAAGCTTGTAAAATCTATTAAAATCTCCTTGTGGTTGATCAGGTAAACCTTAGACCTACTCACATCGACCTCGCAGTTCATTTCTACTTGAAAATTACTTTCTGTCTGAGCTCAGTGTGTCGACACCGTGAGGTGCCTGTGTCGACACTCCTTTGCGTCTGCTGGTCCCATGTCACTTATTCTAGCTCACTACATATCCTCAGGGGGACTGTTCTTTATATAATCTCACTTTCTAATCATCTGCACTCTCTGCTTAAATCAGGCCACTACATCATAATGATCATATCCTATGTTTTAGCTTGGGTCTGAAATTCTTTTGATATCTCTGAACCTTTCTGGTTTGTCTGGAAACTGCCATCTCTTGCATGATCAGCTAACTGTTTCCAGAATTACTTGAATGTCTTGAATTTCTTGGAGGATTTTCTATCTGTGGTTGAGTTTGTTTATCAGAGTAAATCTTCAAGAAGAATCTTCCCTTATGAAGTTTTGTGACTTCCCTGAACATGAAAGATATTGGTTATTAATGATTTCTTGAGCTTTAAAGTTAATGGTCTTGAAAATGGTTGTATTCAGACTTAATAGACTTAAACCAGCTTTTTATGTTTTGACACGTTATGCCTTCTTGAATCTGAAAGTTTATTTTTAGTACAAAGACATCTTTGATTGAAAAACTTTAGTCTAGTATTATTTTTAAATATCTGTCAAATCTGAACATTTCAAAAAGGGGCTACATTGAAAGCAATTAACTTTAGCCATGTTGAGTAATTAGGTATATTGGCATCTGATAAATGTATATCCTTATGTAAAAAGGTGTGTGCTGAGTACAGTGCTCTAAGGCAGAGCAATGGCATTGGATTCGCCGAGAAATCGAGTCCCTTCACCAAAGAGAGACAAGAGAGAGTAGAAGAAAGAAGAGAAGCCAAGAGAGGAGTGCATCCGTCCTCACATCCAGGTTAAGCCTAAGAAGAAGCCAGATCAGACTTGTATCCAGACCTATCCAAAGAGCTTCAAGAGTGAACTTTGAAGCCTCAGTTTGGTTATCCTTTTCTGATCATACATTTATTTGTTTCACCTTCATATCAGGAAAGTCGTGTGTTCTACTGCACTTGCAGTGTGTTTTTCCTTTTATTTTTATTTTTCTTTGTGACTCGTTTGTGGGATGTTGTCCCTGTGTCAAGTTATATGTTAGCGTTTTAGGGCGTGTCCCCGGTCAAGCTGTGTGTCAGTAGGTAAGCCTCACCGGGTTTGGTGAGGGGTGGACGTAGGTTGTGAGTTTGCTACCGAACCACCTTAAAAATCTCTGTGCAGTGGGTTGTGCATCTTGTGTGATTGCTCCATATCCTCTATCCCCATTCACAGGTTGGTGTGCTTGCTTCAACGTATTCATTCGGATTGTTTTTCCATCGCACACTCCAGCCTTCAGGTATGCACTATCTGTCTGCTCTACACACCGCTTGCCCTTTGTGCTACACTTGCATTCTCTTAGTTGCCTGCTGCACCCTTGCACACAGGCACTAGGGAGTCTACACAGGCTGGGAAATAACCTCGTTCACACACACAAATGTATTCTTGTTGATCATAAAAGCACACACACAAAGCAAGTCAATTCATACTCAGTTGATGTGCATTATGATCCCTGCAGTCCACTGCATTAAATCTCACTTAGATTTTAACTTCTTCTGAAGAGGCGTCAACCTCACTGCATAGCAGCGTCGACCTCAAGTCTCTACATAACTGGGTTCTGTTGAAGGAGTGTCGACCTCACCTCTTGGGAGTGTCGACCTCAGCAGACTGTGAACTATGTTGTGCCATTTTCATTTGAGCCATTTCTATTAGTTCTGCTATGCATAGTGCCTAAGTGTCTCACTTGTGTTATAGGAGTGGTTTATGCTTTCTATAGCTAAGATTTTAATTAGGGCAAAGTTCTAGATAGGATCTATTCAACCCCCCCTTCTAGATCCGATTACACCGCACGGGACCCAACAAAATAAACTAAAGGAGGTTTGACCAAGGGAGCCTGTAGAACCTTAATTCTTATTTGTAGTAAGGACGTCCTTTTGCCCAGGGATGTTTTCCTTTATGCTGGCTGGCTGTAGGGAGTAGGACTTGCAGAGAGGAGGAGTCATTTCCTAGATGCTGTACTGACAGATACTTTGTCCAAAAGGTTGGTCTTGTTCACTTATGATGACAGAGGCAATGTCAGTCCTAGGAACCTCTTGCAGACTCAAAGGAGGTGTTTTTGGAGGTCTACGTCTGCATTTTATATTCTATGGATGAGCTTCGGAAACTATGCAGGTTTCACAGATGGAGCTTGGAATGCTTCTTGTGTGTTGACGCATCCATTGAGAGGGCCATTTATTACGGCTTCTGGAAGCCCACTGTGTTGACGCAGTGTGGGTATTGCGTTGACACAGCTTCAACGATTCTGCCGTTGTTGGCGAGCTGGCGTTGATGCAGTGAGGGAGGCGGCATTGACGCAGCTAAGAGCTTTTCACCGTTTGCTGGCCATCTCGGTCATTTGTCTCCCTTGTTAACTATTTTTCATCCTTACCAGCCATTTGTCATCCTTACATATCTATTTGTTACCTCTATTGCTCATAAGCCATCGCCTTTGAGTCTTGTGCATATTTGAGCGGTTTCCGCTTGACTACGTTGACGCAAGGGAGTGTTGCATCGACGCAACTATGTTGATTTTACTCATTTCAGCTCAGCAGGCCATTTTCACCCTTGTATATCTGTTTGTCACCCTTATGCACCATTTGTTATTGATAACAACTATTTTTCACCCTTAGCCGCTAAGAGTCGTCGCCTTCTGTGAGAGCCATTTGTCACTTTTCTCAACCACGCTTGATTGCGTCGATGCCTTGTCCCTGTTGCGTCGACGCAGACTTGAACAACTGCGTTGTTGCTTTGTTACTACTGTTGCATGGCTTTGTTATCCATTTTTTAGCTCTATCACCCATTTGACTCCCTTGAACACCTATTTGTCACCCATAATCTCCATTTATCAGCCTTAATCACTATATGTATCCCGTGCTGGCTTTTACACTACTTGTCTTGTAGCATGATCTTCACTCCAATTCTTCTGATCATCAAATCTTCTTCTTCATGGCTTGTTCAACTTGGGCATGACTCACTGTATGGTGTAGACTTCAAGGTGCAACGTGCGTTGACTTTCATCAATGTGATTTGACCAAGATTTAGCAGAAGAGCCCTTGCTGCGTCAACTCCATGAACTAACGGCATTGACCCCTTGGCCCATCATATGCCTTGTGAACTGACTGTCTGCCGCGGAAGCTATTTGTTACCCTTAGGTATCTATTTGTCACCTCTGTCAAACTATTTGTCACCCGTATGAGGTTATTTGTTACTGTTATGGGCTTCAGCTGACAGGTGACCCTGGCGTCGACTCCATAAGCTGTTGGAGTCAACTCCACTTCATAAAATCTTCTAAACTGGAGTCTTTGCCGCTGTTGTTGCACTGCGAGCATGAGATCTGCTGAAGTTGTATCAACTGTAGGGTGGCTTTGGATCAAGCTGCTGGAGATGCTAGCCTTGAAAAGTTTCTATGGAGTCGGCTCCAATTGACCTTGGAGTTGACTTCTCTTCATCATTCTCTTCTTTCCTTCAACGGGCAAAAGGCTTCTATCAACAACCTGAGTCTTTCCATGAAAGCCATTGCATGTACGCATCAAAGACATTGCTATGCATATTCAAAACATAGTTGAATCATAATTAATAAAATGATAATGAGTCATAGTTGGACATCATCAAAACACTAGAATAACACATGTTCTACACATGCTCAATATTCTCTCCCTTTTTGATGGTGACAAACCGTGAGTCATTATTTCAATGTCAAAGGCACTTATGATCAACTCAATCAGTTACAAGATACCAACAGCCATAGATTCTCCCACTATTGACAGCGGACGACTCATATCAGATGACTCATTTCTCTTCTCCCCCTTTATCATCATGAAAATGGGAAAACAGGAGGGAAGACATGAAAAGCTCAAAAATAAGGAGGTGATCAGAGTAGGGTGAGATGAATAGTACACCAACTGTAAAAGGCAGTAAGGGTGAATGCTTGAGTCATTATCATTTTATAGCACAAGAGTCAAGGTAGATTTCCAATAGAAGACATGAGCAGGTAGTGACCATGACATAGAAGAGAACTTGTGAAAGCCAAAAATGAGAAGAGCAGCCAATCAAGAAGATACAAAATGCAGACGAGAATGCAGGCATTAGTTCCCTTGAAGCAAGAATGATTTTCAGATTTGGACGTCCCGAACCGATAGCAGCAGAACGCATTGCTCGGAACGTGGCAGCGATGTAGTCGTGTCAATCAGAGCAAGCAAAAAGGCACAATATTATAACTAAAACATTCTTCCATTGAAATTCCGAATATAAGTTTATTATAAGTTGACTCAATAAAAGAAAAATAAAGGAGACTCTCAAACTTGCTAGACTCGACTCGAAGTAGGACTTAGAAGGTTCAACTAAATCTGCCAGAGCTCTCATCACTGTTGCCTTTGCCCATCTTGGTTGCCTTTGCCCATCTTAGTTGCATTCGTCTTTATTATTACCTGAAAAACATGGGAAAACAATAGGTGAGCGAACGCTCAATAGGAATTATATCCTTAATCCAGACTTGCTTAAAGTGATTAATGATTTATGCAATATGCCATGATTATGTATGATAGAATGCAGGATAACATCGAGAGTGGAATAACAAGAATTATAGCTAGACATAAAAATAGAGCTTGAAGAGAAAGTTTCAAGAGCATATCTCATAGGGATAAGCATATAGAAGATGTATTGCGAATAAGGTATCATGAAAATGTATAACCATTCGAGAATTGTCAATAATGAAGTTTTTCCCTTTCCGGGCCAAGTTGAATATTGTATTATATCAAGTGAAGAACATATCATATCATATTGGAATTGTTTAGATCAAATCTTGCTTATCATTAGTGCAATACCATACCCGATCATTCATAGTACTGATATATGTCTGGGCTTTGTCTCGCCCCTGGGACCACATCTGGGCCCCTATCAAATAACGTTCTAGCATTGAATGTCAAATTTGACCCATAGTCCCGTATAAATTTCTAGACAATATCCATATCATGTATAATGACCAAAGGAATTCCAAGGACTAAGCCATTGTAGGAACATTAAGGTAGTGAGGAAAAGAGTTGTCGATCAAGGCACGATCAACTCTTCCAAAAATTCGTGTAAGGTATCTTTAGATCGAATTTTTCCTTAGTCGGTGTTTAGCGAGAATACCAAGAATTCACGGCTAGGTAAGAGGTGGGGCAGTGGGAGGCTCCCCTTGCATTTGTAAGGACCTAATTAAATAACCACTTATCCACTTAAAATGTTTGCCCGTGGACCTCTCTGCTTAGACATCGGTCTTTCTTGATAATCTTGCTAGTTACACGACCTTGTCGGAAACCCGAAACGCTTAATTCATTTTAAGAAGAATCCAAGGTGTAAAAGAGTTACCTTACAAAGATTTGATATTCGCAGAGAGCCAAAGAATACAATTTCAAGTGAGCTGCAATCTCTTGAGGCCAATTTCCCTAACAAAGGTTACCTTACCAAGCTTATCAAATTATTATTTCGATGTACTATCTGGTGGATTTGGAGAGAGAGATGCCTTCGCATTTGTGAAAATAAGCAAATGGGATATGCAAAGCTACTAATTGAAATTCTCTATGAAATCAGATGATGTTTGGAAAATGCACTCAAGGATGATAGACTTACTTCCAGGGAAAAATAGATATTCAAACGATATAACTTCAGCATACCTTAACTCTGGACAACTGCCTTTCATCTCATGGGGGATCCTACATTGTACAATTTGATTGGATGCTAGCTCTGCCCTAGTTCTAGTACTTTTATGTACCTTCTCCACTGTAGACCACGCCTGTTGTGGCATGGCTGATTTCTATAGAGCAATCAGTCTAGGTTTGTCTAGACTTTGCTCACCCACTGTACACTTTTTTACTTTTCTATAATATTTACAAGCTTACCGATCAAAAAAAAAGGTGTAAAAGAGTTCAGGGTATAGGCCAAAGCCTAGGGAACAATCCAATAAAAGTACGAATGCGAGAAATTGGAAGAATTAGCGTCCACTCAGGTCGCCGCTAATTCTAGATTTCACATCCAACAGGAAGGGTGCCAATTCTAGGATTAAATTAATTTAGATAAAATATATATTTTAAATTAACATCTATTCAAAAAGGTGCTTTTTCTTTAATTCGCGTCAATGTAAAAGGATGCTAATTTTATATTATTTTTGTTAAAAGAAATTATATTTAAATTGGCGTCACGGGTATGGACGCACATTTAATATTAATATTTTATTATATATATATATATATATGAGAGATTCATGATAGAGCTGAGGGTCTTTAAAGAATAAAGAGAACAAGGGAAAATAATACATAAGATATAAAGACAAATAGGTGTATAGTAAGGTTAGGTGGAACTTCTAAAAAGGTAAGAGTGCATCCTACGGCAAAAGTCACGGTTAGTATTCATTTAACATATTACTGTTCATTTAGAGTGAATAGTGCCACTTTTTAATTAAGAAAAATTTAGTAAAAAAAATTATATGATAATTAAGAGAAAAATCTAATGTCTTTAATCATAAAATATCACAATTTTATTTTATCTGGTTTAAAAGATAAAAATCTCAAAAGTTCACACGGATACATAAGGCATAAAGACAAATAGGTGAATAGTAAGGTTATGTGGAACTTCTAAAAAGGTAAGAGTGCATCCTAAATCAAAAGTCACGATTACTATTCATTTAACGCATTACTGTTCATTTAAAGTGAATAGTGCCACTTTTTAATTAAAAGGAATTTAGTAAAAAAAATTATATGATAATTAAGAGAAAAATCCAAGGTCTTTAATCATGAAATATCATAATTTTATTTTACTTGGTTTAAAAGATAAAAATCTTTAAAGGTGGGCATGTTCATACGGTGTAACAACATCATTACTATTCATTGAACATAGTCATTTTTAATATATGGAGTTTTTCATGGGTCTAAAAATATGGAAATTAAGAGAAACTTATGGGGATTCCAAAAATATGCACTTTACGATTTTTAGATATATGGTTTCATGGATAAAAATTTTTTAACATGTTGTGCTTATTAACTAACATAGGGAAAATCATGCAAAACTCAGTATGAAACCCAAGGACGTGAACATGAACTAGCTTGCTAGTTAATGGTTTTAGTTTGGGAGAGAAAACCTACGTAAAACTAATAGGAACATGCAGATAATCATGCAAGATTTTATTACTAACGATTTTTGATTGGGAGAGAACACCTACCTGATTAAAATGGAAGAGGAAGAAGAAGAACGTAATGACCACCCAGAGCCCCCTTTCTCCTTAGAATCCTTCCCAATGTGTAAGGGAAAGTGGGTGCTTAGAGGGCCTATTTATAAGAAAATTTGGCTAAAATAGTAAGATTCCTCTCCCCCACAAATTAAACTCATTTACCACATAATTCCATATCCATGGCCGTTAAACTATTCCACTAACCCACTTTCAATAGTGTACAACCAACATTTCGGTGTTTTACTTTTTGGGCCATCATTCTAGAATTATATTAATTTATTCTAAAGAGTGGGTGTTTAAAAATGGGCTATCCATTTACTCTATTTGGCCCATTACTCCCAATCTAACCAATAAAGGTCCAATTGTCAATCATCACTATTCTAGCCCATTGACTTCAATTTCATCCCATTAAGGTTTGTTCCATAGCCCAAATTATAAATTCTAGGGAATTTGATTTAATTCTCTTAAAATTTAAGCTATTTATATTTTACTTATATCAAAACTTTATCTTCCATAATTGTTATATGACTAATATTATATTTATATATATATATATATTCGGGTTACTACAGAAAGTGTTTCTTCCATGTCGAGATAGAACTGTGTTCATCCTTGCAGATCTTATTTCAATTCCCATCCCCATAGTTTTACTATGATTCTGTCATTTATGTTCGTTTGCTCACTGAGCGGGAAGAATGCTATATGCCGGGATGGGTTTAGATCCAACCTATCCAATCACAATGGATTAGGTTCATGGTTCTGTCCATCCTGGTTTACTGGATGAAAATCTACCCTCAGACTTCATCTAGATGTCCAAAGTGAAACCGATTTTGGTGTGCTGCCGCGACCCCTTCAATGGGTTAATGCCCTCATGGGAAACATCAACTGTATAGGTGCCTTCTCCCAATGTCTCAGACAGGTCCTGATCATTTGTGTTGACTCAGATCTACTCTGTGCATCCGATTGGCATGCTTTCCATCTGTTTGATATGCATACTCCCTTGCTGCTCGGTGTATAAGATTTTTGGAGAAATGGCCATCTACCTTCTCACCCACGCCTATGGGTTGTGGAGACTCTAGGTCAGTCCCAAACTGCTGGAACTTGCATTTTGTTTTTTGCTTTCCCTTTCGCTTAATCCTAGCTCATTAAGAAGTTGTTGCTCATCACCTTGGCTTCTATGCCAATCACACACAAGCACCGTCCTGTATGCTTGAATGCCAGTGTAGTTCTATCTTTAAGAATCCCCACGCATGCACACCTACTACGTCTTCTTCCATATATAAGAACAGTAGCAAATTCCTTTTATGCATTCTGCACTGCAATACATTTTGGTCTCCATCACCCATGGGCCTATATCCTACATGTGCCCCATCTCTGTCCCAGTCATGCATCCCCGTAATATGTGGCATGCCCATGTTTTGAATATCGTGGTTTCATGTCTCAATTTGGGGCATGGGTTTGCTAACAGTCTAAGCATGACCCGTGACCGCACACACCGGAGCAATAATGCATATCTTCTGGCTTCACTAAAAGTTTTCATAGTAAAGTGTTGGGTCCTATGGGGTGCAACCGGATCTAGAAGGGCGGGTTGAATAGATCCCCTTATCAAATATGCCCTCTTAAAAAATCATTTCACCAAACAAACTTCTGGTTTGAGCACACATAGCCAAATACAAGCTGATGTAAATAATGAGCAACTAAAGGTGAACCTGAGATAACAAATCATCAGCTTGAGCATATAGCGGAATGTGGTTAAATATCTAAATTCTACTTATGAAGATTCAGATTACATGAGAGCCTATTTGAGTGTGTGCATGTGAGCCTTTGTTCAAATAGCAAGAGTGCTGCCAAACGGTGAATGGCTCACAGTGTGAGCAGTGGATGCTCTATGTAAAAATGCACAGTAGTTTTGACAAGGATTCTGCAAGGCAATAGAGCAAAACATCCCACACTAAGAGACAGAGGGTTGCTATTAAGGAAGAGGCTTAGGTCGACGCAGCCAGGCAGTGGAGTCGACGTAGCCTTACCGCAATTATATCAGCTTGGAAGATCTGATGCATTACAAGACAGAGATCTCATCAACCCGTTGGTGTGTGTGTAAGCAATGTTAAGATGAATGAAATAAACACACCAGAAACCCTGTGATTGGAGCCTATGTTCATTCAACATGAATGCTGGTAAATGGTGGAGGCTCACAATGTAACGCCCCGAGGTCTGATCCCAAATTTTAGGTATATATATATTTTTCTTTCTCGGACCCCGATGCACTTACGTCGTACGTATCGCGGAAGCATCATTGTAAACAAACGTACATTCATTCACGTGAGAGAGAGAGAGAGAGAGAACGAAGGTTACAGGAAATGTGAGTAGACATTTCAACCATTCAATCTCCAAAAGAGTACACGTCCATTATCCCAAATGACACATGAGTCCTCATAGGCTCACCACCCCACAACCCTTCATATAATAGAAATATTCAACTGTAGCGTACCTAGACGAACTGTGGCTAGCTCTACTCCTCAGTTGCTGCCTCCTCCTCAACCTCTTTCTCTATGTCCCCTGAAAGCGTGTCACAAGGGGTGAGTGTGACGCTCAGTAGGCAACCTAATCAAACCGGGCTTATCTCGCATCTATATAATCAATTATAAGTAGAGTTCAGATGTTAACAGTAGCATAATCCATTCATCATCATCTCTTTAAGATAACTCATGTAGGAAAAATACAGATTGTTTAACTAATGTATAAGGTACCCATGCATGTAGCAAGACCCCAGTAAAGAAGTAGTTACACATTATCACATTTCCATGAGTGTTCATATTTTTGCCATTCAAGGAACTGGACAGCTGTTGCAAACACAGGAGGCCCACACACACAACCAAACGAAAGAGTACTGCGCAGACCCGGGAGCGAACTCCCACCTAGACTCTTGCTGCACGGGGCGTTACGTATCGCCGTCTCCTGGGTTCTGCGGCGTTGCGCACCGCCCTCTCATAGAATGAACCAGCCGAATCGATAGGTTTTGACCAGGGCATTACGTATCGCCGTCCCCTAGGATCTTTTACTTGCGCGAAGTAATGTATCATCGTCCCGCAGAAGGGACCGAAGTCCTACCTCACAGAATGTTGTTATTTTCCCCTCATGGCATACATATTCTTATCTTATATTTCTAGCACGATACTTATCATAACAGACATGTTTTCATGGATTTAAGGGGCTAAACATATTCACAAACATGCTTCTAACGGTTTAAGGGGCTAAACATATTCACAGATATGCTTCTAACGGTTTAAGGGGCTAAACATACTTCACAGTCATGTTCATGTTACTATATGAAGAGAACATGTTTATCCTTCTAGGCTACACATGCATAGAAAAGACTTACTTCTGCAGGTACAAAATTCTTGGGGTGCATGAATTTTTTTACAGGAAGGTTCTGCCTTGGTTTCCCATCATTTCCTATTTTTTCCAGATTTTTACGAATTGAAATGTCCTTTCAAAATCCCCTTTTCCTCGGTTTCTGGAAATTGGGTCTGCGCCCAAGTGCATCGACCTTCCCATGTTCCCTCCCAAATGTGTGTCGACCTGACATAGGCAAGACCTCAATGTGCATCGACCTTAGATAGGCTGACCCCCAATGTGCATCGACCTTGCATTGACCACTCCCAGATGTGCATCGACCTTATCAATAACTTGGCCAAACTGTGCATCGACCTTACTTAGCCTGGGGAAAAATGTGCATCGACCTTACTTAAGGCCTGGACAGATGTGCATCGACCTTACTTAGCTTGGGGAAAAATCTGCGTCGACCTTACTTAGGTCTGGATAGATGTGCATCGACCTTACTTAGCTTGGGGAAAAATGTGCATCGACCTTACTTAGGTTTGTGCAACATGTGCATCGACCTTACCTATGCATAGACCAAATGTGCATCGACCTTATCTATGCATGGACCAATGTGCATCGACCTTGCTTGGCTCCTTTCCCAAATGTGCATGGACTCTAACATATATGCTCATACTTGTACATAGACTCTAACACCTAACACATATGCTCAGACTTATACATGGACTCTAACACATATGCTCAGACTTGCACATGGGCTCTAACACCTAACACATATGCTCAGACCTGTACATGGACTCTATCACATATGCTCAGACTTGTACATCGGCTCTAACACCTAACACGTATGCTCAGACTTGTACATGGACTCTAACACATATGCTCAGACTTGTACATGGGCTCTAACACATATGCTCAGGCTTGACTGGGGGTTCCAACACACATGCTCTGACTTTGTTTTACATGTGCTCAAACCCGTTTAAGGACAGTGTCGACACTGCCAGTGCTGTGACCTAAAATTTATGATAAAAACTGAGGGACCACATGAAAATATATTTCTGGAAGGAGAATATATAAATTTGGCATAGTGGCCGGTCCCTCATACCCTTAGTCCCTCATTGAAATGTAGAAATTATTTGAAATCATTCTATTGCATAGTTGACTCCCTAAAATTTGAGATTGGGTGCCTACCTTTGGAATGTTCAACCGATTGATCCGGGGATGATATCCACACCCCAGATCCTCCTAAGCTTTCACCCCTTCGATCCTGGGATGAGATCCACACGCCAGACCCACCCAAGACCTTGCTCGCTGTCCCAGGTACTGCAGCTCAGCCCTTCTTTGCACGGCCACGGACCCTCACCTTTCTTTCTTACTCAAGAAGGGTAAAAGATGGTAGAGGGTTGGTGGAAATGGTTGCTAAAGGCCTACCACCCTTGAAACCCACCACATTATATAGTTTTCAAGCCTCCCAAGGTTCTACTCATGACCCACAAGACTTAGTCTAGCCCCCAAGGTCGCTGGCTTAAAGAGGGGTTAATGCTAAGCACCCCTTCGGGTTTGAACAAGTGTGACCCATCGACTGCTGATCATAACTGCTAGTGGCGCACTTTTCTATTGAGAATTAGGTTGGGTTATCTTCATATGAAACGAATAGGACTTCGAGATCTAACTCTGGGTTATGGTTTCATCGAATTTTATTAACTCTAGCTTAAGTTATGATTTTCACAATATTAACATTATTTCTCCTCTGTTCCAGTCGCGACCCTTCGTCTCCCTAGTCATAAATGTGAGTTGGTGCGCTTTTATGTTGGGATTTGGATTGAGATGTCTTCAGATGAAATCAAGAGGACTTCGGGATCTAACTTTGAGGCATGGTTTCATGAAATTTCATCATTCTTAGCCCGAGTTATGATTTTTGCACTTTGTCATTTATTCTCCCTTATTCCAATTGCGACCTTTTGGTAGCCTGAGGGAATTCGGGTATAACTCTAGCATCCAGGCTGTATTTGGCCTCGACCAAAACATAGAAGTTATAGCTAACAATCCCACTCATAATTATGGCCTTGGTTTTAGGTCATTCCATTAACCACGGACGAAGTTATGAATTTTCTAAGGGTTTTTTAATAGTCTGCCTAGATTTTTTTTTCTAGTTCATTGAGTTCATGGGTCCGAATTATACTCAATTGGGCCAGTGCCCAATTGGCAGTCATAACACACAATATATGCAGTGTTTGGTCAACATAAATGCAAAAAAAAAAAGCATAAGACCTTGTGAAGTGGAGATAGAAGAAATGGAGGTAATCACACAAGGACACACCGCTGCATAATGGATTTTTAAGGTGGTTCAGTCTGCAAACCTGCAGACCTACATCCACCCCTCACCAAACCAAGTGAAGCTTCACTATACGCTGCAAATGTAGCAATGGGGATAAGCCCCATGGGGACGAACCCCAACCATACAAGGAGCAAGCTCTTCACGAGGACAAGGTCCTCACGAGGACAGAGTCCTCATGGTGCTTCATAGCACCACACGGGGATGACGCCCCAACCACGCGAGGAGCAAGCTCCTCACGAGGATGAGGTTCTTACGCTACAAACGCAGCACACGAGGACAAGCCCCACCCCCCCACACACACACACAAAGGAAAAATAAGAAACACACTGCAAGTGCAGCAAGAAAACACGAGGATACAACCCCAAGCACACACACAGATATCGAGTTTAAAGTAGGAAATGAAAACATCAATCGAAGATGAAAAGCCAACTATAGCTTCTGACTAAGTCATTAAGCATTCTCTTCAAGGTTGGGATTCTGCTTCCTCAACTCACTTCGCTTTTTACCACTGGACTGGGTCGAACCAAGGTGGAGAGGCCTTCTCGCTCTTTTTCCTTTTTTCTTCTTATTTTTCTCTTCTTCTTCTCTTTTTCTTCTTCTTGGGCACGAGCTAAAGAATACTTCTTTGATGCAGTGCTTGGCCAACTTCTTCAAGGTGGCCATTGCTTCAAGGAAGGTCCGGAGCTACACCTTTGAACGTGGAGAAATCAATCTGATCCCTTTAGATCCTTGGGGAAAATTCTGGATCAGTGGATCACGGGTCTTGAGCTTGGAATAAGTATGCAGAATAGATGCAGTTTTCCGTCCAAGAAATATGTATTTGAATGGTTAGAATAAAAAAGAAAACTTTGACCAAAGGAGCCTGTAGTATCTTTAATGTTCATGGGTTGGCTTGCAGGGAGGGATGTCCCTTTCACTAGGGATATTTTCCTTTCAGACACAAGCTTTGCTGGCAAGGTGCAGGGGACAGAACTTGCAGAGAGGGTGACTTTTCCAAGGGCCTGTACTGACAGATACTTTGTCCAAAAGGTTGCTCTTGTTCACTTATGATGACATGGACAGTGTTAGTCCTAAGAGCCTCCTCCATACCTTGAAATATGTGCTTATGAAGGTTTATGTCTACATTTTATATTCTCTGGGTGACCTTCAAATCGTGTTGCAGGAGATAAGGATTTGCTTGAAAAACTTCTGGTGCGTTGACGTAGCTTTGCCCATGCGACGATGCAGTTGTTGAAGGTGGTCTTTAGGATCGCTTCTGGAAGACCCACTGCGTTGACGCATCTGATGGCCTGCATTGACACAGCCTTTGAGAAAGGTGTTTACAACGCTTCTTGGGAGAGGTCCTCATGTCGACGTCCTGACTTGGGTGTGTTGATGTAGCTTCATGGGTTCATGAGATGCTGATGAAGTGGCGTGGATGGCGTCGACACAGTGAGGGCATAGCGTCGACGCAACCTTCACTGATTTTGCTCATTTCATCTACGAAACCCATTTTTCACCCTTCTATATCTATTTGTTACCGCTAAAGGCTATTTGTCACCCAAGAAGAGCTATTTGTCACCCTTATCACTTGATAGCCGTCGCCTTCTGTTTTCTCTCTTTTGTTAGAGCTTGATGACATCGACACAATGAGGACTTGGGGTCGACGTAGCTGATGAAGACTGCTTGAAGACTTGCTGGAGATGCTCTGGAGTCGACGCATCAGTTCATATGGCGTCGATGCAACTAACAACTGCTTGGGCTTTTCTTCCTTCTGTGAGCAGTGGGGTCGACGCAGTGACACCAAGGGGTCAACGCAGCCTTGAGCTCTTGAAGTTCTTAGTTGAAATCTACTATCATCTTGATTTCCCTTTCTTTTGCCAACCAATTCTAGGTTTCTGTGCAAACCATCAATTTTATCACCTGCCTTGATTTCTGTGCAGCCAGTTACCTCGATTTCTATGCCTTTGCATCTTGAGTTTCTTTTAACCTTGGTTGACTCTTGTTCCTTTGAGAAAACACTTGCAAAGCTCCTTACTGCAATCCCATTTCGTGGTCATGGCTAATGCTGCTTCTGTTTCAAGCTTGAGCTTGCTGTTACATGACTCTTCACATGGCTTAACTTCAATGTACCATATCATATAACACCATGCGCTGACTTTGACCTGAAACATGTACATGTTGGCAACATTAAACCCATATAAGACTCATCAATGACTCTTGGTCAGATATCATCAAAACAATAGAATCAAGCATGTTCCACACATGCCCAACATAAAGGACCTGCCTTTGAGGATGGAATATATCTCATCGTCCGAGCATTTGCATATGATTTTAACAATCTCCCCGATTGAAGGTTTTACACCATTCACCACCCTTGGATCCCCATGGGCCTGCTCCTTCATGGCATGATCTCTGGAGGATCTTCCTCTGAAGGGCCGTATATTAATGGCCATAGAGTTGGCAATAATCAAATGCACATTGCAGAATTGGAAATGTGACAACCCATGGGTTAGCAGAGCCCCTCGTAGGCTAGTCCTCGGGGTTCCCTGCCCAATTTGGGATATAGGGTAGCCACTTTTGGCTCACCTTGAATTTTAGGGGCCATCTTGGGTTCTTCATGGATGAGCTTCTATTCTTACCCCCAAACGCTCTGGTCTAGGGGAGGTGCTGCCCAATTTTTCTCAGAATTTTAGACTTAAAGAAAATGGTCCAATAATAGAAGAAATGAACTGAATAAAAGATATAATGCTAAAACATGTGCATTAGAACAAAGGAGAGGCCCACATGCGAAGAAAATGAAATGTTGGCAGCAATCAAAATAAAATATCCAAAAAGAGATTAATAGGAAAAGAATTCAGTATGTAAATCACCAAACAAAAAAAACCCACGATCATATGGAGAGCATGCTTATGTATGCACGTGCATATACACTTGTATGATTTTCTGAACTCAATATAATTTGGAGTCTGCTGCAGTAGGAGTCGACTCTAAGGGGTCGACTCCCTCTTTTCTGGGCTCTGCCTGATACTTCTATGTAGCAGAGCTGCACTGGAGTCGACCCCTTGAGTCGACTCCCCTCCAGTCTGGCCATTGTCCAGTGATGATGCTCTGCTGGGAATTAAAATAGGCACTTTATGTTCATGATAAAGCTCACATTAATCCTCACAGAAATTCGATGTGCATGAGTAGAATTACTTTTTTATTCATTCTCTAGCATTGAGCAGCTCATTTACACCCTCAATGAATCATCCATGCATCATGCGTGTGACTTGAACCCTATGCATATGCTACCCATGCATGCTTGAGTGTCATGATTAGCTGGTATGTTAAATGGTGGGTTCTGGAAGGTCGGGTTACGCCCAGCCGGATACCCCCACTATGTGTGAGTACATAACTCCGCCCTTGTACTAGAAATCAGTTCATGTAAATGCATCATCAAACCCTTGCATTTTGCTACGTAGGCATTTGTAAAGCCACTACCTGTATTGTTGGCACCCAAAATATTACTATCTGGCGAGCACGACTTAGCAGTGATGAAGCACAACTGATCAGTGCGGAAAAGCCAAAGGAACCTGAAAGGAGGTCCACTCAGACTGCTGAAGCCCCAAACTACCAAATAGAGCATCAGGGACCCCATAGCTCATCATCGCGAGACGTTTGAAAAGATTTTGCAACAACTCGACAACGCTATACGGCAAGCCAAAATCAACAAACCTAACAAACTGGCATTGATCTGCTGGTGCCGAACAAACCCCACATCCCGTTTAACGAGGAGGGAAATACACCTGGTGGTCCTCCACCTGATAAGGATGCCTCCTGAAATGAAGAAATGTCCCTGGTCTCGTAAAACATGGTTCCGAAGACAATATCAGCAGAAGAACCCGAGTGACCAGATCAAGATACACATTATACCGCAAAGGTCCGTAAGAGGCCGAAAAGCAATCCAATGAGGGTGAAAATACTTTGAGTGGTCGCTCACTTGATGAAGATGCTCTCCACATCCATAGAGCAACTTGATGACACAAATAACGGTGCCAAAGGCCAAATCAGGCTAAAACCCAAGCAATCTAACAGGGGTGCGACAGGTGTTAGAAATCACTCGGAACGACAAGCCAAAGCCCGAGGACCTCCAGTTCTCCACCCCAGAGGCGTTTCATCTAGCGTGGAGCAGTACCGGATGTCAAGCTTTTGTCTTGATCAGTCCGAGGTCATCGGGGTGATGAAAAGGTTAAAATTTACCGAGACACCCTTTAGGGGGGCAAGATGAATCGACCACCCTTGCTCACCAATTGAACTGGCACAATAGGATGAATCGGCCACCCCCTCGCCACCTTGAATCGGCGAGGTGAACAAGAGGCAGGCTGGTGATCTGGCGCGCCAGGCCTTCCCTCCCGCCGAATCACCGGCGCCCCTATTTTGCCTATAAATGGGCCCATTTTGAGCGCTAGCAAAGAGGGAGACAATCAGACAAGTAGAGAATTAGAGAATTAGAGAAAAAGAGGAGGAGAGATCGAGGATAGAAAGAAAAGAGAGATCGTGGGAAGAGTGAGGGAGAGACAACTAATCTTCCTGTTCCACTGGTGTAACGGTTAGACGGAAGCCCCACTCTGATCCCCAGTTTGGTTTTTAGGTGGGTTTCCACCATAATGAAGCCCTAAGGGGATAATAGTTCTCTTTTCCTTCTCCTTCTATCGCATCCTCCCCCTTGTCTATAACTCTGTGTTTCCTTTTTTCTCTCTCTTGCATTCTATAACAGGATGATATCCACTATGGCTTCGCTTTGAAGTTAATAAAAATCTATAAAAGCCCTTCGAGGCGACATGGTTTTCCCCTCGTTTACTGTTTATGTTTATGTTTTATTGAAGGCGGTGATGAGTGTTTGAAGGAGCTTTCGATAGCTAAATACACTTAGTGTTTAGTAGTTACCCATTGCTCAGTTTGCCTCCTCTTATCTTCGTTTTCCTATTCTACATGCTCACGTCTGATCATAAAAACATATGTATCCCGATCGTGAGGAGGCCTTTTCAAGGCTACATGCTTATAATCCTTGGATCATTTGGGCAATTTCTGATATCATGTGTTGGGTCTTGCAATGGAATGGCCATTGGCCACGCCCTCATGGGTGACAGTAAGCTCATTCCCTCCCAGATGCTTTCGATGGGTCCATTTGGTTCACTTCGGTATGCGTGTCCCTAACATTTGTTCTTTCTGTACTAGTTTAGGGGTGAATGATGATAAACTAGAATGGCAGATATACAAGGGGGGGATGAATATATCTGATCCAAAGATCAACCAATTCAAAAATCCACGAGCAATTACAAACAAATGATCCAGCGAAGGAATGATTGAAGCACAACCGCTGGATAAGACAAACAAGCAGCAAGCTAACGTGTAGAACAATAGCAGTGAACTTATCGTGAAAGAATAGAGAAGTCAATAGATAAAATGCACCCTCAGTAGCCTAGTATGGTTACAGCGACCAACAACGGTACAAGGTGGAGTTATGATCCGAAGATCTCCTCATGCAAGGTATAGCTTTCCAGATAGGCTTGACCTATCCTTCTAGCCACGATCTTTTGAGATACCAATCAATCGAAGTAGAGCATGCCGAAAATGAAGTAAATCAAATCATGCAAATGGACAGATGAATTTTTAAGGTGGTTCGATTGTGATTCACAATCTACGTCCACCCCTCACTCTCCAGAGTGAGGTTTCCTTGCATAAAGTAGAAATAACAAGCAGACTCAATCTGCGACAACGGCTGATTCCATAGCTTCTCACCCAAGGGAAACAAATCCCTTATCCTTCAATCCTACACCCAGTAGAATTGAAGCACACTACGCAATGCAGCACCCGGAGGATGATCATACCTTCTTCTATCTTCACAGAAGGTACCCCGTGAATGGCACCCAGCCACTCACGAACCTAGATGTCAAAGCCTCTCTTCCTCAGCTCCAGCCGACGGGACACCGGAGATCACACTCCCTTCCTCTGAGAAAACTCAGAGGGAACTAAGAGCAAATTTTAAACGAACAGATAAGCATAATACAAATGAAATGTAGAAATTCGATAGGAGAGAAACACTAGAAAACAATATAGCTTCAGATGAAGTAGAAAACTCTTGCATGATGGCTGGCTACACTCTTTGCTTTCTTCCTCAGTCAATGAATCTCTATATCTTTTTCTTCTGGAGGAGCTCTCACTAATTTTTCTTTTGGGGAACGAAGGATTGCAGCATTCTCTCCTATTTCTCTGATCGGGGAGACTGATATTTATATAATAGGGTATCATTTTTACATGAGATTTTGATCAGTCAAAAACCATTGGTCCATGTGGAAAAGAAATGTTCCAATTATTTTCTGACCTCTCCAGAAATTATCCAAGTGAGACGAACTGTTTCCCTCCTAGAAACTGTTACCTGATTTACCCAATCATCTCATTGGTCAAGCAGCGGAGGGAATATTCTGACGGTTTTTTATCCTTCCAATAATTTTTCACGTGGATTGGATTGTGTACCAATCATTCTTTCATGAGTTCTGGCACATGATCCCAATTTTGTGCTTTGATCCTCTAAGTTTGTTTTCTTGTTCCAACGTACCTTGCCTAAATCGGTGGTCGATGCAATCACTTCATGCATCGAGGCAATGCAGCTTAAAGAGCTTTCCAGCCTAAACGCTTCATGTGATTTGTTCAAGTTGCATTGGTGCAGCCCTTGATCCTCTGACTTAGTTACCTTTATAACTCCTCACCATGACTTGGTGCGTCAGTGCGTGTACTCAGATGCGTCGAGGCAGAACTCTTGGTGCTTCAATTTTACAGACTTCCAAATTTAGGTTCTGACCTGATGTGTCGAGGCATGTGCTTTGGATGCGTCGAGGCATAATTCTTCCTTACTAGATGTGAACCGATGCATCAAGGTTGTAAGATAGCTACGTTGAGGCATTGCTTTAGATTTGATTATGTGTCTCTCGCTATGTGGATGCATCCTCTCTGATGCGTCGATGCAGAAATGTGATAAGTTGATTTGTCATTTCTACGTCGATGCAGCATTTCGATTGCGTCGATGTATATCTACAAACTTGCTTCTTTGATGGTAATTGCATCGAGGCATTGGTGGAAACTAACTTTCCCATATCTTCCTTATTCTTCATGATGTAGCTCCATCATACAGAACCACTTGCATTTAAGACTTAATTCATTAGTCAAAGAATCATATTTGTATTGACATCATCAAAACATACAAAATGCAAGAAATGAGGTTACTCTGCTTATGCATGACGTATCTGTCGTGGTTGTGGCCGTATGGCATCTCACTCATGCCTATGAGTTGTGAGGGCTTCTCCACCTCTCTCCCTCTCTCTCTCTCTCTCTCTGATCCCTGAGAGCTTATATCTAATTTCCGTCCTTTAAGGCGCCGACACTCATTTGCACAGTGATTTCCCTAGCCTTTGGGCCAATCATACAAGGGCATCATTTCGTTTGTTAAAATGCATGTAGGGGATCTTAACTTCAAAATGTCCCGTGTATACGCATCCGTGCACTCCCTTCGCATGGGAACCGGTGTTGTATACACAGAACATCACTTGGCATATGAGTCCTAAACCCCGTTGGCCAGAACATAATTTCTGTCTAGGTTTCAATAAGACATTCTATTACCAGTTACCCCGTGAATGTGTTACCGAAATATCATGTCTCTTATGCCTGTTGGGTCCATGGGTTTGCTAGTCACCACAGCATGACTCATGGCTCCTCATGCCAGGGCAACATTATGTGTTTTCCGAATTCTTCATCCGTCACAGGGACCGATCATCCCAAGGGGAGGGATACATCCCACTATCTAAATAGTTTCACAGCGTTTTTGCTTAACCATCAGTGTTTACTCTCACGATGTCTGGATTCTCTAATCACCCTCGAGACCTCGGGACTTGCCTCTTTATGGCATGGTCCACGAAGGGTCTCCTTCGAAGGGGTGAACATTCATAGCCGCTTGATCGGCGATAGCTCGAGTCCACACCTCGAAAAAAAGGCTGTGGCAACCCGTGGGTTATCGGAGCCCCTTGTAGGCTAGTTCTCGGGATTTCCACGCTCAGTTCGGGTCATGGGATCGTCGCTCTCGGCTCACCCGGCAATTAATGAGACCATCTCGGATCCTTTCATGGGTGGATATCTATTTCTCCCCCTTACAGTCTTTCGGGGCAAGGGGAGATCTGCCGAAATTCAACTAGCACCTTTCTGGCTTTTCTATTTAATTTGCTCTGCTTGCTTCGATTGAAATTGAGATCAACAATAATAATAAAATAATATATGTATTTTGTGTTAATAAATTGTTCATGTAATTTATGACATGGTGTGGTGTGTGGGTCAGCCCCGGACCATATAGAACTTGTGCTCGAGTATGAACCTCACACAAAGAGCAAACGATTGAGCCCGCCTCATTCCAGCATATAAGTGTGGAGCTAATACATTACATGGGCCATGAGGACCCTGGCATTATGATGACTCCGGCCTATAATAAAATCACATATTTTCCATGATAATTTGGAGTTTGAATAAACCAATTTTAATAAACTTAATAACACCCTGAATCTGGGGGTCATGATCCAATTTGGGCCCTTAAACCTCATCAAAACTCGATTAGAATCCGGCTACTTACCTAAGGATCATGAGCCTTGTGAACCTCCGAGTCGACCTTAAATTCCCTATGCGTCGACCCCTCTCTCTCCCAGTTGGCCCCTGCGTCGACCCCAAGTCCCTGTGCGTTGACCCCTCTCTCTCCCAGTTGGCCCCTACGTCGACCCCAAGCTTCTGTGCGTCGACCTCTCTTTCTCTCCAGTTGGCCCCTGCGTAAACCCCAAGCCCCTATGCGTCGACTCCTTTCTTCCTCCAATTGGCCTTTGAGTCGACCCAAAAGCCCCTTGGTGTCAACCCCACTCTTCCTCAGTTGGTTGTTGAGTCGACTCCAAACCTCCTGCGTCGACTCCCCTTCTACTTAATCAACCTATTGTGTTTGTAGGACTGGCGCTAACCTCTTCCTTCATAGATATCATCTATAAGAAGAGGGTAATTATTTCCCCCAAATGGACAATAATAGCTCAATGGGTGGCTTGTGTGGGGCCCGTAGTCCCTTTCGTTTGATCAAATAGAATCCCCAAGATGCGGGGCAGTCTCAGTCGGCGGCTAGCTTCATCAATAAGTGATATGGCCAGAGGCCAAGTAATCCGGCCATGGGGTGAGAAGCCAAGTGTATCGGTGCAAGGGCACCTCCCTCTACTCCAATTCACTTCGCCTACTTTCTATTTCCCCCCTCGTTGATTCACTTCGCCTCAGCGCTAATTCACTTCGCTTCCCTTCTCTCTCTCCTTTTCCGTGCCGAATCAACTAACCCTCACCGGTTCACTTCCTTTCCATCAATATGTGGTTGCTATATACGTATGTAATAAAAAAATTATAATAATGATATTGAAAATAACGATAAAAACAATATATAAAAAGGGAAGAGAGCAAATGAAAAAAGGAACAAATGAAGAAAGAAGCATATTGGTGGTAGCATAAATAATGGAACTAATGAAATAAATCCATACATACTTGCATGTGCCTACATGAATATTTATCTTTCTTACAGTGTGCTTGTCTGTTCCGATTCTTTGGTATATCAAATGGTGATCTGCAGAAGGTCAAATTAAGTATGACTGGAAGCTCTTACTAAGCGTGAGGTGATCTCCAGATCTAAGTTCTCTGCCCCGGAAGTTGACTTAATAATAGAATAAAATGTTATCGGATTGCATGCTTGAGTGCATGCCTAGATTCTGCATTGCATAACACACACTTCTTAATTCTCGCATTCATATATAAATTCATTTAGCACCGGTGGCTCTTTATCTTGGCGACTAATTAAGGGTTGTCCTTCTTTCGGAATGATGTAAACTCGTCATAGCCTTTACAGTACGGCAGACTTTGGGTCCCTACACGATCACCCACCTTCATCTGATCAGTCAGACGGTGCGCATAATAAACTCGTCACTCCGTGACTGGCACGCCTCGCGCTTAAATAAAACCCCCGAATAAATAAACTAAAATAAAAATAAAAAATAAAAAATATATTCCCACAAGTTGGCACACCCGGTGGGACCAAGTCTCCCTTCATCTCTTCGCCCAGGTAGAGGGCCTTGGGGCCTTCTCCAAGAATACTGATTATTTGCTCGTTTTGTTTCGTAGGAAGCACAATGGCCAGCGGACTAGCAGGACTCACCTTCGGGTTTCAAGTCATTGCCGCTCATGTTGAGCATGGGTACCTGGCGGTGCCCACGAGTTCGGTACTCTACCACCCGTGGTGGGGTTCCCTAGTTTCCTTGGCATCGCTTTCGTTGGCCTACTTCGGTTTAAGAAAGAAGGAGCTGAGAAGACCATCGCGGCCAGGGCCGTGGCCCCTCCAAAAGCTAGCCATCCCCGAAAGGCTACTCTGCATCACAATGTGGTCACCTGCTTCGTCCACCATGTGGACCACTAAGCCACTCCCGCCGACAACAGGGCATCATGGGAGAAAAGGAAGAATCAAAGGAGAGGAAGAGTCGTTGCTGTTCCCTAGGGCTGAATCTCAGCTTTTGGGAAATCTGTCATGATCGGCGGCGTTTGGGTGTACCTGAACGGCCGCGATGCCAAAGGGCTGCCAGACTGTATCATCCTAGCAGTACCCACACACAATGTAGTAACCCAAAAATTTAAATAACGAATATATAGCAACAACTATATAATATTAGTCATAGAATAATTATGGAGAATAAAATTTTTATATAAGAAAAATAGAAATAGCCAATGGGCCCTAATCAAGATCTGAATGTTAATGGGCTTTTGAATTCTTAAAAGGATAAAGGCAGCTAGTGGGCTTTTCGTAGGACAACCAAAGGGTTTCTGAGAGTGTATACATAAATATTATTATTATTATTACAATAGGGTCTTGGAGATATACAAAACCTTTTCACATTGACATTAGGAATTTAAAGCCCTAAAACATGTTCGAAGCTTGAATGGGCTTAGGGTTTTAGTTTAACTGGGAGCGACTGTAGATGAGGAAAGATGAGGTCGATGTATAGGAAATTAGTGTCTTGATCGAACTAGGCTTCATAGTATGATTTGAAGGGCAGGAAACCCTATAAATATGAACCCCTACGGCGATGACAGAGCCATCGTGCTCTTGCTGCTGCTGCTGGGTCTGCTGCATCGACGTCCCGTGCGTGAGGAACGTCACCTGGTGTCTTCTTCGTCTTCCTCCGGTTGAGTTCGTGCGACTATTGTCGTTACAGTTGCTGTCGCACAAAGAAGCATGGGCTTCTTCCCTGCTTCTTCCTCCTCTACTTCCTGTCCGGCTGCAGTTGCTGTTGCTGCTGCCTTTGCTGTACGTAGAAGTAAACAAGCTCTTGCTTTCTTCCTCTTCTGCCTGCTACATCTGTCTGGAACCTCTGCTACTTCTTCTTCCCATCTTCACCCGTTAAAGCGTCATAGAGGTAGGCAATCTCCCAAGCAAAACTATAAAGAACTATCATGCAAGATGAGTAGAGCATGTAGATATTCTTATGAACCTTCCTGCTACTCGTTTCCTTGGTTTTTGCACATGAAATGGGTTGTTTTTGAACTCTCTACATGATAAGGAATTTGCGACCAGAATAGTGGTCATTGATTGAAATTGCGCATGGGTCTCGGACGCAGATTCTTGAATCTACGGCTGTCTTCTAGTTGCATATTAATATGTGCCTAAGCACTTGACGTAAATTCCGTTGGCAATTGAATAATTATCAGCATGTTTAAAAATTGATATCTATGGAACCATGCTTCTGAAAATTGTGATATGCATATGAATAATTCCCCATATTTATCTCTACAATCTCATATTTCTAGTTCCTTCAAAATCCCCATAGTTTGAAACTGGCACTGTTCATCCCCTAATGAACAGTAAGTAAACGAATTAAACCCCCGATGAGTCTGTGAATGCATCAAGCGGATGCAAATCAGCCTGCAAACGTGAAAAGAAACTGCGATAGGAAGCATGTCGCCTATTGAAACCGCGCCTGTGCAGAAAGGCGCTAAATCATGTTAAAAAGAAATGAAATAAAGAAATTACGACCATACCCCAGTCGCATATTCATAAACCCGCGACTACGTGAACAGGTGATATTTCCATGTTAAAAGAAATAAGAAAGAAATAGGCGATTGTCACCCAGTCGCACATCACATAACCTGTGCCCTCTTAAGGATGCGTCGTTTCCTGTATTTCTTGTAAAAACATTGTTTATGCTGAAATTAATATGGAATTAGCGTCTAGCACTTAGTCGCTGTTCCTGAATATATTTAAATATGATATTTGATAATTAATGAATAGGCGTCTTCTGTCAAGGCGCAGTTTCCTGACTCTAGGACTGAACGCCCTTCCAGAAAGGCACTATTTCCTGGGAAAATATAAATGTAATTACTTGAAAATCATGAATGGACGGCCAGTCAGTGGGTGCCAATTTCAATGGGCCACTACTGTATGGACGTAGATTTCTGTGAGTGTTTTTCTTCGCACGTTTTCAATCGTAGACCGCTAGATCTTTGGCACCATTGTCTCATATTTGAGATGTCACACCCCGAGCCTTTTATTACAGCGGAAGACTAACTTGGGGAATCGCGAATAGCTGGCATGGTAAGCCTCTTGCAGCAAGAACGATCAGAGCGCAAGACAATCACACATAAGAATACAATCGCACAATAATTTAATCAAACTCTAACTTTATTTCATTAATAATCAAAATATCCAAATACAATAGCTTTCAACCTTTACTAATCTATCAGACTCAAGGAAAAACGAATTTACAAAGACTCAATCTAAGCATCATTGACTTTCCTAAGTCTTCACACTTAGTTTGATATAACTTTTACTCGCTCTTGGACCTGCTACTTGTATAACTCGAATCCGAATTCGTATCACTTCCATCTCCTGAAAAGATTGGAAAATAGGTAATGAGCACACTTGTCCAGTAGGTATCTCCGCACCAACATGATTAGCAATATTTAAGTAATTAGCATTTTAGAATTACACTAATCTCTGTTGCCTCTAACCTTTGCCTCAGTGGTGCAGACAGGTTAACGTCGCTTGTAGCATTTAATTCGAACGACATACCATACCAAGTGGACATCTCAGCTTTTCGCATATTGTTTTGGTTGTATTAAAGGTTCTCTTTTGGCTTAGTCCATGACTTGTGTGGCCTTGCTTTTATTAGCATCATGAGTGCATAGTCCACGACTTGTGTGGTCCTGCACAACCCCTATTAGCATTCTATCCTCAGAATGCTAAGATTTGTACTTATTTTTCTTTATTAATATACTGCTCACTTAACAAAAAAAATTAGCATTTTAGCTCTAAAGAAGTAAGGTAAAATCATGTGAATGTGATCAATGATGCGATTAAACCGAAGTAACACGATGATCATGTAAGATAGAATGAACAAGTATGAATATAACAAAAATATGATATGGCCTTTCATGAACAAGAATGTACTCTTCACTTAGTAGCAAGTACTTCGTGAATTTCTATGGAATAACATGTAACAAGTTAGAAAGTCATGTACGTGTCGTGGATCTTCACTTCACGATGCCGTGGATCTTCACTTATTTATCGAGAAAGTACTCCCAACGTAATGCGATGCCAGTAGCATCATACTCCATTGTTTATAGTATGTTTCCAACAATAAGTCGAGGGGACTAGCATAGAGCCCTTGAACAGAATCAGTGCTCGGTCCGCATCTTCAAGTATAAATCAAGCTACTTCCACGCATGTAAATAATATGGCCAAGAATGTACAATTTCAACGATAGGTTCAAGATAAAGTAATCCATCATGAGAATGCTTCTATTTGAATTAAATAATTTCAATGAACATATTAAAACTAGGTTATGCCATGAAAATAAATCGGCAGCATAACGGCTCATTTCTTAACATTTATAATTTAAGATTAAGTATCTTGAACAATATGACAAGTCTTACACCATCAATAATCCATCTAGGAACTTTGAAATATCAACCCTTGGGTCAACCTCGGGTTAAAGTACTCAAGAATTGTGACGGTCAATTAATGGGCCGTTACATGATCGTGACGGTCTATAATTAGGCCATTACAATAGATTGAATCCAGAAAGAATAATTGGACTCAGTGAATGTGACGGTTGTATATTGGACCGTTAGATGAGCCCAACGGTCTAGTACTAGGCCGTTACATAGTAAAAACCAGAAAACATCGATAGTGCTTTCTAATCAATTTGGCTTTAAAGGTACAACTAACTCGGCGTCCTAGTGGGAATCCCAGGCTCGCGGAGAATTACAGAGGCCTTGAAACCAGATTTTCTAGTCCATTGAAAGGAATATCCAATAGAGACGTCCTCAAGTTCAAGAGTATGTTCCTATAGTGTAAAAGTGTAAACTAATGGTCATATACCGGAATATATGCCATGTACTTAGAGAATTGACTCTATAGATAGAAAGAATGTGTAACAATGTGAAATCATGATAAAACTCCGTCAATACATCAGTAAAATTCATGTTTTAATACAAAAACTATAGAGTTTTAGCAATGAAATTAACATGTACTTTAAAATAACTAAAGTGCTTTAAACATACATGAATCAATTTATAAACTCAAAGTTATGAAAAATAGGTCAAAACTTAGATAACTAGGCTTATTCATAAGTAAATTTGACTGTTTTTAATTTTGTCTCGGGTTGACAGAACACAGTTAATCTGACGGTCGAACATGGGCACGTCACAGGGCTGTGACGGTTTATCGTGGAACCGTTAGAGTGTTGTAACGCTTCGGTTATGGTCCATCAGAGATAACAGAGTATCTTAAGTATAACAGGGAGTGTGACGGCTTATCATAAGGCCGTTACGTCCCTCTGACGGTCTGACTATAGGCCGTTAGAGTCCTGTTGACAGCATAAAAAGATAAAAGACTATGCCTTAAAACATGTCATGCTTTGAAAATACTTAACTAATCTAGTCATGATAAAACAAAGTATAGTCCATCTAGATGCATAGGTTGCAGTGAATGAATAAGAGAATATCTTTTATCTTCATTTAAGACTAAAGACATGCGTGTATGTATAGACTTACTAAAACATGAAATTCAAAGTCTATGATGCATGGAATCAATAAAAACCAGAGAGCTTTTATCCCTAACATGATATTCTTGCCATTCATGAGATGACCTTCCTCTTTACTGGGCTTTCAACTTCCAATTTGGGACTGCAAGACACGCCCTAATTCTTTCCTTCCAGTGAGTTTTCAGCAACTTCACGTCACTCTAACTTCTCAATCTCTTGACCTAAGGATGTGAAATTTTGAGGGTAACAAGGTGAAACTAAGGGGAACAGAAAGTTCTAAAGACACTTAGGCTAATTACCACATTTTGGTGCTCTAATCTCCTGATCTTCAATAGACTTTCGCTCAGATTCCTAGGTTGCTATGTCAAACCAGCAACTTTGGAAGCTTCAAACTTCTTGTGTAGTTGATCTCCTAGCACGAAATTTTGAGGAAGATTAGTCCTATGTATAAGGAATAAAAAGTTCTAAAGAACTTACCCGAAATACTATCTTCTTACCTTAGTTCCACGCGAGCCAATGTAAGGGTCGCGCAAATCAAAACTAGGGTCTATTTATAGGGTTTTGCTAAGGTTTGTGGATTAGATCGATTCTAGAGTCTTTGTTAAGGCTTAGATCGACTTCAGAGAGTCCTTAATACGTTTACTAGTCCTCCCATCTTGATCCCAAAGTGATAGACTAGCAAAAATCTAATCTTTTTGCTCTTTCTTCTATTCGCGGAACTTACAGAGCGTAACGGTCTAAGCTTGGCGCGTTATATGCTTGTGGCGGTCGCACGATAGACCGCTACATCCACCGTTTGCAGAATTCAACTTAATTCAAACTCTTTAATTATTTTATCTATAGAATTATCTAATAATTGAGTATGTATCCTTAAAATTCGTGAATAAGCTAAATATCCTTCTAGAATGTGGGTCAAACTTAATGGACTTGGCCTTTAAACCTTTTGGGTTTTATTTATCAAAGCTGGATTAATATTTTAACATAAATGGGCCTTATAATCAGTTTAAACTTTATAAATTTCTAATAAATTCTAGAAAATTCTTAAAATAATCTTGAAATTATTTATATAAATTTTGGGGTACTACACCCTCCCCCACTTAGAAAAATTTGGTCCCCAAATTCAACACATGGATTATATGGAGAGTGTACTTACAGTTGAATAATTCTGGGAATCTTTTTCGCATAGCTTCTTCTGTTTCCCAAGTTACTTCGGATGGCCATGATTTCTTCCATTGAATTTTGACCATAGGAATAGCTTTATTCCTTAGTTGACGCACTTCCCGATCTAGAATCTTTATTGGTGCTTGCTCGTACGTCATATCCTTCTGAATCTCTAAATTATCATAAGTGATTACATGGTAAGGATCATATACATACCTTTTCAGCATAGAGACGTGAAATACGTCATGAACTCCTGCTAATTGTGGAGGTAAGGCTAATCTATAAGCCACTTCACCGACCCTTTCGAGAATTTTAAATGGGCCAATGAATCTTGGAGTTAGCTTGCCCTTGATGCCAAATCTTCGAATACCACGACTCGGAGAAACCTTCAGATACACATGATCTCCTACTTGAAACTCCAAGTCGCGCCTTCGATTATCTGCATAAGATTTCTGCCTATCTTGAGCAATCTGTAATCTTTCTCAAATGAGCTTAATCTTCTCTAAAGAATCCCTGATAATGTCGGGGCCTAGAATTTGTCTTTCCCCTATTTAATTCTAACATATCGGTGATCTACAGCTTTTTCCATATAAAGCTTCAAAAGGTGCTATCTGTATGCTGGCCTGATAACTGTTGTTATATGCAAATTCTACCAGAGGCAAGTGATCATACCAACTTCCTCCGAAGTCAATGGCACAAGCCCTGAGCATATCTTCCACCACTTGATTTGTTCTTTTCGTCTGACCATCAGTTTGTGGATGGAATGCCGTGCTAAAATTTAGTCTGGTCCCTAGTGAATGTTGTAGACCCTTCCAAAATTGTGATGCGAATCTAGGATCTCTATCAGATATGATAGTGATAGGGACACCATGTAGCTTGACAATTTTCTTTATGTATAAGGCTGCTAGAATATCCACAGTCCATCGACTTTTTATTGGTATGAAATGTACAGATTTTGTCAATCGGTCTATGATTTCCCAGATACCGTCGTGTCCACCTCGTCTTTGGTAAACCCATAATAAAATTCATTCCTATACTTTCCCATTTCCATGCTGGAATATCTAAGGGATGTAATTTACCTGCGGGTCTAAAATGCTATTCCTTTACTTGTTGACAAGTGAGACAGTGAGACACAAAATCAGTTATTTCCCTCTACATATTGGGCTACAAGAAATTCTTTTAAGATCTTGATACATTTTGGTACTACCAGGGTGAATGGTGTACTTGGACTTATGTGCTTCTTCTAGGATCAGTTTCTTCATATCCTCATGATCTGGTACACATATTCGGCCCTTAAATAGCAATCTTCCGTCATTGGAAATAGAAAAATCCGGCCTTTGTTCTATGTTGGCTTTAATCTCCAGTAATACGGGATCATCATTTTGCAGCTTGACCAGATCTTCGATTAGTGTAGGTTGAGCTTGAATATTAGCGATGAAACAATCTTCTTCCTTCATGTCAATATCTAAGTTCAACTGAGCAAATTGAGGAATAATATTTGTCATACTAATCATGAGACTTGATAACTTTCCCATTAGTTTTCTGCTGAGTGCATATGCTACAGCATTAGCCTTGCTAGGATGATATTGAATAGCAAAATCAAAGTCTTAGAGATATTCTAACCATCTCCTCTGTCTCATATTTAACTCCTTTTGATAGTATAAGTATTTCAAGCTTTTATGGTCCGAGTAGACCATGAATTTCTCTCCATAGAGATAATGACGCCAAATTTTTAAGGCGAAAATGACAATAGTAAATTCCAAATCATGCACACGATAGTTTTCCTCGTGGCGTTTCAACTGTCTTGAAGAATAACAGATTACCTTTCCATTCTGCATGAGGACGCACCCTAAGCGTCCGTATATACTTCAAATCCACCACCTTCCACCGGTAGTGATAGAAT
Organism: Amorphophallus konjac; assembly: GCA_022559845.1. Lineage (NCBI taxonomy): Eukaryota > Viridiplantae > Streptophyta > Magnoliopsida > Alismatales > Araceae > Amorphophallus > Amorphophallus konjac. Next base: position 149,386,037 of record CM040119.1, read on the forward strand.
AGGAGCTGTAGTAAGATGGTTCTTAAGAGTTTGAAAACTCTTTTCACATTCCTTTGACTAGACAAAATGATTTTCTTTTCTTGTGAGTCTCATTAAAGGAACCATAATTTTTGAGAAGTCCCTAATGAATATTCTATAATAACCAGCTAGACCCAGAAAGCTCCTTACTTCTGATACAGTCGTTGGCCGGCTCCAGTTTCTGACAGCTTCCACTTTAGAAGGATCCACATCGATACCTTCTTTTGAAATAATGTGGCCTAGGAATGAAACTTCCTTGAGCCAGAATTCACACTTGTTAAGCTTGGCATAGAGTTTATGTTCTCTAAGTGTTTGCAAAGTTATCCTCAGATGTTCTTCATGTTCCACTTTTGTTTTGGAATATACCAGGATGTCATCAATGAAGACAATGATGAACTGGTCCAGATATGGCTGGAAAATATTGTTCATAAGTTACATAAATGCTGTTGGGACATTTGTTAACCCGAACGGCGTTATCACGAATTCACAGTGGCCATAACGACTTCGAAAAGCCGATTTATAAATGTATTCTTCTTTAATTCTAAGCTGATGATAACATGGCTTGAGGTCTATCTTGGAGAAATACTCTACTCCCGAAAGCTGATCAAAGAGCTCATCAATACGCGGCAACAGATACTTATTTTTCATTGTGAGTTGATGCAGTCGCCGGTAGTCTATGCATAGCCTGAGAGTGCCATCCTTCATCTTGACAAAAAGAACTAGCGCATCCCAAGGGGATGTGCTAGGTTTGCTGAAACCCTTATCTAATAATTCTTGCAACTTCCTTTTTAGTTCCTTAAGTTCCGTGGGGGACATCCTGTAAGGGGCTATAGAAATAGGTGCTGCTCCTGGAATGAGTTCAATGGTGAAGTTTACTTCCCTCTCGGGTGGTAAACTAGGTAATTCGGATGGGAACACATCTGAGAACTCATTTACAATAGGGATGTCTGCTATGATGATTTCTTTGGACTCGGTAACAATGACAGAAGCAAGAAAAGCTTCACATCCTCGCGAGATAAGTTTGCAAGCATGAAGAGAAGATATGATAGTGGGATGTTTCCTATACTTGATGCCAAGGAAAGAAAATCTTGGAAGACCGGGTTTTCGAAAGGATATAATCCTATTTCGGCAATCAATATCAGCATCATGCTCTATAAGCCAATCTACCCCTAAAATGGCATCATAACCTTTCATGTTAAGGCATACTAAATTTGCGAGGAGATTGTGATTTTTCACTATTATCTCACTATCAGGATAATACTCGGTAAGCTTTGTTCTAGAATCTAAAGGTGTAGTAATAGCAAGATCGAAGGTAAGGGAACTGATGCAATTAGTAATGTTTTTGCAAAAGTAGTGGAGATAAAAGAATGAGAGGCACCAGTATCAAACAACGTAAATGCAGGACGGGAACAAATTTGAAGGGTACCTGAGAGAAATAACAAATTGTTAATTCTCATGGAATTAGAAAGAGATTAATCTTAAAACTAATTAACTATCCTTTCCCGGGCTCTACCTAATTCTCGCATGGGTGAGGAAATTTCTTCCTTAGTTCATAGGTAGGGGTCCTTAAACCTTGGACTTATCCAAGGACATGACTCTTTTTCATAAGTCCTGAGACTTAGGCTCTGATACCAACTTAACTGTCACGCCCCGAGCCTTTTCTTACAACGGAAGACTAACTCGGGGAATCGCGAACAGCCGGCATGGTAAACCTCTTGCAAGCAAGAACGATCAGAGTGCAAGACAATCACACATAAGAATGCAATCGCATAATAATTTAATCAAACTCCAACTTTATTTTATTAATAATCAAAATATCCAAATACAATAGCTTTCAATCTTTACTAATCGATCAGACTCAAGGACAAAGGAAATTACAAAGACTCGATCTAAACATCATTGACTTTCCTAAGTCTTCACTCTCAGTTTGATATGACTTTTACTCGCTCTCGGACCCACTACTTGTATAACTCGAATCCAAATTCGTATTACTTCCATCTCCTGAAAAGATTAGAAAATAGGTAATGAGCACACTTGCCCAGTAGGTATCTTCGCATCAACATGATTAGTAATATTTAAGTAATTAGCATTTTAGCTCTAAAGAAATAAGGTAAAATCATGCGAATGTGATCAATCATGCGATTAAACCGAAGTAACACGATGATCATGTAAGATAGAATGAGCAAGTATGAATGTAACAAGAATATGATATGGCCTTTCATGAACAAGAATGTACTAGAAAGTCATGTATCAATCAAGAATGTACTCTTCACTTAGTAGCAAGTACTTCGTGAATTTCTGTGGAATAACATGTAACAAGTTAGAAAGTCATGTACGTGTCGTGGATCTTCACTTCACGATGCCGTGGATCTTCACTTTTTTATCGAGAAAGTACTCCAAGTACAATGCGACGCCAGTAGCATCATACCCCATGGTTTATTATAGTATGTTTCCGATAATAAGTCGAGGGGACTAGCATAGAGCCCTTGAACACAATCAGTACTCGGTCCGCATCTTCAAGTATAAATCAAGCTACTTCCACACATGTAAACAATATGGCCAAGAATGTACAATTTCAACGATAGGTTCAAGATAAAGTAATCCATCATAAGAATGCTTCTATTTGAATTAAAGAATATCAATGAACAAATTAAAACTAGGTTATGCCATGAAAATAAATCGGCATCATAACGGCTCATTTCTTAACTTTGATAATTTAAGATTAAGTATCTTGAACAATATGACAAGTCCTACACCATCAATAATCCATCTAGGAACTTTGGAATATCAACCCTTGGGTCAACCTCGGGTTAAAGTACTCAAGAACTGTGAAGGTCAATTAATGGGCCGTTACATGATCGTGACGGTCTATACTTGGGCCGTTACAATAGATTGAATCCAGAAAGAATAATTGGACTCTGTGAATGTGACGGTTGTAGACTGGACCGTTAGATGAGCCTGACGGTCTAGTATTAGGCCGTTACATAGTAAAAACTAGAAAACATCGATAGTGATTTCTAATCAATTGGGCTTTAAAGGTACAACCAACTCAGCGTCCTAGTGGGAATCCCAGGCTCGCGGAGAATTATGGAGGCCTTGAAACTAGATTTCCTAGTCCATTGGAAGGAATATCCAATAGAGACGTCCTCAAGTTTAAGAGTATATTCCTATAGTGCAAAAGTGTAAACTAATGGTTATATACTGGAATATATGCCATGTACTTAGAGAATTGACTCTATAGACAGAAAGAATGTGTAACAATGTGAAATCATGATAAAACTCTGTCAATACATCAGTAAAATTCAGGTTTTAATACAAAACTATAGAGTTTTAGCAATGAAATTAACATGTACTTTAAAATAACTAAAGTGCTTTAAGCATAAATGAATCAATTTATAAACTCAAAGTTATGAAAAATAGGTCAAAACTTAGATAACTAGGCTTATTCATAAGTAAACTTCACTATTTTTAACTCTGTCTCGGGTTGACAGAACACAGTTATTCTGACGGTCGAACATGGGCGGGTCACAGTGCTGTGATGGTTTATCGTGGAGCCGTTAGAGTGTTGTAACGCTCTGGTTATGGTCCGTCAGAGTTAACAGAGAATCTTAAGTATAATAGGGAGTGTGACGGCTTATCGTAAGGTCGTTACGTCCCTCTGACGGTCTAACTATAGGCCGTTAGAGTCCTGTTGTCAGGAAAGTAAAAGATAAAGACTATGCTTTGAAAACATGTCATGTTTTGAAAAGACTATAGGCCGTTAAATTCCCTCAAGGTAGCTGAGCTAGTTGTACCCTAAAAACTCTGAACACAAGATTGTCATGACACATGACACCCGGCCATCATAGAGCGTTATTTCTGACGTTCTGTGAGAAATCTGTCACTACCTGGAAATAGCGACCAGCCAGTTGATGCCAATTAAAATGAGCGACCATGTATATGGACGCCAATTTCTTCGTACCTTTTTCTGTTCACATAATTAGAGACCCTGCAATGGGCGCTATTTCTGTAATCGATGGCAGCTTGAGTGGACGCCAATTACCTAGATTTCCAGATTGTCATGGTTTCATGTATGATCCATCGTCATGCTATCTTGTCTAAAGTTCTGTCCTTGGACTCTATGTTCCGTGAATCTACCTTAATGTTCCTACATGCTTGATCCTTGGAACTCTTTGGCCATTAATTGAAGTGGAATTGGTCTAGAAACAAAAAGGGGCTATGGGTCCAAATAAATGATACTCAATGCTAGAAAGAAAGTGACGGGGTCTAGATCTGATCCCATGGGCGAGACAAAGTCTAAACGTGTGCTAGTATCATGATTGATCGGGTAAGGCATTGCACCAACCAAAAGCAAGATTGATCTATGACCTTCCACAAGTGATTGTCATTATTCAAATGTTTGAACTCCTATATAAATGTGGCCAATCCCATGAAGTGATAGATACGTGGTATACTCTAGTGAAAGTGAATGCGTTATTGAAATGCTTGTTATTGTCTCATCATGAAGCTCTCGAATACCTTATGGAAATACTTGTTATCTCATCATGAATGTCCTTGAAATTATCTCTCGTCTATCTATTGTCCTATATAGCTTTCGAAATAGTCTCTGATTTGTCGATCTATCTCATGCCATTATATATATTGATTATTGTATACCAGAGGCATGATCTGCATATGCTTGTTAACTTGTTAATTACTTAAAGCTAGCTTGGAGCTTGAGATATAAGACCTACTGAGCATTCGCTCACCTAGTGTTTTCTCATATTTTTCAGGTAATAATAACAATAAGGAGAAGAACGGTCAAGATGGGCAAGGGCAAGAGTGAAGAGAGCTCTGACAAATCTAGATGAACTGCCTTGTCTTGTTGTCTTTTGTTTTATGTCAAGTCTAGTTGAGAGTCCAATGTAATTTTCCTTTATTGAGTCTTTCTAGTGGAGTCGAAATTATAATAGACTTATATTTCAAATAAAATTTATTTTTGTCTAATTATGTTTTGGCTTATGGCTATGCTCTGATTGACATGACTGTTTAACTACCACGTTCCTAGTAACATGCGCTCCGCTGCTATCGGTTCGGGGCGTGACAGAAGGTGGTATCAGAGCCTAGATCCCTAGGTCATTATGTCCAAGTTATAGATCGAGTTGTCCTTGTCAATTATCCTAGAGGAATCCCGTGAGATTGGGTAGAGCTATGGGCTAACCAATAAAACGTCTCATCTACGTTACATTAATGTCAAGATGTGAGAAATAATTACTTTAAAACTTATTTTGTAGGCTAAGATGGCTGCCGAGCGTGCTCAGGGGAGGGAGATGCAGCGTACTGTACAATGTTTAACTCAAGCTTTACAACATGTTGCACAAGGTGGAGCTCAACATGGAGCCGGGGATTTGCACTGAGGTTTCCAAAAAATGAATCCCCCGATGTTTGGTGGGTCAACTGACCCGAATGAGGCCGAAAATTGGGTACGAGAAAAAGAAAGAACCTTCAAGGTTATGCAATGTACCGATCAAGAGAATGTCTTATTAGGGACCTATCAATTAAAGAGAGATGCCCGAGCATGGTGGGAATCCGGGAAGCAATCTTACCCAACGACCAAGTGACATGGGATGAGTTTCTTGAAAACTTTAATGAGAAGTATTTCTCGGAGAGGATCCGAGAGAAGAATGCGATGGAATTTGCATCATTAAAGTAACATAGTTTGTCGGTAGCGGATTATGAAGCAAAGTTTTCTAGAGTAGCCCGATATGCGCCACATTTAGTTGGCACGAAAAGGATGAGAGCAAAAAGATTTATGAATGGTTTAAAGGTGTAGCTTATTCATCAATTAGCCCCATTAGAAATTCAAACTTATGTGGAGATGGTCAGGAAAGCGGAACTATTAAAGGATGCCTGGACATGGCTCAACGAATAAAAGGAAAAATCACCAAGAAAGAGTTAGCAAACGAATCCAAGAGTGGGGAACCCATGAATGGAAAGAAGAGGTCCATTGGAGGTAATGGTTCCTGGAAAGATAAGAAACCCCAGAACGAAGAACACCAGGTTGTTCCGGCCAAGGAAAAATATGAACATAACAATAAAGGAGGGCACAAACTGGAAGAGTGTTGGTATAAACTTGTGAAGTGCATCCGTTGTGGAAGTGGAAATCATAGAATTGCACGTTGTCCTCTTGTGAAGGAGCAAGCGCCGCGGGAAAAGCAACAAGATGGACGAAAGCGGCAAGGTAGGCTACAAGCATTGGAAGGTAATTCTAAACCTACCTCTTTTATAAATTGTACGATTAGATATAATGATCTTAGTACTTAGTATGTTATGAGAATGGATCTAGCTAGAATATATGTTTTTGAATATGGTGATTTACCCCACTACAATGGAAAGAAGATCGTGTGAATTTGGAGACCAAATTCTTTTAAGTGGGGGAGGGTGTAGCAACCCAGAAATTTAAATAAAGAATATATAGCAACAACTATATAATATTAGTCATAGAAAAATAATGGAAAATAAAATTTTGATGTAAGAAAATTAGAAATATCTAATGGGCCTTAATCAAGATCTGAAGGTTAAACCTATTAGCTAAAACTGTTTATAATTCAAAAATATATAGTTAATGGGCTTTTGAATTCTTGAAAGGATAAAGGCAGCTAGTGGGCTTTTCGTAGGACAACCAAAGGGTTTTTGAGAGTGTATACATAAATATTATTATTATTACAATAGGGTCTTGGGGTTTTACAAAACCTTTTCACATTGACATTAGGAATTGAAAGCCCTAAAACACGTCCGAAGCTTGTATGGGCTTTGGGTTTTAGTTTAACTAGGAGCAGCTGTGGATGAGGAATGATGAGGTCGATCTATAGGAAATTTGTGACAACCCAGTCTCTAGATATCGAGTAAACCCGATACCACTTAGATTCTGAGAGGCCTCCCAAGAGCGGAAAAGCTCCAAAGGGATAGAAAGATATGTGAGAGTACATTGAACTTCCAGATAAAGCAGTAAGCAATTAAATTTCTATGATCAGGATTGCTAAAATAGTAGAAATAAAATTACATTTTCTATAACAATTAAAACTAACAGAGCTAACAGAGTCCAATCCAACAAAAGTATAGTACAATAGGAAAGAGAACGTACTCTCAAGTTGGGGGAAGCCTGACACTAGCAAATGCTGGCAACTAATAACCACGAACTGCAACTCCAAAGCACGAGGAAGAACAGCTACACCTGAAAAGTCAGGGGTGAGCGTCGTCTCACTGGCTTAGTAGGGATCTCGCAGAACCCTACCATAAAACAACGCAGTAACAACAGTGCTAACAAGTAAAGCAAAGCAGTAACAGGAGTAGGAACAACAATAAAAGCAAAGAGGAAAGCCGTATTGAACAGAAACACGGCAACCGATAGAACCTCGGCCCTCTAAGCTACTCCAAATAGCAATAGAAAGGCGAACCCCGATCTTACAAAGTCAGGTGTTACTGATCCATTGTCAAATCGTTAAACCCATATCGCGAAGGCCTACAGAAACAGGCAAAGGCCCTACAAAAGACCTACACAGCAAAAGGTACAGTCACGACTCTGCTATCGTGCACCTACACTGTCTATGGGTAGAACTACGGTAATTCTCTACCGATCTCACCGTCGTGTACGCTACATGACTCATCGAAGAACCACGCGAGTCACGAAAGCCACAAGTCATCGTGTCATGTGATAGAAGTACCTCCTCACTAGAAGAACAGCCACATGCGTCCACTGACGTCTTACACTGCGCCACAAGTATCTCCACACGCCTGGAATGGCAGTAACTGAGACACTCAACAAGAACCAAGTACCAAATAATGAGTGACTAGTCAGGGTCACGCCCGTCGGCGCTCGTGCAATGCCCTTGACCACGTGTGCACACACAAGCCCAATATCTTGTGATTTTCCCCCTCCCATAGGACTCTCACAGCATGTGATGCGGGACGGACACGGGGACCGACTCTACGTGGTATGGACCTCGGACTCTAGATGCGGACACGACCAGTAACACATGATGGGAGAGACATTAGGCCTGACACGGAGAGCTCTATGGGCTATACGTCGCTAACAGAACGCAAGCTCACTCGTCGTCCCAAGCGAGGGAAACGCGGATCGTGCGCGGTTGAAGAACCGGCAGAGTTCAAGATAGTCAGACTCACTTCCGGACTCGGATCGAGTCACGGGACGGGTCACTCTCATACTCATAGCAGTGACATGGACACACGGGCTAGTACCTATCGCTCTCGGCAGCGGCAAAAGACCATATACTAGCTAAGCAAATGAACGCCAAGAGGTTCGGACCATTACCTCCACGCACCCGGCGTGGCGAAGATAACCCCGGCCGAATCACGGACTCCCGGTCAACAATTATTACAGCAATACACTAAGTCGACCCACTCCACGCAGGGAGGTAAAAGGTCACATGTGGGGTCCGGGGATCACGCAACTCGGGTTGACGGGCAGCATCTTGATGTCGCCCGGCGGTGCCGAACTCCGCATTTTCGTGCTTTCCGAACGGCGGCTTCTACGGGCCCGTGGGGCCCATGGACGGCGCTGTCCTCCGAATCTGCGGGGGTGGGACCCACTGTGATGGGGGCCCCTAGTGGCACGCCTCCACGGACGGCGGTCGGCCGGGAACACCGATCGGGGGTCGATCGGCCCCGATTCCCAACTCTTGACCAAATTACCAACGGATTTTGCTTGCTGTTTTCCGGCGCGCGCTCCGGTGAAAACGGCCGCTGCGATCAATCCCGACGTCGGATCGGGATGCATGAGCTATCGTTGAAAAGCTCTCTTCAAATTCTTCAATCTAGACCCAGAGAGATCTACTGGATCTGGTCGGATCAGAACTTTAGTGAATTTGCAAGTCCCTGTTGTACAGTAACCGAAATCTCATATCTGTAGGGAATTTGTCTGAGAACTACCGTTGACTGCCTAGTGGACCTCCGATTCAGCTCTTGAGTTCTTCATCAAAGTTATGGGATTTCGGACAGGGAAGACAGGGATATTTTTTGTGGACTGATTGGAGGTGGCTATGATTTGTTATGATTTGTTTACTGGAGGGTGGTCGGATCTGGGAACAAGTGAACAGCACTGTAGCTAGCTCTGAGATCGATTTTTGACAAATATGAGATGGCCTCACAAAAATTCAAGAAAATTTTGGGATGGTGGGGTTGGTGGAAGGAACTCCCAGTACAATTGGGAGGTTAAACAAAAATCAGAAAGAGGCCCGAAACCTGGAAACACAGGGCGGATGGAAATGGAAACAGACAACAGACAGATCTGAAAATTAAGGTTGGACGAAAATGAAAAACTATCAAATGGGATCTTTATGACCAACCAAATTTTTTGGGACGTGCTTGACACCTCTGGAACATCCCCTAAAATCCCCAGGTCGATCTGAGCTCGTGGCTGACACAGAGAATTCGTGGAAGCTGCTGTGGTCGGATGAAGGCAGAACTCCGGCGATCTCGACGGTGATGCGATGGCGGCTCGTGGCGGCGGCGACCGGAATGATAAGGGGAGGAGTCACACCTCCAGAGGGAAGCCTTCACAGCTTCAAGGGGGAGAGGGAGGAGAGAGGAGGGGGGCGCACCAGCCCTTGCTCTTGGAATTAGTTTGATTCAAATGGCATTAATTCATCAAAATGGGAAATTACAAGTATTTATGTGTTACATCTCACATCCATTGTCCACCGTTGGATCTAGGGGATGGGAATGGGTGGCCTGGATTGAGTGTGACACACACACACAAAATACAATAAATATTTAAGGGGGGGCGGCCCTTGGACCAAGGGGAGTGGGCTTGACTTGGTAGGTGGGGTGGGTGGCCAAAATGTGGACTTTCCAAGCCACTTGTCCCCCACTTGGCCCACCCTTCTAGAAGCCTCCATGTGGAAGGTTGACTGACCCCACATGGGACCCTAGGCTGAGGTGGCTCAATGGGATGGGGCCTGGGGGGCCCGTGGGGCCCACGGGGTCCAAATTGCACATAAGCCCCTCTTACAATCAAAATAGCAAACCGAATACAACGAAATAAACACAAATTACACACATAAAGTCTAACTAAATATGATAAATGGGGAGGCTCAAGGCACTCCTCCAGGCTGTCTCCGAGCTAGATGGACGCTGAGGAGCCTCGAGTCGTGCTCCGTGTGCGGTACCGGTGGCTCGGCGTATCACGCCGCTCAACTGCTCGGGTGTCCGCACCAATTCTCCACGGGTGGGAGAAACTCGACCCTGTCGAGTAAGGGTCTGCATCGCTCCTGTATCGCTCCAGAAGGTCCGGATCAATCTGCTGCAACTCCCCATGTGTGATCCATGTGTCCTCGGTAGCAGGCCGTCCTCTCCATCGCACTAGGTAGCGCGGGTAGGATCCACTCCTGGTAACTGTCACCTGCTCATCCAGTATATGATCTATATGCTCACGCTGCCGTAACAACGGGGCTGGAGGTGGACACTCAGGTGTGGGATCACTCACAAGGGGAGGAGATGGCTCGAAAGTCTCACTAGGGATCACCGCTGGGTCCCTATATGCAACTAGATCCGATACATTGAAAGTAGAGCTTATATTCCTCGGGCAAGTCCACAACGTACACATTGGATCCAATGCGTTTCAACACTCTGAATGGACTGGCTCCGCGAGCTTGCAACTTCTTAACGGTTCCAGAGGGAAACCGTTCAGGTCTTACCCTGATCATGACATATTCGCCCTCTTGGAACTCTCGGTGGTGTCGGTGGGCATCGGCTAACTCCTTGTAACATGCATTGCTGGCCTCAATGTGACGACCGATGTCGTCATGCAAACTCCTAACATGCTTAGCAAACGACTCGGCCGACTCCGACACTCTAGCATGGATAGGCATGGGGACAAGGTCAACGGGTTTCCTAGGCCTACGACCTGTGACAATCTCAAATGGACTCATGCCGGTAGACCTATTCACCGAATCATTATATGCAAACTCGGCCATGGGTAGAATGAGATCCCAATCCCCAATGCGGTCCCGAACAAGACACCTCAAAAGGTCTCCCAGACTCCTATTGACCACCTCAGTCTGACCGTCTATCTGGGGATGATATGCAGTGGAAAACTTGAGGTGCGTACCCATCATATGCCATAGTGTCTTCCAAAAGTAGAAAGTGAATCTAACATCACGGTCAGACACTATAGTGCGAGGCAACCCGAACTTGCACACCACATGCGTAAGGAAAAGGCGGGCTACCCTCGAAGCATCCGAAGTCTGCGAGCAAGGAATAAAGAGGGCCATCTTCGAGAAACGGTCAACCACCACATAGACCGAATCATGCTTCCTTGAGGTACGTGACAATCCCAAAACAAAGTCCATGCTAACATCCTGCCACGGGACATCAGGCACGGGAAGAGGCGTATAAACATCGGAGCTTTGCTTCTTCATCTTGGCCGTAGCACAGGTACGGCACTGAGCCACGATGTTAGCAACATCGCGCTTCAAGCTCGGCAAATAAAATCGATGCTCCACTGCCTCAATAGTCTTGTTCCGACCAAAGTGGCCGGCTAGACCTCCCGCATGTAGTTCCCACACTAAGAAATCTCGAACTGAAGTTCGGGGAACACATAGCCTGCTACCTCGAAAGAGGTAACCCTCCTGAAGCACATACTCATCAAGGTCTCTCGAGGGTCCGGCCTGGAGAGTGGTAAAAATCTGACCGAAGTCAGGACAATCAACATAGGCCTCCTTCATCTTCTCTAACCCTATGACCTCGGCACTCATAGTGGTAAGCAAACATGCTCACCGACTCAAGGCATCAGCCACCTTGTTTTCCACTCCAGCCTTATGTTTAAGCACAAAGGTGAACTGCTGGAGATACTCGACCCAACGACTGTGACGCGAGTTCAGCTTCTTTTGGGAGTGGAGATAGCTCAACGCCTCGTGATCGGAGTATAGGACAAACTCCTGATGTAAAAGATAGTGCCTCAAATGCCTAAGAGCCTGAACAACTGCGTAGAATTCTTTATCATATGTGGAATATCGCAGCTTCGCGTCATTCAGCTTCTCGCTGAAATATGCGATCGGGTGGGACTCCTGACTCAAAACTCCTCCAATTCCCACGCCCGACGCATCACAAGAGACCTCAAACACCTTCGAGAAATCAGGCAGTCAAAGGATAGGTGTCTGGGTCATGCGCTCCTTGATGTCCTTGAAGGCGGCAGATGCGGCCTTCGTCCATACAAATGTGCCCTTTCAGATACAATCCGTGATCGGGACGGTGACGGAGCTAAATCCGCGGATGAAGCGACGATAGAACGTCACATGACCATGAAAGCTGCGGACATCATGAACGGTACGGGGTTCCGGCCACTCAACAATGGCCCAGACCTTCTCCGGATCGGCGGAGACCCCCGTACTCGACACAATGAAACCCAAGAAGGTAAGCTGAGATGTCATGAAGGCATACTTCTGTGGGTTCGCAAACAGCTGCTCTCGCCGAAGAAGTAGACAGACCTGCCGAAGGTGGTCCAAGTGGTCCCCGGTGGTGCGGCTATAGATAAGGATATCATCAAAATACACCACTACAAAGACTCCAATGAAAGGTCGAAGGACCTGAGTCATGAGCCGCATGAAAGTGCTAGGGGCATTGGTCAACCCAAAAGGCATGACCAACCACTCATATAGACCGTCCTTGGTCTTAAATGCGGTCTTCCACTCATCACCTGGCCTAATCCTCACCTGATGGTAGCCACTCTTAAGATCGATCTTCGAAAAGATAGTGGCACCTACCATCATGTCTAGCATGTCATCAAGGCGGGGAATAGGGAACCTGTACTTCACGGTGATTTTGTTGATGGCACGACTATCAATGCACATTCTCCACGTGCCATCTTTCTTCGGGGTGAGTAATGCGGGTACAACACATGGACTCATGCTGTCCCGAACAGACCCTCTCTACACTAACTCATCGACCTGCCGTTTAAGCTCGGCATGCTCCGTGGGACTCATGCGATAATGAGGAAGGTTGGGCAAAGAAGAGCCCGGAACAAGGTCGATGGCATGCTGAATATCCCGCATAGGTGGGAGTCCCTCGGGAAGCTCATCGGGAAAGACATCAGCATACTCCTGCAGAATGGGAACAACCTCGGGTGGGAGCTCACCCTCGGAGTCCCGCTCCACCTCTCGGACCGTAATGGCAAACACCGGACAGCCCTGACTAAGCTCCTGCTCCATTTCCCGGGAGCTAATCATCATCAATCTCCTCGTCGAGGGCCCTCCTGGGCCAGAGGTAACGGTCATAGCCCGAGCTGGGGATGGGGTACTAGGCCCGGGAACGGAAGGCTTCGGAGTACTAGGGCCAGTAGGACCCCTGACTGATGGGCTCCTGGGCCGAACGGGTTGGAGGGTGACCAGCTGGCCAGCGTGGTCGAAGGTACAGGTGTTCGACCGGCCATGGAGCGTGGCATCCTGGTCAAATAACCACGGCCTACCAAGAATGATACTGCCCACTTCCATGGGGAGAACATCACACCAGATCTCGTCACGATAGGAGTGGAGTTGCAGCGGGACCAAGCACCGCAGCCTGACCGAAATGGAAGTGGTATCCACCCATGAAACCTGATAGGGACAAGGATGGTCTATGGGTGTGAGACCAAGACAGGCGACAGCATTCGTGGAGATTGCATTGATACAACTCCCGCTATCGATGACCACCTTGTAAATTTGCTTTCCCAGCCTACAGAATACATGAAGGATAGTAGTCCGACGCCAATCATCACTGACCTGCGGCTGGGTGAGGATACATCTGACGACCCCCACGTGGGTATCGTCCGAATGCTGGGCATCCTGGGCCTCACCTCCCATCTCATAGTACTCGTCAGCTAGCTCTTCATCTGCCTCATAGCTGACTAACTCGAGGCCCGTAGGGGTGGTATCCTCGGCCTGTGTGTCCCCAATGTGAAGAGATGGGCGGGTGGGACACTGGTTGGTGAAATGGCCAAACCCATTGCAGCGATAACACTGCTGCCGTGATCCACTAGGCTCCCCAATCATAGGTCCCTTACCTTTATCCTCCCGACGGATAGGAGGTGTAGGCAACAAAGGACGTGCAGGAGGTGCGGGTGCCGGTGGACGGGCTGTGGGTGGGGCCGTTAGATGCTGGGGACGAGGAAGGTCCCTCGGGGGTGGAGGACGAGGCCTAGGAGCAAAGGGCTCGGGGCGAGCGGGCTCCTGAGGTCGAGTCATGGGGGGCCTCGGATACGTGCCAGATGAGCCACGGGGCTCGTCACTACGAAGGGGAAAGGAGCCCAACCGATGGGGTGACTCGAACTCGGCCTCGAACTGCTCCAATTCGAGAGCGATCTGATATGCCTGCTCCAAAGTGGTTGCATTGCGGCGAAAGAGTTCATATTGATAATTGGGCCGCAAACCTCTTCGAAAGCGGGATATAGTCATGGTGCTCTCTTTTGTGACCCCACATCGTAAGTAATACTAATCGAACTCGACGGTGTACTCGATCACGGATCGGTTCCCTTGGGAGATGCTTTGCCACTTGTCTATAAGACGTTGGCGATATGAGAGGGGAAGGTATTTCTCCCTCAATTTAATTTTCATATCATCTCAAGTACCGATTTGGGGTTGACGTCGCTGATTGAGCAGGCTCTCCACATTGATCCAATAAGTTTGGGCCTGCCCTTGCAGCTTCATCTTCGTGTATCGGATTCTTCGGTGGTCCGTCATCTCAAACCTCTCGAAGTACCGGCCCATGCCGGCCTCCCAATCTAAATACACCCTAGGGTCCAAGGACCCGCTAAAGGTGGGAGGGTCCGCATGCACACCCCTAAGGATGCGGTCGTCATCATCATCATCACGATTCCGTCGTTGATTCCGACGACCATTTCCCCCCTAATCATTATCGGAGGCATAATCATCCACTATAGGCGCCTGTTGCCTCCCGACATCCTCCACTTGAGCCCTTGGCACGGCGGGTGGCTGTGCCGGCTCTTGTTGGCCGTTTGTCGGCGCGGGTTGCGCCGCTACTGGGCCCCTCTCTAGGACAGCGATCCTCCCAACTAAGCCCTGGATGGACTGATCCGAACTCTCGGCCCGATCCTCGAGGGCTTTCATCCGCCCTTCTAGACGCGTTCCTATGCCACCCATACGAGTACTAAGACCATCCATACGCGTGTCAAGACGCTCCATAATGGCTCGGAACATCTCGGCCGTTGAGGACTCATCGGAGCTACGGGCTCGGGAGTCCGCCATAGGTGGTGGTGGCGAGTATTGGGTACCTCGACGGGTGGGCATGCAAAGACACACAACCTAGAAGACACCGACTAATGCAAACACTCACTAGATGATGCACTTAGACCTAACCAATATCCGGTACGAGGCGGAGATAAGCGATCCGAAGATCACCCGCACAAGTACTCTACCCTCCCGATAGGCATAACCTAATGTTCGGGCAACGCCTTTTAATATACCGAGCTATTGGGTGAAATGCAATTTGAAAACACTTTTTTTTGTTGTTTTGAAATGATGATCCTAGACTCGACTTATACTATGCAAGACATATGCAACGACTACCCTAGACTCGACTCGCTCTGATACCAAACTGATGCGGGACGGACACGGGGACCGACTCTACGTGGTTTGGACCTCGGACTCTAGATGCGGACACGACCAGCAACACATGATAGGAGAGACACTAAGCCCGACACGGAGAGCTCCTATGGGCTATATATACGTCGCTAACAGAAACGCAAGCTCACTCGTCATCCCAAGCGAGGGAAACGCGGATCGTGCTCGGTTGAAGAACCGGCAGAGTTCAAGGTAGTCAGACTCACTTCCGGACTCGGATCGAGTAGCGGGACGGGTCACTCTCATACTCATAGCAATGACATGGACACACGGGCTAGTACCTATCGCTCTCGGCAGCGGCAAAAGACCATATACTAGCTAAGCAAATGAACGCCAAGAGGTTCGGACCATTACCTCCACGCACCCGGCGTGGCGAAGATAACCCCGGCCGAATCACGGACTCCCGGTCAACAATTATTACATCAATACACTAAGTCGACCCACTTCACGCAGGGAGGTAAAAGGTCACATGTGGGGTCCGGGGATCACGCAACTCGGGTTGGCGGGCAGCATCTTGATGTCGCCCGGCGGTGCCGAACTCCGCGTTTTCGTGCTTTCCGAACGGCGGCTTCTACGGGCCCGTGGGGCCCACGGACGGCGCTGTCCTCCGGATCTGCGGGGGTGGGACCCACTGTGATGGGGGCCCCTGGTGGCGCCTCCACGGACGGCGGTCGGCCGGGAACACCGATCCCGATTCCCAACTAATAACCCACGGATTTTGCTTGCTGTTTTCCGGCGCACGCTCCGGTGAAAACGGCCGCTGCGATCAATCCCGACGTCGGATCGGGACGCATGAGCTATCGTTGAAAAGCTCTCTTCAAATTCTTCAATCTAGACCCAGAGAGATCGACTGGATCTGATCGGATCAGAACTTTAGTGAATTTGCAAGTCCTGTTGTACAGTAACCGAAATCTCAGATCTGTAGGGAATTTGTTTGAGAACTGCCGTTGACCGCCTAGTGGACCTCCGATTCAGCTCTTGAGTTCTTCATCAAAGTTATGGGATTTCGGACAGGGAAGACGGGGATATTTTTTGTGGACTGATTGGAGGTGGCTGTGATTTGTTATGATTTGTTTACTGGAGGGTGGTCGGATCTGGGAACAAGTGAACAGCACTATAGCTAGCTCTGAGATCGATTTTTGACAAATATGAGATGGCCTCACAAAAATTCAAGAAAATTTGGGGATGGTGGGGTTGGTGGAAGGAACTCCCAGTACAATTGGGAGGTTAAACAAAAATCAGAAAGAGGCCCGAAACCTGGAAACGCAGGGCGGATGGAAATGGAAACAGACAGTAGACAGATCTGAAAATTAAGGTTGGACGAAAATGAAAAAATATCAAATGGGATCTTTATGACCAACCAAATTTTTTGGGACGTGCTTGACACCTCTGGAACATCCCCTAAAATCCCCAGGTCGATCTGAGCTCGTGGCTGACACAGAGAATTCGTGGAAGCTGCTGTGGTCGGATGAAGGCAGAACTCCGGTGATCTCGACGGTGATGCGATGGCGGCTCGTGGCGGCAGCGGCGGCGACCGGAATGATAAGGAGAGGAGTCACACCTCCAGAGGGAAGCCTTCACTGCTTCAAGGGGGAGAGGGAGGAGAGAGGAGGGGGGCGCACCAGCCCTTGCTCTTGGAATTAGTTTGATTCAAATGGCATTAATTCATCAAAATGGGAAATTACAAGTATTTATGTGTTACATCTCACATCCATTGTCCACCGTTGGATCTAGGGGATGGGAATGGGTGGCCTGGATTGAGTGTGACACACACACACAAAATACAATAAATATTTAAGGGGGGGGCGGCCCTTGGACCAAGGGGAGTGGGCTTGACTTGGTAGGTGGGGTGGGTGGCCAAAATGTGGACTTTCCAAGCCACTTGTCCCCCACTTGGCCCACCCTTCTAGAAGGCTCAATGTGGAAGGTTGACTGACCCCACATGGGACCCTAGGCTGAGGTGGCTCAATGGGATGGGGCCTGGGGGGCCCGTGGGGCCCACGGGGTCCAAATTGCACATAAGCCCCTCTTACAATCAAAATAGCAACCCGAATACAACGAAATAAACACAAATTACACACATAAAGTCTAACTAAATATGATAAATGGGAGGCTCAAGGCGGAGTCTCCAGGCTATCTCTGATCCAGATGGACGCTGAGGTGGCTTGAGTCGTGCTCCGTGTGCGGTACCGGTGGCTCGGCGTATCACACCGCTCAACTGCTCGGGTGTCCGCACCACTTTAAGCATCCAAAACATATTCTCGATCCTTACAGGATAGCTGAGACATTCACGAGATCACGTGTCAACCACTGGGTCAGAACTGGATTGACCAGGAACCATAATGACCCTCGAAATATCACGAAACACCGTTTGGTATAATGACACTCTCAGACACCCTATAACATGGTCACTGCCTCATAGGACGTCCAAGACACCCACGGAACTATGCGCTAACCAAGGGGTCGAAGCCACCACAACCGGAAACCAAACAAGCGAAGAAAACACCCAGATGGCTGACGCAGTCGGGAGATAACCGCTTGAACAATAGACGTGGATATCAACAAGCCGCGATAACCAAGATGTGGTTAAAGAGTACCCGCGTTTACATTGACGTGGTTACAGGTAAACCGCTTCAGGCCTATGTACAAAAAATACATAAAAAGAGAAGAAGAAGATAGAGTCGGCGCTTCACGAAGCGGAGTCGACTCAGAGACAGACGTGATTACAGACTAACCGCGTTAGTCCTGGTGCGGTTAAACGCTGACCGCATGAATGCCAGACGTGGTACGCCAAGGACCATGTCTGGAAGAAGACAAAGTAGGTGAAGGCGAAGACAGACCGACGCGGTTCCAGGCCAACCGCTTCAGCCAGACGCGGTTGAACGCCAACCGCATTCTCCCACCGCCATATGCTCAAACCGATAAAGCCCAAAAAATAGATTTGGTTCAAGACCAACCGCACTGAGGTCGAGTGACGAACGCGATTACTGGTGGACCGCAACTCGTTCTCCGATCCAAAAATCGTAGAAACTTCAAAACCCGGTCTTTCCATCCCCAATGGCTTCTAAATGACGGGGAAACATCCCTAGATTCGATATCAACCTTCCACATGCCGGAAGGGTTCAAACTGACCTTAAAACTGCAAGAAACAAGCGATTCCCACAAATCGACCCATATCGAGTCACAAGGACAAACGGCGTCATACCGGCCCCAAATCACAACCGAATGGATTCAAACTAGCGGGAAATGAATACTAACGTTCCAGGGGTTCATATTTTACCATTTAATGTGAAAACCATCACCCAGAACGGCGATTTCGCATCACACCCCCCGAACATGATTTCACCCTTAAAGTTGAAAAACCCGCTCAAACTCACACTAATCGGCTCCAAACCGCGAGGGAATGCAAGAAAAGAGTAGGGTATCTATCCCCCTGCCTCCACCTAAGATCTCGCGCACCGAAAATACCGAAAACCATCACACGAACCCACACCGGCTTTGAATCCATCGAACGGGGTCGTGCCTACACCACGCTCCGAAACTCGTGCCATCACGCTCCACGACGCCTCCACGGCATCCCCGCCTCATCCACCTCCGCCACGGTCGGTCACCCAGGGGAGAGGGGAAGAGAGGAGAGAGAACGGAGGGAGAGAGTGAGAACGTGAGTGAGAGGAGAGAGGAGAGAGGGTGAGGGTTTAAAAAGAAAAAGGAAATAAGAAAATACAAATATTTCTGAAATCTGATTTTTAGCCCGAAATTCCGTAAACTCATAAAAATATGAAAAAATAGTCTCCGTGATCCTCGGAAAGAGCACAATGCACCTGTAGCATCTCGGAGTCGCAAAACTCAATGGTTAACTCTCCATGGGGTTCCGCAAGTTATACTGGGGAAAAACCCGAGTGGATCGTAAAACACAATTCGAGACCCACGAAAGCGCTCCAAAAGCTCTCTGATTCCTATCCGAAGAATCCAGGGTATTACAGCCTCCCCTCCTTAGGAAATTTCATCCTCAAAATTTAAGTAGTCAACAGAAAAAAGGGAAGAACAACCCCAAATGTTGGCAATGCTCTCCATGCTCCAGCCAAACCTCAAACACAAAACACGATAACACTATTCTCGAAATACACAATTTAGAGGAACACTGCCAGACCATGATCACAGGCAAGATCATCATGCTCCGGATCTTAAAGCACATTGATCCATAGAATGAGCATGGCACACAAGGGAACACAAGTCTGGTACCTCCAAAATAGGGCATCATCGCTATCGTCTCACAGAGAAAGGAGACACGACCCATGCCACGAAATCGCTACCGATAACATCTCATACTCGGTAGACAAAACAAGCATAAGCTCTCACGAGGAAAACAATCATCTCAGTTGACTACTTCAACTGTCGGCTTCCGTGCCATAACAACAATCGAATCTGGCACGCCGAACGCCAATGACAACACTAGACCACGAGCACAATCGAGTCAGTCCTCACTCGGACATTACATCTGATTCGAGTCGCATGCCAACTCTACCACGACAGGAGAGTACAACAAAACCAACTGACAAGACCTCAGTCCACACAATGTCAAATCAGACTCATAGGGAACTTCTCCCAAGATGACTACAACCATAATCCAACACACAACCTCAAATAATGCTTGTAGAATCCCAGCTCCGTTCTTAACACAGAACCACAGGACATAACTACCAGCTGGGTCACATCAAGGCACAATTACAGCGGAACACACGGCTAAAATCTACTAGCCGCTCGCAGCTTACCAACTAGGACCCACAACATCCATAAGAGAATGCATGTCTAGGACCATGATCTGTCCCGAGAGCACAACTTCCAAGAAATACAGAAGAAGAAAGGGTACTCAACCAGCATTTATGCCGACAGATTTCCCCAATCTTTAAACCTGCCACTGCCTACAATCACCTCATCATGCCACAGAAAATCTCGAACACCGCACCATAGATTCACGCCAGTCGATGAACTCTGCCAAGTACAGCATAACCGAGACGAACACCATGACAAAGGAAGGACTCTCCATCATATCCTGATGAGAGAAAAACCATCATCCAACGCCAATCACAGCGCGCACAAGCTCCCACGCGAGAAGCAAAGCAGTAAAGAGCCACAAAACCTATGCTAGCTGCCGACTGTACTCGACCTTATGGACTCTGAGCATTGTAATATCTCGAATTCCCATGTACTTCCACAAACACACACTCAGATAGCTCAGAAAACTCTGAACAACTCTGAACTATGCTCTGATACCAACTGTGACGACCCAGTCTCCGGATACCGGGTAAACTCGATACCACTTGGATTCCGAGAGGCCTCCCAAGAGCGGAAAAGCTCTGAAGGGATAGAAAGGTGTGTGAGAGTACATTGAACTTCCAGATAAAGCAGTAAGCAATTAAATTTCTACGATCAGGATTGCTAAAATAGTAGAAATAAAATTATATTTTCTATAACAATTAAAACTAACAGAGCAAATAGAGTCCAGTCCAACAAAAGTATAGTACAATAGGAAAGAGAACGTACACTCAAGTTCGGGGAAGCCTGACACTGGCAAATGCTGGCAACTAAGAACCACGCACTGCACCTCCAAAGCACGAGGAAGAATAGCTACACCTGAAAAGTCAGGGGTGAGCCTCGTCTCACTGGCTCAGTAGGGATCATGCAGAACCCTACCACAAAATAACGCAGTAACAACAATGCTAACAACTAAAGCAAAGCAGCAACAGCAGGAGTAGGAACAACAATAAAAGTAAAGAGGAAAGCCGTACTGAACAGAAACACGGCAGTCGATAGAAGCTCGGCCCTCTAAGCTACTCCAAACAGCAACATAAAGGTGAACCCTGATCTCACAAAGTTGGGTGTTACTGATCGATTGTCAAATAATGAAACCCATATCGCGAATGCCTATAGAAACAGACAAAGGCCCTACAAAAGGCCTACACAGCAAAAGGTACAGTCACGACTCTACTGTCGTTCACCCTACACTGTCTATGGGTAGAACTACGGTAATTCTCTACCGGCACCCTAGACCTTAATGTCAAAAAGACACAAAACCACGTATCTAGAGAATCACAAAGGCTCACGGTACACAAGAACCACAAGAGCCATGAGAATTATGTGTCGTGTGACAGAAGTACCTCCTCACTAGTAGAAAATCCAGATGCATCCACTGACGTCTTACATTGTGCCTCAAGCGTCTCTCACTCGCCTGGAACGGCGGTAACTGAGACACTATAACTGAGCACGATGGAACTACAGTAACGAGTAACTAGTCAAGGTCACGCCCGTCGACGTTGGTCCAAAACGCCCCTGACTACGTTTGCACAAACAAGCTCAATGTCTTGAGCCAGGCCTCTAGCTGGTTTTCCCCTCCCATAGGACTATCACGGCAAGACAAAGGAGCCCACAGCAACCAGCCTACAAACTGTATCTATTGAGAACTACCCCGCCACCACTCCTAGGTGGGCCGACACACAAGAAAGTGTCGTCAGGCTACGACTAGTGGAGGATCACTAGACGCAAAGACTCTGTAAAGGAAAATACCGGAGTATAGATAGGCTACACAGGCACCTGTCACCAGTAGCTGAGAACATAAAATAGCACAATATCGCCAAAATCAGGACAACCAACTAGACATTCTAATACAAAGATCCTTGAGTCGCAAGACTCGAGTCAAGATCGTTGCACATCACGGCAACATGCCTTTAATCAGCCTAGTCCCTAAGCCAAGATCATGGTAAAACATGTTATGGAAGACGACACAGAACAACCAGATCCACACATTAATAATGAGTCCTCGGCCTCTAAGCCACTCATCGGACTCACAATTCCGCATACGATGGAACACGGAACATGAAGGACCATCAAAGCCTTCGAACCATATAGGCATGCAAACTGAGGTAAGACGATACCTCTACGCGTCCAAAACATATTCTCGATCCTTACAGGATAACCTAGACATTCACGAGGTCACGTGTCAACCACTGGGTCACAACTGGGTTGACTAGGAACCATAATGACCCTCGAAATAACACGAAACACGGTTTGGTATAATGGCACTCTCAGACACCCTATAACATGGCCACTGCCTCATAAGACGTCCAAGACATCCATGGAACTATGCGCTAACCAAGGGGTCAAAGCCACCACAACCGGAAACCAAACAAGCAAAGAAAACACCCAGAAGGCTGACGCGGTCGCGAGATAACCGCACTAACAATAGGCGCGGATATCAACAAGCCGTGCTAACCAAAACGCAGTTAAAGACTAGCCGTGCTAACCAAAACGCACTAACAATAGACGCGGATATCAACAAGCCGTGCTAACCAAAACGTTTATACTAATGCGGTTCAAGGCAAACCGCCTCAGGCCTATGTACGAAAAATACATAAAAAGAGAAGAAGAAGACATAGTCGACGCTTCGCGAAGCAGAGTCGACTCAGAGACAGACGCGGTTACAGACTAGCCGCGTTAGTCCTGGCGCGGTTAAACGCTGACTGCGTGAGTCCCAGACTTGGTAAGGAAGAAGACAAAGTAGGTGAAGGCGAAGATAGGCCGACGTGGTTCCAGGCCAACAGCTTCAGCCAAACACGGTTGAAAGCCGACCGCTTTCTCCCACCGCCATACGCTCAAACCAACAAAGCCCAAAAAGTAGACGCGGTTCAAGACCAACCGCTACTGAGGTAGAGAGACGAACGCAGTTATTGGTGGACCGTGACTCATCCTCCGATCCGAAAACCGTAGAAACTACAAAACTCGTTCTTTCCATGCCCCAATTGCTTCTAAACGACGGGGAAACATCCCTAGAGTTGATATCAACCTTCCACATGCCGAAAGGGATCAAACCGACCTTAAAACTCCATGAAACGGATGATTCCCACGAATCGACCCAAACCGAGTCACATGGACATACGGCCTCATGCCGACCCCAAATCACAACCGAATGGATTCAAACTAGCGGGAAATGAATCCTAACATGCCAGGGGTTCATATTTTACCATTTAATGTGAAAACCATCGCCTAGAACGGCAATTTCCCATTACACCCCTTCGAACATGATTTTACCCTTAAAGTTGAAAAACCCGCTCAAACTCGCACTAATCGGCTCCAAACTACGAGGGAATGCAGGAAAAGAGTAGGGTATCCATCCCCCTACCTCCACCAAAGATATCGCGCGCCGAAAATGCCAAAAATCATCACACGAACCCACGCCGGCTTCGAATCCACCGAACGGGATCGGGCCTACACCACACTCCGATACTCGTGCCATCACGCTCCACGACGCCTCCACGGCTGCCCCGGCTCGTCCACGTCCGCCACGGTCGTCCCCCCGGGGGAGAGGGGAAGAGAGGAGAGAGAACAGAGGGAGAGAGTGGGAACGTGAGTGAGAGGAGAGAGGGTGAGGGTTTAAAAATAAAAAGGAAATAAGATATTACGAATATTTCTGAAATCCAATTTTTAGCCCGAAATTCCATAAACTCATAAAAATACGAAAAAATAGTCTCCATGATCTTCGAAAAGAGCACAATGCACCTATAGCGTCCTAGAGTCGCAAAACTCAATGGTTAACTCTCCACGGTGTTCCACAAGTTATACAGGGGAAAAACCCGAGTGGATCATAAAACACAATTCGAGACCCATGAAAGCGCTCCGAAAGCTCTCCGATTCTGATCTGAAGAATCCAGGGTATTACAAAATTAGTGTCTTAATCGAACTAGGCTTCATAGTAGGATTCGAGGAGTAGGAAACACTATAAATATGAACCCCTATGACTGTGGTAGAGCCATAGTTATCTTGCTACTGCTGTTGGGTCTACTGCATCGACGTCACATGCGTGAGGAGCATCGCCTGGCATCTTCTTCCTCTTCCTCCGGTTGAGTTTGTGTGGCTGCTGCCGTTGTGGTTGCCATCGCACAAAGAAGTGTGGGCTTCTTCCCTGCTTCTTCCTCCTCTCCTTCCTATCCGGCTGTAATTGCTGTTACTGTTGCCTTTGCTACACGTAGAAGCAAACAAGCTCTTCCTTTCTTCCTCTTCTACCTTCTGCATCTGTTTGCAACTTCTGCTACTTCTTCTTCCTGTTTTCACCCATTAAAGTGTCGTAAAGGTAGGCAATCTCCCAAGCAAAACTATAAAATAACTAGCATGCTAGATGAATAGAGCATGTAGATATTCTCATGAACCTTCCTACTACTCGTTTCCTTGGTTTTTGCACATGAACTGGGTTGTTTTTGAACTCTCTGCATGATAAGGAATTTGCGACCAGAGCAGCGGTCGTTTATGGAAATTGCGCCTGGGTCTCGGACTCACATTCTTGAATCTATGGCTGTCTCCTAGCCGCATAGTAATATGCGCCTAAGCAGTTTAAGTAAATTCTATTGGCAATTTAATAATTATCAGCATGTTTAAAATTTGTTATCTATGGAGCCATGCTTCTAAAAATTGTGATATGCATATGAATAATTTTCCATATTTATCACTACAATCTCATATTTCTAGTTCCTTTAAAATCCCCATAGTTTGAAAGTGGCATTGTTCATCCCCTAATGAATAGTAAGTGAACGAATTAAACCCCCGACGAGTCTGTGAACGCACCCAGCGGATGCAAATCAGCTTGCAAACGTGAAAAGAAACTGCGACAGGAAGTATGTCACCTATTGAAACCGCGCCTGTGCAAAAAGGCGCTAAATCATGTTAACAATAAATGAAATAAAGAAATTGCGACCATACCCTATCGCATATTCATAAACCTGTGACTGTGTGAATAGGCACTATTTCCATGTTAAAAGAAATAAGAAAAGAAATAGGCGATTGTGACCCAGTCGCACATCACATAACATGCGCCATCTTAAGGAGGCATTGTTTCCTGCATTTCTTGTAAAAATGTTGTTTATGCTGAAATTAATATGGAATTAGCGTCTACAACTTAGTTGCGGTTCTTGAATATATTTAAATATGATATTTGATAATTAATGAATAGGCGTCTTCTGTCAAGGCGCGGTTTCCTGACTCTAGGAATGAACGCCCTTCCAAAAAGGCGCTATTTTTTGTGTCTCCTCTGATTTTGATGTCTAGTTTTGATGATGGCAATAGTGTTTTTGATCTTAGTGTGCCTCTGACAACATTGTTATCTTAAAGCTTTTACTTTAGTCAGAATGAGTTCTTGTGCATATAAAGGTTGATGCATGTTGCATATCAAGGTCGATGCAGGTTGATGCATGCTCATAGTGTTGCATATGAAGGTTGATGCATGTTGCATATCCAGCTCGATGCAGGTTGATGCATGCTCATAGTGTTGCATATGAAGGTCGATGCATGTTGCATATCAAAGTCGATGTAGGTTGATGCATGGTCATATTGTTGAATATGTAGGTCGATGCATATTCATACTGCTGCATATCAAGGTCGATGCTTGGTCATATTGTTGTATATAAAGGTCGGTGCATGTTTGCACTTTAGTTCAGAAGGTCGATGCTAGTGAGCTAGCAACTGATGAAGGTCGATGCTTGCATGTCGGCACTCATATTAGAAAGTCGGTGCACATCCACATTCTAGTCTGTGAGGTCAGTGTATATATTCATTCCAGAACCGACTGGTCTGTACACATTTTGACTTTTATCCAGAAGGTCAGTGCATGAGTATAAGTGTTGAACTATCAGGTCATGCATCTGCCTGAAGTCTAGTCGGTGCAGCTATGGAAAATGTCTATGTTCATTATGATGCACTCATTCTAAGGTCGATATATCTTGCTTAAGCATCAATGCATATTGTGCATTCATTTATTTGAATTGTCTGAACCTGCAAAGCATCTGAGATTTCATTCTTCAGACACTTATCTTCATAAGTCTCAACATAATTTGATTAATGATAATCTCTAATTCTATTTTGTCAGGACAAACCAAGTCATCAAGAACTAACTCAGACCTATGCTCGAACATCTGGTTGCATAAAGGCAAATCGCATCACTCTCACGTGGAACTTAAACAGAAGCTGATTAAAGGCACGTGATCCAATGTAGGAAGCAGAACTACCATTCAGTCATGTGGATCATCCAAATCTTCTACACCCGACACATGGCCCTCGATGCCCTCGAAGTGCATTTTCGAGATAAAATCAATTTGGCGGGAGTGTGTTTTCCACGCGCCCGAAAATTGAAAAGCTCGTGGGTCCACAAGCACTCACGCATATATAAGAAGGGAAACGAGAAGAAAAAGCATAGAGAGAAGAAAAGAAAAAAGAAGCTAGAAGTGAAGAGAGTCCTGGAGATCAATCAAGAGAAAAGAGTGAGAAGATCCAGTTCATAGTAGCAAAGAGAAAGGGAGACTAGAAGAGGTGAAAACAGGGGATCGGAAAATGGAGACGAATTCAGAGAGTAGTGGTGTCCAAGAGAACTGTGAGTAAAGTTTGTTTTGTCACAACTTCTGGATCAAATCCAGAGTCGAACAGCTCAAAGTGAGCTATAGATTATCTTGTGTTTCTTTCTTGATTTTGTTCTAGTCATTTTTTGTTTTGCTACATTTTCTTAAGCTGTGTATCAACTGCAAGGAAGTGTTCCATGGAAGCAAGCTGTGAAGCTCAGCGGGTTAAGTTGTGAACCAGCGGTCTTAGCAAGCTGTAATGCTCAGTAGTTTGTAGGGATTTGATCCCCAAATCTGTGGATCAGCAGTTCAAGCTGTTACTCAGTGGTAAGCCTTACTCGATTGAGTAAGGGGTGGACATAGATCTCAAGGTTGAGATCGAAGCACCTTAAAATTTGCTTTGCACTGTGCTTATGTGATCGATGCTTCTTTCTGCTGGTATCTTAGATTTGATTTGCAGTTCTCTCTTGAAGGATAGGTCAAGCCTATTTGAAAGGTTGTCTCCTTGCGTGAGTGACTCCTGAGTCAAATCTCCGTCAAGTATCTCGTCTGCAACTTGTGTGCTTCTACATATTCTATCGTCTGTCACTGTTGTTATTTGAGAGATCCTTGTTTTACATCTCAGTTATCTGTGTATCATCTGGTTGATATCTTACTTGTCTCAGCTTGTGTGCTTGAATTAGTGCTGTTTGCCTTAGCATTTTAATTCAGCATCTTAAGTGCTTAAATTTCAAAGAAATTTGGGGTAGATCTATTCACCCCCCTCTAGATCAGCATCATCCTACTCAACACTATTTCCTGGGAAAATATAAATGTAATTACTGGAAAATCATGAATGGACGGGTAGTTAGTGGGCGCCAATTTCAATGGGCGACTACTGTATGGACGCAGATTTCTGTGAGCGTTTTTCTTCGCGTGTTTTCGATCGTAGACCGCTGGATCTTTGGCACCACTATCTCATATCTGAGACTTGGTCCCTGTTTTATTTTTCTATCGATCACACTCAACTCTTGGTGATGATTGGACCCTCCGCGGGATATTCTTTCCTTCAGACTGGTAATTTCTTCATTGAGACTTCCGTAAAACTCCGCTAGCCTTAGATTCCCTCAAGGCAACCGGGCTAGTTATCCCCTAAAAATCCTGAACACAAGATTGTCATGGCACATGACATCCGGCCATCATAGAGCGTTGTTTCTAGCGTTCTGTGAGAAATCTGTCACTGCCTGGAAATAGCGACCAGCCAGTTGACGCCAATTAAAATGAGCGACCATGTATATGGATGCCAGTTTCTTCGTACCTATTTCTGTTCACATAATTAGCGACCATGCAATGGGCGCTATTTCTGTAATCGATGGCAGCCTGAGTGGACGCCAATTACCTAGATTTCCAGATTGTCATGGTTTTATGTATGATCCATCATCATGCTATCTTGTCTAAAGTTCTGTCCTTGGACTCTATGTTCCGTGAATCTACCTTAATGTTCCTCCATGCTTGATCCTTGGAACTCTTTGGCCATTAATTGAAGTGGAATTGGTCTAGAAACAAAAAGGGGCTATGGGTCCAAATAAATGATACTCAATGCTAGAAAAAAAAGTGACGGGGTCTACATCTGATCCCATGGACGAGACAAAGTCCAAACGTATGCCAGTATCATGATTAATCGGGTAAGGCATTGCACCAACCAAAAGCAAAGTGATAGATACGTGGTATACTCTACTGAAAGTGAATGCGTTATTGAAATGCTTGTTATTGTCTCATCATGAAGCTCTCGAATACCTTATGGAAATACTTGTTATCTCGTCATGAATGTCCTTGAAATTATCTCTCGTCTATCTATTGTCCTATATAGTTCTCGAAATAGTCTCTGATTTATCGACTTGTCTCATGCCATTATAGATCTTGATTATTGTATACCTCTGCATGATCTGCATATGCATGTTAACTTGTTACTTACTTAAAGCTAGCTTGGAGCTTGAGATATAAGACCTACTGAGCATTCGCTCACCTAGTATTTTTCCATGTTTTTCAGGTAATAATAACAATGAGGACGACAATGATCAAGATGGGCAAGGCAAGAGTGAAGAGAGCACCGACAAATCTAAATGAACCGCCTAGTCTTGTTGTCTTTCATTTTATGTTAAGTCTAGTTGAGAGTCCAATGTAATTTTTCTTTATTGAGTCTTTCTAGTGGAGTAGAAATTGTAATAGACTTATATTTGAAATAAAATTTATTTTTGTCCAATTATGTTTTACCTTATGACTATGCTCTGATTGACACGACTATTTAACAGTAACGTTTCGAGTAACATGCGCCCCACTGCTATCGGTTCGTGGCGTGATAAAAGATGGTATTAGAGCCTAGATCCCTAGGCCATTAAGTCCAAGTTATAGATCGAGTTGTCCTTGTCAATTACCCTATAGGAATCCCGTGAGATTGGGTAGAGCTCTGGGTTAACCAATAAAAAACGTCTCATCTACATTACATTAATGTCAAGATGTGATAAATAATTACTTTAAAACTTGTTTTGTAGGCTATGATGGCTGCCGAGCGTGCTCAGTGGAGAGAGATGCAACATATTGTACAAGGTTTAACTCAAGCTTTACAACAAGTTGAACAAGGTGGAGCTCAACATGGAGCCGGGGATTTGCACTGAGGTTTCCAGAAAATGAATCCCCCAAAGTTTGGTGGGTCAACTGACCCGGATGAGGCCGAAAATTAGGTACGGGAAATATAAAGAACATTCAGGGTTATGCAATGTACCAATCAAGAGAAGGTGTTATTAGGGACCTATCAATTAGAGAGAGATGCCCGAGCATGGTGAGAATCCGTGGAAGTAATCTTACCCACGACCAGGTGACATGGGATGAGTTTCTAGAACACTTTAATGAGAAGAATTTCTCAGAGAGGATACGAGAGAAAAAGGCCATGGAATTTGCATCATTAAAGCAACGTAGTTTGTTGGTAGTGGATTATGAAGCAAAGTTTTCTAGACTAGCCCGATATGCGTCACATTTAGTTGGCACGGAAAGGATGAGAGCAAAAAGATTTATGAATGACTTAAAGGTGGAGCTTATTCCTTAATTAGCCCCGTTAGAAATTTAAACTTATACGGAGATGGTCAGGAAAGTGCAACTATTAGAGGATGCTATGGACATGGCTCAACGAATAAAAGGAAAAATCGCCAAGAAGGAGTTAGCAAATGGATCCAAGAGTGGGGAACCTGTGAATGGAAAGAAGAGGTCCAACGGAGGTAATGGTTCCCAGAAAGATAAGAAACCCCGGAATGAAAAACACCAGGTTGTTTCGGCCAAGGAAAAATGTGAACATTGCAATAAAGGAGGGCACAAACCGGAAGAGTGTTGGTGTAAACTTGGGAAGTGCATCTGTTGTGGAAGTGAAGGTCATAGAATTGCCCATTGTCCTCTTGTGAAGGAGCAAGCGTTGCGGGACAAGCAACAAGATGGACCAAAGTGGCAAGGTAGGCTACAAGTATTGGAAGGTTATTCTAAACCTACCTCTTTTATAAATTGTATGATTAGATATAATGATCTTTGTACTTAGTATGTTATGGGAATGGATCTAGCAAGAATATATGTTTTTGAATATGGTGATTTACCCCACTACTATGGCAAGAAGATCGTGTGAATTTGGAGACCAAATTCTTTTAAGTGGGGGATGGTGTAGCAACCCAAAAATTTAAATAAAGAATATATAGCAACAACTATATAATATTAGTCATAGAATAATTATTGAAAAATAGAAATAGCTAATGGGCCTTAATCAAGATCTAAATGCTAAACCTATTAGCTAAAACCGATTATAATTCAAAAATATATAGTTAATGGCCTTTTGAATTCTTAAAAGGATAAAGGCAACTAGTTTCGTAGGACAACCAAAGGGTTTCTGAGAGTGTATACACAAATATTATTATTATTACAATAGGGTCTTGGGGTTATACAAAACCTTTTCACGTTGACCTTAGGAATTGAAAGCGCATAAAACACGTTCGAAGCTTGTATGGGCTTAGGGTTTTAGTTTAACTGGGAGCGGCTGTAGATGAGGAAAGATGAGGTCGATGTATAGGAAACTAGTGTCGTAATCGAACTTGGCTTCATAGTAGGATTCGAAGGGTAGGAAATCGTATAAATATGAACCCCTATGGCGATGGCAGAGACATCGTGCTCTTGCTGCTACTGCTGGGTCTACTATGTCGACGTCATGTGCGTGAGGAGCGTCGCCTGGCGTCTTCTTCCTCTTCCTCCGGTTGAGTTCGTGCAGCTGTTGCCATTGCGATTGCCGTCGCCCAAAGAAGCAAACAAGCTCTTTCTCCTCTCCTTCCTGTCCGGCTGTAGTTGATGTTGCTGCTGCCTTTGATGCACGTAGAAGCAAACAAGCTCTTCCTTTCCTCCTCTTCTTCCTACTGCATCTGTCTGCAACCTCTGCTACTTTTTGTTCCCATCTTCACCCGTTAAAGCGTCGTAAAGGTAGGCAATCTCTCAAGCAAAACTATAAAATAACTAGCATGCAAGATGAATAGAGCAGGTAGATATTCTCATGAACCTTCCTGTTACTCATTTCCTTGGTTTTTGCACATGAACTGGGTTATTTTTGAACCCTCTGCATGATAAGGAATCTGCGACCAGAGCAGTGGTTGTTTATTGAAATTGTGCCTGGGTCTCGGACACAGATCCTTGAATCTACGGCTGTCTCTTAGCCGCATAGTAATATGTGCCTAAGCACATGACGTAAATTTCGTTGGCAATTTAATAATTATCAGCATGTTTAAAAATTGATATCTATGGAACCATGCTTCTAAAAATTGTGATATGCATATGAATAATTCCCCATATTTATCTCCACAATCTCATATTTCTACTTCCTTTAAAATCCCCATAGTTTGAAAGTGGCATTGTTAATCCCCTAATGAACAATAAGTGAAGAGAATTAAACCCCCGATGAGTCTATGAACGCACCTACTGGATGCAAATCAGCCTACAAACGTGAAAAGAAACTGCGACAGGAAGCATGTCTCCTATTGAAACCGTGCCTGTGCAGAAAGGCGCTAAATCATGTAAAAAAGAAATGAAATAAAGAAATTGCGACCATACGTCAGTCGCATATTCATAAATCTGCAGCTGTGTGAACAAGCGCTATTTCCATGTTAAAAGAAATAAGAAAAGAAATAGGCGACTGTGACTGTCACATCTCGAGATTATGCAGCGGAAATAATCGGGAATGTGAACAGTCGACTAGTACGCCTCGAGCAAGGAACATAATCAGAACGCAAGACAATCACATATGAGTAATTGCACAATATAATTCACTAAAAACCTTTAATTTTATTCCATCATAAAATAATTCCCAAAGTACATAAGATCTTTTCACTAGACTAAAGAAAATAAAAATTACATCATAACTCGACTAGACATTGATAACTAAAGCTTCTCTCGAGTCGTTTGTCCTTTAATCACACCCGGATCCATCACTTGAGTAATCGGAATCTGTCCCACTAGAATTTCCTGAAAAAGATTGAAAAGTAGGATAATGAGCACAGTTACCCAGTAGGTATCTTCGTATCAAAATGAAGGTAAATTTAAATGATTAATATTTTAGCTATAAAGAATAAGGTAATCATGCAAATACAATGAAACATGCGAATAAAGCCAAAGTAACAAGATATGATCAAACTTGAGTAACAAGAATATGATTTGATCAAGTATATAACAACAATGTAGATCTGGCCTTTTCAAGAATGTAACAAGAATGTACTTTTCATAACCATGAAGGCTATGCACTAAAAAGTCGTGTAACAAGCAAGAATGTACTCTTCACTTAGTAGAAAGTACTTCATGAATTCATGTAGATTCCCGTGGATATTTCACTTATTTATAAAGAAAGTACTCCCAGCGCAATGCGACGCCAGTAGCATCATACCCCATGGTTTATAGTATGTTTCTGACAATCAGCCGAGGGGACTAGTATCGCCCTTGAACACAATCAGTGCTCGAACTGTATCTTCAAGTATAAATCAAGCTACTTCCACGTTTATAGTAATAATGTGGCCTATATGCACAAGTTCAACAAAAGTTCCATGATAAGGTAACAAAAATAAGAATGCTTCAATTAAGAACAAGAGATTTCAAGGAATGAGTTTATAACTAGGTCATGCTAGAAAAAAGTTGACAGCATAACGGTACTTTCTTTAAGTTTCACAATTCTAGCTTAACTTGGTTAGCCATAATTTAGGCTCTAGATAATCAGAAGACCATCTAGGCATTCAAGAAAACCAACCCGAAAGTTTAAAACTCGGGTTAGGCATAATCAGGATCCAAACGGTCTATTACTGGGCCATTTTGAAATGCAAGCGGTCCTATACAGGACCGTTTAGAAATCCAAGCGGTCAAGTGAAGGACCGTTTGATAAGGCAAAGTCCGATATACAAAAAAAACCCATCCCTGAAGCCTTGCGGTCTAGTGGATGGCCGTTTAATGTCCTTTAGCGGTCTAGTGAATGGCCGCTAGCAAACTCCGACGGTCAACCATATGGCCGCTTAGGTCCAGAAATACAAAACATCGATAAATGCTCTTCTAGATAATGGGCTTTAACGGTACAACTAGCTCGGCGTCCGAGTGGAAATCCCATGCTCGCGGAGTCTTATGGTGGCCTTGAAACAAGATTTCCTAGTACGTTGGATGGAATATCCAAAGCAGCGGTCATCAAGTCCAAGATTACGTTCTTAATGTGCAAAAAGCGTAACTAATGACAACATACCGGGATATGTGCCATGTACTTATGAAAATGACTCTGAGAAGAGAGAGAATCGTGATAAACTAGTGATCAAGTTAAATCATTCGATCATCTTTGAACATATATTTATTACTAGAATATATAATTTTGGTCATAAACTAACATAAGTTAAAATAATACCAATGTGCACAAAACATGAAATCTATGATGATAAATAATGAAAATTAACTACGTATATAAAACCAGTAATCAAACCAGGAAATAAACTTAGTTAACTAGGGTTATTATATATTAATTTTTGCTAATCCATAATATGTTTGGATTATCAATATTGTAGAAAAATCAGAAACCAGACGGTCTAGAACAGAACCGTTTAATTAGCAAAATGGTCAGTCGGGCGACCGCTTATACTATCGGGCTAGCGGTCTGTCGTAGGACCGTCAAGATACCATGCGGTCTACAGGATGACCGTTTGCTCCTGTATAAATCCGAGTTCAAATAATCGTAAAGCCAAATGCCAAACTAAGATACATCATGCATGGAAATCAACATATATAAACTTCCATAATCATGATAGAACAAATATAGGCCAACAATATACATAGGTTCATGTATTTAACAAGAAAAATTCCTTTTTACTTTATTAGGGCTAGTTCATGAAAGAGGATTTTACTTAGATGCATAGTCCTACTAAAACATGAAATTCTCAAAATATAATGCATGAAAACGCACGAAATCAGAGGGCTTTTACTCCTGACTTCAAATTTCAGCCATTCATGAGATAACCTACCATAATTAATGCTCCTAGACTGTTAATTTTGGACTGGAAGTAAGCCCTAGTTCTACACGTTCTTGTGCTAAATAAGCAACCTCCCGCCCGTGTATCTACTGATTCCCTTGACCTATTGACGTGAAATTTTGAGGGTAAATAGAAGATATGAAGGGTAACAGAAAGTTCTAAAGACATTGTTGCTAAATATCTCGTTTAGGGCTCCGAATTCCTTGATCAATCTGGGTCAGACGCATTAATTCCTGTGTTACTTGTGTAGAATCAGCAACTTTGGAACCTTTTATCTTCCTGTAGGCTTCATCTCTTAGAACGAAATTTGGATGGTAATTAGTTCTAACTATAATAAACAAATTCCTAGAAGCAACTTACCTCTAATTCATCCTCCTTACCTTAATTCCACGCGAGCCAAAAGTAAGGGTCGCACAGGTCAAATCTGGGATCTATTTATAGGGTTAGCTAGGGTTTTGACGATTAGAACGAACTTAGAGTCCCATTTAGGCTTTCAATTCGATCTACTATCCTTCTACATTTATTTAATTAGTAGATAGAGTCGATCCTATGTGATTTGGATGCTAAAAATCCATCGTTTCCACGTTTTCACATACTCACGGAACTGACAGAGATAAGCGGTCTAGCTCTGGACCGTTTGACTCCCCATGCGGTCTCGCGATAGACCGTTTGACTTCATGAGCGTCGAATTTTAAATTAGTTCAAACTCTTTGATATTATCCTTGTTATTATCCACTTATTTATTTCCCAAAGAGTAATTATCCCTTAATTCCGTGATTACACCCATTCCTAGCTTCTAGAATATGGGCTAAGGTCCAAAATAATCTTTTTGGGCCTATTGGGTTTATTATATGGGCCTAATCCTTTTGAATTTATGTAGGGCCTAAATAATTAGGTTTAATTCATTATAATTCTATTAATAGCCTATTAAATGCTTAACAATTTATATATGTATATTTTAAATTTGAAAATCCTTTAGAAAATTCTCGGGCATTACACCCTCCCCCACTTAAAAAGAATTTGTCCCTAAATTCAATACATGGATTTATGGAGAGTGTACTTACATTCAAATATCTCTAGGAATCTTTTGTGCATGGCTTTTTCAGTTTCCCATGTTGCTTCATGTGGCCATAATTTGGTCCATTGGATCTTGACCATAGGAATAGTTTTATTTCAAAGTTGACGTACTTCTCGTTCAATGATCTTGACTGGCTTTTGCTTGTATGTTTAAGTCCTTTTTGATCTCCAGATTGTCATAAGTGATGACATGGAAAGGATCAGGTACATACTTCTTGAGCATTGAGACGTGAAAGACATCATGGACTTTAGATAATTGAGGCGGTAAAGCTATTCGATATGCGACTTCACCTACCCTTTCGAGAATCTCAAAGGGGCCAATGAATCTTGGAGTAAGCTGGCCTTTAATACCAAACCTTCAAATACCTCGACCCGGATAAATCTTAAGGAATACATGGTCTTCTACTTGGAACTCCAAGTCGCGCCTTCGATTGTTAGCAAATGATTTTTGCCTATCTTGTGCCATCTGGAGTCTCTCCCGATTAAGCATTATCTTCTCGGTAGTATCCCTAATGATGTCGGGACAAAGAAATTGCCATTCTCCTACTTCATTCCAACAAATAGGTGAACGACAGCTTCTTCCAAATAGAGCCTCGAATGGTGCCATTTGTATGCTAGCATGATAGCTATTATTGTATGCAAACTCCACCAGAGGTAAATGGTCGTGACAACTTCTTCCAAAGTCAATAGCACAATCCCTGAGCATACCTTCCACCACTTGATTTGTCCTTTCAGTTTGACCATCAGTTTGTGGATGGAATGTAGTGCTAAAGTTCAGTCAGGTCCCTAATGAATGTTGTAGACCTTTCCAGAATTATGATATAAATTGAGGATCTCAGTCAGATATGATGGTGACTAGGACACCATGTACTTTGACAATCTCCTTCATGTATAATGCTGCTAGTACATCCACAGACCATTGACTTTTGATTGGTAGAAAATGTGCAGATTTAGTCAATCGGTCTATGATCACCCATATACCATCATGTCCTCCTTTTGTCCTAGGTAAACCCATGATAAAATCTATCCCTATAATTTCCCACTTCCATTCGGGAATATTTAAGGGTTGTAATTTCTCAGCGGGTTTTAAATGCTCTGCTTTGACATGTTGACAAGTGAGACATCGTGATACAAAATCTGCCACTTCTCTTTTCATATTGGACCACCAAAAGCATCTTTTCCAATCTTGATACATCTTGGTAGCTCTAGGGTGAATAGCATACCTTGATTTGTGAGCATCTTCCATGATCAATTTCTTAGTTTCATCATGATTTGGCACACAAATCCGACCCTTAAATAATAGTCTTCCATCATTTGAGATAGAAAATTCCGACCTTTGATCAATATTATCCTTAATCTCCATCAATGTGAGATCATTTTCTTACAATTGGACTAGGTCCTCGATCAATGTAGGTTGAGACCTTATATTGGCAATCATACCGCCTTCTCCTTCTCTATCAATATCAAGTTTTAAATGAGAAAAATCTTCAATAAGACAAGTTATACCTTTCCGGAGGCTTGCTAGAGTTGCCATTGGTTTCCTGCTTACAACATTTACTTTTTCTGGATGATATTAGATAGTAAAGTCGAAGTCCTTGAGATACTCCAACCATCTGTGTTGTCGCATATTCAACTCCTTTTGGGTGAAAAGAGATTTCAGATTTTTATGATCTAAAAATATAATGAATTTGTCCCGATAAAGGTAATGTCGCCAAATCTTCAATGCAAATATAACCGTAGCTAGCTCCAGATCTTGTACAGGGTAATTTTCTTCGTGACACTTTAGCTGCCTTGATGAATAGCAAATCACCTTGCCATTTTGCATAAGGACACACCCTAACCCAATACCAGACGCATCCGTATAGACTTCAAATCCACCACCTTCAGTGGGTAATGTTAATATTGGTGCAGTGGTAAGGTGTTCTTTAAGAGTTTGAAAACTCTCTTCGCAATCCTTCGACCATATAAAAGGATTCTCCTTTCTTGTGAGTCTAATCTAAGGAACAGCGATCTTTAAGAAATCTTTGATAAATCTCCTGTAATAACCAGCTAGACCTAGAAAACTTTTGACTTCAGACACGGTCGTCGGCCAGCTCCAGTTCTTAATAGCTTCTATTTTTGAAGGATCAACAGTGATACCTTCTCTTGAAATAATATGGCCAAGGAAAGAGACCTCCTTTTGCTAGAACTCGCACTTTCTAAGCTTTGCATAAAGTTTGTGCTCTCTTAGCGTTTGTAAGGCTATTCTTAAGTGCTCTTCATGATCCTCCTTTGTCTTGGAGTAAATAAGAATATCATCAATGAAGATGATTATAAACTGGTCCAGATAAGGCCTGAAGACATTATTCATAAGTTGCATAAATGCTGACGGGGCATTGGTTAACCCAAACGGCATTACCACGAATTCATAGTGGCCATATCTGCTTCGAAAAGTAGTTTTGTGTATGTCCTCATCTTTGATCTTGAGCTGATGATAACCTGACCTGAGGCCTATCTTGGAAAAATATTCCACTCCTAAAATCTGATCAAAGAGCTCATCGATACGCGGCAACGGATATTTATTCTTAATTGTCAGTTGATTCAGTTGTCGGTAGTCGATACACAGCCTGAGGGATCCATCCTTCTTCTTGACGAATAGAACTGGCGCACCCCAGGGGGATATACTTGGTCGAATGAAACTCTTATCTAATAACTCCTGAAGCTATTTCTTTAATTCCTTGAGTTCCGTGGGGGACATCCTGTATGGAGCTATTGAAACGGGTGCTATATCGGGGATGAGTTCAATAAGAAGTTTACTTCCATTTCGGGTGGTAAACCGGGTAAATCTGATGGAAATATATCCAAAAATTCATTGACAATAGGAATATCCTCTAAGACGATCTCCTTGGATTTGGTGAGGATTACGGAAGCAAGAAAAGCTACACATCCTTACAAAATTAATTTAAAATCGTGCAGAGATGAAATAATGGCAGGATGCTTCCTATATTTGATACCAAGGAAGGAAAATCTTGGAAGACCAGGTTTCCGAAAATAGAGATAATCCGATTGTGACAATTTATATAGGCGTCGTGGTCTACAAGTCAATCTACACCTAATATAGTATCGTAGCCCTCCATGTCAAGACATACGAGGTTTATTGTTAGGTTGTGACCTTCTACCACTACTTCACTATCAGGATAGTAGGTTGTAAGTTTGGTTCCGGGACCTAAAGGTGTAGTGATTG
Source organism: Amorphophallus konjac (assembly GCA_022559845.1). Lineage (NCBI taxonomy): Eukaryota > Viridiplantae > Streptophyta > Magnoliopsida > Alismatales > Araceae > Amorphophallus > Amorphophallus konjac. Next base: position 149,424,888 of record CM040119.1, read on the forward strand.
CTAGGTCCGAAGGTAGAGGAACTGATGCAATAGATAAGGTTTTTGCAAAAGTAGAAGATATAAAGGAATGAGAAGCACCAGTATCGAATAGTACGAATGCAGGATGGGAATAGATTTGGATAGTACCTTCCATTAGCCCATCATTCTTCGGCGCTTCTTCCTATTCCATAATAGCATTGAGACGAGCCTATCGCTTACGTCCACCACCGGAAGATTGTTCTTTCATAAGGGGGCAATCCGACATAGGGTGCTCCCGACTGTCACATCGTAGACAAGCGCCGAGATGCTTCTAGCTTTCTTCAGCCGAATGACCGAACTTCTCAAAAAATGTGCAAGCAGTGACGACTTGGTTGTCTTCTTCCTTGACTTTTTTATTCTTGTGGTAGCTACTACCACTCCCATTCTGGGATCTCTTCTTGCTATCACGGGATTTTTAGGGTTCCGTGATACTAAACTTTCTTTTATTTTCATGCCGATCAGACCTTCGGCTAAGCTCCTCTCCCTTGACTTTTAATTTCTCAACCTTTTCCAAGGTCCTCTCGCATAGATGCGCCCATTGGACCATCTCCGCATACGTACGGATATTCTGAGTCCCAAGTTGTTGAATAAATCCGGGTCTCAATCCATCCATAAATCGGTTAGGTTTTAACAACTCAGTGCTAACCAAGTGAGGAGCATAAGGGGCGCCTAGAAAATCAGAGTTCATACTCCGCTATGGTCATCATGCCTTGGCGTAACGAAGCGAATTCCATAGCCTTCCTCTGCTTAACATGTTCGGAGAAGTACCTAGCTCGAAAGAGTGTAAGGAAACCCTCCCAAGTATGAGGTGCATCAGCTGGCGGTACCGGCACTGACCTCCACCATTTACGAGCATCTTTATTTAATTGGAATGTGGCTAGACGGTTCTCTTGATCATCACATTGCATAACTTCAATCATGCGGTTCATCTCATCTATCCAATTTTTGGCTTCATCGGGATGAGAGGAACCTAAAAATCGAGGCGGATTTAAGCTCCGAAAGTTACGATGTAAGTCTCCCGCTCTTGCCCCTGCGCCGGCTTGAGCCATAGTTTGTAACGCTTGAGTAAGACCCGCAATGGTCTCCTGCATACCGTTCCAGTCTACGCGATAAGCCATTTTGAGAGTGAGGTACCTGAGAAGAGCAATGAATTTGTTAATTCTAATGGAATGAGTGGGGTAGATCTTAGAATTAATTCTAATGACTATCTCATCCCAGGTTCTACCCAATTCCTCTCATAGGTTGAGAATTTCATTCCTAGTTTCATAGGTGTGGGTCCTTAAACCTTGGACTTAACCTATGACATGACTTTTCCCTAGGAAATCTAGTCTTAGGGCTCTGATACCACTTTCACTATCACGTCCCGAGATTATGCAGTGGAAACAATCGGGAATGTGAACAGTCGGCTAGTACGCCTCGAGCAAGCAATATAATCAGAGCGCAAGACAATCACATATGGGTAATTGCACAATATAATTCACTAAAAACCTTTAATTTTATTCCTTCATAAAATAATTCCCAAAGTACATAAGATCTTTTCACTAGACTCAAGAAAATAAAAATTACATCATGACTTGACTAGACATTGATAGCTAAAGCTTCTCTCGAGTCGTTTGTCCTTTAATCACTCCCAGATCCATTACTTGAGTAATCAGAATCCATCCCACTAGAATTTCTTGAAAAAGATTAGAAAGTAGGGTAATGAGCACACTTGCCCAGTAGGTATCTTCGTATCAACATGAAGATAAATTTAAAAGATTAGCATTCTAGCTCTAAAGAGTAAGGTAATCATGCAAATACGATGAAACATGCGAATAAAGCCAAAGTAATAAGATATGATCAAACTTGAGTAACAAGAATATGATTTGATCAAGTATATAACAAGAATGTAGATCTAGCCTTTTCAAGAATATAACAAGAATGTACTTTTCATAACCATGAAGGCTATGCACTAAAAAGTCGTGTAACAAGCAAGAATGTACTCTTTACTTAGTAGCAAGTACTTCGTGAATTCATGTAGATTTCCGTGGACATTTCACTTATTTATAAAGAAAGTACTCCCATCACAATGCGACGCCAGTAGCATCATACCCCATGGTTTACAGTATGTTTCTGACAATCAGCCGAGGGGAGTAGCATAAAGCCCTTGAACACAATCAGTGCTCAAACTGTATATTCAAGTATAAATCAAGCTACTTCCACGTTTATAGCAATAATGTGGCCAATAATGCACAAGTTCAACAAAAGTTCCATGATAAGGTAACAATAATAAGAATGCTTCAATTAAGAACAAGAGATTTCAAGGAATGAGTTTATAACTAGGTCATGCTAGAAAAAACTCGGCAGCATAACGATACTTTGTTTAAGTTTCATAATTCTAGCTTAACTTGGTTAACCATAATTTAGGCTCTACATAATCAGAAGACCATCTAGGCATTCAAGAAAACCAACCCCAAAGTTTAAACCTCGGGTTAGACATAATCAGGATCCAAACGGTCTATTACTGGGCCGTTTTGAAATGCAAGCGGTCATATAGAGGACCGTTTAGAAATCCAAGCGGTCAAGTGATGGACCGTTTGATAAGACAAAGTCTGATATACAAAAAAAAAACCATCTCTGAGGCCTTGTGGTCTAGTGGATGGTCGTGTAATGTCCTTTAGCGGTCTAGTGAATGGCCGCTAGCAAACTCCGACGGTCAACCATATGGCCGCTTAGGTCCATAAATACAAAACATTGATAAGTGCTCTTCTAGATAATGGGCTTTAATGGTAGAACCAGCTCGGCATCCTAGTGGGAATCCCAGTCTCGCGGAGTCTTATGGAGGCCGTGAAACAAGATTTCCTAGTCAGTTGGAAGGAATATCTAAAGGAGAGGTCATCAAGTCCAAGATTGTGTTCTGTATATGCAAAAAGTGTAACTAATGACAACATACCGGGATATGTGCCATGTACTTATGAAAATGACTCTTAGAAGAGAGAGAATCATGATAAACCAGTGATCAAGTTAAATCATTCTATCATCTTTGAGCATATGTTTATTACAAGAATATATAATTTTGGTCATAAACTAACATAAGTTAAAATAATACCAATGTGCACAAAACATGAAATCTATGATGATAAACAACGAAAATTAACTAAGTATATAAAACTAGTAATCAAACCAGGAAATAAACTTAGTTAACTAGGCTTATCATATATTAATTTTGGCTAATCCGCAATATGTTTGGATTATCAATATTGTAGAAAAATCAAAAAACCAAACAGTCTAGAACAGAACCGTTTAACTGGCCAAACGGTCAGTCGGGCGACCGCTTATACTATCGGGCTAGTGGTCTGTCGTAGGACCGTCAAGATACCAGGCGGTCGACAGGACGACCGTTTGCTCCTGTATAAATCCGAGTTCAAATAATAGTAAAGCCAAATGCCAAACTAAGATACATCATGCATGGAAATCAACATATGTAAACTTCCATAATCATGATCGAACAAATATAGGCCAACAATATGCATAGGTTCATGCATTTAACAAGAAAAATTCATTTTTACTTTATTAGGGCTTGTTCATGCATGAGGATTTAACTTAGATGCATAGTCCTACTAAAACATGAAATTCTCAAAGTACAATGTATGAAAATGCACAAAATCAGAGGGCTTTTACTCCTGACTTAAAATTTGAGCCATTCATGAGATAACCTACCTTAATTAATGCTCCTAGACTGTTAATTTCGGACTGGAAGTAAGCCCTAGTTCTGCACGTTCTTATGCTAAATCAGCAACTTCCCGACCTTGTATCTCCTGATTCCCTTGACCTATTAACGTGAACATTTGAGGGTAAATAGAAGATATGAAGGGTAACAGAAAGTTCGAAAGACACTATTGCTAAATACCTCGTTTAGGGCTCTGAATTCCTTGATCAATCTGGGTCGGACGCAGTAATTCCTGGGTTACTTGTGTAGAATCAGCAACTTTGGAACCTTCTATCTTCCTGTAGGCTTGATCTCCTAGAACAAAATTTGGAGGGTAATTAGTTCTAATATAAACAAATTCCTTGAAGAAACTTACCTTTAATTCATCCTCCTTACCTTAATTCCTCGCGAGTCAAAAGTAAGGGTCGCACAGGTCAAATCTGGGATTAATTTATAGGGTTAGCTAGGGTTTTGAGGATTAGAACGAACTTAGAGTCCCATTTAGGCTCTCAATTCGATCTACTATCCTTCTAGACTTATCTAATTAGTAGATTGAGTCGATCCTAGGTGATTTGGATGCTAAAAATCTATCCTTTTCACGTTTTCTTATACTCATGGAACTGATAGAGATAAGCAGTCTAGCTCTGGACCGTTTGACTCCCCATGCGGTCTCGCGATAGACCGTTTGACTTCGTGAGCGCCGAATTTCAAATTAGTTCAAACTCTTTGATATTATTCTTGTTATTATCCAGTTATTTATTTCCCAAAGAGTAATTATCCCTTAATTCCGTGATTACACCCATTCATAGCTTCTAGAATATGGGCTAAGGTCCAAAAAAATCTTTTTGGGCCTATTGGGTTTATTATATGGGCGTAATCCTTTTAGATTTATGTAGGGCCTAAATAATTAGGTTTAATTCGTTATAATTCTATTAATAGCCTATTAAATGCTTAGTAATTTATATAGGTATATTTTAAATCCAAAAATTCCTTAGAAAATTCTCGGGCGTTATAGTGACCCAGTCACACATCACATAACCTGCGCCCTCTTAAGGAGGCGTCCTTTCCTGCATTTCTTGTAAAATTATTGTTTATGCTGTAATTAATATGGAATTAGCGTCTATCACATAGTCGTTGTTCCTAAATATATTTAAATATGATATTTTGTAATTAATGTATAGGTGTATTCTGTCAAGGTGCTGTTTCCTGACTCTAGGAATGAACGCCCTTCCCGAAAGGCGCTATTTCCTAGGAAAATATAAATGTAATTACTGGAAAATCTTGAATGGACAGCCAGTAAGTGGGTGCCAATTTCAATGGGTGACTACTTTATGGACGCAGATTTCTGTGCGTGTTTTTCTTCGCGTGTTTTCCATCCTAGACCTGATGCGGGACGAGAGGCAAACCTGGGACTCTAGCTCGCGGACGTCCCTTTGCGTGGGAAACGCGGGATCTGCGCGGTTGAGAAATTGGTAATGAGTCGGGTAGTCAACTCTCTTTCGTGCCCGGATCGGGTCATGGGACGGGTTTTGCTCTCCCTCGCAGTGGTGATAAAAATATCAGGCTAGATTAACCTATCACTCATGCAGCGGCAATAGAATACATACGAAATAAGCAAAATGCGAAGAGAGGAGCGGACACGATACCTCCACGCTACCGGGCGTGGGGAAGACGACCCCGGCCGAATTTCGTACTCAAAGAACAATAAATAATTAAATTATAGTAATGAATATTATTGCTCACTCCACGTAGGGAGGTAAAGGGCTACAATGTGGGACCCAGGAGTAGCGGGTTCGGGTTGATGGGCAGCGATTTGGACAGCGCCGGCGGTAACGCGTGCCAACAAAAGTGGGGCCCACGTCCTAGTTGGAGGGCCGATCGGGCTGAGAGTGGTACCGCTGCGGTGGGGACTGCTAGAGGGGTGATCCCTAAGAGGGGGACGCGCTGGTTCGCCTTGTGGAAGGCGAGGCGGCCCTAGTCGGAGACCCGACTGCTTGCTGTCCACGGACCTGTGGTGCAGTTTCAACACTACGCGATCGTGCAAGAACGCCTGTTGCGATCAACTCTGACGTCGGATTGACGCGTGACCGGCGCCATTGGAAAGCTCTTTCAGAGATCTACGAACCCAAGCTGTTACATGAATTTTTATGTTTCTATAGTGGCCGTGGTGGAATTTATAACAGGTTGGCTCTCAGGTTAAGATCTGGCAGGATAGATTTGGATCTGCCTGAGAATGAGGGTTTACCGAAGGGAGAACGGCGGATCTGGATGCTGGCATTTTTATGGGAGATAGAGGGAGAAGTAAGGAACATGAGGGTAATTTTTGTGTAATTTTTGGAGGATGTTTGAATGGAAAAATAGATTTTTTTGGTGGAGGTGGTTGGATCTGGACTGCACAGGACAGAACAGATTTTGGGAAAATGAAGTGATTTTTTGGATGGGAAAGAAAATTCCTAAAATCACAAAAAAAAATTGGGGACGAAGGCTTTGGTGGATAGAACTCCCAGTTCAAATTTCAGCTCAATCTGAAATTGGAAAGGGGTCGAACAAGGGAAAAGGTCGGTTGCTGGCTGGTGGATCTGCACAGAGGCAGATTATGTAGATCGGGGGGAATAAATGGTAAAGGGAGATAAACAAGGGAGAAAAAATGTGAATTTTTTTGTGGAGGCTGGGGTGGACGTGGGGAACTCACCCTCCAATTTTCAGCATGATCTGAGTACCTAATTGAGAGCTAAAAATCGAGCACTAGGCTTCTGTCCAGATGTGGACAGAACTCCGGCTGGTTGGCGGTGGCGACGCGACGGCGGTTCGTTGGCGACGGTGCCAAGGGGAACTGATAGAGAGGAACTGATAGGGAGGAATCACACCTCAGGAATTGGAGCTCTCACAGCTGCAAGGGTGGGGAAGAGAGAGGGGAGGGGCGCACCTTGATGCTCTTGGCAATTTTCACAATTTTCATTCATTAATTCTATCAAAAATGGAAAATACATGGCTTTTATATGAAATGGAAACCCTAGGCAAATGACTAAAACTACCCTTAGATCTAGGGTTTGGGAGGGGTACATAGGGAATGTGAATTCTACCATGTGGTCAAAGAAAAATAAAAAAACTACATATAAGGACAAAGAAGGGGGCGCCCCTTTGAAAATGGGGTGGAAAGAATGAAATTTTCTTCCATCTTGTCTCCTTGATCCAAGTCCAACCTTGTACTTTGAACCAGCCTCACATGGCCCATAAGCCTATGTGGACCAATGGGAAAGAGGGTGGGGGCCCCTGTTGGACCTACTAGACTTTTACAAATAAACCCACTAAAACCTAAGGACTCACACTTTGGCTTATACTTGCCATACAATTGCATACCCAATTACACGAGGGTATAAATGCAAATAAAAAGGACACAAATGCAAAATCAAATGTAGTGCCCGGTGTTCATTCCCATCAATTCTCCCCGGGTGGGAAGAACTCGACCCCTTCGAGTAAGGGGTGCGGCTGTGCGTGTGACTCCTGTGGATCCGTCACTGAATCAGGAAGCACGGAGTACGCTCCACTCCAAGTATTCGGCACCTGCTCATCCCATATATATTCGATATACTCACGCTGCTGTGGGAATGAGGCTAGAGGTGGACACTCCGGGGTGGGGTCACTCTCAAAGGGGAGGAGGTTGCTCGAAGACTCACTAGGAATCACCGATGGGTCCCTTTATGAGACTAGATCTAATATGTTGAGGTAGAGCCAATCCTAAATTCTGGCAAGTCTACAACGTACGCATTGGATCCGACGTGCCTTGCACTCGAAAGGGACTGACAACGCGAGCGTACAAAAGACTGACTCAACTCGATGTATGCATATGCACTCGACAGACAAACTGTACGAAACAAAGACTCAGACATGACCCTAAACAAACCTACTATTAGTCCGACCCATACACATGCAATGGTGGACTAGGACATCCGAATGTGTTCCATGCATACACTAGATGCAATCGATGGTTGACGGAATGGGGGACTCCTAGACATCCTAATCTGTCCCTAGCATGCGGCTACCTGTTGGATTTGGGAGACTTGGGAGGGCTGGGAGAGTCGAATACTCCTTCTTCGTCACCCCTATATGATGACCGTGGAACGGTCCCCTGGCTGAGTGTAGGTGGACTGGCCCGTGGGGAAGCGGTGTGGTAGTGGACTCCCTCGAAAAAGTGGAGTAAATGTGGTGGGTCAAGGGGTTTACTAGGGAATGGGTCGAAGGGATCAAAGAAAGTATGACCCCTCGAACTGGGCTCCCATAGGTCACGGTCCCAAGTTTAGAATTCTTGAAGGTGTAGGTGGTCACCTTCATGCACTAGGGTATAGGGGACGGTGATCTCATATAGATGGTATGGTTCCTCCCTCGGGGTAAAGGGAAAGAAGTTTGGCTCGATCGGCATGGGGAGGAATAAGAGAACCTCCGTGGTGACATGACCCACGGTGCACACGGAGGTAATAGACCCTAAGGCCGGATGTGTGAAGGTACGACTATTGGGTTGGTCAAAGCCTCGGGCCAATAAGTACGTCAACTGCCATTGCCAGTCTAAACCCTTAGTAAGGTCATCCAATGTATCAACATGGTGACTAGACCGGAACGTGGTATGGAATGAGTTGACCGGCACTAATGGTAGAGTAGAGTCCATGGATGGGTAGCAAGGCCGTCTAGGGACCAAGCCTATCTTGAGCCAACTAAGTAGTGGCTCGGCAATGAATAGCTTTCCCGTGAGAAACACGGGCGGCTACAAATGAGGTGGCTCCGAATGAAGATTGGAAGGTGAGGGTGGGGGAAAGGAGCTCTCACGGGCAGAGAAGGAATGTTCTCCTTGAGGGGAAGAGGTTCTTGGGGTGGCACCGGGTTGAGGCTACCGGCTACGACTTCCTTATACTCGGGCAGGAATCCGTCAATCTGGGTACACATCCTATCCAACCGATCCGAAATGGTTTTGAAGAGTTCGGCAACAGTGGGGGTTGGAGTAGGGGTATCGGGATGGACTCGCCCATAATCACTCGGCCTAGTATTGGGCTTAGGCTCGTCTACATGTGGGGTTCTTTGCCTCCGACTATGACCCACTTGGTTGGAGGTGATTGGGTGGGGTCGGTTGGAGGTGATCGGGTGGGAAAGGCTAGAGGTGATTGGGTGGGACAGGTGGGAGGTGACTGGGTGGGGAAGATAGACTCTTCTAAGCTTCTTCTTCAGGTCCCACCATTACTTAATGGGCCATTGCCTCCTAATCTGCCTCAAGCATTCAATGTCTCTCCATTTTTCGGCAGCCTCGTGAAGAAGCCTATCCTTGGCAAAAGAGAATTGCTTGGCCTCGGACATGATGTAATAATCAGAATATATTTATCCATGGCGGCTTCCTAATGTCAATAGTCGCTCGAGACTTTGGAGCCACAAAAGTCTGAGGCTTCGGGCCTAATGAAGAAGATAGGATGGTTTCCAAGCCCATGGGTGTGCCAACGGTTATATCGCCTAGGCAACCGGGAATCCATTGGAAATTGGGGGAAAGGGAGACTACATGTTAGACATGGAGACACAGGGAGACAAGACAAACTGACTTTCTAACGGACTAGACAATGGACTAGACATGACCCAAAAACAACAATGCATAGTTGGAATGAAGACTCGGCTACAAACCTAGACTTAACCCATATCCGGTACTATGCGGAGTTTCGAGATCCGAAGATCCTCTCACACAAATGTACGACCATCCCGATAGGCGTAACCTAATGTTCGGGCAACACCTTTTGATATACCGAATAAAGGAATGTAAATGCAACCTTGGACCGACTTAGACTCTCTCTAGACTTAAATAACCTTTTTTATGTTTTTAATCAAATACTACCCTAGACTCAACCTTCCGCTCTGATATCAATTTGATGCGGGACGAGACGTGAACCTGGGACTCTAGCTCGTGGACATCCCTATGGGAGGGAAACGCGGGATCTACGCGGCTGAGAAATCGGCAATGAGTCGAGTAGTCAACTCTCTTTCCTGCCCGGATCGGATCACGGGACGAATTTCGCTCTCTCTCGCAGCGGTGATAAAAATATCATGCTAGAGTGACCTATCACTCATGCAGCGGCAATAGAATACATACGAAATTAGCAAAATGCGGAGAGAGGAGCGGACACGATACATCCACGCTACCGGGCATGGGGAAGATGACCCCGGCCGAAGCTCGTACTGTCAGAATAGTAAATAATTAAATTATAGTAATGAATATTGCTACCCACTCCACGTAAGGAGGTAAAGGGCTATAATGTGGCACCCGGGAGTAGCGGGTTCGGGTTGACGGGCAGCGATTTAGACAGCTTCGGTGGTAATGCGTGCCAACGAACGTGGGGCCCACGTCCTAGTCGGAGGGCCGATCGGGCTGAGAGTGGTACCGCTACGGTGGGGACTCCTGGAGGGGCGATCCCTAGGAGGGGGACGCACTGGTTCGCCTTGTGGAAGGCGAGGCGGCCCTAGTTGGAGACCCAACTACTTGCTGTCCACGGACCTGTGGTGCAGTTTCAACACTGCGCGACCCGTCAAGAACGCCTGCTGCGATCAACCCTGACCTCGCATTGACGCCAGACCAGCGCCATTGGAAAGCTCTGTCAGAGATCTACGAACCCAAGCTATTATAGGAATTTTTATGTTTCTATAGTCGCCGTGGTGGAATTTATAACAGGTTGGCTCTCAGGTTCAGATCTGGCAGGACAGATTTGGATCTACCTGAGAATGAGGGTTTACCGGAGAGAGAACGACGGATCTGGATGCTGGCATTTTTATGGGAGATAGAGGGAGAAGTAAGGAACATGAGGTGAAGGGGCGTGATCTCGCGCTGGTCCTGAGCTGGGAGGATGATCACCGGATAGTGAACTGTAAAGAAGGGAAAACGGATCAGGGGTCCCATGGATGGTTCCTTAGGGAAAACCCTCTGATGCTTAAGTCAGTAGAGCAATGGTGGAAGTTATGAAAGGAGGAAGAAAGTGGTGCATGAGATCCCCCTACACCGAGGTGGTGAAGTGGTTCCTGCTCAGGGAGTTTAAGCGTATGTTGGCCTTACCTTTCGTCGGAGGGAGTCCCAGGTTTATATAGTGTGCTAACCTCATGAGTCCCGTAAGTTGAGAAGTTTCAGGCGGGAGTTACGTCCTCATCGCGGGGTCTTTACGTCCTCATCGTGGGATCTTTATAGCCTTGAGGGGCTATGGGTCCCTTATCCTCATAAACCCCTGCTCATAAAGGGCTCTCAACGGTGGCGTGGATAAGCAATCATCAGTCGAGCCGAGCATAAAAGGTGCCAACCCCATCCGGGCGATAGGCATAGCTCGGATGAAGATAGGTCGGAGTGGGCGCTGAGCACCTGCCTTTATCCCGGCGAGGGGATCGATCGGGCGTGGGTCTTTTTCTGACCTGACCGACGCTCAGACCTTCCGAGCCTAAGGGCCGTCGAGGAAGGGTGTGATCCCGAGTGATCTTATTGGGCTTTTTAGCCTAAGTGGGCCCTGTGGGGCTATCCATTGGATGAGCTGGGCCTCGTTTGGTCCTGATGGACCTAGTTTGGCTGCTCTTTAGATGGGCTACAGAAATCCCCCTCTCCACTTGTCCCCCTCCTACTCCCAAGCCTTGGTAGGCTCGGAAGAGTAGCCGTTAGGGTTTTGGACCAGCGTGGCTTGGGTGGGTGGAGATCTGGCGGTGTTAAGAAGCCACGTGTCGTGGTCACCTGGGCCCATAATAATGATAATCCTGACGGATTTGAAATGAAGGGGCCCCTTTTTCTCGGAGGTCGGAACGGCGCGCCGCCTGCCGTGTAGGAATATAGGCGTTGGGCGCTTCTTGTCATTCCAGACTCCCTCCGTCTTTAGGGTTTTGCTCGCCTTCGTGCTTACTTTTGGGCTCTTTGATGCGTCATGTGGACACGACGGAAGAGCAGAGGCTTGCAGCGGCATTCGCGGAGTTGGCGGAGGTAACAGCTAAGGCAGTCCAGCAGCTTCCTCTCCCTCCGGAGTCTTCGTTGTCTCGGGAGTGTCTTTCTTCAAGTTCTTCTCCGGATTCCATGGCGGATCAGCATCCGGATGTTGAAGAGTGGGAGAATGAGCCGGTGGTTGTTAGCGCAGCGAAGAGTGATATAGAAGGGGGGATGAATAGATCACTCCCGATTTGGAAAACTTCAGAGGAAAATCACTACTTCGAAATACAACCCTTTAGAGATAGCTAAACAATATAACTAACGCAGTGAGAAACTAAGACAGAATAATAAGGTGCGATTGGAAGAGGCCGTCCACACACAAACACAATGCCAAGCAGAAGGAGAGCACAAACGATAATATAGCAAACCACAGAGGAGACAAGAGATTTTAAGGTGGTTCGATTGTAGTCCACAATCTACATCCACCCCTCACTCCAACTAGAGTGAGTATTCCACTAGCCACTGCTAGAAAACTACAGACTCAGTCTGCGAACAATATGCTGCCACACAGCTTGAACAACCAAGGGAAACAAATCCTTCAACCAAACTCTGCTACCCACAGAGCTTGACACCTGGACCTGCTACCAGCAAGACCAGAACCGGAGATGCCTCTCCCTTCCTCCAACCCTGAGGGAACCTGCTAATGACAACCCGTCATTGGCAAAATCAGTGATCACAGATCTCTCTTCCTCTGCAGCCCAGAGGGGAACCGGAGTAACTCTCCCTTCCTCCAAACACTGGAGGGTAACAACTCGGAATTAGATATATGAAGAGATGAAAGGAAAAACAGAAATGTAAACAAGACCAACGATGAACAACAATCGTTTCCGAAAACCAAAATCAAATGTAGCTTCCGAAGAAGCAAATTAGACTCTTCTCTCTCACTCAGACTTTTCTCTCACAACAATACTCTCGGATCTTTTCTCTCTATCTTCTTTCTGGAACGTGGAGGCTCTCTCTCTCTTTTCTTCTTCTGCTCAGGGATTCTTCTCTTCAGCTTTTTCTCCAATTCAATCCATCTAATCGCAGAAGACACCTTTTATATGGCATTCGACCTGACTTTCAGGTCTTCACACGAGTGGATCTTGTTCCCTCCTTTTCCAGAGCATCCTCGGATCACGTGCCAGGCATCAACCTCGATTCACGTGCCTAATCATTAACCTAAATCATCTGCAGGCAGAGACAAGGAAATGTGATTAGTTAGTTCAGTCATATATCAACGAATGTATATACTTTAGAAGCAGTAACTGAGTAAGTGTGTACACTGAGAGAGTGTATAGACTTGTAGGTCTTCATGCGACCTCAGTGCATATACTTGCTGAAGAATGCATTATCACAACAGGGGGAATGTGTGGACTTCTGTGAAATGTATGAAGCCATCGAGTGTATAGACTTAGAGATGTCAATTAGGCAAGTGTGTCAAATGTGAGAGTGTATACACTTGAAGATAGCATATAGGCAAGTATGAACAACGTGAGAGAGTATACACTTGAAGGCCTTCAGCGTCCTCAGTGTATAGACTTGAAATCTGATGCATTAACGAGCCTATCCAATGTATAGACTAGAAACAATTGAACACATGGACAATGTATACACTTGGCCTTTGAGGAATGATGTATTGACTCTGAACGTGAAGGCAGGCTGCATAGACTTGGAGAAAATTGAAGCACTGTATAGGCTTGGTAAACCTGAACCAATGTACATACCTGGAACGCCTGAGGACCAGTGTACAGACTTGGAATCAATGAAAGCGTTGGCTGTACAAACTTGCATGAACGATGTATACACTTTGCCAATGTGTAGACTTAGGGTGTAGCTAAAGCAGCGAACGTAGGAATAGGTTGGAACGTATAGAGTTATGTTCGATCAGCAATGTTTATACTTCAACTAGGGAAGCTACAGTGCTATGTCTAGACTTAATGATGCAAGCCTTGTATAGACATTGGAACGCTTGAAGCGATGTACAGACTTGGTGAGCGCTAAGCAATGTACAGACTTTGATGAACGCCGCTCGCTGTACAGACTTCGAATTAAGGCATGAATAGTGAATCAATGTCTAGACTTGGATGCCCAAGCCAATGTATGGACTTGTGCAGTGCAGCCAGTGTATGGACTTGTACAGTGCAGCGCAGTGTACAGACTTTGAAGTGCGACTAGGCAGGATGTGTAGACATTGAACGCAACCAGAATGTCTAGACTTGTTATGAAGCAATGCACAGGCTGTACATACTTGAAGTAATGCTTGCAGAAGGTGATGTATGGACTTGGTTTGTGACTAGAGGCTGTACATGGTTGATGGTTGTCTCACTTGACTCGTTTGTTAGCCTACAGTGTTATTTGGGTTGTTCAGTGAGATTGCGTGCCTTCGCTCTTATTTGCTATTATCATCTTCTTCCTTGAGTTAAGGTGAGTGGTTGACCAGGTTGGTCACTGAGTGTTGCTTAGTTGGTTTTGTTTTTATTTCTGCAATATTTTTTAACGACGATTCATTCACCCCTCTCTGAATCCGGGCCTTGCACCCTATCAGAACGCCGGTGCATTGCAAAGCCGGTTATCGACTTCAGGAAAGTCTACACTCATCGGAGGCATCCCGGTCTCTTTGAATGGCCGATAAGCCGAAACCACGCCTGATAGGGCAATCCCAATGGTGCCAGTACATAACTCCTTCCAAGTGCTGGCCCAAGAAAAACTGGACCGCTTCGAGGCCAAATCAATGGGGGGTGGCCCCGAAGCCAACTAGATTCAAGCATATTCGGGTGTCCAAGCGGCCTTGGCCCCGATCTCCAATTCAAGCCAGCGAGGCGTTGTGGACCCTTGCTGAAGAAACCAGCCGGCATTAGACTGTGATGATTGTGACCGTCAATGTAGTTGTGGCTGAAGGCGATGGTGGGAGACCATCCATGTTGTCCGAAGAAATTTCAGTTAGGGAAGGATGTTGTTGCAAGAATATCGACAAGAGGTTGAAACATTGAAAAAGCAGCTGAATGAAAAGAATGCACAAGCATCTACCTCCAAATAGGCCAAAGTCCCTCTCGGGACACCGAGAAATAGTGGCCACAGCCTTGAACCTTTGCCCCAGGCGGACGCACCTCAGTTGGCACCTAGCTATACAGGGGGCACCCCCTCCCAGCAACCATATATCGCTACAACACAACCCCTAGTTCTTCTATAACAGGGGATTGCAGTTACACCTCAAGCAACAATGGCGATGTCGCAGATGCAGCATGCCCATCCTTGCCCAGGCCAGGTCGACCAGGTGGTGACGAATAAAATAATGATAGAATAGATGATTGAAAAGAAGCTAGCCGACAGGGGCAATGATGATTATGCCGCTTTCAATGTGTATAGGGTGCCTTACCCTATCCATCACGCGGCTAAAAGGCTACCTCCCGGCGTCACCAAATTGCCGAAGTTTGATAAATTTAACGGACAAGGCTCGCTGAAGGATCATATAGCCTACTACGTCAACGTGATGGGCGACCTGGTAGCCGATGAGTCCTACCTACTAAAATTCTTCGGGTCCTCCCTCGCAAGACTTGCTTTTGAGTGGTATTCAAACCTACCGGCTGGGTTCATCAACGACTGGTCAGATATGCAAAGGAAGTTTCGGGAGCGGTTTCATGTTGCCAAAAGAGAAATAACCATGACCGAATTATACGCTTCCAAGTAGAGGAACGATGAAACTGCTTTGGAATATATTAAACGATGGTGCGATCTCGGCATGAGATGCAGGCGGCCACTGCACCATGAAGATGCAGTGCAAATCTGCAAACAAAATTTCAAGTGGGGGATCCTCAAAAAGACGATTGGAATCGAAATTAGGTCCTTTGACCGATTGAACAATGTGGTGGCAGAAATTGAGGCTTTCCTTTCCTCTTCCCCTACGGCCTCAGGCCAGAAGACCAAATCAGCCGACAAATGGCCCGCGCCTAAAGAAGTTCATACAGTCGACATCGGGGCGTTCGAGCAGCAAAGAGATAAAGATAAAGGCGTTGCCAACCCTCCTTCGACCAAGCTTGTCGAACAATAAGAGGGGCCTCCCTTACTGGCCAAAATGATGAAGTCTTATTCCTTTCCTAAGGATAGGACCCGGCTCTTGTTTGAATGGGCCACCAAATATAACAAGGTCAATTTGCCAGAGCCAAAGAGGCCGAGTGACGTTAGAAAATAATATGACCCCCGCTTTTGCCCATATCACAAAATGCTTGGGCACTCTATTGAAAACTGCTATGTATTTAAAGACATTGTCGAAGGCATGATCAAGAGGGGGGAGCTCCAGATGGGCGAATCCAGAGTGCATCCTCCATGACCTCACGAGCTTCCCGACTTCAAAAAAGCTGTCAACATGGTGTCTATACACCGAGAGTCACAAGATGACCCATCGTGGGGGCACATGTCGGCCGCAGACGAAAAGAAGCAAAAGAAGTCCAGAAATAGGAGAAGGGGCGTTGCTCTCTTTTGCAATACATTGTCGGCATCATCCGACACAAGCCAAACAGCGGAAGAAGAAGAAAATGAAGAAATATCCTTTGTGCCGACAAGGCCGAATCAACCCGAGACTTCTACCTCTAACCCAGGCCCCTACCAACCTGCGCTCGCTCTAATGATGGAGCTACGCCAAGAAATCAAAACAATGAAGAGAAAAATGAGAGAGATGGGTTTGGGCTCGGCCGACCCGCACCCGAATTTAACAGCTCTGTCGGCGATGAATGAGCCGAGCGTGGAGCAGGAAACTGAGATAGAGTTAGCCGAGGAGGAAGTCACCAAGGCAGAATTATATGAGACCAAGCGAAGAGATGACAAGTCCGCTCCGGACTACGTTCATCTCTATGCAAGATGCCAGCATCTGTTGAATTATGAAGATGATGTCCAAATATGCAAGCGCAATTTGAAGATAGAAATTCTGTTAAGGATGGATGGCCTCGAAGTCAAATCCTTCAGTCGACTGAATAATATAGTGGCTGACATTGAAGCCGTTCTGGAAAAATACCGCCCGACCGCGGTTACCTCAAGTCAAGAGAATGAGCCGGCTGATGGATGGCCGAAGCAAAAAGAAGTGCAAGACACTGATTTCCAAACCTTCGCAAAGCAAAGGCAGAAGGTGAGAGAGGCAGCTAGCCCTTCTTCGGCCACGTCTGCCAAGCAACAGCCCTCGTTCAGGGACAATATGAGGAAACCATATTCCTTCCCTAAGGAGAGAACTCAAATGCTTTTCAATGGGCCGGCGAATGCGGCAAGATCGTCCTCCCGGAGCCCAAAAGGCTGAGCGATGCTAGATGATCCTCAATTCTACCCTTACCATCAACATAGGGGGCATGCCATTGACGACTGTTATATATTCAAAGATATTATTGACAGCCTAATCCAAAAAGGTGAAATACAAATGGGCGAGCAAAGGATAGACCCACCGCAGCCCTATCAAATGCCTAGCCTTGGGAGGTCGGTCAACGTAGCCTCACCTCATCAACTGAAGAACAATATACCCCAAGGAACGTCTCAAGCCTCTTGAGTTATGGCGGGAAGTCAAAGGGGAACCAAGATACAAATGGTGCCCTGCTCTAGGGGCAAATGATCAAACGAATCGGCAGCTGGGCCGACAACATCTCAACCATCGGTGCGTGAAGTGATAGCTTCTCAAGCATTGGCATCTACGCCAAGAAGCATATTTGAAGATACCCAATGGTACTTGAGATACCCAACCACTAGCGTCCTAGCCGACAGCTATTTAGAGACGTTCAAAAAAGGGGAAAGAAAGAAAGAAATATATCAAGCTCCTCAACCATTGACGCCCAAGTCGATAGCTCTTCAACCACCAGCATCCCAGCCGGCAACTTTTCAGAGAATATTCAAGTTTCTTAATCATCGGCATCTGAGCCGATAGCTCTATAATCATCGGCATTCATGCCGACAGCTCCTCAACCATCGGTGTCCAGGCCGACAGCTGTTCAAATATATTAAAGGAATGTTTGAACCTCTCCACCATCAACATCTAGGGCGATAGCTGTTTGAAAATATTCCAAAAAATGCTCAAGTTTCTTAATCATTGGCATCTAGCTGACAGCTTCCCGATTATCGGCAGCTAAGCCGACAGGTTTTCAATTATCGATGTCTGGGCCGACAGCTTCCCAATTATCGGCATTTGAGCTGACAGCTTTCTGTGGACGCCAAAAAAATGACGATGATGATCATGGCGACATTAGCGTCTACACACTCGAGAGCAAGCCGGAGACGAAAATGCCGAATAAACCTCACGCCTCGCCCGATCAGGACGAGGACTCGCTTGGTGGTCCGCTACCCACTAAGGAAGCCCCCTATACAGAAGATACAGCTACAATGCTGCGACCGGCCATGCCGAGAGCTGAACCAGAGAAAAGTCGGGAACTCCGGCACAATCTCGGCATGCACGAAAAGTCACGCAGAATCTGGGACCGAGTCCCAGAGGCTACAAACGGAATATTGCGGAGGCCATACATCGCAACCGGAACGTTCTGGGAATGCCGACATTTATATAAACGGCCGCGACTCCGAAAAGAATCCATTTGGTGCTTAAAACGGCACGAAGGGACCTTAAAACGGCGCGCCTTAAAACGGCGCCCCCCCCCCTCTTGCTCAAAACGGCACGGCCCCTTTTTTCTTTGGCTATCCGTCGCACTCCTGTCGAGGGGGCCTCCCCCCTTTGATGCTTAAAATGGCACCACTTGTGTGGCATTAAAACGGCGCCCATATGCAAAGCTATCTCTTCGAGGGCTACTACGGCATGGCCATTTTGAAGGCCAAAAGGTTGAAACGGCGCGCTAATATTGAAGGACCCGTTATGCCCATTTTCAAAAGTTTTGCCTTCGAATGCCAAAACGGCGAGCCAATTTCACTTGGGTTTAATCCGACGCGATCACCATCCCTCCGCGCCGTTTTACCTCCGAGACAACCCATCCCGTCATCAGTCCGATCCCCTGTTTTCGGGCGCAAACAAAGAGAACTTACCTGAAATAGCCAGGCCTCCTGCGTCCGACCAACGTGCAACCGCCTGAGCTCTTCAAGCTCCCTGGAATGGCAATCCTCGAGCTCCGCACCGAACGTCGCTTCCCCGTCGGTCACCGTCGGCCAATCTCGTGGAGGCACCATGCCTACTCTATCAACCTCTCCACCTGCAGGCCACTCGAGAGCTTCAGACACGGAGGGGGACGAGCAGAATGGAACGAAAGGGAGGGGGGGACTCAGAGACTTCTTCCTCCACCTCCATATATATGTAACGAACCCGTCAAGAAAAAGGAGGAGGACTCTCTGAAGGGATTGGCTCTCGGCCGTGTGCTTGGGGAGAAGAAAAGAGTTAGAGGTGAGAGCTTCCGAGGAAGAGTGAGCCCAGCCGAAGGGAAAAGAGGCCTAAGCACCGCGCTGGAGAGGTGAGGTGAAATGAAAAGAAGAGAGTGAGGGTGAGAGTAGAGTCAAGAGCGGCCTGTGCTCTCATTTCCTCCCCTTTCGTCATTGTATTCTCTCCCCTTTCACAATGTATTTCTTGTTTCTCTTCTTCATCTTGAAGATGAACTTTGTCAAAAGCTCCTTCCTCCTTTGGTGCGAATGAATAAAAGAAAAGACATCTTGGCAAACTTGGTGTTCTCTGTTTAAATCTCTATTCTTCCTTTCCTCGTTCTCCAATCATCTGAGGTCCTTGAGGCTTGTCTCCTCATGGCATGATCCTCAAAGTGATCCATCGATGGATGAACATCTATGGCCCTTGTGGCAAGCATTTGTCCCGTTTGGAAAGTTCCTCGCCCATGAGCCGTGGTCGTTCTTGTAGGCTGGCCCTCGAACGTTCCGCACTAACATTTGGGCTCGGACCGCCGTGAGGCCACTCCGATATTTTGGGGGTCACCCCGGAGCAATCCGTTTGGTGGCCTTCGCTTCTCTCTGGTAAGTCCCGGTCCGGGAGAGGTGCTACCCGATTCTTGCCAGGGGCTAAGAACACACAAGAACAAGTAAACAAATTGAGCCTCTGAAGAACAAACTGAGCTTTTAATCCAATACACTGAACCTCTGTGAATAAACCCCCCCCCAATAAAACACTTAAACCTCCTACTCACTCACCTTAACAAACCATCAACGATGCTTAAACCTTCATCCTATTGACCTATGGTGTCAATTG
Organism: Amorphophallus konjac; assembly: GCA_022559845.1. Classification (NCBI taxonomy): domain Eukaryota; kingdom Viridiplantae; phylum Streptophyta; class Magnoliopsida; order Alismatales; family Araceae; genus Amorphophallus; species Amorphophallus konjac. Next base: position 149,444,712 of record CM040119.1, read on the forward strand.
AATAATCAATCTAACTGTTTATCCCTCTGCAGGCAAGAGAATCAAGAATAGAAAGCAAAACAAGTCCACAGAACGAATAAAAACTCAGGAGATGATGTCCCGACGTGGCCTAATCTGGCACGGTCACTATTCCACCGCGCCGGTTTAACACCATTCTCATAACCCCTCATCTCCTTCTTTGAACGCTAAAACGGCGCGCCCTTTCATTCTCTACCCGTTAACCGGCACGCCCTTCTCTCCTGGGCTTGGACCCCCCTTAACCGGCGCGCCCGATGGCACCTCCCTTTAACCGGCGCGCCCCCATGGGTGCCTCTACCCGGCACCCCGTTGACTCCCTCTTGTCCCGGCGTGCCTCCCTTGTTTAACCCTCAAAATTGCGTGGCATTAAAACCGACGCCCCCCCCCTTTAACGTTCTAAATCGGAGCGCATTTATCCTTCACTATTCACCTTAAACGGCGCCCCATTTCCTCCTTTCAACTCTAAAACGGCGACATCCTCTTCCTTCGCTAAACCGGCGCGCCTCCTTAATATAAAAAGGGAATAAACAAGCGAAATAAGAATAAAAGGTCAATCATGTTAATAAAGAACAAAAGAAACTCTATCACCCGTACCTTAATTAAGATTTTGTTCCGGAGGCGCTGCCCCCGGAAACCCCCGCAAGGGGCGCTGCCCCCTCGATCCCCGCGACCTGACCGCGCAGGTCTATCCGCGTGTGCGGGCGCACGATGGTGAGCTCGGGCTCTACACTTAACAATTCACTCCCCCGGACTGGGTGCGAAGAGAAAATCAATGATGCCTTGTGGTATCGGACGTGGACCTCGGAACCTCCGACATGGTCATGATCCGAACACATCTCAGGCCAATAGTTCGTTAACTCGACCCGCTTCTCCCGGGATCTAATCCCACAATCCCACACTAAACTTGTCGTGTCTACAGCAGACATTTGCATGGTTTTATCGTCGTCTTCGATACTTCAAACGTGGACTCGCATCCGAACAATGAATGGTCCGACCGTGACCGACATGCACTCATACCTTGGAACCTTCGTTTCCCCAGACTATGTGTGAAGAGAAAATAAATGATGCCTTGTGGTATCGGATGTGGACCTCGGAACCTCCGACATGGTCATGATCTGAACACATCTCGGGCCAATAGTTCGTTAACTCGACCCGTTTCTCCCTGGATCTAATCCCGCAACCCCACATTAAACTTGTCGTGTCTACGGCAGACATTTGCACGGTTTTATCATCAAACGTGGACTCGCGTCCGAACAATGAATGGTCCGACCATGACCGACATGCCCGCATACCTTGGAACCATCATTTCCCCGAGCTGTGTGTGAAGAAAAAAGTAATGACGCCCCATGGCATCGGACGTGGACCTCGAGAGCCCCGTTATGGCCATAGTCTGAAACCATCTCGGGCCGATAGTTCATCAGCTTGACCCACCTTTATCGGGATCCAATCCCGCATCCACACTAAACTTGACGTATCCACGACAGACATCCGTACAGCTTGTCGTTATCTTCGATGTTTCAAATGTGGACTCTCGTCCGAACAGTGTATGGTCCGTTAGTGACCGACATATATCTCGGGATCTAATCCCGTGCTTGCATTAAACTTGCCGTACTCACGGAAGACATTTGTACGGGTTTATTTCCGTTTACGTCTTCAACACGGATCTTTGTCCGAACATAAAATGGTCCATGAATGCCCAACAAAATCTGAATGGAACGAGACGGCTCTCGTCTTCCCCCAACCACGCGTGTGGGAATATCAATAAGACCTTCGTGAGTCACGTATGGACCTCGGGTTCGCCCCAACCATGGTCATTACCTGACCCACATCCAGGCCTATAGCCAGCTATCTCTGTATACGTCTTTATTTTGGAATCTAGTCCCGGGACACTTTCCCGCTGCCCTTCGGCACCGGAAATATTAATGATGCCCACGCAAGCCTCGTTTGGACCGCGGGAGGCGCCCCCGGAATGGTCCTGACTCGATCTCGCACCGGGCCAATAAACTCGCTGATTTCTGACCACTCTAACCGAGATCCAACCGAATGTCTCATATCCCTTTGAACAATAAATTTGACGTATCCAGGCATACATATGCTCCGATTTTCCCCTTGACGATCATGATTTTCTGTGGCCGGACGCTCGTCCGAATATCAAAATGGTCCCTTGAGTGACCGACATCTTTCGAATGCTTGCTTCCCTAGACATAGGGTTTTCCGACTGATTTGAGACCGCTATCATGTTGTTTCTTTCGATATAGTTCCCTGGCCATGAGGCCTTGATTCCTGGTGATTAATCAAGGGTGTTCCCCTCTCCGAGGGGATGTAAATGACGTCGTGACCTTTATGGCGCGACGGGTTCCGGTCCCGACACGAACCACACAGTCGTCTAATTAGTCAGATCGAGCACACAATAAATCGTCACCTTTGTGACTGGCACGCCAACGCACTTAATAAACCCAACAAACGAACAACCGACGATTTTAAATAAAAAGTGCATCCACACTTCCTAATTATCGGCATTCAAGCCGATATCTTCCCAATAATTGGCATTAAGCCAACAGCTTCCCAATTATTGACGTCCGAGCCAACAGCTTCCCAACCATCGGCACCTGAGCCGACAGCATTCCATCCATTGGCTTCTAAGCCAACAACTTCCCAATTATCGGTAATAATGCTGACATCAGTTCATCCATTGGCATTTGAGCCAACAGCATTTCTCCCATTGGCTTTTAACCCGACAACATCTCATTCATTAGCACCTAAGTTAATAGCATTCCATTCATTGGCATTCAAGCCAATAGCATTCCATTCAGTGGCATTCAAGCCAGCAGCATGTCAATTTTTGGCTTTCGAGCCAACAGCATATCGAAGACATTCAGAGCTATCCAAATATATTCGATCGTTGGCGTCCGTGCCGACACGTTTTCACAAATAAAAAAGAGGAAGAGAAAATAAAAAATGACAGCAAAAATAGAACAAAGCAAAAAAAATGATGAATAAAAAAAACTTGCATGAATTTAACTTTGAATGTGTGCTCGCCCTGCTTGCGTGATTGTTTATAGTATATCTAATACACCTCCTATGAATCTCATAGGACCGTATCTCCTTGAATAAATAATGCTGCCCCGATCATAGATATGCGTTCGCCTTGGCATATGCTGAGGAAGATAAGCCCATTGCGGCGAGTGCATATGTCGAGGGGAAGAGTCATAGCTATGTTGTTAGCACAACGCATAAAATATACCCGAGACAATGCTCCCACACTTTGTACACAATGTGATCAGTGGTTTCTAATTGTAAGGATGGCAGAATTTCTTCCTAACACTCTGTGGATGCTTGAATTTCCTACGCTCACATGAAGGGTAATCGTGAGGAAAAAGCTACCTGCCCCCTTCAAAAAATGATGAAGAAATGCAAATCCATGTAGCCGGGAATCACCACTGAAACAAATGAGGAGACTCGCGAAAATGGTGAAGCAAATTATGGTAAAGAAATGTGGATCCAAGTAGTCGGGAATCCCCACTGAAACAAATGAGGAGACTCGCACGAAAATGGGGAAGCGAATTATTGTAAAGGACGAATCCTAGTAGCCGGGAATCTCCACAGAAATAAATGAGGAAACTCGCACCAAATGGTGAACTCTAGAAGTCGCAATAGATAAGGAGGCTATGTGAAGCTACCGAAAGTCAAAAGCCTGAAATGTATATGAAGGAAGTAGAGCAATCCTTTAGTGTTCCTTAGAACATCTGCACATCCCTATGTTTAGGGGTCATTGCTTACATACTTGCACCCTCACGCCATGAAAAAGTTGTTTTGGGTGGAAATCATGATTTAAACTATATGCATGGCCCATGCGATGTCTTTTCGGCGAATGCACAGCTCCTTTAGTTATGACTCATGGGTCACGCGTAGTCTGTGAATTTGGGGCTTCATCGCTATCCTACTCCTGATATAGGGGATATGCTATGTGTTGACACCCATTTTTTGCCTTTCAGTTGAGTCATTTTTCTTACCCTTGTTTTCGATGTCTCGAGTTATCCATTACTCATTGGGCCATTTTTAGGCATGGCTTTGGACTTATTTTTTTGGGTATTTTCCTCCCTGGTTGGGATTGCTCTCAAATTTCTCAAGTTTGGGCTTAATGGGGCTTTGATTTCACTTGGTCTTTGGGGTAAGTAGGCTTATTTATCCCATTTTATTATTTTCCACCGTCCAGCTTAAAAGTGGTCTTGACGTTACCATGAGTAAATCTCATATTACACTATGATACCCCAAGGCGGCCTTCACATTTTTAATTACTCTGGTGATTTCCAATGTTTATGAATTTTTTTACATTTTTTTGAATTTTTCCGTGAAAAATCATGGAAGTGTCCAGGCGCCTGGACGCCTCCATCAATGACCAAAAAAATAAAAAAAATTAAAATCATGGAAGTGTCCAGGCGCCTGGACGCCTCCATCAATGACCAAAAAATAAAAAAAATCAAAATCATGGAAGTGTCTAGGCGCCTGGACGCCTCCATCAATGACCAAAAACATAAAAAAAATCAAAATCATGGAGGCTTCCACTTTCCTAGACGCCTCCATCAATGCAAAAATAATAAAAATAATATCAATATCATGGAGGCGTCCACATGCCTGGACGCCTCCATCAATGCAAAAATAATAAAAATAATATCAATAATCATAAAAAATAAAACAAAAATCAAATAAAAATAATATATTTATGGAGGCGTCCAAGACCCTGGACGCCACCATCAGCTTGCTCACGGGGCCCCGCCCACCGATCGTCGGTTTGTCGTGTGTGAAAAAAGCCAATTGTGGAGACGTCCAGCCGTCTGGACGCGCCCATTTCCAAATCACGAGGCGCCGCTCACAAAACCACGCGTTGTGTCAAACCGCGTGCGTCTTTCGGTGGAGTTCGGTGGACCTTATGGAGGCGTCCGGGACCCTGGACGTCTCCATGAAAATATTCAGAAAAAATGAATAAAAATAGAATAAAATATCTTTTTTGCCCTGATGGAGGTGTCCCGGGTCCTGGACGCCTCCACCCTCCGGAGCCCTATAAATAGAGGCCCACCCCCTCAGTTCTGGGGGAGCTTCTAAGAGATCCGATAGGCTGCCGAAGCCCAGAGGCTACGGAGTCATTTCTAACTCGTAGGGTCTTTTGTAGGTGGAGGTTCTGCCGGCTTCTCGGGTGCCCACGCTCGCGAGAGGAAGGTCGTCTTCATCCACCGCGCTTCCACGTCGTCCCTATGCTGCCGGAGCTCCGCCGGATTTCACCACCGGCACATCCAATAAGCCAATCCTTTCCTTTTCTTCGTAGTTCTTTTGCATTCATCATCTCGCATCCTCTATCCCCCTTCATAAGGGCGCCTCTTCTTATATACTTCTTGCATCCATCATCTCATTTTCCTCCTACTCGAGTCCGAGAGGGGTTTAAAAGATAACACCAACCAGGTCTGTGTCTTTGCCATCATTTCGTTATTTTTATCGCAAGGATTTGAATACTACACATTCATCTTTCTAATCCACTCGTTACTTGTTTGTCGTTGTTTTACAAGGGTACCCAAGGAAAGCCCTCTCCGTCGGCCGGCCAAAGGGGGAGGAAGAAGCAACCCGCCATCTCCCGCTCTTGAGGTAGGCGCGATCACTTTCTTTATTTTGGGGTCTTTTGGCCCCTAGCGATCACATCTTGTTCTCGCGCGAGTCACTTCCCCAATGGCCGTTTAAATTCCCGTTCTTTATATTCTCCTTATATTCTGTTATATTCTTATCTGCTCATATTCTCGAGGCCGCGGCGAGTCACTTCCCCAATGGCCGTTTAAATTCCCGTTCTTATATTCTCTTTATATTCTGTTATATTCTTATCTGCTCATATTCTCAAGGTCGCGGCGAGTCACTTCCCCAATGACCGTTTAAATTCCCGTTCTTATATTCTCTTTCTATTTTGTTATATTCTTATCTACTCATATTCTCGAGGCCGCGGTGAGTCACTTCCCCAATGGCCGTTTAAATTCCCGTTCTTTATATTCTCCTTATATTCTGTTATATTCTTATCTGCTCATATTCTCGAGGCCACGGCGAGTCACTTCCCGCTATGGCCGTTTAACCCCCATATCTTGCTATATTATATTTAACCCGCTCGTCCCGCCGGAGCAATCTCCCGTGGTGGCCCCTTCTCTTTTCTCTTATTTCTGTGTTGCAGCAAACAAAAAGGAGCCCGCGCGCTCCCCGTCTTCTTCGCTCCCCAAAACGCATGACGTCGCTCACAGATTGGCGATCACGGTGGGACCTCTACTGCTTCCTTTTGGCTACACTTGCAAGTTCGGCACCATCCGTGCCTCTCCACCTTGGCGCCCTCACGCGCCCCCGTTGTGCTCACGGCAGCACTGTCAATTTGATTGGTTGGGTGTTTATTATATGTTTGTTATTTCTGTTGTTTTCTTACTCTATATCTTTGTCAGCATTCCATTGCATACATCCATCCCTCTTTTATATCCTTTTTCATTTTTTCTAAGGATCACCCTTTCCCGGTGAAGGAAGGACTCTCCGTTTGAGAATTCCTCTCAACGGACTAGAATCTCCTCCACTGGGACCTCCGTAAGTCTCTGACATCGAAGAATCTCCTCTTCGTTCACTGGGCTGGTTGTACCATTGAAGTTCCCCGGAGTTAGTCATCCATTCGTGGTGAGACGAGAGACCCTAGCTGACACGGCGGTGAAACAAAAATAAACTAGGGTCCCTATTTTGTGTGAACTTCGGATCTCGCTAAAAACACAAAAAAAATCATCAAAATCAAAACATAAAAAAAAGGGCGTAAAGGCATCCACTTGTTTGATAATCTCTGCCACATGCTTGCTAGTGTATATTTTTACGTTCTGGGAAAACTGTGAGCATGGCTCACGAGTCTTTTGAGGAGAACCACCCTAGTCGTGGTTTGTCAGCCGACCCGCGAGTCTATGCTATGGACTCGGGTCCTTCTCATGAGCCCTCGCATGAGGTGCAGGTTATTGCCGGGGACACATCCTCGCCAACACGGAGCTTACCTCTGAACAGCTCCGGGCCTTCTAGGCCATTCTGAAGGGGAAATCTGTTTCCCCCACGCCCCAGGAATCAACTCCGGCCATCGTACCTCTCCAAGAGTCCGTGCAGGCCATTCCATCTCCTTCATTGGTGCAAGCCATCTAGTCTCCCTCGCTTCAAGGACAAGCGAGCCAACAACCACCCTCATTCCAGTTCCCGTCACAATCTCAAACCCCCGTTGTTCCCCACATACCGCTTCAGCCAGGGCCAACTGTCGACGGTCCGACAGCTCCCTCTCATTCGGGGTTCCCCCCTCAAGTCTCCGGGAGACAGTTTCTCCCCCAGTGGCAAGTGCCACCTTCACCTCCAGAGGAGCTCGCCCAATCGCTCCTCAATAGGTTCAATCGCATGGACGAGCAGTTTCAAAATCTGAGAAGAATGGTGGACGTGAAAGCCACCCCGGAGGTTGCTTTGCCGATCCTTCCCGTCATTCATCTTCCTCCCTCCGAAATGCCCAAGTATCGTAGATACAATGGTACCGGCAACCCCTTCATTCACCTCAAGGATTTCATGTATGAGTCCTCCTATTGGCAAAACGATCAGAGGTCCCTGGCATACCTCTTTCGGAGATCATTGGATGGTCCCGCGCTAGAGTGGTTCTATTCTTTAGAGCCCCGCGAGGCCGAGAATTTTGAAATAGTCCAAAGAAGGTTCTTACAGAAATATAGGGATAGGGTCGGTCCCTCACTCTCCATTACCGACCTAGTGGCCGAAAAGATGAAGCCCGACGAGGATTTTGTCTGCTATGCTGATAGATGGAGGTCTCTGGCGGAAAGAATAAGGGATACCCTCTCCGAGCCCGAACAAGTGAAGATGATTGTGTCTAATGCAACCCCACAGTTTAGACATGTCCTGGCCATGAATAAACTTACTACAATGGAGGAACTCTATGAAAGAGCCCGGTACATCCAAACCTAGTTAAAAGACTCCCCTATTATGAACATGTTTGAGTCACCGAAGCCCAAAGTGGTCAGAAAGACAGGCGCTGGTGTCCCGGGCGGAGCCACAGAAGGGGTCGTGACAAATGAGCAAGTGGGTGCGGTCAACAATGCCAACTATGCAGTCAACCCAAGGCCTCCACAAATGCCCCGACTTCCCCTCCAACCAGGTCCTTTCCCTCTTCGTCCTCCACCCCAAAATAATCCACCCCAGGATAATATGCCTCCATTACGTCAACCCCAGCAACAACAACCACAACCTCAGCAACAACAACCACCGCTTCAGTACAACCAAGTTCCACCCCCGGGGAATTATGGTCCCCAACAGCAACAAAGGAGGCCGGTCGGTCCCAAGAGAGCCTACTATCCACCGTTGCCAGAAACTCTGGCGGATATTTTCAACACCCTCATGGCCTCAAACATACTTGTGCTACCCAGGGAAAGGCCCGTGTGGCCCCCGAATGTTGATACCTCCAAATACTGCGTCTACCACAGGCAGCCAGAACACACAGTAGATTACTGCTTCCATTTCAAAGATTACATCCACGATATGAATGATGAACATCAAATAGATTGGGATGAAATGAGACGATACGTCGCCGCTCTCAAGGCTAGGAGACCTCCTCATAGGCCACATCAGCAGTTACAACAGCAGCAGCAGCAGCAACCACAACAACAACAGCAGCCTCAGCAGGCCCCACAACAATAGCCCAACATGGGCATAATCCAGAATCCATTACCGGAGCACCAACAGCCCAATCATCAGGTTAACCCCATCTCCTCCTTTCCGGAAGTCGGGAGAGAGCAGGTGTGGCACCCGAAAAGTACCTCCATTCTTTCTACCGCCAATCCTATCATCATGCAACCCCCTCGCCTTGCCCGGGTAGCACCTCTCTCTCATCAACCCGCGTTAATACCGCCTTCACCATTCCCACTACCATCACGCCCTCTCATTCGCACCCCAATGACCTATCAACCAACACCCTTCATTACACCCTCACACCCTCTCATTTTCTCTCACTCCCCCACTTTACCATCCACCTCTACTGCATTTGCCCCTATGCCTTCTAAGCCCCTTATCACCCGTCCACCGTACGTAACCCCGCCTGTCTCCACCATACCACCGCCAATGCCCTCAAAACCACTCATCATCCACCATCCATCTCAACACCATTACCCGCTCCAAACCTTACCCACTTCCACTTTGCTTCCACCTCCACCTTCCAGACCCCTTATCCTTCATAACCCGTGCGATATCCCCTCTACCTCCACCATGCCTCCACCTAATAATCCCCTCATCAGAATCCCTGCTCCCATTATCACCCCTGCTTCATCAACCATCCCGCCACCACTATCCCTCAGACCTATGTTAAAACCCACTGCTACCCCTATAGAGGTACAAAAGCCACAGGCAATGGTGCTCCGGAGTGGAAGGATTTTCCACAGGGTTTTCCCCCATAACAGTCAGAATCCCGAGCAGTCTCAGCCAGAGAGAGACGATGGAGAACGACCGGAAAGATCTATTCCTGGAACACAGTATGATTTGTTGAAACACTTGGACAAGACGCCTACTCGGATCTCCAATCTGGAGCTGCTTCAGAGATCCACATCCCATCAGGCAACCTTAATGGAGTATCTTCAAAAGGTCATGGTGAATAAGGACCTCCCTGTAGAAAAGATTTTTGCCGTCCTGACCCCAACGGACACGCAACCGACCATCATGTTCCACAACTACGAGCTCGCTCCCAAGGAAGCTCGGAAATATGCATTGTGTGTTTCAATAAAAATTAATGGGGTATCCATAAACCCATGCCTTGTAGACACGGGTGCGTCCATAAATGTGATCTCCATGAGCACCCTTCAGTTGTGTGGGGTCGAACAGGAACAGATAAGACCTTCTTCAATCACAGTCACGGCTTATGACAATAGCAAAAGGCCGCCACAAGGGATGATTATTCTAAGGGCAGAGCTAGGTCCTATATCAGTCGCCACGGAATTCCATGTCTTTGACATGGACCCCACATTCAAGGCCATACTGGGTCACCCTTACATTGAAGCCATAGATGTTGTGCCTTCCACCAACCATCAGTGCTTGAAGTTTCCTTACAATGGAAGAATTATTAAAGTAGTCAGCACACCTGTCCTTCACACGGTGGATGCTATCAATACCTCTCTGCCCTCTGTTTGGCCGTCTCATCGGCCCATATTGTCATTGCTGGATGTGTGCGATTCATCTCACATTCCGCTAGCACCAAAGTAGCCGATCAAGGCAACAACGCCATATCTCCCTTTTCACTCCAAAGGTTGGGAGATTATGAGAAACATCGACTATCAACAGGGCAAAGGTCTGGGTGCACAGCTACAAGGTAGGTTGAAACCACCAAAGGAGATTAGGCCGAACCGCAAGTTTGGCCTAGGCTTCAAAGGACCATTCTAGGCGGATTGGAAGCCCCTCACATGGACCCTATCAAACCACTTCAACAAGGGGCCCATTATTCAGATGGGGGATTATCCGCAGGAAGCACATGGGGGGTCGCATGTTGTGTATTCAGCCGAAAAATATCCGAGGGTCACCAAAAGAGGCAAGATGAAAGACCCGGAATGCGAATGGGACAAATGGTTTGATATACGGGACGTTTCCGTTGCACTGGAAACGATGTTCTCGTCTCCCCAGCTTGAAGGACCACCATTGATCTCCGGAATACCAGAGAATATTACCACTCTTGCCAAGGTTCCAAACTATCCTCGTCGTCGCCAGAAGGACCCTGTCATCGACGGATCTTCATCCGTCCACAACATTGCCGTCGATGACTCATTAGCCGCCATCTTCTCCATCCACTCGTCTCAGCCTTTGCTGATATTTTCTTCCTGGGTCAGACAGTTGTCTGATGATCTTCCCAGGTCCCCTTCTTTGCTTACATACCTACGCGGGCTTCTCAACCCGCGCCAGGTCTTCAACCATGATCTGCTCTATGAGCCTCACAATCCTCTAGCCATGACCACTTTTCTCTCTCCTCCGATCTCTTTTCACTGTTTTGTCATCAAAAATGAAAACGAAAAAAAAAATCTCAATTTTCAAACTCCTCAACAACACATCTTCGTTGAGGAAATCTCCTACATCTCCCACGGGTGCGTCCCGCCCTGCGGACCACCCGTCCAAGGTCCGATGAGCGACCTTTTCTACCCCTCCTCTGAGGGGTCTTCTCCTGTACATTCTACACCATCCTCTTCGTCTTCCTCTTCTTCTGTAAATATTGTCAGTCAATCTAGGAATGATAGGTCAAGGGTAGTACCTAGGAAGAAATCCAATGGTAGGCAGATCCCTCGTCGATTCCTTCTGGATTTAGCCGCCAGATGTCAGGCCCTCCTTGCCATCCCCCAGTTGCTAGAAAATCCCATCCAGCTATCGGAAATAGAATGTGAGGGCGACTGTGCATTTGATGAAGGGTATAGAGTCTACGAGATCACGGATGAAGAATGCCCCACTGAAGATGAGGGTGAAGAATATGAGGATGCGGCAGGCGCATACGCTAGTGGAATGAGGAGATTCAACGAGCCGTCAACTGCCGTAGAAGAATCCACCAAAGAAGTCAACTTGAGAACTGAGGAAGACCCTAGGATCATCCTCATAAGTGACAATCTACCACCCTCTGAAGAAAAGGCATTAATTGAAGTTCTCAAGGAATATAAGGACACGTTTGCATGGAGCTACGAGGATATGCCGGGTCTAGATTCAACCTTGGTCGAACATCGTTTAACCCTAAAACCAGGGTCCGTCTCGGTAAAACAAAGGTTAAGGCGTTTCCACCCTCAGATGGCTTTGAAAATGAAAGAAGAGGTCGATAAGCTCCACAAAGCCAGGTTCATTAGAGTCGTCCTTTATCCTCAATGGGTGGCGAACATTGTCCCGGTCATGAAGAAAGATGGGAAAGTCAGGATTTGCATCGACTTCCGGGACCTTAACCGCGCGTGTCCAAAGGATAATTTTCCCTTGCCTCACATTGATGTGTTGATCGATAACACGGCAGGCTACGAAACCCTCTCATTCATGGATAGATTTTCAGGATACAATCAAATTCGTTTGGCAGAAGAGGATCAGGAAAAGACATCATTCACTACCCCTTGGGGAACATATTGTTACGTGGTCATGCCGTTCGGATTAAAGAATGCTAGAGCTACTTACCAAAGAGCTATGATGGCCATATTTCATGACATGATGCACATATACCTGGAAGCGTATGTGGATGATTTATTGGTGAAATCAAGGACCAGGATGGAACATCCAGAAGTTTTTGCTAAGGTCTTGCAGAGGTCAAGGGAGTTCCAATTGAAAATGAACCCGAAAAAGTGTGTGTTTGGTGTGTCGTCGGGTAAATTGCTAGGGTTCATTGTGAGTAAAAGAGGGATGGAGATAGATCCCGACAAAGCTAAGGCCATCAGGGATATGCCGCCTCCTAAGAATTTGAGGGAAGTCCGAGGTTTAATCGGGAGGTTGCAGTTTATTCGTCGGTTTGTGTCCCAACATTCACAAAGGTAAAGACCTCTCTATGAGTTGACCAAGCCAGGAGTAGAATTCCACTGGAATTCTAAATGTTAGAAAGCTTTTGAAGGGTTGAATGAATATCTGGCTAGTCGACCCGTTCTCATTCCACCCAAACCAGAAAAACCTCTGATCCTTTACGTCTCAGTCTTGGATGACTCCGTGGGAGCCGTCCTCGCACAAGCTGATGAAGAAGGCAAGGAACGGGCGACCTATTACTTGTCCAAACTTCTCAATCCCTGTGAGCAGAAGTACACCGTCATGGAGAAAACCTGTGCTGCCCTCGTTTAGGTAGTGCAGAAATTGAAGCACTACTTCCTAGCTCATGAGGTCCACTTGATTGCTCGAATGAATCCTATCAAATTCCTTCTGGAGAAATCCATCCTTACGGATAGGCTAGCACGCTGGTAAAGTTTTCTCTCTCAGTTCGACATCACCAACATCCAACAAAAGGCGATTAAAGGCTATGCCATAGCCGAGCATCTCGCTCACCATCCTCTTCCCAAGTTCGATCCCGTCCAATCAGAGTTTCCAGATGAGGAACTAATGTCCGTCAACCAATCAGATGAGCCAATGTGGACGCTATATTTTGATGGAACTCTGAATTCTCAAGGGAGAGGAATCGGCGTCGCCCTCCTGTCGCCTGAAGGCCTCACATTCCCATTGGCATACCAGCTCAAATTTTCAGTTACCAACAATATAGCCGAATATGAAGCTCTTCTAGCTAGCCTAGAACTCGCTCATTCTTTTCGTATCACTAAGTTGCGAGTCGTAGGTGATAGTCAACTCATCCTTCGCCAGGTGCTCACTAAATTTCGCACTCGCGATCCCAAACTCAAGCCATACCAAGAACTCACTGCTGCCTTTGCCAAACTGTTCACCAAACTGATCTTTGTTCATGTCCCTCGTCATCAGAATATTCTCGCCGATGCCCTCGCCTCGTTGGCATCATCCATAAGGTTCCCTCTAGGAAGATGGTTTGAGTCCATTTCCATCTACAAACTTCACGCCCCTGCAATCGATGATGCTTCCTACGTAAATATCAAAGACAGGATAGCAAGGAAGATCCTGCAAGAAGATATCCTTGAGAAGAGGGAAATCATGTTGGCAGAGGCCGAAGAAGAACTGGCTGATGAAGAGAAACCATGGTTCTATGAAATCGTCAAATACTGCCAAGATCAGTCTTATCCTGAAGGGGCCACCACAGAGGACAAGAAATCCATAAGAAGGGTGGCTCAGAAATATACTTTGGTTGGAGGTCTACTCTATAGGAGGAGCCTTACTGGTATTCTGTTAAGATGTCTTGGTGACGATGAGGTATGGAAATGTGTAGAGGAGACGCACTCGGGTGTGTGCGGTGGCCCCAGCCGGCTTACAGCCCCTCCCTGTGGGAGGTAGTGTTTGAATGTAATTTTGATTTCCCTTCCCCAAGTTCAACCCCCTTGCATGGGGCGTAGTGATGTAAAATCTTGAACAGGTCGAAGCTACAGCGGCGCAGCATGTGGGGAACCCACGCTTCCCCGCTCGCCCACGTCTCCGAGTGGGACCGGTTTCTTCAAGCCGGTCGAGTAAGTGCTGTATCCCTTGCTCATATTTGGTGCCTTGTTATTTCAATATTAGCTCATAGCTCCGCTGGCCCGGGAGAGTGAGTGCCCGGTCTGCAATTGCTTCGAGTGGTCGCCGTGGAAGAGAGTGTGACCCATGCCCTCGGCACCCGGGTCGGCCCCATTGAGTTGGACCTCCAAACCCTTGTGAAAAAAACCTTGGCCTTGCTGGCTCTCTACCAGCAAGGGCCCAGCCCTCACAACCTTCACTCGACATCGCCGAGTTACCCCAGGATTTGGGTGAGTGTCGGGTGAGCGGCCGCCAATTTCGGTCCGTTTGTATTGTGAATTGTGCTTGCTTGTTAAAGTCCAAGGTGCTTCGGTCTTGTGACTATCACCCCAAGGTGGTGTCACATCACCATCACCTTGAACAAGGTGTCTATAGATGCGGCTTTGGTTGACACCAGGGCCTCTATAAATGTCTGTCCACTCAGCACCCTCCACGCCTGTAAATTTTTTTGAAGAATTTTTGAGGCCAACTCCAACAACTATAACAACTTATGACAACTCCAGGAGAGCGTGCCATGGGGTGATCACTGTCCAAGTCGAGCTTGGGCCATTGACGATGCCTGTAGAATTTTATGTGTTAGATATCGACCCAATGTTCAAAGCCATTTTGGGTCGTCCGTGGATCGACAGCCTTCATGCCATACCCTCTACCGCCCACCAGTGCCTCAAGTTCCCATTCCAGGGGCGGGTAGTGAAGGTAAAGAGCATTTCCACAATGCACACTGTTGAAGCTATTTCCAATAAAATTTTGCCGACCCTATGGCCAAGTAACAAGCCGGTGATTTCAGTGCTCGACCTTGATTTTCCATGGGCATATGCGTCACGCAAGCCCACCACTGCACCAGTTAACATCAAGGCGAAGCCCAAAATAAGAGACTCCAATGGCTGGAACATGATACTGAAGCTAGGGTACCAGTCGGGCATTGGTCTCGGTGCATAATTGTAGGGGCAGACTAAGCCCATCTCATGGGGCAGAAGAATGAATAGAAGAGGCCTCGGGTACCGAGAGTCCGCATTATCGATTCTGGGAGATTCAGGACCATTGACATGGGACTATCGCCATCACTTTATGAAGAGCCCATTGCATCCAGGTACCCTGAAGACACCGCCTTGTTCTGACATGAGAAATGATGCTGCTTGTACTGTTGCCGACCCACCGCCGCCACTAAAGGGGTCGATAGGTGATATGGAAGAGTTCGGTGAAAGTTTTGAGAAGCTTTTTTATGAAGAAAATCATCCGAGAAAACCCGAGATGCAGCATGTGAAGTACGTGCCAACAGAGCTCACCTGCTATCCGCGGATGAAGGTGAGCTCCCTTATCACCTTTTCTTGGTCTTCATCCCGCCTTGCTTCCCTTTTCCAAGAGCTGGAGTCCATACCCCCTCACCTCCTATCATGATCGATCCATTTTTTTTGGAAATGCCAACGGAGGTGTTGTTTGTGCCATGTTCATGTGGGCATTGCCCGCCTGTCGATTTGTCAACTATGTGGTTTTCTTCATCTGATCCATTCTTTGATATTCTTTTTTCGTCTCTCTTCCCCCTTCAACTCCCTCCTCCTTCTCCCCCCTCTGATCCTTCTTGTTGCGTGGTATCCACCAATCTCCAAAAAAAATGCCAATTTCAAAACGGAGATTTCAGTAGAGGATTATGCTATGTTTTGTCAGTCCCCTTCCCAGGGGCACGAGGCGCATGTTTCCCTTCCTGTAGATTTTCTATCCTGTAAGTTATATGTATGGCTTGTTGAGTCTAGGGAAGTAGAGTCGAATGGGTCTAGTGAAGTAGGGTCTTGTTCCAGTGTCTCTAACCCCTCCACGCTTGCTACTCGTCCAATGACGCACTATTCCAAAACCATTCCTGATAGGTTCCTACAGGATCTTGCTCAATGTTGTCACACCCTACTTAAATGTCATGAGTTTGTAGAAACAACCATCGTCCTGGAGGATGATGAGGAGCTAGACAGGGCATGGAGCGATGATGGTTTAGGTGTTTATGAGATCATAGATGAGAAAGACCCGATCGATTATGAGGATAGCGACGTGGATGACACTACTAATTTGTACGCACAGGGTTTGAAGAGGTTTGATGAACTATCATCGGTAGTGGATGAGCCCACAAAAGAAATAAATCTTGGAACAGAAGAGGATCCCAGGCTCCATAATCATCTCCGCTAATCTCCCTCCCCAGGTTGAAGAGGAGTTAGTCAAGTTCTGAGGGAGTATAGTGATTCATTTGCTTGGTCCTACAAGGACATGTCGGGCCTTGACCCCTCCCTGGTGGAACACAGACTCGTACTCAAACCAGGGGCAACTCCCCTTAAGCAAAAATCAAGAAGATTCCACCCCCATATGGCCTTAAGGATAAAAGAAGAAGTGGATAAATTTCATAAGGCCAGGTTCATCAGAGTTGTTTTGTATCCTCAATGGGTGGCAAATATAGTCCCTGTGATGAAGAAGGATGGAAAAGTTCGAATTTGCATCGACTTTAGGGATTTGAATAAGGTATGTCCTAAAGATGGGATTGAACTTAGAACTTATGGCAACCTATGGTCAATACCTAGGGTTTAATAGACCTAGGCTCTGATACCACAAACTATCACGCCCCGAACTGATAGCAGTGGAACGTATAGTTCGGAACGCGGCAGTGATACAGTCATGAATAATCAGAGCAACATAAGACATAAAATTCCAAGGTCAGATAATATGGACAAACATAATCTTTATTGATACTCAAATATTTGAATTACATAACTTGACTCAACTTACATAAGTGAAGAAGGGACTCCCTATTACACTCAAAAAAGAAAAGACTCAAATGACAGGACAAGACTCAATAAAAATAAAACACACCGACTCGATTCTCCATTTCGCTCATCACTCTTGCCCTTCCCCGTCTGAATGGTTGTCTTCGATCTCATTATCTGAAAAATGTTAAAATAGGCTGGATGAGCAAAACGCTCAGTAGGAATTACATCTCTCATCAAGTAGAATATAAGTGATTAGCTAATTAACATGTTCACGATGATGCAATGTATGAAACTAGATAATAATGACAATCGATTTAATAGGAAAGATGAATATCAAAGTCAAGGCAGTTATAAGCTCAAAAGAAACAAGGATAAATTCCCATGTAGAGGCAAGGACAGGATATCAAAATATAATAAGGACAGATACTTAGATGAACATAACTTCAGAATTGACCAGAGTATAATAGAGTTTCAATAAATATAAGCAGAATTAAACAATCTAGCAGAATATCTAAATTATCAGAATAACCGAAAAGCAGAATATCAGAATAACAGAATTTCCAGAATTCACAGAATTTGCAGAATAACGGATATAACAGAATAATAGAATATAACAGATATACAGACTTTGGTGCAATGCCACACCTAGAATTCCCATGGTTTATAGAATTGGACTCCCGTCCTTGCCTAACATTGAAAAGTCGCGGACCTAGAGCCCTTAATATTTCAGAATCAGATATGGCCAAATACAGAGTCAAAGGGTTATGTTTCTGAGATAATATAAAGGAAATTCCTAAATAGGGATAGAGTGTCATAGAATAATAGGGAATCACTCAGGAAAATGCATGATTAAATGAACATGAGGCAAATCTGAGAAACTAGGTAATGGCGTCCAAACAGTCACCGTCAATTTGAATTGGCGTCAAAAGAGAAATAACGACTCTTCGTGTCGTTGCTTATTTAAAATTAGCGTCCTGAAGAATGTCACACAAAGAATAAACTGCTCTCTCACCATGGTCGCCAATTCTATTAAGCGTCCATGTCATGGTCGCAGTTCGAGATACACAAGTTTTTCGAAAACCAAAGCGACATGTATCGGTTCCAAGGTTTTTAGGGTACAACCAGCTCAGTCGGCCTTGAGGGAATCCAAGAGTACGAGGAGACTTACGGAGGTCCCAATGACAAAGTCACCAGTCCAAAGGAACGGAATGTCCAGCGGAGGGCTCGTTTGTCACTGAGAGTTGAGTGGACAAGCGAGAAAATAAAACAGGGACCAAGTCTACGGATGTGAGACTGTGGTGCCAACGGATCGAGCGGTATTGGATCAAAATGCTCGAAGAAAATAGTCACAATGTCCATGTATTAATAGCTTATTAAATGGTGTCCACAGAGAGGACATTATTCTAGAATTGGCATCTTTGTCAAGGCGCATATTCTTGATCTAGCGACCTTGTGTGTGTCGCCAATTCCATTATTATTCAAATACACAACATGCAACAACTATTTACAAAGCATGCAATAATTATATGATAAGATTCAAAACATGCTCACCAATTATATTTTTCAGATATTCGTTTACAGATTTATATATATGGTTTGATGGGTGACCTTGTGAGGGTCGCGAATCTCTTTTAACGCCCTCATACTCAGGCACAAATAGGCAAAACTACAGTAACTGGTGTTTAGGTCATGAACAGTGTCACTTTCAAATTGCAAGGATTTTAGGGAACAAAAATATAGAAAAATAAAGAAAATTACAGGGATTCCAGAAATATAAATATCATGATTTTAGGATATATGGTTCAATAGTTATTTAATTTCAAAGATAAAGTAATTATTATATATATATAACAACATGGATTAAGGCGCTAATTAAATAACGACAAAATAAAAAGTCATTAATTAAGTAAATAATGACAAAGTAAAAGTCGTTATTTAGGTAAGATACTGAATAGTATTTCTCTACTTCAAACGCTCCGTTCTCGATGTATACAAGTCGGAATCACGCAATCTATATACCGAAATGAAGAGTCCAAAAAACTCTACCTAACGTGATGTTCAAAAAAAATTTTACTCGAGAGTAGGTCTACTTTGGGCTAGGAGGATCGAAAAATGGAGGTACCAACACTACTACCTCGATCACTATCCCAATAATACGCCCGTAAAATTTCATGGTCAAAGGTCACTCCGACGACCACGAACAAGACGTTAAAGCCAACAAATCTAACTATCGCTATAGTATTTTACCGTATTATAACGTATTACATAAAACCCAATAGAATGTACATTATATCTAATTTTCTTTACATGATTTCATAGATATTTAAAGTTGGTGTAAAACATGTAATTCATGGTGTAAAACTTGTACAAACCAAGTAGAGATTATGCAAGATTAACTTGTTTGACTTTAAGAGAGAACACCTACATGGTTGTGTTTGGTTGGGACATTGAAGATGAACTTCGAGAAGATGAGAAGTAACGCGAATAGAGTAACTAAAGTCTTCTTCACATATGCAGCTGGTGAAGGAATAAGGAAACACGAGCGGCGGCAGTCTTGCGGAGAAGAAGCAGCAGGGAGAAGTGGCAGCCCCTCCACGATACGTCCACAGCAGAAAATGAAGAGATAACAAGCGCATCAACGCAGTAGCAGTACCTCCTTAATGCACGGCTAGGGAAGAAGCCAAAGGGAAGAAGCAAAGCTTCTTCATGCTTCCACAACAGCAACGGCACCACCACTACAGCACCGCTGTAGCAAACGGACGATACAGGGAGTGAAACGGTAGCAACAAAAGGGACGAAGCCTCTCCGTCCGCACGCAGGAGGCAGCAGAAGAGGATGGATAGAGGAAGAAGGCCAGTAGCAACGGTGGTCAAAGGCAGTAGAGGATGACAACGGTGATGGTTTTGCAGCGGGATTCACTATAGTGGGAGGAGGCTTGGCTTGCCATCGAGGAAAGGTATTTATAGAGAGAAGGGTCCTGCGTGGGTTTAGATTTCTACAAGGAAACAACTCCCATGTAAATAGTCCTAACATGTTCCAACTTTCTGTTTATCAATCCTAACAGGCATCGAATTACCCCATGTTAATCACTCTATCTATATCTGCAGCAGCCACATGAAAACTGTGAAAACCTTTCCCACTCGAACACAGCTTCGGCTGTTTTGGGTATTAAAGAAACCCCTAATATTAACATATATATATATATATCAAGCCCATCCCTAAGCCCACTTTGGTTCTCAGTTCGTGACGCCCATTATGGCTTTATTCAGCTATTCATCTTTGTTCGTAGGAAAGAGTTGGGCTAAAGGGGTTTCGAGGATGTTGGACTCTTGGTCTCTAAGGTTCATGGAATTAAGGCTCTTTTTTTTTTGTAAAATGGTTGGGTCTTAGTGATTATTTGCAAGTGTTATTTACATATATTTATATATATCCGGGTTGTATATATTTTTAATTTGATTTGGGCCCTTAAAGATGTATGGGTTAGAAAAGGACCATGGCTCAAAGTATTTCTTTGTCTTTATTGGACACTTATTTAGGACGTTTTATTTATTCAGGGAAATTATCCCATAGTAATTACCCGGGGTGCTACACCACTGGTCGTGTAAGGAGTAGAGGAGGGCGGTGTCGAGGCGAGAGACCTCCATGCCGAGGAACTCCCCGAATCCCATGGCTGCCAGCCGCTCCCGCTGGAAGTCCGGTAGAGCGAGGTACACTGCACGGACCTGGAGCCATGAAATCCGGGTTCGACGCTTTCCCTGCATACATTTAAACAATTTGCATCAGTCATTTAGTTCATAATAAGTCATGCATTACAATAAAAAAGTAATAATAAATAAAAAGAAAAAGAAAAAGAATGCAGTTGTCAAGCCAGTGGTCCCCTCAGGACCATTTTGAATCCCTTCAATGGTCGTTAATCGACCGTTTGAATAACCAGCGGTCCCCACTGAACCATTTTTCATTCCCCATAAACCCTCTCGTTGATCTTAACCCACACGGTCATCGTTTGACCGTTTGGCCTAATGAACGGTCTGTTGGCGACCATTTCGTTCTCCATGGTTCAATCTCTGAACGGTCCCATGGGAACCGTCTGGGCCCTTAAACAGTCTGCCTTAGACCGCTTTAACCCCTCTAGGCCCTCTCGCCTGATCTGGATCTACACGGTCAACCTTTGACCATCTGGCCTACTCGACGATCTGTTGGAGACTGTTCCATTCACCCCAGTTCAGCTGTTGACGGTCGCAGGTGGACCGTCTAGTTCCATAAACGGTCTACTTTAGACCGCTTTTACCCCACCAGTTCATATCCTATAAAGCGGTCACCCATGGACCGTTTAGCCTTTGGGGCGGTTTGGTTTGGGCCATTCTATCCCTGAGATGGTCCTATATGGACCGTGTATTTTCTAGACGGTCCATGTTGTAACCATTTTCTACTCGCCGTGCCCAACGGCGTCTAACCTCTCCCCCACCATTGGTAATAGCCTTAAGGGCCTTACAATCGTCCCCAAGGGGGTTGTATGCCACATTCCCTTCACCTAGACTAACATGCATTCATTAAAACAATCAAAATGGGAGGGGGGGTCGTGGCCTACCTCGGAGGAACGTGGTCCCTTGGCCGGGGCTTCGGCCGTCGTCACCTACGCTTAATCTACAGGTGGTACTCCTCCTTCCTCCACCCTCTTAATCTACAAGTGGTAGAAGAAGAAGGTGTAGATAACAAAAAGTTGAATAACCTTTGTGAAGAGGGCAAGATGAAAAGACGAGCATAAGAGGGAGAAAATGGGGCAAGTATAGAAAGTAAAAATTCTAGGACACAGGTGAACAGCGTAGGTTGCCGTAAAAATTTGAATAACTTGAAATTGGTGCAAAACTGGCCAATAGCGTAGAAGAAGAAATTGTAGAGATTTGAAAGGCGAACAACTTTTATGAAGAGCACATTTTGAATAGAGAAACAAAAGAGGATAAAAAATGACCATTTTCAGGACTACATAGCAAAAGAAGTCAAATGCTTCATGGAAAGTCAACCTAAATGGGCCGTAAGTCAACTTGGAAGGCCGGAAGTTGATAAGATAATCTTCAGGGCTCTAGGAAATCATGATCTCCAAATTTCAAAGGCTAGGGAACATTGAAATTGGCTCAAAATCCATCCAAGGAAGGCTCCAAAACAATGGGTAATTCGGGGCATCAAAAATGATGAATAAGAGAAATAACGCAACATACGGGTTAAAACAGGTGTCAACAGATACTTGTCCTCGATGTCCGCTTTGCAAGGAAACGAAGCGAAAGCGATGCGGAGGTGAAATGGAAAGGAGATGGAGCGAAAGCGATAGTGATGTGAAATAGAGATGAAGCAGAGATGAAGCGGAGAAAACTGAAAAGAGGGCATCAAGGCAAAAGACACATGTCATAACCAACAACTGACAGGAATTCTCCCAAAAACGCCGAACTAACCACCCAAAATAGCTGACGCGGATGAGACATATATGGAGAACTAAACTAACTAAATGAAAGGAAACACGACCAACCACATCGCGGACACAATCCACGGAAAATAAGGGGATCGGAAGAAACACAGCTGAAAAGCTGAAAAGGAGAATAAGACAGAGATAAAATCTAGACAGGAATCACGCTGGCCAACCAGACCAAGCGGGCAGATCAGTGAGATCGTTCAAATTCAGAGTGGAATGAGGGTCTCTTATCCAAGAGAATTGAAGTGTAATTAACCATTGCTGAGGAGAAACCTTAAACGGATCACGAGACGTGAGTGCTCAAAATGACATTGAAGAGGCGTGATCTCACGCTGGTCCTGAGCGGATGGTGGATCACCGGATAGTGAACTGCAAGATAGGGAAACAGATCAGGGGGCCTAGGGAGAGTCCCTGGGGAAAATCCTCCGATGCTTAAGTCAGTGGAGATATGGCGGGAGCAGTAAAGGGAGAAGAGAGCGTATGCGCGAGATCCCTCTCCACCAAAAGGGGTGAAGTGGTTCTTGCTCAGAAGCTTTGAGCGTATGATTGCCCTTACCTTCGTCGGAGGGTCTCCCTGGTTAAAATAGTACGCCGTCTCCTGGAGTCCTATAAGCTGAGGGGTTTCAGGTGGGGGTTACGTCCTCATCGTGGGCTTTTATTGCCTTATCGTGGGAGCGTTATCACCTTGGGGAAGAAGAAGTCCCTTGCCTTCCTGAATTCCTGCCTGCTGTGGACTCTTAATGGCTGCAAAGGATAAGCAATCGTCGGCCGTTCTGAGCTCAGAGAGGCCAGCCCTATCGGGGGATAGACTTAGCTCGGAAGAGGATGGGTCGGATGGGTCGGCGTACGCCTTCTTCTCCCGGGCGGAGATATGGCTTGGGCCGGACCTTTCCTGTCACCTGACCGACACTCGGGCCCTCCGAGCCTAGAGGCCGCCTAGGAAGGTTGTGTCCTCGAGCGTTTTTTTATTGGGCTTTCTTCCCTGAGTGGGCCCTGTGGGCTGTCACTTAGGCGAGCTTGGCCTCGTTGGGTCCTGTCGGGCCTAGTCGGGCTGCTCTTTGAATGGGCTAAAGAAATCCCCTCTCCACTTGTCCCCCTCCTACTCCCGAGCTAAAGGAGGCTCGGACGAGTAGTATTTGAGGGTTTTGGACCGGCGTGGCTCAGGTGGGTGGAGATCTGGTGGTTTTATGAAGTCACGTGCCGTGGTCACCTGGGCCCGTAATAATTGTGATCATGACGGATTTGAAATGAAGGGGCCCCCTTTTTCTCGGAGGTCGGAACGACGCGCCGCCTCCCGCGAGGGTTTATAGGCGTTGGGCGCTGGTTGTCATTCCAGACTCTCTAGGGTTTTCGATTTCCTTCACTTCTTTGCTTTTCGGGGCTCCTTGATGCGCCGTGAGGTCACACCGGAGGAGTGAAACCTTGCGGCGGCGTTTGAGGAGTTGGCGAGGATAACTGCGGAGGCGGTCCGGCAGCTTCCTCCTCCCCCGGAATCTTCGAGATCCCTTGAGAATTCTTCTTCCAGCTCTTCCTAGGAATCCATGGCGGACCAGTGTTTGTGTGCTGAAGGATGGGGCGACGAACCGGTGGCGAGAGCGCCCGTCCCGAATCGCAGCGAACTGGGGGAAGCTGAGGTGAAGAGGCTGGAGCACAGGTTCTGTCTACCTCTTAGGTACAACTTTGTTGCTGCTGTCCCGTATGAGACGAGTCTGGACAACCGCACGGGCCACATCTGTACCTTTCTTCTGGCGTGGAAGAGCGGGTTTCGCCTCCCCATCGAGCCCTTCGTCCTCACACTCAGTTGGCGCCCATTCAGTTGGTTGCCAACTCGTACCTCCTCCTTTCTGCCTTTTGAATTCTCTGCTGTCAGTGCGGGGTTCCTCCTTCTCTGGACATTTTCCATTATTTCTTTGAGTTGAAGGCGCATCCGTTGGCGGGGAAAGGTTTTTACTTCATCCAGGCGAGGAGGAACAGGAGCTGCATTTCGCTGGCGGCGAAGGATTCCTCGCATAAAGGGTGGAAGACCCAATTTTTCTGGGTGAAGATACATTCGGTGGAGAAAACCTGGAGATGCCAAGTGATGCCCAATTTCCACCCGAATATCCCTCCCCGGCAGGAGGAGTTCCCTTCAGATGTGAAGGAGTATGCCACTCGCTTGCTGAAGAATCGTCAGTCTACCGAGGAGCTGGTGACGCCGGAGAATATCGAGCGGTGTCTCCTTATGCGGCTGAAGCCGTCAGGTACCACCACTTAGATCCCCCTCAGGATGTGGAGGTCGTCCTTCTCTTCTTGATTGCGCCTTCTTCTTTGTTGCAGACACCAGGCGGGAGCCTCTGGAGGAGGCCGCTGAGGTCATTGACCTTGGCGATGACTCGGCGGCGGATGAGCCGGGCGTCCCTGTGGGTCGCTCCCAAGCCCGGGACAAGGGCAAGGGGGTGGCTCCCGAGGGGACTTCACGACCGGGCGGCGTGAAGCGCAAGGATCCCATGGAGGGAAGGTTGCGGGAGGCCGTGAAGGCCAAAAAGTGGGCCAAGAAGACTGGTCTTCTCCTCACTACCGGGGCCGACTCTAGCTCGGCGACGCTCCCCTCTCGGGGGCAAGATAGGGCCGACCCAACTGGGCCGGCTCCCCCATCTGCCGAGCGAGAGAGGGCCTAGGAGACTAGGGGCACCTCGGCGGGTGGTGACGATGGATCTGCTCTCCCCTCGGTGGGAGCAGAGGGGGCCGAAGCAGAAATAGCCGTGGCCGAGACCGGGGAGCCAGTCGAGGTAGGCGATGTCTCGGGCGACGATGTGTGGGCCGAGACGGTTGAGGTTGGGGGTTTTCCTGCGGAGGCGTCGCAGCCCCAAACGTCTGTAGTGCACGGGTCGGCTGAGCTCGCAGCGCCGATCGAGGCCAGGGGTTCACCCGCAGGGGCGTTGCAACCCCAGCCGACCGTAGTGCACGGAGCGGCTGAACCCGCATCTCGATACGGACCTTATGGTGAGGCACCGGGCACGGAAGGGGTTCCCATGCCGGTGGTGCTGGAAAGGCTCGATATCTCGAGCAATCTGTACAAGCTCTACCGCGAGGTGTCCGCGAGGATAAAAGGCGGAGACAAGCGTCACTCCCCGGCCGGGGTCCTCGACGTCATCATGGAGGGTGGCCTGGTCATGGCCCAGATGGGGGCCACGATGGCGGAGACTTATGCCCGGGCGGAGTCAGAGCGGTCAGACCTCGCTTGGACCCTCGGGGGGTGTGAGAGGAAGCTAGCTCGGCTCAATGAGGAGCATGAGGGGCTCCGTCGGGAGTTCTATTCGTCTAGGGAGTCATTACGATCGAGCCGTCTGGAGGTCGGAGCGCTGACCGAGCAACTAGCCAAGGCCCGAGAATCGCTCGAGAGAAAAAACAAACTCCTTGAGGAGGAGCGCCTTCAACATCTCGAGCTGGATGGCCGTTGGGAGGCTGAGCGCGCCGAGCTGGTGGACCGGGCGGAGGCGGCGGAGCACCAGCGCTTGGAGGTCGAGGCCGATCGAGCTAAGGCGGAGGAGCGATCGGTCGAGGCCGAGACATGGGCGGCTGGGGCCGAGCGAAGGTCGACCGAGGCCGAGAAACGATCGGCGGCAACCGAGGGGCGCGCGGTCGAGGCAGAGCGAAAGTTGACCGAGCTTGCCGAGAGAATGGGGCTGGTCAGAGCGGAGGCGATCGAGCAATACAGGGGCTCGGAGGCCTACCTAGCCGACCTGCAGGAAGCTGCCCTTCCACACTACAAGGCAGCACTTCACCGAGGCATCCGCAAAGGGTTCGAGCAGGGTTACCGTCGGGCCGTTGCCTATGCCGATGCACAAGATTCCGGGATCGACTTCCCCTCTGGCCAGTGCTATGACTCAGACGAGTCGTCTTCTAGCTCCTCTGCGTCGGGCGGGGAAGATCCAGAGAGCTCTTCTCCGGTGGGGTCACCAACTCCGGCTGCCTCGGGAGGGCTCGCAGCAGAGGCAGTTCCCGCGCAGGCGGGGTCAGTGCCAAGGCCGGCCGTCACCGAGGGTGCCGGGGGTGAAACACCGGTGCCTTCCGTTCCCGAGCTTCAAAGTGGGCCCGAGGCCTGATGTATCGCTCTATTTTTACTTCTTCCTTTGTTTGTCTCTTTTCCTTTTCTGAAAAAGAAAGATTTTCCTTTTTACAAGGCAATAAATGACTTACTTGCTTCTTGCCTTCCTTGCCGTGATTCGATTAGCGTATCTGCAGTAGTTGGAAATGGCCGATACGTCCTACGTGATTTTTGCATGCTGGTTGGATGGATTCCTGACAGGGTGTCTTTCCGTTTTCTCACGCTTTGAATGCCAGGCCGCTTCTTGTATTCTGCTGAGGCAGAAAATGAGGGATTTAGGTGACCGTTCAGAGGGGAAACTTCCTTTGGCGTGTTTTCGAGGGGGGAGTCATTTAAGGCAAGTAGCCTCCCTTGGCCTATAAAAAGACCGAAGGGCGTCCCTTCTTCTCCATCGCTTAGGATTTTCACTAACAGTATTTCCTCGCCCCTTCTTCATGTTGCGCTGTGCCGTTGCATTCGGAGCATGGAGGATCCTTCGGAAGACGACGCTACCGGTGATGGAGGAGCAGAGAGTTCTTGCTGCTTTGGGCTGTTGAGCAGGTCCGACGATCGTCGCGCGGGGTTGAGACGGGTCCGATGGTCGTCACGCGGATCTGGAGAGGGTTCGACGTGCGGAGGCACGCCGTTTACCCTTTACCAGTTCCCGCGAGGCTTCCCGGGGGGGCGCCGAGATGGAGGACGGATGGGGGCATCTGGGACACCCGCCGCCACTCTCTCTCTGCTCGCTCCAGGGGTGGGGAGGAAGCAAATTAAGCTCCCTCCTTTCTAGGCCCTCCCCTGTCATTTCTTTCACTATACGGAGGCTGCTTGCTCTCTGTATGTTCCAAAGAATTGGCAGGTTGGGAAGGAGGAGGCCTTCATAGGCGTTCCTTCCCTCTTCCTCTTCCAAGTTCAACTTGGAAGGTAGCCTTCCTTCTTTTTAATCCCTCTGTCACCTTTGTCACGGGCCACCCGAGCCAATTGGGTCGACCGCCCTTTGACCGAGCCTATTTCTGCGCGAGGCAGAGTCAGTGGCTGGACACAAGGAGATCAAGACCGTGTCGGCCGAGCGATGGCCTCTTGCGGTGGTGCTAGATGGATTTTTTTCTTTTTGCTATGCGATGTACTGGCTTTTGCCTTTCTGATGTACCAACAATTGTTTGAATGAAAAGAAGAGAGTTTTATTTCATCCAACTTGTTTGCACAACTTCAAAAGTAGAATTTGCATAGTGTGGCTGCGTTCCACGTCTGAGGGATGGGTTCCCCTTCCATTGTAGCTAGCCTGTACGCACCTTTCCCGAGCGTCTCGACCACTCGGTAGGGGCCTTCCCAGTTAGGGGATAGCTTGCCCGCCGCCTCTAGTGGTCGAAAGGCTTCGGGTTTCCTGAGGATGAAGTCTCCTGGTTGGAAGTGTCTGTCTCGGACTTTGGCGTTGTAGTATCGGGTGAGGCGGCGCTTGTATTCCGTTGCTCGGATGCTGGCGATCTCTCGGAGTTCATCTGCTAGGTCGAGATTCTCGAGTAGCTTTTGCTCGTTTACCTCGGGCGAGAAACGGATGACTCGAAGAGAAGGGTTGGTGACCTCTAACGGAATAACGGCCTCAGTGCCATATACTAACTGGAAAGGACTCTCACCAGTTGCCGTTCTGGAGTCGTTCTGTGTGACCAAAGTACGCTAGGCAGTTCCTCGAGCCAGCTACCCTTGGCCTTACTGAGTCTGGTCTTTATGCCTTTAAAGATAGTCTTATTGGCATTTTCGACCAGCCCGTTGGCCTGAGGGTGGGCGACCGAAGTGAAGTGGTTGCGAATACATAGGTCGGCGCATCGGTCTCAGAAATAGCGAGAATCAAATTGTCGACCGTTGTCGCTCACTATCACCCGGGGGATGCCGTAACGACAGATGATCGACTTCCAGACGAAACTCTAGGCGACTGTCTCGGTGATCCTTGCCGTGGCTTCGGCCTCGATCCATTTGGTGAAGTAGTCGATGGCGATGATGATAAACTTCTTTTGAGACTGAGCCGTAGGGAACCGTGGACGCACTAAAATTCGCTCATTCAGGCGGTTTGTCTATTAAGTGCGTGGGCGTGCCAGTCACCGAAGTGACAATTTGTTCGGGCTCCGAAGAGCCCATGGTGCGCTCGATCTGACTCGGTCAGACGATTGTGTGGTTCGTGTCGGGACCAAAACCCACCGTGCCATAAAGGTCACGGCGTCATTTACATCCCCCATACGAGGGAACACCCTTGATTAATCGTCGAGATTTAGGGCCTCACGGCCAGGGAATCGATTGCATGGAAGGTCTATTACGAGGTATTGAAATCCTCATGCGAGGGCTAGAAGAAGACCATTCGCGGTCATGTCAATCGTGTACTGACCATTTAATGTTCGGACGAATGTCCGGCTCGAGAAAATCACGGTTGTCGCAGGAAAATCGGAACGCATGTATGCCGAGGTACGACAAATTTATTGTTCGGAAGAGCGGAAAAATGTTTGGCTGAGCCTCGGTTGGAGCGGTCAATACTGCGGTGGGCCCCCCACGGTCGAAACAAGACTTGCATGAGCATCATTAATATTTCCGGTGCCAAGGGGCAACGAGAGAATATCCCTTGAATCGGCTGAGAAGCACTGTGTCTAGGGAAGCGGACGTTCGAAACATGTCGGTCATTCGGGAGACCGTTTAATATTTGGACGGGTGTACAGCTTGAGAGTATCGTAATTGTCGCGGGAAGACCCGGAACGTATGTATGCCGGGATACAGTAAATATATTATTCGGAGACACTGAAAACATTTGGTTGAATCTCGGCTAGTGTAGCAGAAAACCAATGAATTTATTAGCCCGGTGTAAGATCGAGTCAGGACCATACCAGGGGCGCCTCCCGCAGTTCAGACGGGGCTTGCATGGGCATCATTAATGTTCCCGGTGTCGGAGGGCAACGGGGAAGAGTCCCGGGACTAGATTCCAAAACCGAGAACGTGTTCGAAGGGAGCGGGCTGTAGGCCGAGGATGTGGGTCAGACAACGACCATAGTCGGGACGGACCCGAGGCCCAAGCATAGCCCACGAAGGCCTAGTTGATATTCCCATGCAGAGGGTCCAGAGATGATGGGAGCCATCTCGTTCTATTCAGATTTCGTCGGTCACTTGTGTTGGGTTCGGTGCGTTGGATCCAGAGGGGGGTGAATGGGTCAGCCCTTTAAAATTTCGCTCAATTAAAAATTCTAGTTCGCTAACTAGACAAACCTGAAGGCTAATAAGCAATTGCGGAATTAAACAAACACACAGTGTGCAATCAAACGAAAGCGCAGCTAAGCATTCATCTAGCGGAAGCAAGTAAGAAATCAAACCACAGTGCGCAAAGGGTTTTTAGGTGGTTCGGTCTGCAGACCTACGTCCACCCCACACTCAAACCAGAGTGTGGATTCCGCTGACTCATAGCTTGAACAGCTGGGCATCACAGCTTGCCATACAACCCGCTGAGCCTCACAGCTTGCTGTCCGAGGAATCCTCCTCGCCTGCTGAGCCTCACAGCTTGCTCCGCTGGGCAATACAGCTTAGCCGTCCAGTGGAATCCTCTACTGCAAACGCTGACAAACAGCTTGAAGAAATGTTTAAAGAAGAAAACAAAAACATAGACAACAGCAATCAGAAGGCTGTAAAGAATGAAGCACAATGTGGCTCAGAATGAGCTGACTGGCCTGGATTTGATCCACGGTCCAGTGAAGGCAGATCTCTCTCGATCTCACTATCTTGCTTTCTCTTTTTATTCTTCTGCTAATCGCACTCTCTCTTTCTCTGCTCGAGCTCTCTAACTCTCTCTTTCTCTTCTTTCTCTTTTGCTCTTCTTCTCTTTCTCCTTTTCTTCTCTGCTTCTTCTGCTTCTCATTTCTTTCTCACAGGATCGTGCAGGCTATCCTCTGCTCAGTCGATCAGTCATCTCCTGAGGAAGAAGACTTCCTTTTATAGCAGCAGCAAGCAAGAGGGCGTGTGGCTTCCACATCTCCCACCCAAAGCACCTGACCACGTGGCAGCATTTCAGCAAGCTTCAGCACACGTGTCACGATCAGGGCACTCCTATTATCCTCGGATCACGTGCCTTCATTAGGCTTCACGAAGAGTCCCTGTCAGACAAAGAGAAACTTATCAGTTTAATGTCGACACCTTGTACAGACTTTGTAGGGTGTAGTGCATTGTATAGACTTTGCACTGTATAGACTTTGTGAATGCGAATGCAGTGTGTAGACTTTGTGATGTATGGACTTTGCAATTCGAAGACAAAGCATGTACAGACTTCACGTTATGAATGCAAAGCTAAAGCATGTGCAGACTTCACGTATGCAAGACTATAAACATTACAAATGAATGTACAGACATGCCAGATGAATATGCAGACTCAACATGCATCATTGTGTAGACTTGCTGAAGTGTGAAGCAGTGTGCACAAGAAAAGTGAATGTACTAAAATGCCGTCGACCATTGTACAGACTTCATGTTCACTATGCAGACGCTGTACAGACTTGCTAATGTGTAACGTAGAATGCATCAAGCAAAGTGTGTACATTGAACATGAAAGGATAGACATGCCGCCAACAGATGTGTGGACTTGGTGAGCATGCATCACACAATGTGCAGACTTCGTGCAATGCATGAAAAAGCATTGTATAGACATGGAGAGCAATGTGCAACCAATGTACATACTTTGCAATGCATAGACTTAAGGCATGAGAACACAATGCACCATGTACGGACTATGCGATATGCAACCAGACGATGTCTAGACTTTGATAAATTGATGAACAACAAAAAGATGACTCTTTCCTAGGCGTCAGATACAGAATGGACGCCCCTAGTGATGGGCGTCAAATTTCAAGCATAATAGAGGATGAATAGACTTGCTGCGACACAAGGCAGCATAACGATTTACAGACTCTGTCAAGAGCAAAGCACAATGCACATATGAATGTACAGACTTTGTTTGTGCTGTGCAAGCATGGTAAGATGCAATGTATAGACTTGCCAAAGGGCTGTACAGACTTGAGCAAGGAATGTGCAGACTTGAAGCAATGTAATGCAAACGAATGTATAGACTTCACGATGTGAGGACTTGCCAAAGGAAAGGCTGTACAGACTTGAGCAAGCACGATGTATAGACTTTGGCAAAGCAGGGGCTGTACAGACTTCAACTCAGCTGCAATGTATAGACTTGCAGGTGCAACGTAGGTAAAGGTCCCAATGTATAGACTTCCAAGTTCAGCTGGTGAATGTACAGACTTCACCAATGTATAGACTTGGAAGTTGAACTGGTGGATGTACAGACTTCACCTCGTGCAAGCTACAGTGCAGTGTATGGACTTAGAATGAATGTGCATGTATTGTATAGACTTTGAGCACAAACACAACAATGCAATGTATAGACTTGCTAGTTATGCCTGCACAGACGAATGTATAGACTTGAACAATGAGACACAAAGAGAGACACTGAATGAGACGCTAAAGTCTGTATAGACTTTAACAGTGAGACAGTGTATAGACTTTCAGCAACACACGATGTACAGACTTTCAGCAACACTGTGGCGTGCAACTAATCAATGTGTAGACTTCAGAAATGCATAGAGACGCACATAGGCTGTATAGACTTGAGATATGCATGAGACGCTAAACGCTGAACGCTGTACAGACTTTGAACGTGAATGAACAACCGATGTATAGACTTGCAGAACAAGCGTTGCACATATGCCATGAATGTATAGACTTTGAATATGAAGCCAGGCAAATGGATGTATAGACTTTGAGTGAGATGGAAGAATGTGTAGACTTGCTCACATGCAGACGATGTACAGACTTCATGAATGTTTAAGTCCAATGTATAAACTTCTTGAGATATGCACCTGAAGAATGTACAGACTTTAACCCTTGAACATGCATGAACACGTGAAGTGTGCAAAGTCTATACAGACATGAAGAAATGCTTGCTACAGTGCAATGTATAGACTTAGCAGACTTATGCATTGATGCACGAACATATGCAGTGTCTAGACTTGTGAGTGCATGATGTGCAAACGTTGCAGCAAAGAATGTATAGACTATATGGCATGGAACGCAGCAAGGCAGCAATGCAATGTATAGACTATATGGCATGCAACGCAGCAAGGCAGCAATGCAATGTATAGACTTTAGCGTGCAGACACTGTATATGCATGAGCAGCGTATGGACTTGCTAGCCAGACACTACAAAGACTCTGTATATGCTAATGCATGCAGCAACTGTTAATGCACTGATGCAGTGTATGCTAACCACAATCAACTATAGCAATGAATATATCAGACATAGCACACTCATGCATTCTCCACAAAATAGATCAGTCATATGCATTCATGTTGCTATGATTCAATGTGATGCTGAAGCAAAACAATATGGTGACTCATTCATGTTGCTATCATTAAAACACCACATCATCAACAAAGCACAAGGGGCACAACAATCTCCCCCTTTTTGATGATGGCAACATAATGAGTCACACTGACTCGTCAAACTATTCTCCCCCTTTGACATAATCAAAAAATAAAATGGTTTGAGAGACAAAAATCAGCACACAAGGACAGAGAATGAAACATAGTTCATTGAAATAGAGTTCCCCCTATCAACATGCATGCAGAACCACTCTCCACTTAATGCAACTAATAACCAAAGCTCCCCCTGAGAACATGAGTGAAGTCAGGATGGAAGATTGCAACAGTGTGGAGAGTAAAGTGATTGAAGATAGGAGGGTAAAAGTAGACAACAATGATTACAAGGCATCTCAATGAATAATCAATAACAACCCATTCTCCCCCTGAGAGTATAACTCCCCCTGAATTATTTCTCCCCCTTTGAGAAAGGAACATGAACGGATGAAACAATAAGGTAAGGGGTCACTACACAACAACTGAAGCAATGGTTCAGAAGGTGAGCATGATTATAAGCAACTGTTAAGGCATAAAAATCAGCAATATACAGTCTTAAAAAGAATTCAGGTTTAACAGTAATAAAGATAGAGTAAGGCAGTTGACCATTGAAAAAGAGTTATAGACTCCATTTATAGCAATGAATCAATGTTTTAATAGATAAGTCAGTAAATAATACCCTTTGTGATTAAACATGGAAGATCAAGAAAGGCAACTTGAATATGTATTGAGAAAAATAATTTTCACTAAATGACTTTTGATTTCAAGAGGTTACAGTAGTTTGATTTTCACTTTTTAATTTTCAGAGACTGAGCTAAGTGAATAGACAAGTGGCATTTATGCTGTTGACATTAGGTGTATACCTTGATTAGAGGCAGGTACCCCCAGTTACTAGGCATAAACTACTAGATCTATTTCAGATCAAGACCTACAAGGAACAATTTTCACCTTTGACATTAAGGGCACACCTTGATCAGAGGCCAGTACCCCCAGTTACTTGGTGAAAACTCCCCCCATATATCTGACCCTATGAACAGAGATAGTCTGAAGCACTTCATGACTTATGAATTCTCCTGCTTCTTTCGAGGAGATCACAGTTTCTCAGTGTAATTCAGCCATTGCTCTGTCACCTTGTTCAGCTCATTACATTGATGATCTTATTTACTGCTGCCCTTATTTCTTTTAGAGTGATTGTTAAAAAAAACAGTGCACACTCTATTTACCTTTTCTAGACATATCCAGATTAACACATTCAGGCATAAAAAAAAACTTTTCTATTCTAACCATGAGACAGAGATTAAGAGCTATAAAAGTTTTCTTTTATCTCAAGTTCTGAAGTGCAGACACTGAACTCTTCAATTTATAAAAGTTAAACCTTTAGTTCCTTTCAATTTGTAAATGTGATTCTTATGAATGAATAATTGCAATAACCACAGCTCAATGCACTAAACCAGAAGCAATGCTGTTGTTCAGTGAAAGTTAAGAGAATTGATAGCAATTGTCAATATGGTTCAATAGCATCTGATGTCAAAGAATATGACAGAATTGAATGGGGACAATGAGAAGTGAAAAAGATTCAATGTATTGAACAGAATTCTCAGCTCCCCCTGACACCAAGATGCAAAAGATATGCTATGCAATACACTGTTCCACATGCAGACTATGCAACAATTATACATAGAGCAAGTATGCAATCATTTCAAGTTTATGCACCCAAGTCATGAACATTTTTATCCTTTTTCAGATTTTTCAAAATGGATGATATGCAATACACTTCTCTATATGAAGACTAGACCCTTGGTACTTGGCGAAGAACTTGGTCTCAATGACCATCTCACACATAGTAAGAACCTCCAGACAGATTTCCCTACCTTTTAGTAACTTACTATTTGATATACCAAGGTTATGCAAGGAGATACAGTGCAAAGCAGATTTCATAAATAGTCATGCAAATGTATATGCAGACATGTGACACATGCATCGACTTCATGCACTAAATGACCCATTCTAACACAGTGCAAGGTATGCATCGACTACAACAATGATTGTGCAGTGCATCTAGCATCCTATTTACATAGTGCAATCAGTGCAAGAGAAGAGCATCAGATATGTGCAGAGTAAATTCAGTAGCTGAGTCTGGAATGCAGACTGATCAGCTAAACAAGAAGAGACATCAGAGATTAAACGAACAATTCAACATGAAATTCACATCTTTCATACTCACAAATTCAGATGATGGAATTTAAACACAGAGTTTTGGAACTGACCTGAAATGGTGCAATCATGGGGTTTTCATTATTGAGTGCCTTGGTTAACCCCTTTTATTTCTCCCACCAAGGCACACCCGCAAGTTAGCACACTATTTGGGATGGGCAGGTACCCAAACATTCTTTGGTCCTGCACTAACAGTCACATATCTAGCAGGTATGGTAGCCAATTTCTGTGCATGAAGGTCATCAATTCTCATCTCATGGCAATCATTCATTGAATGACCTATCTTACCACAGTAGTGGCATGATGCAGCAGTTCTGAAATTTATTTTATGCACATTCCTATGAGCAGGAGTTCTATGTGCATATGCATGAAATTTTTGTTAACAGAATTAAAATTATGTTTGCCAAAACCAATCTGGTTTTGATATACTGCCACTCAACATGTTGCAGCCCTATGGCCAGATCTTCCACATTTGAAACATGCAAAGGATTTTTCTTTAAAAGCAGATTTATTTCTTTCAGCATCATAATGAGCAGGGAATTTTACAGATTTCGAATTCAATCTATTTCCCTGAGCATGCCAGCAGTCCTTGACTGTATGGCCATGCTTTCCACATTCGAAGCCCAGTGTATTTTTTCTTAGAACCAAACTTTTTCCTTTCAAAAATATTTTTGTTTTCATGGAAATTAACAAATTTAGAATGAAATTTCTTCCCATGAATGTGCCAACATTGAGCAGCAATGTGGCCCAGTTTGCCACACTAAAAGCATTGAATGTTCTTCTTATGATTTGCATGATTTTTAACATGAACATTCCTATCATGCAGTTTTCTAGCATTGAGATCACCCTGTTTCTTTAATCTATAATTATGCATAAGATGACCTATCTCATGACAGTAAAAACATTTTATCCTTCTATTTTGATCATGAGAATGTTTCTTCGTTTTAGAATTCCTAACATGAATTCTATCAGATTTCAATTCATCCTTTCTCATGACAAAGCAAACATCCATCTCATGGCCAGATTTACCATAGTAGAAACATTTAACATTCTTTCTTTTAACATGAAGCAGTTTGGCCTGAGAAATTTCAGCATACAAATTTTTATTCTGTTTTGTTTTCTTTTGTTTTTCTATCTGATTAGCAGGCATACATGAAGGAGAAGCTGAAGTGCTAGCTAACTCAGAGCTACGCACACAGGTTGTGTACAGTCTTTTTCTCACTTCCTGTTTACTCTTTCCATTAGCAATTTTCGGATTTTCTTCATTCTTGAAAGACTTAGATAGAGATTTGTTCAATTCAGTGATTTCATTTTTGAGAGAGGAAATGAGCATTTCAGAATCTGTGATCTTTTCATTAAGTAAGACATTAATGGCTTTGTAGCTATCAATCTCTTCTATTAATGTACTCACTCTCTCACATTCATTTTCAATTGAACACTTCCCTTTTTCCAGCATTAAAAGTCTCTCAGACATGGCAGAATTTAAAAGCTTCAGCTCTTCACTCTCCTTTCTTATTTGTTCATTCTGAACTAGTTCATTAGTTAAGATTTGATCATTTTCCAATGAATTCAGCTTATCTTCTAGTTCAGAAATCTTGGCAGTAAGTTCATCATTTTCAATTTTCATTAAATTATTAAGCTCAGTGATTTTACCTTTCAAGGAAATTATGAGATTTTCTGAATCAACTTTCTCCTTCTCATAACCAGCCAGTTTTTCTTTTAACAAACCAATTTCATTTTCCAAATCAGCAGTGTGTATTACAAAACTGGCAGTCTCTTCTTCACTGTAATTGATACACTCTTTCAATACTTTATTTACAGTTTTGTACTTCTCAATTTCTTCTTCCAGTTCAGACATCTTATCTGTGAGTTTCTGATTCTTAATTTCCAACAAAGAAATTTATTCCTCACTCACATTCAGATCAGCTAAGCACATATCATGAGATGTTTTCAGTCTTTGACAGTTTTCACAGGGAACATTAGAGTTAATCTATTCACATCTCTTTTTCAACCTTCTATTCTCAGATTTTAAATTTTTACATCTATTAGACAGTTCCTCATTTATTTCCCATAATTCATCAATTGAAATCTCTTCGGATTCAGATTCAGAATTTACCTTGGATGAGACTTCCTCATCATCATTTCCCCGGTTTTCCATCATGCAGCTATCATCTTGTTCGTTATGAGCAGAAATGACTCTGTCATATATCTCCTTTCCAGAAGTGCACCTGAGAGCAAAAGGATATATATCAGTATTAATCGCAGCTCTCAAGATATTAAGAATTATGACATTGTCACGGTTCTTTATACTGTCCTCTCTAGACCACTTGGTCTCATCATGAGACAATTTGTGTGGGCCTTTAGATAGTAGCCTCCATAGTTTGGGATCAATGGAGTCTACGTACACACATAGGCCTCCTAGCCTACTATTTAAGTTAAAACCATCATAAACTGGAGGACGACCCATTTGGACAGATGGCAAACAGATTCAATGCGCAAAACAATCGACAAGAAATGTACCAAAATTAGACAAGCAAAGCAAGGCACAAGTCAATGAAACTAAACACCGAGCACGAGAAGCCCACTCTAAAACGCACCACGAACTAGCAGGATCCTCTGCAGATTGTTAGATCTGTTAGATCAGAGACCCGCTCTGATACCAAGTGTTGGGTTCGGTGCGTTAGATCCAGAGGGGGGGTGAATGGATCAGCCCTATATAATTTCACTCAATTAAAAATTCTAGTTCGCTAACTCGACAAACCTGAAGGCTAATAAGCAATTGCGGAATTAAACAAACACACAGTGTGCAATCAAACCAAA
Source organism: Amorphophallus konjac (assembly GCA_022559845.1). Taxonomy (NCBI): domain Eukaryota; kingdom Viridiplantae; phylum Streptophyta; class Magnoliopsida; order Alismatales; family Araceae; genus Amorphophallus; species Amorphophallus konjac. The sequence goes on from CM040119.1 coordinate 149,482,657, forward strand.
GCGCAGCTAAGCATTCATCTAGCGGAAGCAAGTAAGAAATCAAACCACAGTGCGCAAAGGGTTTTTAGGTGGTTCGGTCCTGCAGACCTACGTCCACCCCACACTCAAACCAGAGTGTGGATTCCGCTGACTCACAGCTTGAACAGCTGGGCATCACAACTTGCCATACAACCCGCTGAGCCTCACAGCTTGCTGTCCGAGGAATCCTCCTCGCCTGCTGAGCCTCAAAGCTTGCTCCGCTGGGCAATACAGCTTAGCCATCCAGTGGAATCCTCCACTGCAAACGTTGACAAACAGCTTGAAGAAATGTTTAAAGAAGAAAACAAAAACATAGACAACAGCAATCAGAAGGCTGTAAATGATGAAGCACAATGAGGCTCAGAATTAGCTGACTGGCCTGGACTTGATCCACGGTCCAGTGAAGGCAGATCTCTCTCGATCTCACTATCTTCCTTTCCCTTTTTCTTCTTCTGCTAATCACACTCTCTCTTTCTCTACTCGAGCTCTCTAACTCTCTCGTTCTCTTCTTTCTCTTTTGCTCTTCTTCTCTTTCTCTTTTTCTTCTCTGCTTCTTCTGCTTCCCTTTTCTTTCTCATAGGATCGTGCATGCTATCCTCTGCTTCAGTCGATCAGTCTTCTCCTGAGGAAGAAGACTTCCTTTTATAGCAGCAACAAGCAAGAGGGCATGTGGCTTCCACATCTCCCGCCCAAAGCACCTGACCACGTGGCAGCATTTCAGCAAGCTTCAGCACACGTGTCACGATCAGGGCACTCCTATTATCCTCGGATCACGTGCCTTCATTAGGCTTCACGAAGAGTCCCTGTCAGACAAAGAGAAACTTATCAGTTTAATGTCGACACCTTGTACAGACTTTGTAGGGTGTAGTGCATTGTATAGACTTTGCACTGTATAGACTTTATGAATGCGAATGCAGTGTGTAGACTTTGTGATGTATGGACTTTGCAATTCGAAGACAAAGCATGTACAGACTTCACGTTGTGAATGCAAAGCTAAAGCATGTACAGACTTCACGTATGCAAGACTATGAACATTACAAATGAATGTACAGACATGTCACATGAATATGCAGACTCAACATGCATCATTGTGTAGACTTGCTGAAGTGTGAAGCAGTGTGCACAAGATGAAGTATGCACAACAAAACTGAATGTACTAACATGCCGTCGACCATTGTACATACTTCATGTTCACTATGCAGACGCTGTACAGACTTGCTAATGTGTAACGTAGAATGCATCAAGCAAAGTGTGTACATTGAACATGAAAGGATAGACATGCCGCCAACAGATGTGTGGACTTGGTGAGCATGCATCACACAATGTGTAGACTTCGTGCAATGCATGAAAAAGCATTGTATAGACATCGAGAGCAATGTGCAACCAATGTACATACTTTGCAATGCATAGACTTAAGGCATGAGAACACAATGCACCATGTACGGACTATGCGATATGCAACCAGACGATGTCTAGACTTTGATAAATTGATGCACAACAAAAAGACGACTCTTTCCTAGGCGTCAGATACAGAATGGACGCCCCTAGTGATGGGCGTCAAATTTCAAGCATAATAGAGGATGAATAGACTTGCTGCGGCACAAGGCAGCATAACGATTTACAGACTCTGTCAAGAGTAATGCACAATGCACATATGAATGTACAGACTTTGTTTGTGCTGTGCAAGCATGGTAAGATGCAATGTATAGACTTGCCAAAGGAAGGGATGTACAGACTTGAGCAAGGAATGTGCAGACTTGAAGCAATGCAATGCAAACGAATGTATAGACTTCACGATGTGAGGACTTGCCAAAGGAAAGGCTGTACAGACTTGAGCAAGCACGATGTATAGACTTTGGCAATGTAGGGGCTGTACAGACTTCAATTCAGCTTCAATGTATAGACTTGCAGGTGCAACGTAGGTAAAGGTCCCAATGTATAGACTTCCAAGTTCAGCTGGTGAATGTACAGACTTCACCAATGTATAGACTTGGAAGTTGAACTGGTGGATGTACAGACTTCACCGATGTATAGACTTGGAAGTTCAACTGATGGATGTGCAGACTTCACCTCGTGCAAGCTACAGTGCAGTGTATGGACTTAGAATGAATGTGCATGCATTGTATAGACTTTTAGCACAAACACAACAATGCAATGTATAGACTTTTAGCACACACACAACAATGTAATGTATAGACTTGCTAGTTATGCCTGCACAGACGAATGTATAAACTTGAACAGTGAGACACAAAGAGAGACACTGAATGAGACGCTGAAGTCTGTATAGACTTTAACAGTGAGATAGTGTAAAGACGTTCAGCAACACTGTGGCATGCAACTAATCAATGTGTAGACTTCAGAAATGCATAGAGACACACATAGGCTGTATAGACTTGAGATATGCATGAGACGCAAAACGCTGAACGCTGTACAGACTTTGAACGTGAATGAACAACCGATGTATAGACTTGCAGAACAAGCGTTGCACATATGCCGTGAATGTATAGACTTTAAATATGAAGCCAGGCAAATGGATGTATAGACTTTGAGTGAGATGGAAGAATGTGTAGACTTGCTCACATGCAGACGATGTACAGACTTCATGAATGTTAAAGTCCAATGTATAGACTTGCTGAGATATGCACCTGAAGAATGTACAGACTTTAACCCTTGAACATGCATGAACACGTGAAGTGTGCAAATTCTATACAGACTTGAAGAAATGCATGCTACCGTGCAATGTATAGACTTAGCAGACTTATGCATTGATGCATGAACATATGCAGTGTGTAGACTTGTGAGTGCATGATGTGCAAACGTTGCAGCAAAGGATGTATAGACTATATGGAATGCAACGCAGCAAGGCAGCAATGCAATGCATAGACTATATGGCATGCAATGCAGCAAGGCAGCAATGCAATGTATAGACTTTAGCGTGCAGACACTGTATATGCATGAGCAGCGTATGGACTTGCTAGCCAGACACTAAAAAGACTCTGTATATGCTAATGCATGTAGCAACTATTAATGCACTGATGCAGTGTATGCTAACCACAATCAACTATAGCAATGAATATATCAGACATAACACACTCATGCATTCTCCACAGAATAGATCAGTCATATGCATTCATGTTGCTATCATTCAATGTGATGCTAAAGCAAAACAATATGGTGACTCATTCATGTTGTTATCATTAAAACACCACATCATCAACAAAGCACAAGGGGCACAACAACTTGCGGACCGTTTGATATTCGGACAAGGGTCCATATTGATGGTACGACGTAGATAGAAACAACCCCGTACAAATGTATGCCGAGTTCGCGGCAACTTCAATGAAAGGGGGGAACGAATCCTGATAGGGTGAATCCGATTTGGCGAGCTATCGGCCTAGAGCAATACCGGGTTACGACCACGTCGGGGTGGGAGCCATCGGCCATGTTAGTTGCTCACGGGTCTTTTCATGTTCAGACACAGGTCCGTAATAGAAACGCGACGGAAATCGAGGTGAACCCGTTCAAATGTCTACCGAACGTGCGGTAATTTTTGTAGTGGCTCGGAAGGGATCCGGCCTGAGAAACGAGTCCGGTTTAATCGGAATGTCGGCCCGAGGCGAGGTCGGGTCATGGCCAGTTCGGGATCATTCCCGAGACTCAGACCCAACCTAGAAGGGTGACATCGTTGTTCCTTCAGCACCGGGCCACGGGAGAGTCGGGGCTGCGATATAGATTTTTACCATCTTCTTTATCTGGGATTTTTAGTCATAAGATTTGGTGCTGTTTATTCCCCTTTATGTATTTGTTCTGGTTGATTTTTGTTTTATTTTGTTTTATTTTTATTATTATGTTCTTCATTTCTTCTATTATTATTACTATTTCACATTTTTTTTGTTTGTTTCTAATGTATATTCAGATTTATTTATTTATCATAATTTCTATTAATTTATTATTATCATTATCATTATTATTATCATTATATATATTTTTGGAGAGAGAGTGGGCCGCTAGAGGGCTAAAAAGGGTGTACCGCTGATGGGCTGAGGGAGTGTGCCGCTGAGGGGCTAAAAGGGTGTACCGCTGAAGGGCTGAGAAGTGTGCCGCTGAAGGGCTAAAAGGGTATACCGCTGAAGGGCTGAGGAGTGTACCACTGAAGGTCTAAAATGGTGTACCGCTGAAGGGCTAGGGAGTGTGCCGCTGAAGGGCTAAAAGGGTGTACCGCTGAAGGGCTAGGGAGTGTGCCGCTGAAGGGCTAAAAGGTGTACCGCTGAAGGGCTAGGTTGGAAATACCGATGAGGGCCCACTCTCCCTCTAGTTCTTTTAAAGCTTTTATTTTCTTCTTTTCTTTGGTTTTATTAAGTTTGCATGGGTTTCTTCTTTTCTTCTTTTGATCAGTTTCCATTCTTTCTCCCATGAGGACGAATGTTCAAGTTGTTTAATTATCGTTCGATTTGGCTCTCTTTATGTTGATTACGGTTCCCTTGCCTCGGTTAAAGCGCTTTACCGTTGTTCTCCTTTTTTTTATTTGTTTGTTGCTTTCTTTTAGTCCTTTTTAACGTGTGGTCGTTCCATTTGTTGGTTGCTTCCTTTTATCTTTTTAATATGTTATCGTTTCTAACGAAAATTCGGCAGCATCTCCCCTTAACTCGAGCGTAAGGGAGATACAGGGAACGCACCCACAAAGAGTGGCGGAACCCGACAACTGGAGGTGGGCGCCCGAGAGCGGCAACACCTTAATGAAACCTCAGAAAACTCGGAGGGAACGCCGGACAGGAAACCTCTCCCCGGCTGGCCGGGGACGCACCGGGCAAAAGGGTTGGGGGTGTGTCGGCAAGGAGTGGCCTGGGGCGTGCCGGGGAAGGCCCGTAAGGGGGCATGCCGGCAAAGGGGCTTTAAGGGTGTACCGGGGAAGGAGTGATTGGGGTGTGCAGGCGAAGGGACTCCAGGGCGCACCGGGGAAGGAGCGATTGGAGTGTACCGGCGAAGAGGCCCTGGGCGACAGCGGGGGAGGGCCCATGGGGCGTGCCGGAGAGGGCCCTGGGTGACAGCGTGCCGCTGAAGGGCGTTGGAGGAGCGGATCGTTGAGGGGCCGAGAGGGGAGAAACTCCCCACAGGCGGACGGGCGAGGGTGAGGGCCAAAAGCCCTACGAGGGGGATACGCCACGGGGTAAAGTTCACTGTCGGAGGCCAAACCAATGGGGAAGAAGAAGAAGAGGAAAATGCCAAGGGATGCAAACACATGAGAAATGTCTTAGAAAGACATCAAAAATATTCGCTAGCCTTCTATTCCTATTCTCACAAGAAAAATGCCCCGAGGGGACTAATACATTCTAATAAAGGGAAAACCGGGAAAAGGGAAAGCGAGGAACAAGATACGGTCGGGAGGGGGGGGACACCGGCTCCTCTTCTCTTCTTCTGTTCCATCTTCTTTCTCCTCGCTCAGGCGGTGGTGATCGAGGCGGCAGACTCCTCTTCTTCTCTTCTTCTTCTTCTCTTTTCACACAGACGGCGGCGGCGGGCGGAGCGGCGGGGCTTCTCCCCTCTCTTCCTCTCTTCCCTCTTCTTCTCTTCTTCTCTTTCTCTTCTTCTCTTTTGCCTCTCTGTCCGTCCGTCCCCCTCTTTTCGCAACGAAGAGGGGTTTTATACCCCGGGCGGCGGGAGCCTCCGAAGGCGGGAAGCGAGCTGCGGGCATTTAATGGGAGTTGACTCCCTTGTCCTGGGTGGCAGGAGGAGTAGGCAGCGTGGCTCTCTCCCCGGGCGACACCTCAGCAGGTCCACTGCGTGCCAAGAATCCGTAGGGCATGGGCGTAAGATTTCGTTTGCCGGAACGTGCCGTTGAAGAGCCTGAATGGCATGCCGCTGGCAGGCACAACAAGCGTGACGCTGAGAGGGCCAAAAGGTGTGTCGCTGAATGGCCAGGAGAGCGTGCCGTTGAAGGCCTGAAATAGTGTGCCGTTAAAGGCCTGAAGTAGTGTGCCGTTGAAGGCCTGAAGTAGTGTGCCGTTGAAGGCCTGAAATAGTGTGTCGTTGAAGGCCCAGAATAGGGTGCCGTTGAAGGCCTGAAATAGTGTGCCGTTGAAGGCCTGAAATAGTGTGCCGTTGAAGGCCCGAAATAGTGTGCCGTTGAAGGCCTGAAATAGTGTGCCGTTGAAGGCTTGCAGGGTGTGCCGTTGAAAGGGCACTAGGGCGTGCCGTTGAAGGCCCAGGGGTGTACCGCTGAAGGGCCAAAAGGCTGTGCCGCTGAAGGGCCCAGGGGTGTACCGCTGGAGGGCCAAGGGCTGTGCCGCTGAAGGGCTAAAATGGGCAGTTCTGAGCCTGTTGTGAGCACGAGTTTTGACCCATTTAATTTTCTTTGAGGCCCATGGATTGTGGGGGCTCTTGGTGGTTGATTTCTCTTCACTGTCGTGACTCCGGAGACGGCTTCACGGCCGTGTGCATATTTGGGGAGTCCAGATGACCAGTCCCTCCGGGGCTTCTTCACTCGGTGCCGTTGTCGATGCTGGGCCGAGCAGGATATCTGGGTGTGCAATTTTTTGGTGTCCACAAATGCCCCCCACCCACGGGTAGCGCATGCGAAGGATGAGCCGGGCGGTGCCCGCGGGTGTACTGGTTTCTTTTTCTCTTCGTCGGTGCCGCCGGGGTGTCGGGAGCCGACATGACTTGTTTGTCTCTTCTTTTCTTCGTCAGTGCCGATGGGGTGTCGGGAGCTGACCTGGTTTGTTGGTCTCTTCGTCTGCGTCGACGAGGCGTCGGGAGCTGACATGCTCTGTTGGTCTCTTTGTCTCTTCATTAGTGCCGACGGGGTGTCAAGAATTGACATGCTTTGTTGGTCTTTTTGTCTCTTCGTCAGTGCTGACAGGGTGCCGGGAGCTGACCTGGCTTGTTGTCTCTTGGTCTCTTCGTCAGCGCCGACAAGGTGCCGGGAGCTGACATGATATGTTGGTCTCTTGGTCTCTTCGTCAGCGCCGACAGGGTGCCGGGAGCTGGCCTGGCATGTTGGCCCCTTTGTCTCTTCGTCAGCGTCGACAGGGTGTCGGGAGCCGACCTGGTTTGTTGTCTCTTGGTCTCTTCGTCAGTGCCGACAGGGTGCCGGGAGCTGACATGATATGTTGGTCTCTTGGTCTCTTCGTCAGCGCCGACAGGGTGCCGGGAGCTGACCTGGTTTGTTGGTCTCTTTGTCTCTTCGTCAGTGCCGACAGGGTGCCGGGAGATGACATGATATGTTTATCTCTTTTTCTTTTCTTCTTTTTTTTTAACCACATTACTGGTGCAAGTGCCCTTTCGGGTTTTCGCCGGTACCAGCCCCCTCTTGCTTTTGCCCACGCGCCCTCTTGGGTTTTCGCGTGGCGGGGGACCCAATTTTGTCTGTAGCGCCCTTTCGGGTTTTTGCCATAGCTGGGTTATTGCCATTTTTTCCCTTGTTCCCGTGTAGGGGCAAGTCCGACAGGGCACCTCTATTTTAAGCCCTTTTCTCTCTTTTTTTTTGACGAGTGGATAACATGTGATTATTGGCTAGGGCTCAAAGCCTTGCGCCGAAAGACAGGGTTCATTCGTTGGTAAGGAGACAATGCCAACGCAACAGGGGATTTTCCGCCGATTCGGACGTAAGGTCCATAATGGCAATATCGTATGGAGTGGGTGGCTAGGGCACGAAGCCTTGCGCCGGAACGGGACTTATTCGTTGGCAAGGGGCTAATGCCAGCGCAAGGATAGAGATTCTGCCGATTCGGGCGTAAGGCCCACAATGGCAATTTGCATGAGAGAAGGTGGCTAGGGCACGGAGCCTTGCGCCGAAAGATAAGGTTCATTAGTTGGCAAGAAGATAATGCCAACACAACGAGTTTTTTTTCTTGCCTCTTCGGACGTAAGGTCCGTGATGGCAATATTGTGTAAGAGCGGATGGCTAGGGCACGAAGCCTTGCGCAGGAAAAGGACTTATTTGTTGGCAAGGAACTAACGCCAACGCAGGGGTGGAGCCATCTTTGCCCGTGCGGCTGCCCGTCGATACGTAGGGGCGTGCGGACGGGAGACATATGTATATACACATATATATATATGTATATCATTATTATTATTACTTTCTCTTATTTCTGTTTCTTTCTCTCTCTCTTTTTCTCTTCTTCTCCTTTCTTATCTTCTTTTCTCTCTTTTTTTTTCTTTTTTTGTCAAAATTCTCCCCTTCACTTCCTTTTTTTTTCTTTTTTTTCCTTTTTTTTATTCTCTTCCTCTTTTACCGTCTTTCCACTTTCACACATAAAGAGAGTACATCCCGCCAGAGCGTGCTGTCGGGACACTTGAAAGGCGCACTGGGAGAGAGCACAGGAGGGTGTGCCGCGTAAGGCACTCCTAAAGTGTGCCGCCGGGGGCGCGTGGGAGCGTGCCGGATGGGGCATGTCATCGGTGTGCCGCTGGGGCGCCGGGAGTGTGCCGTTGGAGCGGCAGAAGGGCGTGCCGCTAGAGGCTTCACAATGGGTGTGCCGCTGAGGGCACTTAGTAGTGTGCCGCTGGAGGCCTTGCAGGCTACTACGCCATTGGAGCACTTCAACAGTGTTTCATTTTCCTCTCTTTTTCTCTTCACCTTCTCTTCTCTTTTCTCCCCTTCTATATTCCCCTGCATGTAAACATGGGGTGAGAATTTATTTAGTGTCCACGAATCAGGAAAGCGGGTTACAAAAGCCTAAATCGGGGAGCGGGCAGGCTGCCAGAGCCAGAATTGGGAAAGCGGGCCATGGGGGCCGAGGTAAGTAGGCTACAAGAGCCAAAGTTGGGAAGCAGGCTATGGAAGCCGAATTGGGGAGGCAGGCCATAAAAGCCAAGGGTGTTGGGAAGCGGGTTGCAAGAGCCGAAATCATGGGAAGCGGGCCGCGGGAGCCAAATCGGGGAGTAGGCCACGAGAGCCGAAATTGGGAAGCAGGCCGCGAAGGCCAAAGGTAAGCTGGCTGCAAGAGCCAAGGTTACGGGAAGCGGGCTGTGGAGGCCGGATTAGGGAAGTAGTAGGCTATAAAAGCCAAAGGGAAGCAGGCTGCAAGAGCCAAAGTTGGGAAGCAAGCTGCAAGAGCCGGAATTATAGGGAGCAGGCTATGGAAGCCAAATAAGGGAAGCAGGCTACAAGAGCCAAAATTGGGGTGCAAGATGTGAACGCCCAAATCGGGGAAGCAGACTATAGAAGCTGGAGTTGGGAGATTAACGAGCCGTGAGGGCAAGAGGTAGGCCATGGGGGCCAAGATTGGGCTCTACGAGCCAGAGCTGGGAAAGTAGGTTTCGCTAGATGAAATTGAGTTTATTGTATACACATATTTTTATTATTTTTTATTATAATTTTTTATTCAAGCATGCAAGCATTCATTAGCAGACATAACATAAATATAAGTAAGACAGCTCCCCTTATAGGGGATAGGATAGGGACATCGCCCAAAATTCGTAGATACGGTGCGGGCCACGAGGCACAATTGAGGGGTGGTGCACCCGTCAAAAGGATATCGCATGTCTCACATGCATAGCCTAAATTCATGCATTTCACCCGAGGCAATTCTCTGTAGCGTGGTAGTGCAAATGTGTGAACAAAGAGCCGTAACCATAGGGATATGCAGGTTTTCCTGGTGACACTCGAGGATCACTCTAGCGCCTACACATTAGTTCTAGGTTTTCGACTTTCGGTAGCTTCACACAGCCCCCATCTGTTTATTTTGGTAGCGAATTTCACCGTTCGGCGCGAGTCTCCTCATGTGTCTCAATGGGGATTCCCGGCTACTAAGATTCATCCTTATTGTGATTCGCTTCACCATTTCACGTGAGTTTCCTCATTTGTTTCAGTGGGGATTCCCGGCTACTCGGATCTGCGTTTCTCTCTCTCTTCTTTTTTTCTCTCTCTCTTTTTTTTCTCCTTTTTTTTACAGTGGGGGTAGGCAGCTTTTTCCTCACGATTACCTTTCACGGGAGTGCAGGAATTCAAGTCTCCGTAGAGTGCTAAGAAGAAATTCGGGCAATCCCTATAGTCGAAGGCCATTGAACACATTAAGTGCTAAGTGTGGGAGTGTTGCCTCAGGTTTATTTTGTGAGTTGGGCTTAGCGATTCAGCCATGACTCTTCCCCTTGACGCGTGCACCCGCCATAATCGGGTTCCCTTCGAGCGTGTGCCGTGACGCCCGTGCATCAGGAATCGGGGCAGTATTATTATTTAGCAAGGAAACACGGTCCTAGAAAATTCCAAGGAGGTGTATTACTCTATATTAAGTAAACATGCAAGCAGGGTAGCCAAGCAATTCTTATTTTTCTTTCTTTTCTTTTTTTCTTTTTTTTTTACGTAAGAACATACTGTCGTTACGTATATGTATCTTGTATGTGCATATAGAATCAAAGCAGCAGCCAGGGTGCTGAGGAAGGAGACCGCGAAGGGCCGAAAGGAGATTGGGGAAGCGGGCCATACAAGCCGCAATTGATATTGGAAGTAGGCCACAATAGCCAGAAATCGAGGAGAGCGGGCTGCGAGAGCCAAATTATGGGAAGCAGGCTGTAGGAGCCGAAATTGGGAAGCGGGTTGCAGGAGCCGAAGTTACGGGAGCAGGCCGTGAAGGCCGAATTCTGGGAAGCAGGCCGTAAAGGTCGAATTCTGGGAAGCAGGCTGCGAGAGCCAAAGATATTGGGAAGCGGGCTACAAGAGCTGAAATTGTGGAAAGCAGGCTACGGAAGCCAAATCGAGGGAGCAGGCTACAAGAGCCAAAATTGGGCAGCGGGCTGCAGGAGCCGAAATTATGGGAAGCGGGCCGTGAAGGCCGAATTCTGGGGAGTAGGTCGTAAAGGCCGAAGATATTGGGAAGCGGGCCGTAAGAGCCGACATTGGGAAGCGGGCCGTGAAGGCCGAATTCCGAGAAGCAGCCGTAAAGGCTGAATTTTGGAAAGCAGGCTGCAAGAGTCAAAGATATTAGGAAGCGGGCTACAAGAGCCAAAATGATAGGAAGTAGGCTACGGAAGCCAAATCGGGGAAGCAAGCTACAAGAGCCGAAATTGGGAAGCGGGCTGCAGGAGCCGAAATTATGGGAAGCGAGCCGTGAAGGCCGAATTCTGGGAAGCATGCTGCGAGAGCCAAAGATATTGGGAAGCGGGCTGCAAGAGCCAAAATTGTGGAAAGCAGGCTACGGAAGCCAAATCGGGGGAGCAGGCTACAAGAGCCAAAATTGGGTAGCAGACTATAAGAGCCAAAGGGAAGCAGGCTGTAAGAGCCAAAGTTGGGAAAGCGGGCTGTAAGAGCCGAAGGATACTGAAAAGTAGGCTAAAAAGCCAAGGGATATTGGGAGTAGGCTGACAAGCCGAGAGATGTTAGAAGTAGGCTATAAAGCTGAAAAGATATAGGAGAGCGCGGTGGGACGGGTGGATTAATCCTGATAGTGGGCCTTGGCCGGAATAACTGAGCCAAAGGGAGTTGGGTAGTAGGATACGAGAGCCGAGGAGAAGGGTTTGTGAAGCGGCAGGTTCGGAGACCACGTCTGCCTCATGCCTCTCTCTCTCTCTTTTTTTGTGTGCGAAGAGGCGGGTACAAAGACCATGTCTGCCTCATGTCTCCTTTTTTCCTTCTCTTCTTCTTTTGTGTGGGGAGGCAGGTGCGAAGACCATGTTCGTCTCGCGGCTGTTCTTTCTCTTCTTCTCTTCTTCTTTTATGGGAAGAGGCGGGCTCGGGGACCACGTCTGTCTCATGTGTATTCTTTCTTTTCTCCTCTTCTTTTGTGTGATTAGACGGGCTCGGGGACCACGTCTGCCTCATGTGTATTCTTTCTTTTCTCCTCTTCTTTTGTGTGATTAGACGGGCTCGGGGACCACGTCTGCCTCATGTGTCTTTTCTTCCTTTTCTTCTCTTCTTCTTTCGCGTGGAGAGGCGGGTGCAAAGACCACGTGTGCCTCGTGACTCTTCTTTCTCTTCTTCTCTTCTTCCTTTGTAGAGAGGCAGGTGCAAAGACCATGTTTGCCTCATGTATGTTTTTTTTTCTCTTCTCTTCTTCTTTTACAGAGAGGCAGGAGCAAAGACCATGTTTGTCTCATGTCTCTTTTTTTTTCTTCTCTTCTTTTGTGTGATGAGACGGGCTCGAGGACCACGTCTACCTCATGCCTGTCTTTTTCTTTATTCTGCTCTTCTTTTCACATTGATGCTTCCATGCTGGAGTGTATTTCTCTTAATGTGCCCCCAGGTTGGGGTGTAGCTTCATTTGGTATGCATCCCCCCTGAGGGGGTGTGTTTTGCCTCTTCGCTTCTGTGCCCCCAGGCGTGGTGTATTTTTTTTGGCTTCTATGTCCCCAGACTAGGGTGTGTTTTTTTTAATGCCCCCGAGGTGGGGTGTAGCTCTCTTCAAATGCCCCCATGGTGGGGTATACTCTTCACGGCTTCTATGCCCCCAGGCGGGGTATGTTTCTTCTTCATATGCCCCTGGTACGGGACGTAGCTCTCTTCAAATGCCCCCAAGCTGGGGTATACTCTTCACGGCTTCTATGCCCCCAGGTGGGGTATGTTTCTTCTTCATATGCCCCTGGTACAGGGCGTAGCTCTCTTCAAATGCCCCCGAGACGGGGGTTTATGTTTTGCTTCTTATGCCCCCCTGAGGCCGGGGTGAATCTTTTGCTCCTTACGCCCCCCCTGAGGGGGGGGGGGGTGTATCTCTTTACGGCTTCTGTGCCCCCGAAGCAGGGTATGTTGTTTCTTCAAATGCCGCTTGGGTGGAGTATATCTTTCTTCTTATGCTCCCAGATCGGGGTGTATGTCTCTTTGTTTCTGTGCCCCGGGTCGGGGTAGATGTTTCTGCTTCTTATGCGCCAAGGGCGGAGTGTGTCTCTTTCTGTGCCTCTAGGCTGGGGTACATTCTTCATGTTTTTCATACCCTTTTCGCGGGACGTATTCTCTTGCTTCTCATGTCCCTGGATCGGGACGTATGTTTCTTCTTCTGACGCCCCTAGGTCGGGGTATATTCTTTCTTCATATGCTCCCAGGTCGGGATGTATGCCTCTTTACTTCGGTGCCCCAGGGTGGAGGTGTACTCTGTCTCTTTGCTTCTGCGTCCCCCAGGCGAGGTATGTTTCTTCTTCAAATGCCCCTGAGCCGGCGCACATTCTTTATGGCTTCTATGTCCCCTGGCGGGGTATATTTCTTCTTCAAATATCCCTAAGACGGGATGTATTCTTCTCTTTCTTATGCTCCCGAGGCGGGATGTATCTTCTTCAAATACCCCTAAGCCGGGGCGTGTTCTTTATGGCTTCTATGCCTCCTGGCGGGGTATGTTTCTTCTTCAAATACCCCTAGGACGGGATGTATTCTTCTCTTTCTTATGCTCCCGAGGCGGGATGTGACTTCTTCAAATGCCCTTAAGCCGGGGCGTGTTCTTTATGGCTTTTATGCCCCCTGGCGGGGTATGTTTCTTCTTTAAATGCCCCTAGGCCAGGGTAGACTTCTCTTCATATGCCCCTAACGTGGGGGCGCACTGTTTATAGCTTCTAGGCCCTCGAGGCGAGGTATGCTTCTTCTTCAATTACCCCTAAGACAGGGGTGTGATTCCTGACTTCATATGTCCCCGACGCGGGGTATATCTTTTGTTTCTTATGCTCCCGAGCCGGGATGTAGCCTCTTGGCCTCATATGCTGCCGAGGCGAGGGGTATGTTGCTTCATGTGCCCCCCGAGGGGAATGCATTTTGCCTCTACTGCCCCGTGGCGGGGCATATCTCTTGGCTTCTTATGCCCCCAAGGTGGGGTGTGTTTTCTTCTTGTGCCCCCGGGGTGGGGTATATCTTTCGCTTCTTATGCCCCCCCCTTGAGGCGGGGTGAAGTCTTTGCTTCAAATCCCACTAAATCGGGGTATAGTTTTGTCTCATATGCCCCTGGCGCAGTGGTGTATTTCTCTTCCTGTGCCCCTCAGTCGGGGTGTATCTTTGTTGCTTGTTGTGCCCCCAAAGGGAGGTGCCTTTCTCTTCATGTGCGCCGGGCACCGGGTGTATCTTTGCTTTTCTTTCTTTTTTTTATATGCCCCCGAGGGGGGAATTCTTCTTCTTCTTCCCCGACACGCTGGGGAATGTTTGATTCTTGTGCCCCGAAGTGGGGTGTATGCCTTTCCTTCAGACTCCCCTAAGGCGAGGTGTATTCTTTGTTGTTTCATGTACCCCCGAGTCAGGGTGGATTCTCTTCATGTGCCCCTATGGCGGGGTGTATTCTTTGTTGCTTCATGTACCCCCGAGTCGGGGTGGATTCTCTTCATGTGCCCCTATGACGGGGTGTACTCTCTTTATGTGTCCCCAGGAGTGGGGTGTGGTTTGCTTCCTGTGCTCCCTAGCAGGGTGTATCGCTGCTTGCAATGTCCCCCGAGGCGGGGTACCCTTCTTCTTCAAATATCCCTAAGACGTGGCGTATTATTTATGGCTTCTATGCCCCCATAGCGGGGTGCGTTTCTTCTTCAAATACCCCAAAGATGGGGTGGACTCTTTCCTTCTTATACTCCCAAGGCAGGATGTAGCTTCTTCAAATGCCCCTGAGCCGAGGCGTGTTCTTTACGGCTTCTATGCCCCCAGGTGGGGCATATTTCTTCTTCAAATACCCCTAGGCCGGGGTGTATCCTTGCTGCTTCTCGTGCTCCTGAGGCGGGATGTGACTTCTTCAAATGTCCTTAAGCCGGGGCGTATTCTTCATGACTTTTATGCCCCCTGGCGGGGTATGTTTCTTCTTCAAATGCCCCTAAGCCAGGGTGTGTTCTTATACTTTTTGCGCCCCTCAGGGTGAGGTGCGTTCTTCTCCATATGCCCCTAGTATGGGGTGTACTTTTGTTTCATATGCCCCCAGGCCGGGGTACGTTCCTTCTTCATATACCCCTAAGCCAGGGTGAGTTTCTCTTTTTTTGTGTCCCCAGGCGAGGGTGAATTCTTTTCTTCATATGCCCCCATGGCGGGGTATGTCTTTTGCTTCAGGTGCCCCCATATCGGGGTGTATTTCACCTAAGCCGGGCTGCAACTCTATTTCCTCTTATGTCCCCAGGTCGGGGCGGATTCTTCTTCAAATGCCCCGAAGCCGGGGTGTGCTTTGTGTGCCCCTCAGTCGGGGCGGATTCTCTTCATGTGCCCCTGGGAATGGGGTGTATTTCTTTTTTTGCCTCCCATGCCCCCGTAGCAGGGTATATATCTTCTTCTCATCCCCCATGGCGGGGTATGTGCACGCTCTCTTCGGGAGTGGTGGCCGTGCTTGGCCTCATTGCTATAAAGTATTCCCCCACAGCGGGCAACCATTCACCAAGCTACAATTGTGGCTCGCTGGGTCTTTTAACAACCACTCGGGGGCCGTTTTGTGCCGGATGGAGGTAGCAGGAAGGAGGAACGAGCGGGGTCATTGCACCGCGGACTCGGGACCTCCTAGAGTCGGGCGGGATACCGAGTTTCTTCTTGCTCTTTCAGTCGATGATGCTGGCCAACTTTTCTTCCTTTCTTCTTTATTTCTCCCTTTTTTTTGTATGATTGACTAGGGTGGAGGTGCAGGAGAGCGCTCACCCCCTCAGGGAGGGGATGAGTGGTTCGCTCCACCGCATCAACACCACAGTGGTAATCTTCGTTCAGCACGGGTCTCGACGGACGTGGCCGTACAACCCTCTCCTGCCAATTCTTTCTCTTCTTTTTTTTTTACTTCTTTCTTTTCTCTTTTTCTTCTTTTCTTCTTTTCTTCTCTTCTTCTTTTCTTCTTTTCCTCTTTTCCTCTTTTCTTCTTTTCTTCTCTTTCTTCTTGAGGGAAAAAAAGGGGGGGTTTGATTTCCCCTCCCTTCTCTTCTCTTTCTCTTCTCTTTTTTTTATAACAGCCCCCATGATTCCTTGAAGCTGCATATGCTTCGAAGCAGCGTCCTCGAGGCCACGAAGGCAGCTGCACTGAGTCTGGCTTTTCTCCCCATAGGACTGGCGAAGATAGCACCTGCCATTCATCAAAGCAGGCAAACATCGTTAATTAGGAGGCCACGAGGCCCCAAATCCTGACGAAGAGATGAAGGGTGGTTTAGGTCCCACCGGGCGTGCCAGACATGTGGACGCACTAAAATTCGCTCATTCAGGTGGTTCATCTATTAAGTGCGTGGGCGTGCGAGTCACCGAAGTGACAATTTGTTCGGGCTCCGAAGAGCCCATGGTGCGCTCGATCTGACTCAGTCAGACGATTGTGTGGTTCATGTCGGGACCAAAACCCACCGCGCCATAAAGGTCACGGTGTCATTTACATCCCCCATACGAGGGAACACCCTTGATTAATCGCCGAGATTTAGGGCCTCACGGCCAGGGAATCGATTGCATGGAAGGTCTATTACGAGGTATTGAAATCCTCGCGCGAGGGCGAGAAGAAGACCATTCGTGGTCATGTCAATCGTGTACTGACCATTTAATGTTCGGACAAATGTCCGACTCGAGAAAATCACGGTTGTCGCGGGAAAACCGGAACACATGTATGCCGAGGTACGGCAAATTTATTGTTCGAAAGAGCAGAAAAATGTTCGGCTGAGCCTCGGTTGGAGCGATCAAAAACCAGTAAATCTGTTGGCCCGGTGCAAGAGCAAGCTATGACCATACTGCGGTGGGCCCCCCGTGGTCGAAACAAGACTTGCATGAGCATCATTAATATTTCTGGTGCCAAGGGGCAACGAGGGAATAACCCTTGAATCGGCTGAGAAGCCCTGTGTCTAGGGAAGCGGACGTTCGAAACGTGTCGGTCATTCGGGAGACCGTTTAATATTTGGACGGGTGTCCGGCTTGAGAGTATCGTAATCGTCGCGGGAAGACCCGGAGCGTATGTATGCCGAGATATGGCAAATATATTATTCTGAGACACTGAAAACATTTGGTTGAATCTCGGCTAGCGTAGCAGGAAACCAATGAATTTATTAGCCCGGTGCAAGATCGAGTCAAGACCATACCGAGGGCGCCTCCCGCGGTCCAGACGGGGCTTGCATGGGCATCATTAATGTTCCCGGTGTCGGAGGGCAACGGGGAAGAGTCCCGGGACTAGATTCCAAAACCGAGAACGTGTTCGAAGGGAGCGGGCTGTAGGCCGAGGATGTGGGTCAGACAACGACCATAGTCGGGACGGACCCGAGGTCCAAGCATAGCCCACAAAGGCCTTGTTGATATTCCCATGCAGAGGGTCCAGAGATGATGGGAGCCATCTCGTTCTATTCAGATTTCATCGGTCACTTGCGGACCGTTTGATATTCGGACAAGGGTCCATATTGAAGGTACGACGTAGATAGAAACAACCCCGTACAAATGTATGCCGAGTTCGCGGCAACTTCAATGAAAGGGGGGAACGAATCCCGATAGGGTGAATCCTATTTGGCGAGCTATCGGCCCAGAGCAATACCGGGTTACGGCCATGTTGGTTGCTCACGGGTCTTTTCATGTTCAGACACAGGTCCGTAATAGAAATGCGGCGAAAATCGAGGTGAACCCGTTCAAATGTCTGCCGAACGTGCGGCAATTTTTGTAGTGGCTCGGAAGGGATCCGGCCTGAGAAACGAGTCCGGTTTAATCGGAATGTCGGCCCGAGGCGAGGTCGGGTCATGGCCAGTTCGGGATCATTCCCGAGACTCAGACCCAACCTAGAAGGGCGGCATCGTTGTTCCTTCAGCACCGGGCCACGGGAGAGTCGGGGCTGCGTTATAGATTTTTACCATCTTCTTTATCTGGGATTTTTAGTCGTAAGATTTGGTGCTGTTTATTCCCCTTTATGTATTTGTTCTGGATGATTTTTGTTTTATTTTGTTTTATTTTTATTATTATGTTCTTCTTTTCTACTATTATTATTACTATTTCATAATTTTTTTTGTTTATTTCTTATGTATATTCAGATTTATTTATTTATCATAATTTTTATTAATTTATTATTATCATTATCATTATTATTATCATTATATATATTTTTGGAGAGAGAGTGGGCCGCTAGAGGGCTAAAAAGGGTGTACCGCTGAAGGGCTGAGGGAGTGTGCTGCTGAGGGGCTAAAAGGGTGTACCGCTGAAGGGCTGAGGAGTGTGCCGCTGAATGGCTAAAAGGGTGTACCACTGAAGGGCTGAGGAGTGTACCGCTGAAGGTCTAAAAGGGTATACCGCTGAAGGGCTAGGGAGTGTGCCACTGAAGGGTTAAAAGGGTGTACCGCTGAAGGGCTAGGGAGTGTGCCGCTGAAGGGCTAAAAGGGTGTACCGGTGAAGGTCTAGGTTGGAAATACCGAGGAGGGCCCACTCTCCCTCTAGTTCTTTTAAGGCTTTTCTTTTCTTCTTTTCTTTGGTTTTATTAAGTTTGCATGGGTTTCTTCTTTTTTTCTTTTGATCAGTTTCCATTCTTTCTCCCATGAGGATGAATGTTCAAGTTGTTTAATTGTCGTTTGATTTGGCTCTCTTTATGTTGATTACGGTTCCCTTGCCTCGGTTAAAGCGCTTTACCGTTGTTCTCCTTTTATTTATTTGTTTGTTGCTTTCTTTTAGTCCTTTTTAACGTGTGGTCGTTCCATTTATTGGTTGCTTCCTTTTATCTTTTTAATATGTTATCGTTTCTAACAAAAATTCGGCAGCATCTCCCCTTAACTCGAGCGTAAAGGAGATATAGGGAACGCGCCCACAAAGAGTGGCGGAACCCGACAACTGGAGGTGGGCGCCCGAGAGCGGCAACACCTTAATGAAACCTCAGAAAACTCGGAGGGAACGCCGGACAGGAAACCTCTCCCCGGCTGGCCGGGGATGCACCGGGCAAAAGGGTTGGGGGTGTGTCGGCAAGGAGTGGCCTGGGGCATGCCAGGGAAGGCCCGTAGGGGGGCGTGCCAGCAAAGGGGCTCCAAGGGTGTACCGGGGAAGGAGTGATTGGGGTGTGCCGGCGAAGGGACTCCAGGGCGCACCGGGGAAGGAGCGATTGGAGTGTACCGGTGAAGAGGCCCTGGGCGACAGCGGGGGAGGGCCCATGGGGCGTGCCGGAGAGGGCCCTGGGCGACAGCGTGCCGCTGAAGGGCGTTGGAGGCGTGGATCGTTGAGGGGCCGAGAGTGGAGAAACTCCCCACAGGCGGACGGGCGAGGGTGAGGGCCAAAAGCCCTACGAGGGGGATACACCACGGGGTAAAGTTCACTGCCGGAGGCCAAACCAACGGGGAAGAAGAGGAAGAGGAAAACACCAAGGGATGCAAACACGCGAGAAATGTCTTAGAAAGACATCAAAAATATTCGCAAGCCTTCTATTCCTATTCTCACAAGAAAAATGCCCCGAGGGGACTAATACATTGTAATAAAGGGAAAACGGGGAAAAGGGAAAGCAAGAAGGAACAAGATACGGTCGGGGGGGGGGGGGGGGGGACACCGGCTCCTCTTCTCTTCTTCTCTTCCATCTTCTTTCTCCTCGCTCAGGCGGTGGTGATCGAGGCGGTAGGCTCCTCTTCTTCTCTTCTTCTTCTTCTCTTTTCGCACAGACGGCGGCGGTGGGCGGAGCGGCGGGGCCTCTCCCCTCTCTTCCTCTCTTCTTCTCTTCTCCTTCTTCTTCTCTTCTTCTCTTTCTCTTCTTCTCTTCTACCTCTCTGTCCGTCCGTCCCCCTCTTTTCGCAGCGAAGAGGGGTTTTATACCCCGGGCGGCGGGTGCCTCCGAAGGAGGGAAGCGAGCTGCGGGCATTTAATGGGAGTTGACTCCCTTGTCCTGGGTGGCAGGAGGAGTAGGCAGCGTGGCTCTCTCCCCGGGCGACACCTCAGCAGGTCCACTGCGTGCCAAGAATCCGTATGGCATGGGCGTAAGATTTTGTTTGCCGGAACGTGCCGTTGAAGAGCCTGAATGGCGTGCCGCTAGCTGGCACAACAAGCGTGCCGCTGAGAGGGCCAAAAGGCGTGTCACTGAACGGCCAGGAGAGCGTGCCGTTGAAGGCCTGAAATAGTGTGCCGTTGAAGGCCTGAAATAGTGTGCCGTTGAAGGCCTGAAATAGTGTGTCGTTGAAGGCCCGAAATAGTGTGCCGTTCAAGGCCTGAAATAGTGTGCCGTTGAAGGCCTGAAATAGTTTGCCGTTGAAGGCCCGAAATAGTGTGCCGTTGAAGGCCCGAAATAGTGTGCCGTTGAAGGTTGTAGGGTGTGCCGTTGAAAGGGCACTAGGGCGTGCCGCTGAAGGCCCAGGGGTGTACCGCTGAAGGGCCAAAAGGCTGTACCGCTGAAGGGCCCAAGGGTGTACCGCTGGAGGGCCAAGGGATGTGCCGTTGAAAGGCTAAAATGGGCAGTTCTGAGCCTGTTGTGAGCACGAGTTGTGGCAAATTTAATTTTCTTCGAGGCCCATGGATTGTGGGTGCTCTTGGTGGTTGATTTCTCTTCACTGTCGTGACTCCAGAGACGGCTTCATGGCAGTGTGCATATTTGGGGAGTCCGGATGACCAGTCCCTCCGGGACTTCTTCACTCGGTGCCATTGTCGATGCTGGTCCGAGCAGGATATCTGGGTGTGTAATTTTTTGGTGTCCACAAGAACGGCCCGAGAATGTCGATTCCCCACCGAGCGAAGGGATAAGGCTCGGTAAGGGTGACGAGCTCCGTAGCCGGCTGATGGACTAAGTGGTCAAATCGCGGGCATCGGTCGCACTGTTGTACGTGGGCTGTGCAGTCGCGCTGTAGGGTGGGCCATCAGTAACCCTGCCGTAGCAGGATCCTGGCGAGCGATCTTCCTCCTGAATGCGCTCCGCACAGACCTTCATGAATCTCTTGGATGGCTCGGCTGGCTTCGTCGGGGCCGAGACACTTCTGGAGGGGACCGGAGAAAGATCTCCAGTAGAGAGTGTCGTCTAGAATGACGAAGCGCCGGGCTTGGTACTTCATTCTGCGTCTTCTCGAGGGTCGAAAGGCTCTTGGGAGTCCCGGAGCCACGACAGGTAGGGGGTACGACAGTTGCTAAGAATGGCCGAGTCAATAGCGAGGAGCTCCGAGTCAATGCTCGGGTGCTCTAGCTCTTCAAGGAGGACCGATCGGGTACCTTCCGGGTCGAGGGATGAGGCCAACCGAGAGAGGGCGTCCGCTCGGGAGTTTTCCTCTCGAGCTATTCGGACTACCTCGAATCCCTTGAATTGTTGGGCCAAGTCTCTGACCAGCTGGAGGTATTTGATCATTGGTGCCTCTCGAGCTTCGTATTCACCGTTGACTTGGCTAGTGACCAGCTGGGAGTCGGTGTGGATTTTGACTCGCTCAGCCCCCAACCGTCGGGCCATGCGTGCTCCCGAGATAAGGGCCTCGTACTCGGAAGTATTGTTGGATGCCTGAAAGTTGAATTTCAAGGCGTACTATAGTTCTATTCCTTCGGGGGACCTTAGGAGGATTCCAGCACCACTACCGACCGAGTTGAAAGATCCGTCAACGAACAGTTCCCAGGTTGGCCCGGACGCGGACGGGGATCTTTCTTCAGTCGGGATGGTACTCTCGGCGATGAAGTCGGCGAGCGCTTGGCCTTTCACAGCTGAGCGCGGACGATAGGAGATGTCGTAGGCCCCGAGCATGATGGCCCATTTGACGAGTCGCCCTGAAGCTTCGGGGTCGTCCAGAATCTTCTTCAATGGTTCGCCAGTCATCACGGTGATGGGGTGCCCCTGGAAATAGGGTCGGAGGCGCTTGGCGGAGGTAACCAACGCTAGCACGAGCTTCTTGGTTGCGGGGTACCTCCTCTCAGCCTCGTTGAGCACCTTGATGGTGTAGTAGACCGTCCTCTCGATTCCCGAGTCATTTCTGACTAGGACCGAGCTGACTGTGGATGGTGTTGCCAAGACATAGAGCAGCAATACTTCGCCCGGAACGGGCTTGGAGAGCACCGGGGGCGAGGACAAGAACTTCTTAAGCTCGACGAATGCTCTCTGGCATTCCTCATCCCATGCGAACGTAGCAGATGCCAACTTGGGCCCCCTCAATAGCTTGAAGAAGGGCAGGCATCGTTCGGCCGCACGGGACAGGAAGCGGCTGAGAGCGGCGACACGCCCAGTTAGGCGCTGGACGTCATTGATGCTGGTGGGCGGACGCATGTCCAGGATGGCCTGGACCTTGTCGGGGTTGGCTTCGATCCCACGTTGAGTGACCAAGAAACCCAGGAACTTCCCAGATCTCACTCCGAAGGCGCACTTGGCAGGATTGAGCTTCATATTGTACTTCAGGAGGGTGCCGAAGGTTTCAGCGAGGTCGGTGAAGTGATCTTGGGCCTTGGGGGTCTTGACGAGCATGTCGTCAATGTAGGCTTTGACGTTCCGACCTAGTTGTTCCTCGAACATGTGATTGACCAGCCTTTGATACGTAGCTCCAGCGTTCTTCAACCCGAAAGGCATCCGGGTGTAGCAGTATACGCCGTAGTCGGTGATGAAGGCGGTCTTCTCGACATCCTCTGGGTCCATCCTGATCTGATGGTAACCTGAATAGGCATCTAGGAAGCTGAGTATCTCATTGCCCGAGGTTGAGTCAACCAATTGGTTGATGCTCGGTAACGGATAATAGTCCTTAGGAGTGGCCTTATTCAGATCGGTGAAGTCCACGTACATCCACCATTTGCCCGAGGCTTTAGGCACCAGGACGACGTTGGCTAGTCACGTCGGGTACATGACTGGTCTGAAGAGGCCAGTCGCTTGTCCCTTGGTGACCTGTGCCTTGATGATCGCCTGCTTTTCGGGTGCATGCTTCCTTCTGCGTTGCTGAACGGGCTTCACGGCGGAGTCGAGGTTGAGCTTGTGCATTACAGTCTCCTCTGGTATCCCAGGGAGTTGATCATCGGACCAAGCAAAAACTCGGATGTACTCAGAAAGGAATTTCTTATATTGCTGCTGAACCTTGGGCGGTAGGTCAGCTCCGATCCTTACTCCTAGGGTCGGGTCATCGTTTAGGAAAACCGTCAGTAATTCGCCACCAGGCTCGGTGGTTGCGGTTTTATCCTCGACTCCCCGGGGGCCCTTGTCCTTCCCGTCCGGCCTTGTGGCCTCTACCGAGATATTTTAGCACCTTCTAGCCATGGCTTGGTTACCTCGGACTTCCCCCAACCCATTCTTGGTGGGGAACTTCATTTTTTGGTGATAGGTAGATGGTACGACCTTTATTCAGCTGAGGATGCCCCGGCCGAAGATGGCGTTGTACGCTATCATACCTTTAATCACTATGAAGTCCACCATGACCGTAACGGTTTTGGGTGGGGTGCCGAGGGTAACCGGCAGGCTTAGGGCTCCCTCGGGATAGGTGGCCAGGCCATTAAACCCGCAGAGGGGGGTTCGGACCGGGCGGAGTTTGGATGGATCCTACCCCATCTTAAGGAAACAGTCATAAAACAATACATCAGGGGCACTCCCATTGTCAACTAGAATCCTATCTACGTTACAATGGTTTATCGTAGCTGAGATCACGAGGGTGTCGTCATGCGGGGTGTTCAGCCCTTCCAGGTCTTGGTCGGAGAAGAATATGACTTGGGGCTCACTCGGTGGGGCCTTGGGAGGCTCTATGGCTCAGCTCGCCTGCTCGGCTTGACGCTTCCTTCCTCGGCAGTTGTCAACTCCTGATGCTGTCCCTCCGGAGATGACGTTGATGTGGACCCCTCGGGGGGCGTTGTCAATATCCTCTACGGCACCTCGATCTTCTTTATGCTCGGCAGCGAACCAAGCTAGGTGACCCAGACGGCTGAGGCACTCGATCTCGTCCTGGAGTTGGTGGTAGTCACCGGTGTGGTGCCCGTGATCGCCGTGGAATAAGTAATCCTTGTCGCGGCTGTAGTTCTTCGACCTCATCGGCTCGGGTTGGCGGAGAAGTCCCGAGTCTTTGATGTCTTCATATATCTCATAGACCGGTGCGGCTAGTGGGGTGTACCGCTCGTACTTCCGCTTGCCCTCCCCATCACGGTCTCTCTTTTTCCCCGGGCCTGAGTTTGGCTCGGGAGCCTGCTTCTTGTCTCCCTCCCGACCCGGGCCGGTTGCGTCTCGGCAGGCGCTGAGCACTTCTTCGCACTCGGCGTGGCGCAAAGCCAGAGTCACTAGCTCGGCGAGGGTCGAGGGAGGGTGGAGGACAAGCTCACGGTGGAGATTCTCATCCCGGGTGCCCCCAGTCAGTGCGGTTATGGCTGAGGCCACGTCCAGGCGGGGGATTCTCAGGGCTTTCGATTTAAATCGGTGAATATAGGCCCGGAGTCTTTCCCCTTGCGCCTGTTTGAGGGCCAGGAGCCCCGCTACCGACCTTGGGGGGGCACTTCCGGCGAAACTCTCTTTGAAGACTCGCCCAAATTACTTGAAGTCTCGGATGGACCCAGGGGCGAGGGCCCAGAACCATGCTTGAGCGCCTTGGACCAGGGTGGTCACGAAGGCTCGGCACTTGATGGCGTCGGACGCTCCGTGCAGGGTCATTAGAGCGTCGAAGCTGTCGTAATGATTGGCTGGGTCACCCTGGCCGTCGTAGGGCTTGAAGGTAGGGATGGAGGTTCTGGGAGATACCTCTACCTTCAAGATGTGCTCGGAGAACGGGGATTTCTCCTTATCTTCCGGGAAAGAGGTCTTCTGCAGGGCGCGGAGGGCGCGCTCCTGTTCTGCGAAACACCTCTCGAAATCTCGTAGCCGGAGAGATAAGTCCGGCTGCTGTCGCGTCGTGGGGCTGGGGGGAGCGTCTTGGCGATCTCCGGGAACGTCAGTCTCTGGGTTCGGACGGCGCGCCCCCAGTTTTCCTCTCCTCGGCGTGGAGGAAGCCTCTTGCTCCGGAGGCGGAGCATGCGAGGGGCCTCCAATCCGATTGCGGATGATCTGCTGGCCGCGGAGGGTGAAGCGGCCTCCGGCGGTGTATTGGTAGATACTCCCGCGGGGAGGGCTCCCTGACGGAGCGCGGGACCTTCCATGCCTAGCCGCCTGGGCCCTCATGAGCTCCACGAGGACATCCAGTTTCACGTTGAGGGCCTGGAAGGCTTCAGCGCCACCGTTGGGTGGTAGCCCTACCGCCGCAAGAGGGGGTGGTGGATCGTCGGCGGGGGCGTTGGCGTTGGAGGGAGGGTTCTGTGAGGCCTGAGAGGGGCCATCCCCTGCCGCTACCATGGCCATTCCCCTCTTGCCGGTGGACCTCCTCCCTGAGCTCCTTCGCACCATACTGGCTCTTTGTACGTTTCCCACAGACGGCGCCAGATGAAGAGGCGTGATCTCGCGCTGGTCCTGAGCGGATGGTGAATCACCGGATAGTGAACTGCAAGATAGGGAAATGGATCAGGGGGCCTAGGGAGAGTCCCTGGGGAAAACCCTCCGATGCTTAAGTCAGTGGAGCTATGGCGGGAGCAGTAAAGGGAGAAGAGAGCATATGCGTGAGATCCCTCTCCACCAAAAGGGGTGAAGTGGTTCTTGCTCAGGAGCTTTGAGCGTATGATTGCCCTTACCTTCGTCGGAGGGTCTCCCTGGTTAAAATAGTACGCCGTCTCCTGGAGTCCTATAAGCCGAGGGGTTTCAGGTGGGGGTTACGTCCTCATCGTGGGCTTTTATTGCCTTATCGTGGGAGCGTTATCACCTTGGGGAAGAAGAAGTCCCTTGCCTTCCTGAATTCCTGCCTGCTGTGGACTCTTAACGGCTGCAAAGGATAAGCAATCATCGGCCGTTCCGAGCTCATAGAAGCCAGCCCTATCGGGTGATAGGCTTAGCTTGGAAGAGGATGGGTCGGATGGGTCGGCGTATGCCTTCTTCTCCCGGGCGGTGATATGGCTTGGGCCGGACCTTTCCTATGACCTAACCGACACTCGGGCCCTCCGATCCAAGAGGCCGCCTAGGAAGGTTGTGTCCTCGAGTGATTTTTTATTGGGCTTTCTTCCCTGAGTGGGCCCTGTGGGCTGTCGCTTAGACGAGCCTGGCCTCGTTAGGTCCTGTCGGGCCTAGTCGGGCTGCTCTTTGAATGGGCTATAGAAATCCCCCTCTCCAGACATGATGCATGCTGGGCTAAAATAAACAAATCATTAAAACGAATGCAAAGAAAGCATAAGATAGAAAGTACTCAAGGATATTATTGCTAGACTAAGCAAGACAGGGTCAAGAGTCTTCTTGTAACCACGGCGTGCGAGACAGATTCCATCGTCCTACACCCGGCTCAACCTAATGGCTTATCCAACGATTAACCGTATGCTCCTAAATCATCATCATTTTTGTTAAAGGGGAACATCAGATCCCAGAACACATGGCAAACCAGCCGGTCCTTGATAGGCTATAATAATGTAGATACCATATAGTAATGCAACAATGAGCTGGGATAGAGAGCCATACCTGACTTACCTGTGTAGGCGAAACGATATTTTTTGATTTTTTCTGATTTTCAAATTTTATGAGATTTTCATATATAAGACAACCAACAATAACACAAATAAGCATGGACTAAACATAAAGAACGAACGAACGAAAAGACAGCACAACATAACATAACAAAGGATGAACCAGCAACACATGCAAGACATGAACCAACAACATGCATGTATGATGAACATGGTAGGACAAGACAACAATGCCGTGGGACAACACACGGTTGGGACAAGAATATGCGGTGGGACAACACATGGTTGGGACAAGAACACGAGGGATAACAACACATGCTGGATGACAACACGAGACATGATAGATATGCTCTTCAATCAAACCTAGGATCAGACGAAGCAGAAATGCCGGGTTCATAATCGTAAGGCAAAGACATGATGAGATAAAGCAAAAGTTGAGAAAGACACGAGCCTCAGAACAGATCGAGAGAATAGATTGAAGAATGAAGGAACAGATCAGAAGTCGTGAACAGGAACCAGATAGATCAAAATATAGAGTGGGGAAAGCTTGAGTACCTGTGACCTGCACACTGAGCAAACATATCATACTTGTCCTCGGAATAGAAAATGAAAAATGCATGAAAAAGGGAACAGAAGACATATATTTTTGGATTTTTGACTTTTCCTGATTTTTTTGCTGTCGATTTTGACAATATATGATTTTTTTGGAATTTTAAAATATTTGAATTTTTTAATTTTCATTTATTTTTTTGACAAAGCAATTCGCAGCACCCAGAGACGGGCTAAAACTATTGGCTAGGGATCGTCGTTCCTCCCCTTTTCATTAAAGACTTCCCTTGAGCAGGGCGTGCATATGAGGGTGACTTACCACAACCAACCGCCTCTAAAGAACGGTGCCCCTACTAAGGCCATACCCGGGATACAACCCAACCTAAGAGGGAGAAGCAGAAGAAAAATGGGAGACAAGCTTTATACAGGATGGGAGATATCATGACTCGAATTCCTTCCAGGGCACTATCCCTTAAAGATACAGTCTGTTGCACCGGGACTTTTATACCCATATTTATCAGGCACGCATGCGACCGGGCTCATGACGTCCCCCGGGGAACTTTACTACCACTCTTGCCATGCCTTTGATTTCCATAATTTTGCATTGATCAGATCATTGATTCATTAAATTTGATAGCCCTTATTGGCCAGATATAGCATGAAAGCTCACTTTTCAAGGGTCAAGACTGCCCCTATTTGAGACCTCTCCCGTATTGGGGAGTGCCTAGGTTGGTCATCTCATCCGTCAATCTCTTGCCCCTGCACATGGCCGGGAAGAGAAAAGAAAAGACTTTTGTGCATACCCAAAGTATGGCCAAAGCAGCAATAGTGTTGCCTCAAAGGAAAATCAGCTATGGCTCGCCGTGTAGTGTGTGAAAAACCTATACTTAAAGGTCACCCGCAATGATCGGGGAAATAAACTAGACTCTCAGCACAGAGCTATCACCAGCCTAAGGATACTGCAGAAGAGAACTCTTTTTAACTGAACTAAGCAAACATCCTAACGCCACTCAACCGTGTGAGGAGACAACATTATCTTAACAATGTGCATGAATAATAGAAATAATGAAAATGAAAGTATATTCTTGCACAAAATAAAGATACCTTGCAAATCTATAATGTGAAAGTAACATCCTGAAGCAATCTTTATCAGTGAGCTTCACATAGCACGAGCTTTTGTATGTCTTGCTTGACAGGAAAAAGAAAGGATAACAAGGATCGAGATTCTTCAACACGGAGGAGCGACAGACACCAAACTGAATGAAGAAGAATAAAAAGGAAGAGAGACGAGGGCTAGAACTCCCTCGTTAGGATGCAAGTACCTTGATAATAAGGAACCAAATATAGAGAAACAGATCAGCTGAGATCAAGGCGGGCTAAAGCCTCGAAAACAGCATGGAAAAGGGTAATGACCCCGAAAGGGTGAAGAAGAGTAAATATGAAGGTGAGAATGAAAATCATCCAACGTGGTCGGAGAAAAGGAACGAGAATCATCCGATAGGGTCGGAGAAGGATAATGAGAATCACCTGACAAGGTCGGTGAAGACGAATAGGAGACACCCGGCAAGGTCTGGGAATAAGAAAGAGAATCACCCGACAGAGTCAGGGAAGAAGAATCAAAAGATGTCCCTGGATCAGGATGATGAGAGGGCATAGGCTAAAGCCTAGAATAATGGGAATGTGGAAAACCCAGAGGCCCCGACCGAAGGGAAGAAAATTGGCGGTTCACGGACTCGGGAGTTGAGGAGAGAATTGTACAGACAGAGTTAGAAGAGGGAAGATACACCACCCAAGGGTGGGAACTGAGCAGGAGAAAAGATGACGAATGGAACGAAGAAGATGAAGGAGAAGTGGACCCTCGAGTGCACAACTGACGGCCGTTAAACTTATGCCGCCGCCTCTTTTTGGCCAAAATCTCTTGAACACGAGTCTGCCTGGCGTGGGCTTGGACCTTTGGGCTTCTTGACTTGCAACATCTTCTCAAATAACGGGCCCATCTGGCAGACGACCTGGCCCGTCTATGAACATGCAGCCTCGTCGAGGCGGTTGCCCCTAGACATCTAGTGTTAACAATATGTGGACATTTTTGAATAGTGAACTCCTTAGATGGAAGAGCATCAGAAATCCATGGAGTCCTGTAACCTGGCACAAGGATCCTGAGATTTGGCAACTCCACTCAGAAATCAGTCTTGAAGCATAGCTCTATTGATAGATGAGAATGAAGCTGAGGGAGGGCAATACACGGCGTTGACGTGGCCGGCATACTAATGAACCGAGGGAGATTGCATAAGATGTGCAGAATGTCCTTGGAGAATATAGAAGATACGACCAATTGCCCCTTGAACATAGAGTGCATAATCTGCTTGGCGGCCGTATGAGTTAGCACAATCCGGGTGGAGAACCCCTCTTGGCCAGTGAACTGAACAGCAATCGAGCGAGATGTTATAACAGCATCAATAGTGAACCCATCGTCGAGTAATGAGATTGCCACCGACCTCGCTCGAGAAGAAACTTGCACTAGTGCACGAGAGTTTTTCTTGGCAACCGTCTTCAAAAGTGTAGGCTCATCATCCCCAAAATAGCTAGGGACCAAGATGCGAATCGACATTCGGCAAATGAAATCTTGAATCTTGAGATGCACAACCGAAACCTGACTCGGCCCATCATCTCCCCGGGGTCAGACCCGAGGGGCACCGGAGGCAGCGCACACCCGCTCCGTGGGGTGGGAGTGGATGGAGAAGTGGAGGTAATAGGTTCATAAGGCAGAGGTGAAGGTTTAGAAGGCGAGGAGGCTTCAACGAGGGTTTTTAGTGATGGCAAAGGTGAGGGCAAAGGCAATGTGGCAATGCTGGGATCGAGCGAAGGCGGCGAGGGTGGAGCTTGCTCAGGCTCGGGCGAAGAGAGTAACGGTGGAGATGGAGATGAAGGCACTGGTGGTGGAGATGAAGGCGGTGAATAGGGCAATGGGGAAGGGTTAGGTAATGGAGAAGGTGGAGATGGAGAGGGTAAAGAGGAAGGTCACGGTGCCCACCGTCGGCGTATTGACACAACGCGTTGGGCGGCATTGGGAATGGAAGTAGTGGTGGAAAAGGCGGAGGTACTAGCCCGAGCAATGGCTTGGGTTTGTGGAGATGATGGAGACGGGGTAGGAGATGGTGAATGTGATGAGGTAGGCAACGAGGTAGGCAAAGGCATAGGTTTGGGAACATGTGATGGAGTAGGGGATCGAGCGGGTGCAATGCCAAATAAAGAACCGTAGGGGTGCCCCTGGTCTTGTAGTGGAGACGGCTTCCTGGGCGGCGCTTGCTGTTGCTACTTGCTACAGAGATGTAGAATGACCACATGAATAGCGGCCCAATCAATCCTTTTCTTGTCTTTCAAGTCATAAACAAACTCCCCGAACTCAGGGCAATCTTCCACCAAATGCTCCTGCTGGCGATGGAAATCACAAAACTGAAGCATATTCCCAACCGTAGGTCGACAAGGCACAACTGGATGGAGCGGCAGCGCATGAGTGGTCATCAAAGCCCTGAAAATATCGGTAAGGCACTCCGGCAATGGAGGGTGAGGAGCTCGCTTCGGGCATGGTGGATGCCGAGGGGTATGAAGTGGTGGAGACGGTTGTGGAGATCACGGAAGTGAAGGTTGCGTAGACAATAGTGCTTGGCCGGCGGTGGAGGGATTTGGTGAAGACATATGTGGAGCGCGATAAGGGGGTATATAGACGGCATCCACCTACTCATGATGTGGTGTTTCCTTGACCAGGAGTGGCGACGGATATGGGTATGAGGAGATGGGAGGCTGACTCATGGAGGGTTGGTATGCGGAGTGTACGAATATGTAGAAGCAGGAGGTTGACTCGTGGAGGGATATGTGGCGGAAGGCTGACTCATGGGAGCGTAGGGTTGGCTTGTGGAGGGCGAGGTGTAAGTGGATGGGGATGGTGGAGACTTAGGATCAAGGGAACCTTGGATTTGTTGGCGAATGAAGCGGGCTCGACTGTATAATTGTTGCCAGGAGGTGATGTCATTGAAGGCCAAGATGAAGTGATACTCGGGCGTTGCATTAGAAATTAACATCTTGATTTGTTTCGGCTCCGGAATGTGCCCCGGGACCTGCGTGGCCAGGCGACACCAGCGGTCAACAAAGGTGCAGAAATCCTCATTGGGCTTCATCTTCTCGTGGGACAGATCCACCATAGAATATCTGGGCCCAACCTGGTCTTGAAACTGCTGGATAAACTTCTCTTGGATATTTTGGAAATTCATAACTTGCTCTTGTGGAAGAGAGAAGAACCAATCCCAAGCTGGGCCTTCCAAAGACAGACCAAATAGATAAGCCATCAAGCGTTGGTCATGTCATAATTGGGCCGACTCATAAAGAAACTCCTTTAAGTGCACACGCGGGTCACCAAATCCATAACGGCGATATGCGGGAATTTGTAAAGATGGTGGAAGCCGAAGATTTTGAAATACGAACGGGACACTCAAAGAGGATTTGGGATCGATTCGACGTTAGAGTTCATCAAGTTTATGCTAGGTCTGAGAGATCATCTCCGGGGTAGGGAGAGATCGAGAAGGATATGGGCCAACTTGAGCAAGAGGTTGTGAATTAGGACCAGGAGCATGGTATTGGGTCGGATAAGAGGATCCGGGCTGAGAAGAATATGGACCCATTCCAGGAGTGGAAGGATATGTGGGCCTGGAAGGAACATGAGCATAAGGATCCATTGGGCCAGCAACATCATGGGTAGAAGGAGGAGGCCCGTTAAAAGATTGAAGCCCATTGGGAGAATAAGGCCCATCAGAAGAATAGGGCCCATTGAAAAGAGGAGGCCCATTAAGATAGGAATAAGGGCCATTAAGAGAAGAAGGCCAATGAAGATGATTTGCAATGAGCCTTTGGGCCTGGGCCGAGTCCATTTGGCGAACAAGGCATGATAGATGGGACATGATATTAGCCTGTTCCTCGGATAGATCAGAAGGACCACGGGAGGATTGGAAAGAAGAATGATACAAGGGGTTGGAATGATGCTCCATGAGGGTAAATGGAGACTTAATACAAGAATATCAAGGATGTTGTATATGCCTTGCATATGTTTTTGATGATAACTAAACTTTATGTTTGCTTGCACATGTTCTTGCTTGCACATGCTCTTGATGTCAGTATGCAATCATGTTGTTTTTCAAATATGGTTTAGATGGTAAATGACTTTTGAGGCATGCTCAAACATGTTGGTTAAATGCATTGCTATATGGTCTTGATTCTTGGTTGGAATTGTTGGTTTTCCAAGAGGTTTCTAGTTTTTAACCATGAACAAAGTCTTTGTGCATCTCATGATGTATTAACCTTGACTATCTTGAATTGTAGGATAAAACATCATGGTGGTCGTTTGGAAGGTAAAACAACATGTGGAAGCACATTGCTATCTACAATCTAAAACAACTGGTAAACCATGTCTACACTCTTCAAGAACCCTTGGTAAGGCTATGGCATTCTCAATTCAGGTAAAGCAAGTAAAGTCGACTTGCCTCCATGGGAAGTTGATTTGGTCTGATGTGAAAAGGTTCTCTATGCTTAAACATATGAATTTGATTGTTGGTGGATCTATTGACTTAGCGTTGATCAAAAGATTGGAAGCTATGATACTCAGGCTTTCAAAGATTTCTCGTGCATACCTTTTCATGTGCTCTTAATGGGTTGAACTTGTTCCTTCCATTTCCACAGAGAATCAGTTTGAAATGAGATTTCATGAGTCTTTTGCATAATGTTGAATGCATTCCGTGCATAATCAAAGCCAGATTAAAACTAAAATGCATGAATTGTACGAGGATATGAACCTCAAAAGGATCGTGTTTCAAAAGCCTAGAATGAGTCCAAAACAAATCCCAAAATGCATGAAAAAGCTAAGGACATGAAGCCATTGTCATATGGATATGTTTCATTGGGCTAACACTTTATTATCGCAGGTTTTCAACAGTTCGGTCGACCAGCAGAGAAGGGCCGGTCGACCAGTTTTTGCAGGGATCTCAAAACTACAGTATTTTACAGGAGCGGTCGATTGCCCAGCAAGGATTGGTCGACCGGTTTTCCCAGAATTGAAAATCTCCAGTCCTACAAAATTTCGGTCGATCGCCCCCTACCTCTAGTCGACTGCCAGCCTCGAAAGCCCTTATTGTTGACTTTGTATTCTCAACGTGGGAAGCCCCACTTCCTGGATTTGTTTAATCCCAAAGCCACCAAACTTTCCATGATTTGTGGATCTGATTCCTGGCTTGTCTCTTGACCATTCATGAGTTATAAAAATATCTCTTTGGGGCAAGAAACCCTAATCACCAAAAGGGATTCAAAGGATGCTATCAAGGGAGAAAGAAGGGTGCTGCAAATACTCCGTGAACAATACTTCGTCCTGCCATTCTTCTTCAAACCTCAAGCATTTGAAGTTCATTCTGAAGCCAATCAAGTGGAAATAAAGTGGAGATTCAAGCCTCATTCAAGATCTGCACTATACACTCAAGGGGAGCCTAAATTAGGAGTTTTCTCTAGTGTATTTCATTTGTCTTTGTGTTTTGAGCTTCAAGTCTTGTTATTTGTAATCTGCAAACATCAGTGTACGTGTGGATCAATTCAGATCCATGGTTGTGTGGATTGTCTTGTTCAGATCCGTGTGTGTGTGTGGATCTTCTTAGATCTGCGTACGTGTGTGTGGATCTATCCAGATCCGGTTGTACAAGTGTGTAGAGTGTTGCATCTGTCGCAGTGTGTGTGTGTTTGTGTTGTTGATCCAGTCATCGGATCGTGTTGGAGCTCATCTCCATGTGTGTGTTGGAGCTCGTCTCCGTGTGTGTGTTGGGGCGCGTCCCCGTGTGTGTGTGTGTGCAAGCGTCGCCCTACGTGTGTGGTTGGAGTGTGTCTCCGTGTTGGGGATTCATCCCCGTGCTGGTTTACACAACAGTGAAGCCTCACCGGGTTTTGGTGAGGGGTGGACGTAAGTTGCCCTCGTTGCATCCGAACCACCTTAAAAATCATCGTGCATTGTGGTTTGAATTGTGTGGTTTGGCTCATTTCTTCTACCCCCATTCCATGTGATTGTTAGTGCATATTGTTGTTTGGATTTATCACTTAGATTTAACATAATCGATCTTTTCACTAAAAAGATCTTGGGTATATCAAAAGGTGCTTTTGAATTGACAAGGTCATTCCTGTCAGGACAATAGCACTTTGCGTGAGAAGAATTCCTGGAGTCACATCTCCGCCTAGTACCAAGAATTATCTTGGAGATAGATTTTGATAAATCTAACTTGTGGATAAACAGATTTGAATGTTCTAGTTGATGCTTCATCATATTCATTTAAATCGGGTAAAAATTTCTTAAAAGTTATAATCACCCAATTCACCCCCCCTCTTGGGTGTCATTGATCCCGGGACTTTAATTAGTATCAGAGCGAAGGCTCGATTTTTCATAGATTTAACAATCTAGAGAGATCCAGATCAATGACTACGAAAATGTAAACCTTGAATTCTCCACCGGTGTTTGATGGTTCTAACTTTGATTTGTGGTTAGGAGGAATGTGCAGTCTAGTCAACTCATACGAACCTATGCTATGGAAGCTTATTTCACATGGTCCTTATGAGTTGCCTAAAGAGAAATCTGTCTGGACTGCAGATTATAAGTTCAAACATGATCAAAATTACGTGGTCCTAAGTTTATTCACTGATGTAGTTAATGCTAATAGTTTTCCCTTTGTCTCCTGTTGCAGTTACGCAAAGGACATATTGGATGGCTTAGCCGGCTTCTAGGAAGAGCATGAAGACAAATGTCTCATGGCAGGCACGAGTGATCACGACAGTGATCAGCATAATAGATCACCCTTAGAGGTAAATTTAGATTCTGAAAATATATCTCTTGATGATCTATTGGTTGCATATGATGAGCTTGCAAATAAATATAAGAAGTTAAAATCTGGAAACAAAAAATTAAAAAAGAATGTTAAACAAAATAACTGTGATTCCTCCTGTAAAAAATGCTCACATTTACAAGAATTTATTGAGGCTTATGTCTTCGACATTGAATTTCACAAAGATCAAATTTACTCCTTGAGAAATGAAAATAAAGAGCTGAGAGATAAAATAAGTTCAATGGACAATGGTCAAAATGAACTTGTTCATGATAAAAAGCTTGCAAGAGAAAATGAGAAATTAAAGGAATTGAACACGACCATTTCTGAAAGATTGTTGGTTCTCCAAAAAGAAAAATCTGCGGCTATAGATGAGTGTGAAAATGTGGATGAATTAAAACAAGAAGTTGAATGCCTTAAGACTACCAATGAAATATTGAATGTCAGCCTCTCTACTTGTGAAGAAGAACTTGCCAATATTGTATTGCATATCACATTTTTAGAAATTCAAAATAATATGGATAAACTTTTGGGCATGAAAGTTAATTTTCAAAGGGAAGGGCTTGGCTACAATCCAGTAAATAAGAAGTCCTTTAAGAGTAAGGTGCCTACCTCCTTTGTTCATAGTTCAAATATGGCCAGTACCTCTACCTCACCCCCAAAGCAGTCTTTTGTCTAAAAGATTCAAAAAGAAAATAAAAATTAGAAAATCAACTTACATCAAGAATCCAAAAACGCTGTTTGCACCACTATGTATGCTAAACATACTTCTGTCACACAGACACATCCACCTAGAAAGAAAATCTCATGTTTTTATTGTGGAAGACATGGACATGCCAAGCATGATTATTTTACTATGAAGAATGATGATATGGAAGCATGCAGGAATAGAATGCACAATAGAAAAGGCAAGGATAGGTCGACGCACCCGAAGGCTAAACAGCACTACCAACCAATGGTGTCAACACATCATGTGTTCTGGACCCATTATCCTCAGCCAAAATCAAAGGAAGGTCGACCTAGGATCTCTAATGTGTTTAACACACCACTTGTCAATTGGAAACAACATTGGAACAAAAAGTCACGTGCTTCAAATAATCTCCATACTTTTAAGTTTTCAAAGTCATGTTGTCATTACTGTGGCAAATCAGGGCATAACATGTATGATTATTTTTTGAAGAAAAATGATGAATTGAATGTTGTCAAGAAGTGGAAGCCACGTGCCAAGAGTGCTACTAACCCACAAGGACCCAAGATGGTTTGGGTACTTAAGAATACAAAATGAGAAATCTGTTTTGCAGGTGTGTCTTGGGAATAAGAAGCATGAAATATGCCTTTAGTTAAGAAGGTAAGGCACACGGGCCAAGCGGCATAAGTCAGGTTAAAAGAAAATCCAAAAACTGTAATATGAACACTCAGGTGATATCCCTCTTACTCTCTCTAGTAAATATGCTATGTCTTGATTTACTTTGTGCCGAATAGTTATGTGATCATGCATAAGTCTGTACATACATTTCATCCGCAGTCAGTTGCATATCTCTGTGCATATCACTTGTCACATAGCATATTGTTGAAGAAGAGTTTGGAAACCTTCAAATTAACCTTCACTACATACATTGAGTTTATCATATGCCTTCACATCCTGTCTTGCAAAAGTTAAAAATTATGAATTCATGTCATAATGCATTGCAATCCTCCTGCCTTCATCACATCCATGACTACATAGTATATCAAATGGTGACATGTGGAAGGGCAGGTTAAGCATGTCTGAAAACTATCACCACGCGTGAGGTGATCTTTGGATCTATGTTCTCCGCCTGGTACTATGAGTCAATTACTTAAAGGCTGCATATGACATTAAAATTTCACTGATCATTTCACATTCTTGCACATATTAAGGGGGAGTTGCCAGACTAGTCATCTGAACTTAGTGCCTAGGCTCATTCCTGAGTTATGCATTTAAGTCTAGAGTTCTTAGGGTCACTTTAGTTGCTAAAGGAAGTCTTCATGTTATTGCTGTTAAATCTGAATCGAAATTAAAAAATTAAATTATTTCAACTTTGGATGCAGATCACACTCCCAAGAATCCAAGTCATGTTGGGCTAGCTATGGCTAAGCTTGAATCAACTGAAGGAGTATCTTGCGAGGACGAAGATGATGAGAATTCCCCAAATCGCTACTAGGAGATAGATGGATATTAAATCTGCCTCTCTTAATGGGAATATCAAGAAGATGTTCTTATAAAACAACCTCTAGGATCCAAAACATCTACAGCATGTGTACAAGCAGCAGAAGGCCTTGTACGGACTGAAGCAAGCACCAAGGGCATGGTATGAGAGGCTCATCTCATTCTTACATGAAAATTGACTCACGAGAGGTAAGGTTGATTAGACACCATTCACAAGAAATTCAGGTAAAGATATGCTAGTGGTTAAGGCTTATGTAGACGATATCATCTCTTGAACTATTAACAATGTCTCATGTGGTGAAGATGTCTAAATCTATTTTTGAATAATTCTGTATTGGAACTGTATGTTCAATGGCTAATCTGAACTTAACTGCATTTATGGTATATCAAATACTGGATAGTGAAAAGGTGAATTACGTCCACCTAGAAACTGTCACTATACGTGAGTTGGTTTTTGGACCAAAGTTCTCTGTCTCGTACGAGAACTCGAAGAAATCGAGTGATTGACTTTGAATGAATTTTCTGATGCTATTCTATGCTCCTTTGTTAGCTAGTCCCATGTCATAAGAGAACACATTGCACATTCACTAATTTTTTCTGAAATTCATGTATTTGTCAAGGGGGAGTCTTGCTAGCTAAACAACTGGAAATGAATGATGTTTTATTTTCTATTGACTGAGTGATCACCAATTGTATCATGCAACATGCTTATGATGAATTGCTTCAAATTTTCTGAAGTTGATCCTTAATGATGTGAAAAGTTATGCAATGGAAATGTCAATTCCTGAATGACTTGTGAATATCTTTAAAACTTTTGAAAAGTGATTGAAAATCTGCTCTTGACCAATTTCTGAAAATAAATAGATTGCATTACATGCTTCAAATGATTTCTGCACCCTTGTATATAAAGCTCATGTGTTGAAAAATGTCCCATGCTCATCTTTCAAATCTGAATGTTTTCTTGTAAGTTCTGTCATAATGCATCTTGCATTGCATTATCATATTGTTATAAGTTGCATGCATTAGAATTTAATGCATTATGTGTATTTAGTTCATTCAAATGAAAAATTAAAAACCTATATTTTGCACCCATGTTAAATCTTGCAATGCATTTAGAACTTTCAAATGAAAATCTAAAATCTTGCATCACATTGCATACTTGCATATACTTCCATTGTGTGCTTGCATGTTATTATATGCTATTCACCCCCATCCTTAGATTTTCTATGACCTTATGCCTTCTTGCTAATAACGTTGCATATGAGTCATTATTGGAGTGTTTCATGTCATACACTCAGTGGGAATAAATTTTTGATTAGTGCATCTATTTAGGGGGAGCTGCACTATTATATATTCATAATATTTTTGGTGTACATGCTGAATCAAATTCGCACACATCCTGCACAAAATATGAAAAAGAGTGTTAAAGATAAGGATATAGGAATTTCTTTTCAACACTTTAGAGATATTAAACTTGCTGTATGTATGTTGTAGAGACAGTTGAGGAAAAAGCTACCTACCTATCTTTGTTGAAAAGAATTTGTGATAAGATGAAAAGCAGAGCAATGCTTAGCTTCACTGAGTAAATTAGATGCACGTCACCTGAGACGTGATGTGGTTCATTTCTGAAAAGTGTGACTAAAGTACCTCTATTCAAAATGAAGAGAAATCGTTCAATATTCTGAGTAATCGGGGATTCTAGCATGAGCTCCATGCATCTACTCGCGTAAAAAGAAATTATTTGAACCTGATCATTCTTGAAAAATTTTGATTGTCATTGTGATATAAATGAATCATTGATGTGAAGAAAAAATTGATAAGGTAGAGCGTAGCCTCCAATACGCTGTTCTCAAAATTGAAGTGCAGTTTGTTAAATATCTCATTGTGTTGATATGAAAATCTGAATATCTATATTGAAACTATCATTTTTCATGTTACTCACTTACACATCTAGAAATTTAATTTATTATGTATTCATAAAATTGATTTACTGGTTTAGCAATTGCATGAATCTCCTTTATGTTTGCACAACCTCCTAGGTGCTATATATGAACATTCCGGTTGTCATGACTCTCATGCATCTTTCTTATACCCATTCCCTTCTTAAATAAGTAAAGGGGAGATATGTTGCATGCCTATATATACGTAACTATCTGGTTGCATTGTATGCATTTCATATGTCATCATTTGTATGTATCTAGCTTCATGCATTTCAAAAGAAAATGTAAAAATCTAAAAATTAATAAAATTTCAAAAAAATTTGACTTCAAATTCTTTACACTTGCTACATGGGGTGTTGGGTTTGAATGGTATCATCTTGACTTGTGAATCTTGGTCTACAACTCTTAAGACTACACACTTTTATGTCTCCATAATCAAATTGGAATCACAAAGAATCAACATGTCTTTTGTTCCCCATATCTTTACCTTGCTATTGCCTCATTTGAACTTCTGAAGTGGGCTCTCATTGATTTATGAATCTGCTTGCTGAAATTTGAACCTCATTGCCGTCCTCACACTTTTTGATAATGTCAAAGGGGGAGAAGAATATGATCTTGTCTATGTCAGTCATAAAGTTTGTCATCATCAAAAAGGGGGAGATTGTTGTATATGCCTTGCATATATTTTTGATGATAACTAAACTTTATGTTTGCTTGCACATGTTATTGCTTGCACATGTTCTTGATGTCAGTGTGCACTCATGTTGTTGTTCAAATATGGTTGAGATGACAAATGGCTTTTGAGGTAGGCTCAAACATGTTGGTTAAATGCATTGCTATATGGTCTTGATTCTTGGTTGGAATTGTTGGTTTTCCAAGAGGTTTCCTAGTTTTTAACTGTGAACAAAGTCTTTGTGCATCTCATGATGTATTAACCTTGACTATCTTGAATTGTAGGATAAAACATCATGGTGGTCGCTTCGAAGGTAAAACAACGTGTGGATAAGCACATTGCTATCTACAATCTAAAACAACTGGTAAACCATGTCTACACTCTTCGAGAACCCTTGGTAAGGCTATGGCATTCTCAATTCTGGTAAAGCAAGTAAAGTCGACTTGCCTCCATGGGAAGTTGATTTGGTCTGATGTGAAAACGTTCTCTATGCTTGAACATATGAATTTGATTGTTGGTGGATCTATTGACTTAACCTTGATCAATAGATTGGAAGCTATGATACTCAGGCTTTCAAAGGTTTCTCATGCATACCTTTTCATGTGCTCTTAATGGGTTGAACTTGTTCCTTGCATTTCCATAGAGAATCATTTTGAAATGAGATTTCATGAGTCTTTTGCATAATGTTGAATGCGTTCCGTGCATAATCGAAGCCAGATTAAAACTAAAATGCATGAATTGTATGAGGATATGAACCTCAAAAGGATCGTGTTTCAAAAGCATGGAATGAGTCCAAAACAAATCCCAAAATGCATGAAAAAGCTAAGGACATGAAGCCATTGTAATATGGATATGTTTCATTGGGATAACACTTCATTATCGCAGGTTTTCAACAGTCCGGTCAACCAGCGGACAAGGGCCGGTCGACCAGTTTTTCCAGGGATCTCAAAACTACAGTTTTTTACAGCAGAGGTCGACCGCCTAGCAAGGATCGGTCGACCGGTTTTCCCAGAATTGAAAATCTCCAGTCTTGCAAAATTCCGGTCGACCGCCCCTACCTCCGGTCGACCGCCAGTCTCGAAAGCCCTTATTGTTGACTTTGTATTCTCAACGTGGGAAGCCCCTCTTCTTAGATTTGTTTATTCCCAAAGCCACCAAACTTTCTATTATTTATGGATCTGGTTCCTGGCTTGTCTCTTGACCATTCAAGAGTTATAAAAACATCTCTTTGAGGCAAGAAACCCTAATCACCAAAAGGGATTCAAAGGAGGCTATCAAGGGAGAAAGAAGGCTGCTGCAAATACTCCGTGAACAGTACTTCTTCCATCCATTCTTCTTCAAACCTCAAGCATTTAAAGATCATTCTGAAGTCAATCAAGTGGAAATCAAGTGGAGATTCAAGCCTCATTCAAGATCTGCATCGTACACTCAAGGGGAGCCTAAATCAAGAGTTTTCTCAATTGTGTTTCATTTGTCTTTGTGTTTTGAGCTTCAAGTCTTGTTCTTTGTAATCTGCAAACATCAGTGTGTGTGTGGATCGATTCAGATCCGTGGTCGTGTGGATTGTCTTGTTCAGATCCGTGTGTGTGTGTGTGTGGATCTTCTTAGATCTGCATGTGTGTGTGTGGATCTATCCAGATCCGGTTGTACAAGTGTGTAGAGTGATGCATTGGTCGCAGCGTGTGTGTGTTTGTGTTGTTGATCGGTCATCGGATCGTATTGGAGCTCGTCTCCATGTGTGTGTTGGAGCTCGTCTCCATGTGTGTGTTGGGGCGCGTCCCCGTGTATGTTTGTGTGTAGGCGTCACCATGCGTGTGTGGTTGGAGTGTGTCTCCATGTTGGGGATTCATCCCCGTGCTGGTTTACAGCAGTGAAGTCTCTCCGGGTTTTGGTGAGGGGTGGACGTAGGTTGCCGTCGTTGCATCCGAACCACCTTAAAAATCGTCGTGCATTGTGGTTTGAATTGTGTGGTTTGGCTCAATTCTTCTACCCCCATTCCATGTGATTGTTAGTGCATATTGCTGTTTTGGATTGATCACTTAGATTTAACATAATCGATCTTTTCACTAAATAGATCTTGGGTATATCAAAAGGTGCCTATTGACAAGGTCATTCCTATCAGGATAATAGCACTTTGTGTGAGAGGAATTCCTGGATTCACATCTCTGCCTAGTACCAAGAACTATCTTGGAGATAGATTTTGATAAATCTAACTCGTGGATAAACAAATTTGAATGTTCTAGTTGATGCTTCATCATATTCATTTAAATCAGGTAAAAATTTCTTAAAAGTTATAATCACTCAATTCACCCCCCCTCTTGGGTGTCATTGATCGCGGGACTTCAAAGGAGAATACAGGTGGGGAAGCAAGGGCTTAATGGGCTTGAGGACAAGAGGGGGATGACCCACTAATGCGAAGACCAAGGGAAGACAGACCTATGACAATGGACTAGCCAATGGACACACCAAATGGACAGACCTAAGTGGGCCTATCAACAACAAAACATGTGGATGATGATGGAAATGGAAAACAAACACCACTAATGGGCTTGGACATGCCCAAACAACACAAACAATGCAATGTGAGAGTTTTCACCTAAGTCAAACAAGTTAATATGATGGGAACTTTTTTAGAAGTTTTAATAGACCTTTTAATGATTTGAATTAAACATAATTCCATCAAGATATGAATCCTATATGAATAAGGTCGAATCTTTTGGTTGACTAAGGTTAACTCTCTCACACGTATGTAAATGCAAGCCTAACGGGTGGAAAGGTACAACCGGCTCGGCATCCGTGTGGGAATCCACGGCTCACAGGGACTTAGAGAGGTCCCAGATAAGAACACCTAGTCGACCCCAAGGAATATGGAGGCGAGAGGATCACTTACCAAGGTAGAAATGCAACGATGATATGCAATGGATGGTCCTATGTGCACCAAAGTGCATGCAATTTCTAGCCTAAATCTAGCAAATCAATGCAATATTAAACCATACAAACAAAATGATATGGGTGCAAACAAAGTGGGAAATCCAAGATAATATGAAGGACAAGAATGCAAGACCAAAAAATTGGCACAATCTGGCACTAAATGATGTGAAAAACCATGAATGAGTGGTGTACCTTTGTGTCTGCCCCTAAACCTGCATGCAGATTTTATGCATAAAATGTGAAAATAGAGACAGAATTTGACTATGCAAATGTGACCCA
The DNA here is from genome assembly GCA_022559845.1 of Amorphophallus konjac. NCBI lineage: Eukaryota > Viridiplantae > Streptophyta > Magnoliopsida > Alismatales > Araceae > Amorphophallus > Amorphophallus konjac. The sequence continues at coordinate 149,525,354 of CM040119.1, forward strand.
AATAATGCAAATAAGATATGGATGGAAAGACAATACAAAGGTCTACACAATGGGCACAAGAACAAGGCAATCTGACCTCGGGAGGCCAATTAAATCCTCTAAGAAAGTTGCCCCCGTGAACCTGTGAATTTGTCCCTATGCCTGCATGCAGATTTTATGCACAAAACTCCAAAATGATGACAAGATTAAACTATGCAAATGTGACCCAAATAATGCAAATAAACTATGAATGGAAAGTTAATACAAAGGGGAACAAGATGAAACCAAGAACAAAGAAATCATATGTCGGGAAGACAATTAAATCATTAAGCAAAAACGTACCTGTGAACCTGTCCCAGAGCCTGCCTGCAGACTTTATGTAGAAAGTGCTAAAATGATGGTAAGATTAAGCTATGCAAATGTGACTCAAATGATGCATATGATATATGGATGAAAAGATAATACAAAGGGCTACACAATGGAATAAAAATCAGCGCAATCAGACCCCAAGAGTAAAAGTTATGCCTCAACGAACATGGTCCCGTGAGTATTGCGCGCAGACCTGCCAGACTCAAAAAATGGTCTACCAAATGACCATTTTTGAATCCCTTGCGGTCTACCAAATGGCCGCTAGGCAACCAGAGAGCCCCTAGCGGTCCAGTGACGACCGTTAGCCTCTCCAAGCGGTCCTGGATGCGACCGCAAGGCCCGGACAGACCCGAAAATACCCAGAATAGTGGGAAAATGAATGAAAAGCTATCTAAACATGCACAAACCAACACCCAACTTGCAAAAAGGCATGAATAAATGTGATGGGCACTAGGTGTCCCACCATGATCGCCAAAAAATTGTAGATAGGTTAATAGTTCTACCCCGCCCCCTTAAACTAACTATGTGTGTATGCACATGAACAAGCATGAACCGGCATGAAAGTATGAACAATAGGGGGATAAATAGACATGGAAACGTACCGTGATCGCCACCAACGTTGCAACAACGCCAAAGGGATGAAGAGATAAAGGAAAGACACCGTGAACCTTGGAAATATGAAGAATTGATCGCGCTTAAGAATGGGACGCGAGGAACTTGTGGAATCAAACCTCTTCTCCTTCCAGCCGGCTAGATAAAGAAGGCCTCACGTTCATTCATGCTTCTCTTGCAAAAAAAAGCCAAAACAAGGATGAAAACCCATTAGAATATGCATGTGTAGCATCAATCCCGCAGTGATAAAATAGGGGTAAAGATTGCGGGCAAACTCACCGGTGGGAGATTTTTAACCCCTGTGGAAGGGTGCAAAAGATAGGTGTACGTGTTGTGATGAGAACAATACAAAGATATAGAGAAATCACACAGCACAACTGCCAGAAACGTGCATGCAATATGGAGAAAAAGGCATGTGTAGCAGAAAAATAGTGTTTTGTGATGATTTGGAGAATTGGAGGGACTAGAACTAAGAAAATAAAGAGAGATATATAGCCCTTGAGTATGGAAATGAAAGCTAATACTTCCCTCTTCAAGATGGGGTCGAAGGATTGAGTTGGAGATGCTGCATGGCTTCACCTTGAGTTGAAGAAGAGCCCCCTTCACAACTTGCGAACCTGGGTGCTTTAAATAGATCCGAGTTAAATACTCAATTTCGAGGTTATAGATGCATAAACCTCAAGATAATAATGGTGGGAAAAGTCCCAGATCAATGGAAACCGAGGTGGAGACATATCTCCCTCGAAAGTGGTGTCAACAAGGGTTCCAAAGAGTCCCACGGTGAAGAAATCGGAGTTTAGGAAGTTTAGGACTCTCTGTCTAGCAAACGGTCTAGGGGGTGACCGCAAGGCTCCAGGGGTGAAACGGAACGATTTCAAACAAGTTTCTGGAAAACAGTCTAGTAAATGATCATTTTTTTGGCCTAGCGGTCTAGCAAATGACCACTAGGCTGCAGGAGGAAAATTTCTGGGCAGACTTTATGCGACTTTAGAAATCGGATCATATCTCTCAAACGGTGCAGAACTAGTAAAAGTGGTAGAAGAAGAAGTTGTATATAACAAAAAGATGAAGAACTTTTGTGAAGAGAGTAAGATGAAACGACGAGCATAAGAGGGAGAAAATGGGGTGAGAACAGAGAGGAAAAATTCTAGGACATAGGTGAATAGCACAGGCTGCCATAAAAATATAAATAACTTGAATTTGGTGCAGGATTGGCCAATGGCGTAGACGAAGAAATTGTAGAACTTTCAAAGGCGAACAACTTTGGTGAAGATCACATTTTGAATAGAGGAATAGAAGTGGATGAAAAATGACCAATTTCAGGACTGCGCAGTAAAAGGAGTTGAATGCTTGATGGAAAGTCAACGTAAATGGGCCGTAAGTCAACTTGGAAGGCCGAAAGTTGATAAGATAATCTCCAGGGCTCTAAGATATCATGATCTCCAAAGTTCAAAGGCTAGGGAACAATGAAATTGGCTTGAAATCCTTCCAAGGAAGGCTCCAAAATAATGGGTAATTCGGGACATCAAAAATGATGAATAAGAGAATTAACGCAACTTACGGGCTAAAACGGGTGTCAACAAAAGGTAGGGTCGATACACTTAACTGTTGTGAGATCAAGTGTTCTTCATCAGTTGACTTATCTCTTTTCACCCGGTTGCCCCAGACATATGTGGTCATATGAGTCCAGCTTCTTCCAAATTTTTGCTCAGCTTTAAGACTCCCTTATCTGTCACTATCATTGAATTCCCATTGCCACCTACAGTTGACTTTTCTGCCTTTCTTCAGTTGTCCTGAAGCATCTGAGGTTGCTTGAGTCAGCTGCTTCCAAACTTCATATCCAGATTCAAGATATCTTGATCTGCCAATATCACCTCCCCAATCTGCTCTTGCATAGGATTCCCACTGCATTTTCCTACTGCTGTTGCTTATTGTTGCCGCTAGCCTTGCTGAAATTGTTGCTGTCTGCTATTGCTGTTGACTTGGAGACATCTATCGCTGTATTTGCCAGGCTACTTGAATATCAGTCGACTAGCTTTCATTTCAGTCAACTAAACTTGTAATCAGTCGATGTATTTGTCATACCTGTATTTCTTTGACCTGAACTCAATGCATGTTGACATCATCAAATCCACATTACACTCATCAATGAGTCATAGTTAGACATCATCAAAACCCGGGGCACAATATTCTCTCCCTTTTTGATGATGGCAACTATGAGTCATTGCTTGCATTAAAAACAACATTCAATGTAGTCAAATAAACATGAATATAGGCAAGTAAACATGATAAATATGATTCCTTAATATCATTCCACATTATCAATGACTCAACAACTTCTCCCCCTTTGACATCAGCAAAGAGGTCATAGGTTAATGCTAATTATAAAGTCGGGATGTGAGCAGATGGAATAGCATGATACTAAGTGTGATTAAAAGTTAGATGTCAATTGAACTGATACCAATTGAAAAAATTCAGGCAGATTCATACACAAAACCAGACCATATATGATTAAGAATTCATCACATGGAGCAGCTCGGGAGGCAGTTCGTCTCGGCAGACAATGAAGTCAGACAACATGAGCAATAACATTCATGAAGACAAGTAGACGTTATGATGTAGACAAGAAATCTAAAAATCTCAAGTTTTTCCAAATCAAGGGAGGCATGCTCTGACAACCAATGGATGCAACCAATTGATACCAATTGATGAAACAAGAAATACAAATTGAGGAATTGATACCATTTGAAGAATTCAAGGGCAGAACTGCCTGTAGAGAGACTATCAGACATAGCCATAAACAAATTGCAGATCTTTTGCAGCAAAGAGATTAGCAAGGCAGCTTGCAGATTTTTCAGAACTTGCAGCAAAGAAATTAGATTGCAGATGTTTCAGGAATGGCAATCACCATGTAGACATGAATACTAAGCCACTAGAGTAGAGAGTAGTTAGACATCAACAAAGACTTGCAGCAAGGAATCATCCTGATTTTTAAGTGGCTGAGAGAATTGCAGCAAGGGTAATGCAACAGGGTCCCAGACAGACCCAGTCTCGATGAGGGGAAATTGCAGATGCCAATTGTTAATAGATTGCAGATTTTCAGAAATTGTAGAAGGGACATTTCCAAGAATTATCAGAATGGGGAATTTTTAGTCTGATACATCTCTCATAAATGTAGAGTTTCTGATTTTCAGACTCTTCTGTTATAGAACTACTGAAGATAGAGCCCTTGTTTTTCTGATTGGTTTAAGTCTGATGAATTCTAAGTTTGTCAATTAAGAATGTTAAAAATGTCTGCATTCAGAATTAATGGAAATCAACCAATATTGCATATTAAAGCCCTATTTAACCTCCCTCAACCTTACTCATTCAGTTTCATTGGCCCCTTTGTGAGTAACTCCAATTAGTATTGAGGTAAAACACCTTATGAGATTTCTGATTTTATCTATGGGATGCAACCATTTTCTGATTTTTCCTTTTCACTTTTCATTTTTAAGGGAGCATTCAGGTGTAGCGCACACTTTTTGACATGATGATGCACGTTGATTAGACACCAGAATCCCCAGTTACTCAATGTGACCCACCATTCTGCTTCATTTATAACAGAGGTAGCATGCACTTCATGACTCTGTCCACTCCACTTCATTGGTGAAGGGACTCGATTTCTCAGTGAGTCTTTTGCCATTGCTCTGCCTTGGAGCATTGATCTTTAGTACACACCTTTTTACGTGAGCATACATGTTTATTAGACACCAGTATCCCAAGTTACTCGGTGTGACTGAAGTCATTACTTTCATTATGTGCTGCCCTTTTAAAATTTTTAGATTAGTCTGATGTTTAAAAAAACAATATTGAAATTAAAGTTTCTCAACCAAAGATTGATTTGGACTTACAAGAAACTTTCAGATTTAAGAAGGCAAGGCAAGACACAACATGCAAAGACTGGTTTAGGTCCATTAAAATCGAATACAATCATTTTCAGGACATTTATCTTTAAGCTCGTGAACTCATTAAACTTAAACCAACAGTTTTTATGTCATGGGCAATCACAGAGCACCATAATAAAAGATTCCTTTTTAAAAAATTTACTCTGATAAATGAACTTAGCAATCAGATTGGAGACTCTTCATGAATTCAAGCTTATTCAAGGAAATTTAGGACAAACAGCTAGGCAACAAGCAAGTAGAGAAAGTTCCAAAGGTATTCAAGCAATTGGGAACTAATGACAGATTTTTAGAATTTCCAAGATATTCAGATCTCATGGAGCATCAGAAATAAGATTTCAGGCAAGCTAGGTTGACCTAGACGGTCAACATGTCGACCTGGTTTGCATCCAAAATGATATTTAGGAAGTTCTGAAACAAATAGAGCTAAATTTTGATAGATTCCGAAGAGAACTCAGTGACAATGGTAGAAGTGCACAGTATGACATGCAACATGATGCAAGAACTGATTTGTACGTTAAGTGCAATTTGCAGAAAGTAAAATCTCCCCCTCGAAGAATGACTTACAAGAATGTTGCAAGAGGAAACAAAGGAAATGATGCACATTTCAGGAAATGCACACACACAAACTGATTTACCAGGAAATTAGGATTGGTGTATGACAAAGGGTGTGCGTACAAGGCAGATAACAAGTTAGGTCAACTAAAGAGGGTCAGCAGGTCGACTTGTTCTTTCAAACAGAACACTAATCAATAAGATAAAATCAATTTTCCACAAGGTTAGGTTGACACATGGTGGACGACAAGTCGACCTATTCTACAGCCAGAGTGAGTTTCAAATTCAGATAGCAGAGGTCTTGCCAGATTCTAAAATCATTCAACAAACACATTTTTTTTAATGAATCTTGGAAGAGCTTTCATATGGCAATCATGACAATTGAATTAATATTTGCACAACAAGAAGATAGATTCAAACATGTTTTCAAATTTGTTCAAAAAATGAAACTCCTTCTGAAATGGACCACTTTATTCAAGAAGCATACAACGGAGGCACACAGTTCCAACAATGAGCAATTTTGTCAAAACAAATCAAACTCCCCCTGACCATTTCAGCATATGAATTCATGCTGATAGAGTGCAGTCAAGCCAGACGTTTACATGATCATGCTGAAAAATTTGGAAGAAGCATTATGTAATCATGCAGGCCAGACTCCAATGCTGACTTCTTCTTAACATGTGCATGAACTTCAAAAAGTCATAGTGAAATTTAACAAATAAGTATGCACCCTATGACGTATATGAACAGTTGACCCATGGTACCAGGCGGAGAACTTGATTCGAAGATCCTCTCACACATAGTGATAGTCTCCAGACAAGCTTGAATTGTCCTTCCACATTTCACCATTTCATATACCCGGTGGTCGTGATATGAGCATGCATTTGACAATAAGAGACTATGACATGATGATGCATTAAAGGATTTAAAAGAACTAATTGCAATGAGGACTCCCCCTTAACTTAACAATGTATGCAATGTAACATTCAAACTGCTATCCAGACTTATTTTGTATGCATGCAAACCCAGACACATTCAGTCAAACAATAATTTGAATTGTTTTTCCAAAAGAAATTTCAGATGCTATTGCCACCAACATAGAATTTATTCTTCAGAAAAAGTGAATGGGATAGCACCTGAGTTCTTTGCATGGGAATTTTTTGTTATTTAGTTTTTCTGATTTTTTACCCTTTGGAGTTTCAGGAACCTTTAGCATGCCTTGGCTTCCTTTCTTTGACTAGCAGTCTTATTTGTTTTGTTCCAAGGCAGTCTTGCAAAACAGATTCTCAATTTCTATTTTTAGGTACCCATACTTTCTTGGGTCCATGAGGGTTAGTTCCTTGCAGATTTCTCTTCTTTACTGCATTTATGTCATCAATTTTCATCCAAGGACAATTATCAACTCTGCCAGGTCGACAGACGTGAACTTGGACTATGCAGATTCTGCAAACATCTTCATCTAGAAGGGCATCCCATTGCTGTCGACAAACTCCCATAGTCTACTAGAGTCTGGTCGATAGGCTTCTGAAGAGTTTCTTTCCTCTAGAAAGAGAGCTCAGTCTGGTCGACAGGATTAACAATCATCTGGTCGACAGGAGTATTGAAAATCTTCCAGAACTAATAAGGGAAAGAGAAACTCCGATCGACAGGCTCCTCGTCCCTGTCGACAGAACTGACCCCATGTCATCTTCAAGTAAGGTAGCCAGAAGCACGTGATCCAAGGGCCAATCATTGGCCATTTTACCTAGAACCTAGTATTTCAGGTTCTACAGTGTTCCAAGGAAATAGACGGCCCAGATTGGTTCTTCCAAGATCAAGGGTTCAGATCTGAGCTTCAATCTAGAAATATCATTCGATTGCCATCTCGAAGAGGGAGCCGAGTAGTATTACGAGAAGAGTTCAGTTTTATCTCATCCCAAAGGAAGAAGAAGGATGAGAGAGAGAGTGAGAGTGAGCTCTGCCATCTCAATCCAAGGACAGTAGTATCCTAAATAGAAGAAGGAAGAGAGCGAGTGAGAATAAAGGAGTTAGAGGGAAGAATCAGTTTGAGATATTGGAGAGCCATTACAGCAGAGACTAAGAGAGAAGAAGAAAAGAAAAGCAGAGCATCCGATTTTTCATTCAAAGGGCTTCTTTGGAAGCTACATTGCTTTCTTTCATTCCTTGGTTTCTCATCTTTTATTCTGAATGTCAAACCTTTTAACAGTGTGTGTGTAACTATGTGATGTTGGCATAAGCTCAGTTCTTCTGAGCATAGTTGTGTGTGCTTGTGTGTGTGTGGGGGGGGTGGGGGGGTTATGCCCGAAAGCTGTTTGACAGTGCGTGTGTGGGGGGGGTTTTTCCCTTGAAGCTGTGAATTAGCGGTTGTTAAGGACTTGTCCTCATCTGTGTTGTTGTATTTGCACGGTAGGAAACCTCATTGGGTTTGGTGAGGGGTGGATGTAGGTTGGCACTGTGGTGCAACTGAACCACCTTAAAAAGTATTGTGCCGTTGTGGGATTGCATGTGTGCTTGATCCATTTCTTCTATCCCCATGCACAGGCATTTGAATGAGCTATCTTATTTTTATCCGGTAGCAATATTACGTGTTATGTCCCTGTGGTTTTAATGATGTCAACACTATGACTCATCCTTGAGTTTCATATTTTTTTGATCCTTGAGTTTCATATATTTTTTATGATGTCAATGTTCTTGATGATGATATATACATGTATATCCATTATTTTTGTGAAGACAGGCTCGACTGTGGACAAAGAAATGACCAAAATCATGAAAATTAAGAAGCAGAGTCGACTCCATGTTGAACTGGAGTCGACACAACCAAGTAGTCAACACCACAAGGCACCGCTGATAAATGTCAAGATAAGGGTGAATAATACTCACCAAGGGTGACAAATAGCCTTGCACAGGAGAAAAATAGCTAAGAAGGAGGTTTCATGATGACAAAGTCGACTCCAGCAACTCATGGAGCCGATGATATGTGTCCATTTTCTATGATAATTTATCGCATGTACACCATTGTATGCGCATATAATTTGACAATTATGCATATTTCATAGTTAACCTCAACTCCGCATTTAAATTGGAGCTTTCACACAAATTAATTAATTTGGTGATATTATTTAATAAATTGAAGTTGAGGGCTATGAGCATTTGAGATTTATGTGCACATTGTGATAATTTTTATGGACTAAATTACAATTATGTGTGTGCAGGACAGTAAAGGTAATTGTAAGAAACTCTGGGGATAAAACTATCATCACCACTTTGACCAAGTCAAACACAGAAGCACATATTTTGATTGGAGGGAAATTAAAATTCAAAGTTTGTATTTTGGTTGGAGAGAAAAGAAATTTCAAAAGTTTGAAATTGAGGAGAAGAAGCACATATTTTGGTTGGAGGGCAAAGAAAATTCAAAGTTTGAAATAAAGGGGAGAAATGATGAGTCTTGGGAAAGGGGGTGCCCAAAGTCCAAGGAGGGGGTGCCCACCTCCTTTTCCTTGCCCCCATACATCATCTTCTACCCAAATCCCAGTCATCCGTCTCCTTTTGATACAATCTCCACCCTCCATTGACCCAATTTTCCCTATAAATAGCCCATGACAAGGAGGAGAAAGGGTGTGCTTCCTTTGGCCTTTTTTCTCTCCCTCACCCTCGCACATCTTAGGTCGCCGACTTCTCCCCCTTCTGTTCATTTTCTCCTCTTGCAGTCTTCATGAAAGTTCTTCAGTTTTAAATTCTCTCCAACTTTGTCTTCTTTATTATTTTCTAATTCATCTTAGTTGTCACGATATCATACAATCTTCAAGGTTCTATCCTATATTCTTACTGCTCATCTACGGCTCTGCACTTTGTTCTTCTCAAGATTTCTTCCCCCTTTGCTCTTCTTTTCATCTGAGTCTCTTCATCAAACTTCTTTGTTTTGCAAAGATATAAAGTTTTTTTCACTTCATCTTCCTCTAATTCCGTCCCATTTTCAAGTTATAATCTCTTTTTAAAGATGCTATCTCCCCATTTTACTATTCATCTGAGATGCTAGCCTCTGTTCCTCCTCCATTTTGAAGCCTTTCCACTCTTCTTTTCTCTCTGCGTTCTTCAGAAAAGTTCTTCCCCTCTTATAGATCTATAATTTCTTATTCTATTACTTCCTCCAATTCTTCTCTGTTTGCACGCTGTATTTATTTTCCCACAGTTCAATTTTTTGCACAGTTACTATTTACCCCCGCAGACCACTTCTCTTCTTCCTCCGATTTCACCCTCTGCCTCACATTTTCGCTCTCTGCGCCCTTCACCAAAGTTCTTCCTCTCTTCTCCCTCTTCAACTTCGTCTTCTTTGTTATCCTCTAATTCGTCTTGGTTTCAATGTTCTTTTAATTTTATTCTTACTCTATTTTTAGTATTTCTATTTTATTTTCTCATCTTCTTCTTTCTTCATCTCCACACAAACTCTTTCACATTCCTCTCTATATTTCTCTCCAAAATTTATCCTGCATAACTCTCCTTTTACGGCGGCGTTCACATCAAGGCGGGCGATGTTCTAAAGATCGTGACGTGGACGACGACGGCTTCTTCATTCACCTCTTTCCACGGCTCGGCGAGGAGGGGACGATGGCGCCATCACCACCATCACTACGACCATCTTCACACCTCAGGCTCCTCTTGTTGTTATTGCCTTAGTTTCATTTTACTTCATTGTAATCTCGTCACATCTTTATTGTAAGCTTGTCTTGCATTTCATGTACTCATTTCTTTATTTTATTGAAAGAAGTGTTCATTTGATGTAGATCTTGTTCATCTTCCCTCTCTTCCTCCTTCCTCTACCTCTTCTTCTCCACTTTATGCAATTAGTTTCTATAGCATAGGCTCGTAGTCAAAAGTGTCTTTAATTAAGTGTTTGGTCCGTTCATCATTTCGCTATTTTCTTTAAGCAAAGTAAAATCACAAGTGTTATTCAAATGACTCCAAGGTTTTTAACTCTAAAAATCTCTTCTTCCTTATGGATTCGACCCTTCTTGCCACCATATTACGTCTTTCTTTCATCTAGTGTGAGTTGGAATTTTTAAGATTGATACGCGTATTTTTAACGATGAACTTTCGCGGTATCAATTTTTGGCGCCATTGCTGAGGAAGAATGATGGTTTTTTAGTTAAAAATTTTGTTTCCCTTGTGTTTGTAGTGTACTAATAAAGAACTTTTTTCTTATTTTTTTTCTTTTGTAGAAAAAAAGAAAAAAAATCAAAAAAATCAGAGGTAAGTTTGCCTTTCTTTCTTTCATCTTTTGATTTTTACATTCATTTGAAAAAAAAAGAGAACGAGGGATTTCGTTTCAAGTATCCTAAACTCCTCTCATTTTGTGTCATTTCCTTAATCTTCTTGCATATTATGGTTAGATAGGTTCACAAAAAAAAAAACTCTTCTCTTGTACTCAATAAAAGTCTTCATTCCAAGAGTAGAAATCACACTTTCATATTTTAGGCCATGCATCATTTAAGATAGAATTTATTTTTCCTTATTGTTTAATTTGTGTTAATTGCAATGTTAAAGACTGCGGGGGGGGGGGGGGGGGCAAGGTGAATTTTTCTAAACTTTTCTTTAATCACATTCTCATGCATACTTGCATAGAACCCCTTGTTTGAGCTTTATTTGTTGCATATCATTTCTAAAATATCTTAAGGGCAAAACCCATAATCACATAAGGTGGGGATTTAATCACCCTTCCTTGGCCCACAAATCATAATTTCCTTCATCTTTGCATCACCTAGACCCTAATAAAAATCAGTAGACATTGGCCCTAGGATCACACTGCGATTAGGTGTGACTTGAGTCTACAATCTTTTTTGAAAATTGGTGTCTATGGCTAGAGGTCAACTGCAAATGCCATAAGCGAGCAAGTGATTTTTAATTAAGACCTTGCGAAAGTAAGGGATTCTCCCACTACCCCACCTCTTACCTGGCCAATTGACAAATTAGAAAGTGGACTTAGGTTATATCTAGTCTCTTTGTGAAACCCAACTTGTAAGTCTAAGGAGCACATAGGTGTCTTGGGTTAATTGTGTGAGAACTTGTTTGTGTTTGCATTAAAAAAATCAAAAAAAAATCTCTCTCATCTCTCTCTTCGTCCTAATTTATGCAAGGTAGAAGATCTCAACATCCAAACCTACTGGGACCCATTCAAGAAATTGAGAGAGTCTTGTATCCAAGAAACGATCTCCAACAAGATCCCATGGCCGAAAATCAAGGACCTCACCACCAAAATCCCATGGCCGAGAATCCCGATCCTCCAAAGCAAATGAAGGACTATTTTTTACCCAATCAATACCAACCGTCCTTCTAATATCCAAGCACCTCAGAACCAGGCGGTTCACTATGAAATCAAGTCTAGTACCATTCAAATGTTGCCATCTTTCTATGGAATCCCAATGAAGACCCTTACAAACATCTTGATGAGTTCCTTCAGATCTGTTCAACTGTGAAAATCCAGAATTTCTCTGATGATGCTCTTAGGCTAACGCTCTTCCCATTCTCTCTCAAGGATAAAGCCAAATATTGGTTAGGAGCCTTGGGTAGGAGCATTGATACATGGGCAGAAATGCAAAAAGAATTTTTGAAGAAGTTCTATCCTATAGGGTGAACCAATACCATGAGAAGAGTAATTACTGGATTCACACAAAACCCTGGGGAACATATCCATGAAGCGTGGGATAGACTGACAGATTTGTTGAGGAAATGCCCCCACCATGTGTTATCAAGATGGAAAATTGTGCAGGCATTCTATGAGGGTTTGATGGAGAATTATAGACAGATGGTGGATGCATCATATGGGGGAGCATGCATGAGTAAGAGCGAGGATGAGGCTTACGATTTATTTGAAATGCTTAGTGAAAATTTCATAAGTCATGTCTCGCTGTGATCATATGAAATAATGATTGGGCCTTCTAAGAGGGGTGGGCTTTATGAAGTTAAGAGCCAAGATGAGTGTGATAACAAGATGGATATCAATGCCATAACCCAAAGGTTGAATAAAATGGATTTGTTGCCGTAAAAATTAGAGAAGCTCGATATGGTTACCCAAAAGCTAGACCAGTTGTTGTCCATGTCTAGACAAGAACCCTCTTTCCCTTCTGCCCCTCAACCTCAATAATTCTCAACCCCAAGTCAAGAAGAAATCTGTGCTTTGTGTTCGAGCCCTAGCCATTCTGTGATTGAGTGTCCCACAGCAACCCAACTTCCCCCATTCATCCAAGAATAAATCTTTGTTACTTAAGATGTCTCCAAACCCACATATGATCCTTATTCAAACACGTATAATCTGGGCTGGAGAAATCATCCAAATTTTCTTGGAAGTCTAACCAAGGCCCATCCACCCAATCTCATCCCTCACACCATCCAAATCCAAAACAATTAGTTTCCATGCCAAGTCAGTTAAACCAAAATCTCTCTTATCAGTCTCCTTTCCATCACCAATCACCTTTCCATCAAACTCAGGCCTCATATCCTCAAGCTCAATTTTCTCAGGGCCAATTTCAGAAATTTCCTTCACATCGTTCCATCAACCACATTATCAGCTACCTCCTACTCAACCCACTTTTGATGACAAATTTGAACAACTCCAACAACTCATCCTTACCCAAGCACATTTCATTTCTAAGTTGGAAAATCAGATATGGCAACTTGCTGTTAATAACATGAGAAGAGAGGTAGGCCAGCTCCCTAGCCAACCGGTGGTCAACCCCTGCAATCAACAAACTCCAGGCTTCCCTCCTAGAGCTCCCATTCTTCCTCAACCCAAACAGCCCAATCAACCTCAGCCGCCCCCTCCTGTAGGTCCTCAGTTCGAGAATGCCAAAGCCATCTCTACCCTTAGGAGCGAGAAAATTCTTAATGATCCTTATCAGGCTAGGGATGTGGGTAGTAGTTCGGGCCAAGACGCCCACGAGGAGAGTGATAGTGAGGATGAGGAGCCAATGATTGCGCAATAAAAGAAGAATCCAGAGGGGGGGAAAACAAGCTAGACAAAGGGAAAGCAAAGGTTGATAAAGGTCCCCAAGAATATGTACCTAAGGTCCCGTTCCCCAATGCTTTAAATCCAAAAGCTCAAAGGAAAACGCCGGTCCAACAAGAGGAGTTAGTGGAATTGTTTAAACAAGTCAATATCAATATTCCACTATTAGATGCAATCAAGCATGTACCGGTGTAAGCAAAATTTTTGAAAGAGCTATGCACACCAAAAAGGGAACCGAAGGTGGTAACACAAAAGGTCCGCTTGTCCGAAGATGTCAGTGCAGTTGTTATGAAACATTTGCCTAAAAAGTTGAAGGACCCCGGAGCTCCATTAATTTCTTGTGATATAGGTGGGATGACATTTGATAGAGCATTGTTGGACCTTGGAGTTAGTGTGAACTTGTTGCCCACCTTTATATATGAGCAATTTGATCTGGGGGAGTTGAAATCCACATCTATAATCCTTCAACTAGCGGATCGATCTGTGAAGACTCTGAGAGGACTATTGGAAGATGTGATTGTGAAGGTGCATGAATGTTATTTCCCGGTGGACTTTCTTATTCTAGATATGGCCTCATCCTAGGAACTAAAGCACACACCTATCATTTTGGGACGCCCGTTTCTTGCTATGGCCAAGGCCAACATAAATTGCGCCATGGGAATGATGGATATTTATTTCGGAGGATAGAATGTGTCTCTAAATGTGTTCAAAGCATCTCAATACCTGGACCATGAGGAAGAATGTAATGTCATTGATGTTTTTGAGGAATTGATCGAAGAAAGTCCGGATGTCAATGAGGAATGCCTAGAAGAGGGTAGCATGCTCCAGGATTCTCCACTTTCTAGTGCACCCTACTCTAGAGTAGAGTCACTCCCTCCACTTCAAGCTGAACCTATTCTTCCATCTTTGGATCAGCCGCCTATTCTTGAGCCAGATTCTTTAAACTATGCTTATCTTGGCCCCAATCAAACTCTGTCAGTGATCATTGCTTCCAATCTCACCTTTGTTTAAGAATCTCAGCTTCTAAATATTCTTAAGAAGCATAGGGGGGCGATAGGTTGGTCGGTGGCATATTTGAAGGGCATTAGTCCAGTTGTTTGCATGCACTACATTTACTTAGAGGACAATGCTAGGCCGAGTAGAGAGATGCAGCGTCGGCTGAATCCAAGTATGAAGGAGGTTGTCAAGAAAGAAGTTGTCAAGTGGTTGGATGCTGGGATCATATATCAGATTTCTGATAGTAAGTGGGTCAGCCCAACCCAAGTTGTTCCCAAAAAATCGGGGCTGACTATTGTTACAAATGAGAAAGGAGAAGAAGTGCCCACACGTCTGCAAACGGGGTGGAGAATTTGTATTGATTATCAAAAACTAAATTCAGTCACAAAAAAAGATCATTTCCCACTCCCATTCATTGATCAGATCTTGGAGAAACTAGCTGGGCAGAAGTATTATTGCTTTCTAGATGGCTATTCTGGGTATAACCAAGTTATAATTTTCCCAAAAGATCAAGAGAAAACAACTTTCATGTGCCCCTATGGCACGCTTGCTTTTAGAAGAATGCCTTTTGGGCTCTGCAATGCCCCTGCCACATTCCAGCGGTGTATGATGTCCATTTTCTCTGAAATGATGGGGGAATGCTTGAAAGTTTTTATGGATGACTTTTCAGTGTTTGGTGATTCGTTTGAAGATTGTTTGGGAAATTTAACTCGGGCATTGAAAAGGTGCATTGTCGAATCTAGTGTTGAGCTGGGAGAAGAGCCACTTCATGGTAAGAGAAGGGATCATTTTAGGCCATGTAGTTTCAGAGAGGGGAATAGAAGTTGACAAGGCCAAGGTAGATTTGATTTCTAATCTTCCTCCCCCTTCTTCGGTCAAACAGATCCGTTCCTTTCTTGGCCATGCAGGATTCTACCGCAGATTCATTCAAAACTTCTCCACCATTGCTCGACCACTCACATAGTTGCTTGCCAAGGACACTCCCTTTTATCTTGATGAGTCCTGTGATGGGAATCAACACTGGGCGCTAACATTTTATTTTTACATTTGTGTCCTTTTGTTTACATTTATATCCTTGGGTAATTGGGTTTGCAATTGTAAGGCATTATAAGCCAATTTGTTAGTCTTTAGGAATCTTTGGGTTTCTATGTAAAATGCTAGTAGGTCCAGCATGGTCCCCCACCCTCTTTCCCATTGGTCCACCTAGGAACATGGGCCATGTGGGGCTGGTTCAAAGTCCAAGATTGGACTTGGACCAAGGAGACAAGAAGGGAGAAAATTCAAATTTCTCCTCCCATTTTCAAAGGTTAGGGAGGGGTAAACAAGGGATAGGATAATTAATCCCCATGTGGTCAAATGACCAAAATAAAAAAAATACAACAATGAATAAACGATATTAACCCTAGATTTGAGGGTAGTCTAGGACATTTTTCCATTTCTATATAACCCTTGTATTTTCCCATTTCATAGAATTAATGTGAAGAAAAATCAAGAAGTGTTCTTGGAGCCTTGTGCGCCCCTCTCTCCTCTCTTCCCCTTGCAGTAGAGATTGTTACCAATCCATGGTGTGAAGCCATATTCTTAGAGTGATTCCAAGTTCTATCCCTCCCCCTGGGTGTGAAGCTCAGCCATCGCCACCGCCGTCACCGCCGCCATCGGAGCCGCCAACAAGCCGCCACTGTTGAGTAGTGGACAACGGATCTAGAGGGGAGGAGTGAATAGATCTGCCCCTCTTTTCGCAATGCAACCCTCTATATAGCTAGATAAAATAATTCACAGCAGAATATAACTAACTTAACGAAGGACACAACAATTTACTTAGCAAGATGATTACGTAATATAGAGATTGAACCTAAGCATACGTCTAGAACGAAGCAATCACATAAACAAACCACAACACAAATGATTTTAAGGTGGTTCGGACTGAATCCCCAGTCCTATGTCCACCCCTCACCAAATCCGGTGAGGCTCTACTAGTGCCACGCACTGAACCGCAAATCGGAAAGGCCTCCGATTGCCTTCCTACTAACCACAGGTAGGGACGTCAACACCGCAGATCGGACAACTTCCGATTGCCTTCCTACTAATCACAGGTAGGGACGATCTTCAGTTTCAATCATTTGTATGAAATGAAAAAGAACAAATATGAAAACACTCAATCATCAAACAAGATATAGAATATGCTCAAGAAGAAAAATCTTATCTGAGATTACTGAAGCTTGAGTTGGATGCTTCAATGGTGTCTTCTTCCTTGAGAGATGATCTTCCTTGAGTTGATGAAGAAGACTATGGATGTAGCTTTGATCTTCCTTTTGATCTCCTTGAGTTGATGAAGAGTTTGATGCAGTTTAGATCACCCTTGAGAGCCTTGATTGCTTCTTGCTTCCTTGGAGGTTGAGATAGCTTCGGATCTAGGCTCGAATCTCTTGGAATGGATGAAGATCTCTTCACGAAGTTCTGTTCACGGCTACAGTACCATCTCCCTTGAACAACCTCCAAAAGCCTCCCTTGATATCCTTTGATCCAAATGAAGCATTAGGGTTTCTAACCCTCCTTGTGTTGGTTTTATAGACTTTGAATGGTCCTTGGACATCCCCCAGACCAGATCCACAAATCATGG
Source organism: Amorphophallus konjac (assembly GCA_022559845.1). Classification (NCBI taxonomy): domain Eukaryota; kingdom Viridiplantae; phylum Streptophyta; class Magnoliopsida; order Alismatales; family Araceae; genus Amorphophallus; species Amorphophallus konjac. Next base: position 149,542,431 of record CM040119.1, read on the forward strand.
GAGATTAGGTGAGTTTTGATTAAACAAATTTATGGAAAGGGGCTCGCCTCGAGGTGGAAAATGAAGTCAACAAATGTTGGCTCGGGGTTGGCGGTCGACCTGCAGAAGCTGGCGGTCAATCGCTACTGAGAAACGCTGTAGACGGATGCTCCCTGGAATTTCCGGTCGACCGCTACTGGGCTGGTTGTCGACTGCCACTGAGACTCGTGCAGACAGGGAGCTGCTGGCTGGGGCGGTCGACCGCCAGCACGCTGGGGGTCGACCGCCAACTGGGCAGACGCTGGGCTTTCCCGGGTCGGTCCGTTAACTGCTTTAGCTCCATCACTTGACTCCTTTAGCAGCCCGTTCATGTCTGTGGCATCACCCTTGACAGTCTTGAAGATTTCTACTTTAGCTCCCCGCGACCTGACCGCGCAGGTCGATCCGCATGTGAGGGCGCAACATTGAACTTTCACATTTGTCATCTCCACTTCATTCCTTGGTAATTCAATGGCATATCTGTTATGAACAAAACATCACGTATGTCAGTCATATGAGAGGTAAAACAATAATGACTTATAGTGTTTGGCTATTATCAAAACCAAGAATATCCAATAACTCAAATGACCACAAGATGATGTCGAATGACCCAAACCGCAGGAAGACTCAAATGATCACAGGGGCACAACAGCCACAAGCCACCTTCCACCTTGCTGTCCTGAACCATGAAATCCAGAACAGCAACCTGAAGATCTGGTTGGTCCTCCAAATCCGTAAGTCTGATGGTCTTGAATTTTGAGAGATTATCCCTCTCCTTGTAAGCCATTCCCAATTTAAATTTCGTGTCAATCCGCCACCGTTTGATATTTTTCTCAGTATTTTAGTTTCACCCCTGACAGTCTGTCAATCAGCAGATCTATAGGATAGTAGTCTGTTCTTATATTTTTCCCGCCCCCTTAGTCATCTCCAAAAAATCCCCAAAAATTCCTGGGTGATCCCCACATACCCCCCTTCCACCCATAAAATTCACAGGGTCTAGATCCACAGTTTTCTTTTGAGTCAAAATTCATCTTCAGGCAAATCCCTTTCTATCCTGCCAGATTTGGATTTCGAACCAGAAACCTTACAGTACCAGAGTGCTTTTCATTTCCAATCCGATTGTTGGATGGATGTGAAATTAATTTATGTGTTAGTTCTGTGAGTCCTCTTTCCAATGGCGTCAACCATGCCTCGATCTGACATCGGATCTGGGCAGAACAATTCTCTTCGCCGGGTCGCGCAAACCTATTCCGTGAAAAGGCCAGCAAAGGCAACAACAAGTTAATTCTTGCAAAATTACTTCAGCGTCAATTCAACCGCCGCCGACTTCAAGGATTGAAGAGGAGTGTTCCACTGGCGTCTGAGCCAACTGCCACGGCCAGAAGGTGACCAGAAGTCACCGTCCCAATAGCCGAGTTGGCTTGCTGTCTAGCGGGCTGAACTGAGTTGCTGAACTGAGTTGGAATAGTACCGAGTCGGACCAGCAACCCGCCTCCGATCCAAGAGCCCTTCCGACTTGCTGCCTGTCAACCCGAGACAACTACTCCTGGGTCCCACGTCTAGCCCTTTACCTCCCTGCGTGGAGTGGGCAATTAAATTTACTGCTGTAATTATTTATTTACTGTACACCGGGAGTACGAGTTTCGATCGGGGTCGTCTTCCCCACGCCCGGAGCATGGAGGTACACTCGCGACCCTCCTACTTTGGCATTTACTTTACTCGTATATATTTCTATTTGCCGCTACATGTGATAGGTCCTAGCCCGTTATAATTTTATCACCGCTGCGAGAGTGAGTGAGTGGAACCCGTCCCGTGACTCGATCCGAGCACGTTAAAAGCCGATACCCATGACTCATTGCCGTTTTCTCAACCGCACACTTCCGCATGTTTCCCTCACTTAGGGATGTCCGCGAGCTAGAATCTCTTGTTGTCTCGAGCCGCGTCCCATCTTGCACCAGTAAGGTTGGCCCAGAATGCCGTTGAAGGTGGGGTCCATGTCTAAAATATGAAAATTGGCCGTGACGGAGGATGGACCTAGGCCTACTTTCAGACTAATCACTCCCAAAGGCTACTTTTTAATATTGTCATAACCAGTTACAGTGATAGGAGAGGGCTGAATTACACTTCCCGAAATACCACACATTTTCAAAGTGCTAGGTGGCAACACATTGATGGATGCGTTGGTATCTACCAAGCATTGACTGACATCTACCTTGTTAATTTTGACAATTATGCACAAAGCATACTTCCTGGCCGGCTTTGGTGCTAATTCATGCTCGTAGAAAACAATAGCCGACTGATCACCTGCCGGAGTCAAAATTGAAGTAATCTGCTCAGTCGGAATGTCTTCATTGTCCATCATCTTTTGTAGATACTGCATTAAGGCATTTTGGTGGATCTCTTAATTAACTCCAAAATAGAAATCCTAGCCGGGGTCTTGTCTAGATGCTTCAACAAATCATATTGAGTGCTCGGTATGGATTCTTGTTCCTGTCCTTGCTCTTCTTGCCTCTGTGCGGGCTCCTGCTCCTGTTGTGGAAACACACGGTGGAATATCCGTCCACTACGGAGAACCATTGTTTAAGAATTTTGTGCCTCCGTCGGGCTAGTGATGGGTGGAAGATTGGTGGAAGAAGAAGGAATGTCAGAGTTCACAGGTGTTTGAGGGGGTGCAACTGGAGGTGGAACCCTTATGAGGGGCCTTGCCGGTTTGGGATTGGTAATGGTAGGTGTGGATGGTAATGGTGGGTTGTTTGGAGAAGGGTTGATGGATCCTTGGATGTTCGGTAATGGTGAGGGAGGAGAGCCTAAGGTGCGAATAAGGAGAGGCCTTTGGGGCAACAGGTTAGTAGAAATAGGAACTGGAGGTGCAGGAGGTGTTGGGGGTGATTGGAGTAAAAGTGGCCTAGATGACATGGGGTTGGTGGAAGTAGGAGGGGTTTGTGGTGCTGCGGTAGAGGGTGGAAGGCGAATAAGGAGCGGCCTGGCTGGCAAGGGGTTTGTAGAAGTTGGAGGGGTTTGTGGTGGTGCGGTAGAGGGTGGAAGGCGAATAAGAAGTGGCCGAGATGATAGAAGGTTAGTGGTGGTGGAGGGAATTTGGTTGGCTGTGCATAAAAGGGAACGTGAAGGTTGAGGGAAAGGTGAAGGTTGGGTGGTTGTTCTTAGTAAACATGGAGGTTGGTTTGAATTTTGGTTTATAGCCCCGACGGAGGCGTTTTCTTCATGCCTCCCTTGCCCTCTCTCCACTTCATGGAAGGAGGTTATAGGATTTAATTGTTAATTAGGTATCGGGTGCTCCGGTAGTGGATTGTGGACAATCCCCTTGTCCGGTTGTGACGCGGGAGCTTGTTGCTATGGAGGAGGTTGTTGAAATTGCTGCTGAGGTGGCTGCTGAGCCTGCTGTTTCCGAGGAGGTCTTCGTGCCTTCAAAGTTGCAATGAACTGCCTCATCTCGTCCCAGTCAATACCGCCCTGATCGTTCATATTATATACGCAATCCTTGAAGTGAAAGCAATGATCTATGTTGTGACCGGGATGCCGATGGTAGACACAATACCGTGAGGTATCCACATTTTGAGGCCAAGACGGCCTTTCTTTTGGCAATGTGAGCACGTTGGCGGCCATAAGTGCATTGAAGATATCGGGAAGGCTTTCGGGTAGTGGAGAATATTGGGCTCTTTTAGGGCCTACTGGTCTTCTTGGCTACTGGGGGCCATAATTGGCAGGGGGTAGTATACTTGCAGGTGTTTGTAGGCTTCGAGCCGTTTTCTTTCAAGATCGGCGAGCTCCTCTAGCATTCTCTAGTATTCATCTGTGTCTGGGTCGGAGAAGCCGGTGTGAACCGCTACGCGGTAAGAGGTGTGAACGTGTCACATAGACATTAAAAAGAGAAACGAAAGCAACAATAATAATAAGGGAAAAGGTGTGAATTTATGATGATGAATAAAGAAAGATAAAGATTTGGGGAGGGAGCATGTGATGCAACTAAAGGAGTGTGATCGCCATAGGGGTTACCTCAAAAGGAATAGGATGATCGCGAAGAATACCTTGTGAAGCGGGGTGTGGTGTGAGTACAACTTCCTCCTCCTACCGGACGGCCGATGAAGGGGGTTTTTATCTTGATTACCCTTGAAAGACAAGCAAAGACAAGCAAAAGAGATGGATTAGAAAACCAAATAGTGTAGTATCAATGCTCTATGGAAATAAATCTATGCAATAAGGGCATGAGCAAACCTTGTGTGTTTTATTTTTAAACCCCTTTAGGAGCAAAAGGGAGGGAGATATGAATGCAAATACGCAAATAATATGTTGAAATATGATCTAGTAGAGTAAATAAAACCTGGGAGTAAACGATACTAAGAGAAAAGGAGGGACGTGAAAAAAGTTGGCCCTTCTACGTTGCAACAAGTAGGAGAGAAAGAGAGCTTCAACTCTAGCCGCGGCACCCACAACATCATAGCAACGACAGAAGAGGGGAGAAAAAAGAGAGCTTTCTCTTTGTGAAGAACACCTGCAACATTAGAAAACCACAAACAAAGCTCTCTGCATTTTTGCTCTTGCTCTCTCTCTGTTCACGTTGTGGTTAAAGAACCGCCCGCCGATTTCGAAGAGGGTATTTATAGAGGAAAAGAACATTGTTTTAATGGGATTAAAATAGGGAAAACAATCCCAAGACGTGGACCTCCCTTCCACAGAAGGATATGGAACCAAAAATGATGAGGATGCCATGCAGAGGAGGTTGCAGACGAAGAGGACACAGAAGGGAATGAGCGACCAAGACAATGTCTTCAATTAAATGGGCGCCCTGGACATTGTCGTTCATTCCTAGAAATTAACGAACTTTCCATAATTAAAAAGAATAAATGGCGCCTGCTTGAAAAGGCATCCATTAATGTACGCCCGCTCAAATGGGCGTCAATTCTTTAGAATTAAAATCCAGCAAAAAATTGAAAAACCAGGAAATGGCGCCCACGCGAACGGTCGCCCATTCTCATGAGTCGACCTACCGGAGGACCATGTCAACCTATGGTAGGGAAAAATGGCAACACTCCAAAAGGGTGTTCATTCAAATGACGTCTGGATAACGGTCGCAAATTCCAAATAAATCTGAAAAAATAGAAAAACCTTCTTATTGACCGAGTAATGAAGTCCACTTTGGGGCATTACGTCGTGACATGAATTTTACTCAACATAATATCAATTTTGGCGTGTCTACAAGAGGGTAACTGGATCTCGATGGAGGTGACGGCTTTTGCTCCGTAAACAAGAGAGAATGGTAAGCATCCCGTAGGGGTCTTGTAGATTATTCGGTAGTCCTATAATGCCTCGAACACCCTTTCACCCCAATCTCGCTTCCAGTGGCTAACCGTTTTAGCTAGAAGCTTGCAGAGGGTTTTGTTGAAGGCCTTCGCTAGGCCGTTAGCTTGAGGATTGTAGACCAAAGAGGTTCTCCAGTTGATGTGAAATTTGGCCGCTAGTTGGTATACGGCCCTATTCTTGAATGGTGTGCCATTATCTGACACTATGTATCTGGGAGTACCAAATCGATAGATGATCTGGTGCCGAACGAATCTGGCTACTATTTCACCAGTGACCTCCCGTAGGGGAAGGGCCTCAGCCCATCAAGAGAAGTAGTCGATGGTGGCCAGAATGTACTTGTGGCCCATGCAAGATGGCGGGAAGGGTCCCGCGATGTCCATTCCCCACTCCACGAATGGCCACGTGGGGGCCGTGGGGTGTAGTGGGTTTGGTGGTCTTCTGGGTACTGGGCCAAAGGCTTGGCATTGATGACACGTACGGGCATACTATGTGCAATCCGCGTACATGGTTGGCCAATAGAAGCCTATGAGTTTAATGTTGTTCTTCATCTTGTCTCCGGCCTGGTGAGTGCCGCATAGTCTCGAATGGACTTCATGCATAATGGATCGAGCTTCGACAGGGGAGATGCATCTCAGAAGAACTGACTTGTCTTTTTCATGGACAAGTCTATACAGAGGGTCGCCGATCAACTCATATGGCATTGCCCGACGAAGTAACTGGACTCTTTGAGCTCGGTCAGGAGGGAGCCAACCTCGCTTGAATTTGATGATAGGCTCACACCAATCTTCTTCTTCTGGAGCAGTGTTCTGGTCAAGGTCATAGACGTCATAGATGGTGAGGCCGGACTCATTCTCGAGTGTACTCGACATCAGCCTTCTGTGCTTGATAGTGTGTCAATTTTGCCCTCTAGCAGAAGCTTGATGGCCGCAGCCAATTTTGCCACGGCATCTGCCTGAGCGTTGCTACTCCTGGCGACATGATCTATTTCAAAGAAATAGAACTTCTGGGTGCATGGTATATGGGACTAACTCCTGCTTCAGCACATCGGAAATGTCGAGGACTTGCCGGACTATTAGCTGGGAGTTCCCGTAAGCTTTGAGGCACTTGATGCCCATGTCGAGAGCAATCTGAAGCCCAATGATTAGAGCTTCATACTCAGCTTTATTGTTGGTCAGGGATTTCATGAGGGCGCATGAGTTGTACAAAACTCCGCACTGAGGAGTCAGGAAAACGATGTCGGCACCCGCCATGACGGCTGAATTTTGATTGTTCCGAGTGATCCTCCGGGAAGTGCCATCTAAGTAAAGCTCCCAACAGGGTACATTGGTTATATGGGCATCTTGCTGCTGGTAATGCAAGACATCTCCAATCTGTTCAACTGATGCTTGTGACTGGAAAGCAAGGGACTCCTCATCAGGGAGCTCCGTGTTTAGAGGTGAGTCATCCGACACTGGATGGGCTGCCAAGAATTCAGCCATGCCCTGTCCCTTAATTACTTTTTTGGGGACGTAGGTAATATCATACTCCATTAGCAGAAGAGCCCATGTACCCAGCCGACCTGAGAGGTTGGGCAGCCTGTGGACATACTTGAGTGGGTCATGCTTGGATATGAGCTCAACTCGATGGGACATGAGGTAATGCCGCAGCTTCTTGGCGGCGAAGACCAATGCTAAGCATACCTTCTCCATGGGGGAGTAGTGGTACTCAACACCGATCAATTTTTGGCTGAGGTAGTAGAGCGGTTGCTCTTTACCCTCCTCGTTAACTTGCACTAATAGATCTCCTAGCGAAGCGTCCATGGCGGCAATGTAGAGTATAAGGGGTTTACCCTTAACTTGTGCCCCGAGGACCGGGGGAGTGAGGAGATACTCCTTGATTTGCTCTAAAGTAGTCTGGCATTCTGGGTCCCATACAAAGGGGGCGTCTTTCTTCAGAAGCTTGCTGAAAGGCATGTGTCAACTGGAGAGATTGGAAATGAACTTGCTGATGTAGGTCAGTCTTCCTTGGAAGAACCTGAGTTCAGTGAGGCTCTTGGGCGGTGGAAGCTCCTTAATTACTTTGATCTTGCTAGGGTCCACCTTAATTCTTCGGTATCTGACGACGAAGCCGAGAAACTTGCCACTGGATACATCGAAGGCGCATTTAACATGATTCATCTTGAGCCCATATTGCCGGAGTCGATTGAAGACTTGGAGCAGATCATGTAGATGGTCTTCGCGACTTTTGGTCTTAACGATGAGGTCGTCGACATAGCACTTGACAATGTTGTGCAACATCTGGTTGAATATTTTGGTCATGGTCCTCTGGTAGGTAGCATCAGCACTCTTCAAACCAAAGGGCATGCGCTTATAGTTGAAAATTCCTTTGGGGGATCAAAAAGTAGTATGGTTCTTGTCTTTGAGGGACATCCGGATCTAGTTATAACCGGACGACCCATCCATAAAAGACAAGGCTTCATGACCAGTGGTCATGTCGACCATTATTTCTATGATCAAAAATGGGAAGTCATCCTTCGGACAGGATTTCTTGAGGTCCTGAAAGTCGACACAAATGTGGACCTTACCATTTTTCTTTTTGACTAGGACTATGTTGGCGAGCCAGATCGGGTAGATACACGGCTCGACGAAGTTGACCTCCGCCATTTTGTTAACTTTGGCTGAAGCTTGGAGTTCCAGCTCATGGCGCATGTGCCGTTGTGGCTATTTGACTGGAGTGGATGAGGGACAAATGGCTAGCTCATGCTCCACCACGAAAGGGTCTAGCCCTGGCATCTCTTTGTATGTCCAAGCGAAGCAGTCTTTGTATTCGAGCAAGAGTTACTTGTAATCCTACCTTTCTACTTCGATGAGGAGAGCACTGACGAATGTTGGCTGGTGGGCTTCATCTTCACCCAAGTTGATTTTGATGAGTTCGTCAATGCTTGCCTGGCCACCGTCCTCCAGATCGGGAGGATTGGGTTGGAAGTCGATGAAATCCTCATCATCGGTGTCGGCTTCGTGTATTTCTTGATTTTCGAAGCCTCTAGTCGACGCCGATGGGACTGGAAAATTATCATTGCTGGAATCCATCAAGGATTGATCTGGACCGCTAGCTTCTTGCCAGCTGTTGTCAACTGGTGCTACTGATGTTTCCCTGGAGTTGCCTGCTAGAGCTGACAACCCTTCACGGCTAGTGTCCTGGACCCCACCCTCATCAGGAGAGTTTGTCAAACTGAGTTCTTCGACAAGCTGGGTGATAGGAGGAGCTTCTTCAGCCCTGATATTTTCGCATGGAGGCGAGGAGGATTCCTCGACTGCTTGGACTGGAGTGCTGGCTTTGACGGGGATCAAGATCCGGATCTCCTCTTCCCCGTCCCCGGAGCTGTTGAATTTTGCCTCGACTTTAGCCTGGTCGTAGAGTGGCTGTGTCAAGCCTACGATGTTCATCGCATAGTAGACACGGAAGTCCAGGTCTTGGTCGTAGCCAAGTCCCCTGGTATCTTTATGAAAGGATGGGGGTTTCCCCCGGACCTAGGAAGGGGTCCACAGCTAGCGAAAATATCTCTGCTATGCGGAAGCTTGCCATTGAGTGATGTGTTGCTTCAGACACATCTCCTGAATATGTGACGGCAGGTCGTCGAGTACTTGGACTACTTCAGGGGTATCATCGGCTCGTTTGGACCAACCGAAGTCGTCATCTGGTGGGGCTTGAGGGACCATGTCTCTTTTATAGAAGACAATGTGCTTGTCCCTGTTAGCCTTTATCTTATTTCTGCGTTGTCGCTTGAAGGTAACGACAAATGTCGTTAGCGACTCAACCCTGTGCTCTTCAGATGCACATGGGAGCTGGATACAATCTGGTGGAAGACATATGCTTTTGTCGATGGCTCGGCTAATAAGGTTAGCCTCAAAGTTGATTTTGCGCCTCTCGGGGCAGTATGGGGTTGACTTGGAGCTGAGGCGTAGCCGATGAAGCTTGGCCTTCTCCTCATCAATGGAGAATAGATCATCGTCATCTTCCTCTGAGAGCCAGCCATTGCTTTTGCTTTGTATTACGGGGTAAGGACTGATTCCCCCGAAATAAAGAGCAGCATCGGCGAGATTGCATTCTAATGTAGTGAATGGTGACAAGTCTGCGAAGACTGCGTGTAGTTCCCCGTCCTTGGCATACTTGATGCATTGGTGGAGAGTTGATGGGATGACCCAATTTTCATGCAGCCAGGGTCTGTCCAATAGCACTTTATAGGATGTGTTGGCATCGATGATGTAGAATGTCACCTTGGAGGCGAAATCATCGAGCACCAGATCGACATCCACCCTGCTGAGGACGTCCTCTATGTCTTGGTTGAAGCCGGATATCTTGACCGCTTGAACCTTGTAGAGGTATGGGGTCAGATATAAAGTCTTGAATGTTTTGAGGGGCATGATGTTGACAGCAGCACTGGCGTCCACTAGGATCCGATTTACCTCATGCCCATTGACCTTCCCCTTCATGTAGAGAGGACGGTTATGGCACGGAGGGGAGAGCAGCATGTCTTTCTCCGTCAAGGAGACGGTGGCTGTGAAGGCTTCATAGGCAACCGCCTTCATCTCCGCAACATGTGCTTCATAGGCTTCTGGCTCTTGGAGTATTTTGATAAGAGTTTCTCTTACCTCCTTACTCCAAGCAATGGCTTCCCAGATTGTAATGTTGGCGGGAAACCGCTTCATCTAGTGGAGGACCTTTCGGTCGGCTCGTGCTCGAGCATCCTCCAATGATGGTAGTATGTCGGGCTGGGCCTTCCATGGGCTGCCGTGCTACTCCCCGTCAGGGACTTGCACTGCCTTGCCTTTGCCACTGGGATCAGACTGACCCTGATCACCTGTGGACTCCTAGAACAGGGGTGCCAATGATGGCTCTTCTGAGAGTCGCCGGCGAGCTGGCTCATCCTTACCAGATGGTCTTGCTTGTTCTACGGAAGAGAACGGAACTGGTGTAAGGATTGGAATGCTGGGAGCTGTCGCCTCCATGCCGGAGGGGTCGAAGATGCCGGCCCCTTTCTGAAATTTCTACCTCCAGAATGGGGGCAGGTTCCTCCCCTCGAAAGAGGATAATACGCTCTGGGTCGAAAGTGGACTAGTGAAGAGGTAGATTAGGAATCCGCCCACGACCTCTACCGTGTCCCAAGCCTTGACCTCGGTTGCGGCCAGTGTGTTCCAGAGCTGGCTGTAGCCCGAGTGGGGTGATGGTTCTTTGTCTGGTTCGGGAGGCCACTAGCTCGCCTCGATGGGGGGCGTTGATGTTATCAGGGGGTGGAATGGCCACCATGTTGTAGGTGCACCCCCGAAGCATTTCTTCCAGCTGCTCTGTTGTGATCTCCTTGTCTTTATAGAACAAGGGGAGTTCTTCTCGGATGAGGAGCCTTTCACCGTTCTTTATCTTCTAGATCATCTCTTGGGCCCAGCTTCTGAGGCGAGCTCGTCTCTGCATTTCTTATCACGTGATATAGCTATCGAGTGGGAGAGCTCAGGTAGGACGATGAGGGATGTACTCCTCTAGGTCATCGATGAGCCGTTGCAGCCTTTGGATAGGCGTTGGCTTGGTTGGAGCCTGTAAGGTGACTGCTTGCTCAGCTTGTTTCTTGAGTTGCCTTTTGAGGTTCTTCCTCCTATTTTTCTCCTACTTCTTGGCGATGGCCATCTCCAATGGAGTAAGAGGGAGAAGTACTGGGACCGGAGTAGAGAAATCCACGTGAGGATATCTCCGAGCTGTTGTCTTGGCAGAGTGAGGTTGATGACTTTTCTTTGGCCGGATTTCAATCCAGGCATCTTTCGCTTATTGTATTTGGAAGGTGGCGTTGATCGCCTACTCGAGTACCTCAGTGGTAGCTCCTGGTATGACAGGATACTGGTACTAGTGTCCGAAGACATGTACACAGTTTGATGCCTTACCCACAGTGGCAAAGGAGGCCTGTGGTAGGCCGACATACTGGCGATGGCATCCAAAGACGTATGCGCGGTTTGATTCCTTACCCGCTGTGGCGATGGAAGTAGCTGTGGATAAGCTGATATGCTGGGGCCAGCATTTGAAGACGTATGTGCGGTTTGATGCCTTACCCATGGTGGCGAAGTCATTTGTTGAGATGTTGACTGGGAGACGTGCTTGGCATCTTGCCTTTTATCCTTGTCTTTGTGATCTGGCTGGGAGCAAGGTCTGGCGATAGCCGAAGATGTAGTAGGGTATGGCCACTCCGTGTAGTTACCCTGACTTCGCACGTTGACTGGGCCTCTTGGTGGAGGGCCCGACTTACGAGCCGAAGTCACTGAAGGCTCCGAAGATGTCTTTTTTGTTGTCTGGACAGGGTTGTAGGGTATGAGGAGAGGACCCGATGGCTCGCCGGCCAAAGGGACATGACGTGATCGCGTCGGAACCTCACCCTACTTTTGCTTCCCCTTCCCATTTCTTGAGACCAGAGATGGAGGTAGGGTATGAGGGGAGTGATAGGAACTTGCGGCGCCCATTGTTGTCTCACTCACCAGGACATGCTCTCGGCCGATAAGGACTCAGAGGAGCCTGGCGGTATCCGCCCTGGAGAATGGAAGAGACTCCAGCTCTTGCCCGGGCCGCCATTGCACGGCTGAAGTGGCAGGGGCTGGTCGGCTGGTTGTCGATGTCAAGGCATCTGGAGGAGTTGGTGTGGTGGGAGGATGGATGACATTGACTAAGAAATCACTCGGCCACGCCTCGTAGCTGGCGTCCCCCTCCCTGTGCCTTCATAGATGCTCGAGAGCCTGTCGATTATTAGTTCGAAAATCGAGCCATTCTAGCATATCAACAAGGTAGCCCATGCCCATTTGCTTGAGGAGGGTCTGGTTGTGTAGCACCCCATTAAAATAATAAGAATATAATTCCTGCACAAGCTTAATTAAATATGCACCTAAATTCAAAGGAATTAATAAACAACCCAATAGTCTAATTGGGCCAAACCCAAACACCCCAACCCTTTTACGTAATTAACCAAAGGGCCTTACAAGAAGGGTTTAGGAATGTATATATATGAAGTGGGCCTTTAGCCCATAACCCTCCATACGTAAGAAGGTGATGTATAGGATATATACACACATATATATATTAGAAGGGTTGTTTCAACAAGCCCAACCTTTTCACGTTCGAACTCTGCATGGAAGATTAGGGTTTTTATTCTAACTAGGAAAGACGACCGATGATAAGGAAGCACAGAGCTTATCTTAGGAAGTTTTAAACCTAATAGGAGATCACTCACGTAGTCGGAATCGAATAGCCCAAAAAGTCTATAAATAAACCCCCCCTCGAATGAGCAAAGGCTACTGTTGCTACTACGTTCGAAGGAGCCCCTACTGCGTCTTCTTCCTCCTACTGCCGTACATGAAGGAGTAAGGTTGTTACTCTTCTTCTTTCATCTACACACGTGAAGAAGCTGCATCTTCTTCCTTCCTCTTCACGTGGACGATCGCAAGCTACTGCTGTGGCTATTACTGTGGCTACTGCCGTTGCATAGATCGTCATCCGTCTTCCTCCGGCTATCTGTTCATGTGCTACTGCTACTACTGTAGTTGCTTATTATTGCCTCTGTCTTCGTTTCGTTTGCTTCCATCAAACCTAAAAGGTAGGTTTTCTCAAGAAACGAAGCCTAAGATCATAGTAATAGGTATTGCATGCATGAAGGTCATGAAAGCCTGATTATAGCTTACTTCTATGATCTCTGTTTTGAGTTTTTACGTAGATTTGTAACTTGTTGTTTCGTATGAAAATAGCGGCCAGAACAATGGTCGCTGATTAATTGGCGACTATAGGGATGGGCGTTAACTCTTGAATTAGCGGCAGTCTCCTGGGCCTAAATTAATGAGCGACCATCCCCCTGTCGCTATTTCTTTCAGAGCATTTAATAATTAACCCATGTTTAAAATTAAATAACTATGGAGCCATGTATCTGAAAAACATGTTATGCATATTTCTTGATTCCTCATATTTTTCCCTACTTGATCATGTCTTAAGTTTCTTCAAATTCCCTATAAATAGCAATATGTTAATGTTCATGTGTAATTAAAATAAATGAATAGTGTTTTGAGCATGAGACCTTTGATTAATTGCCGAGGTAGTAGGCTGTCGAGGCCGGAATAAGAGATGCGACGTTACTAACATGACGGAATCATGCGAGATGCGACTATCTATCATGCAGGAGAGGCATGGTTTATTGAATTAGAGACCCTTGGTGCGTGGCGGAGGACGTAGGTCCGGAGACCACCATCGCGCATGGCGGAGATTTCCGATCGAGCATAACCCGACCTTCTGTCAACGCCATTTGATATACCCGAGGGCCGATGCAAACATGCATGCATGACGATAATGACTATGCTAAGCATGATGACATAATTATGAAGATGAGCAGAGCTCAGTCACATGTTTATTAAGCCCCGCCAACGGGGGAAAAGGTGACACCAGCATGATAGCAAGAGCAGAGTGATGGCAGCCATAATGGCGAAAACATGATAACAAAAAGATTTGGACTCGAAAGGCCCTCCTCTTAGTCAATTTATTCCTAATTAGGGTTCATTAACTTCGACCGCGGAAAGGAGGGTCACTCCGGGGGGCGAGCCAGGGATTAGAGAGCGTGACGATTAGAAACGGTACCTGAAAGCGTAGGTGTAGGACTTAAAACGGCGCGGGAAACCGTAGGTACAAGGGGGGAGTTTAAAACGGCATGGCCTGATTGGGGCGCGCTGGGAAGAGGCGGGCCGGAAAGGGCGCCCGTTTTAAGGCACGCCATTTTAGGCCGCGCCGTTTATAAACTGCGTCGATTTAGCCCGAACTCGCGAAAACCGAGGTTTTATTCATTTTTTTTATGTTTATTAAAGTACTTTAAGAAGCTTTTGAGGTTTACTTAAGTCATTCATTCAAAGGATCAACCCCGGGGCAACCGGGGGCCGAGTCATAGGCTCACGCGAGGTTCATACTCGAGCGCGGCAATTGTTCCGAGTCACACTCGTTCGAACCGGAATTTCGGCAGCATCTCCCCATCCCGGAGGATTATCGGTGTGAAGCGGGGAGTACTCACGTGGCGGAGCAACCCCTAAGGGCCGGGTGGCACAACGGTGGCCGGCAAACCCGAACGGAAAGGAAAACCCCGAGGCCTAGCCTACTAGGGGTACCGAATCCGTGGGCGACAGTGAGTGAATGATGCGACTCATTTCGGGAGCGAAAACCCCGAGGGCTAACCAGCGAGGGGCACGCGACCCGAGTCACAACAACTCGAATCGGGACGACCAATAGAGGGAAGGAAATCCCGAGGGCTAGCCTACAAGGGGCACACAACCTGCGGCCACCACGAAGTCCAATCAGAATCGTGGATTTAAAACTGTAGGGCTTAGCCCCGTCACTGTGCACCCAATGGCTCGAACGGGTACTCGTCATCAACAGATGAGCCTACCCTGTCGACTGAGTGACTAATCATAGAAGATTGGGGAATGTCCCCCTGCCCGGGTGCTGGAGTGATGCTACAGAGCAGACTCCTATTGAGATGCAAACGGGGTGAAAAGAGCGGCGCAAGACATTGTCTGACCACAAATGGGCAACCGAATGGCTAGACACATATTAGAGTAGCAGAGCCCGTAGACTAAATAAATTAACACCGGCATGATATATGATTAGCGTAGAGACTTGGGGACGGGACATATATATATACCCATCATGTTCGGGAAAACCGACAGGGACTCGTTCCAGGACGAAAAGGAACGACAGAAGCGATCTTCCCCCCCCCCCTGTCCTATGATGGAAAGCACAGAGGGACGGTGAAGGGTCTGCTATCTAGGCGGAGATGAACGGAGATACGCACACAGGTGCGTCTCCGATCACAGCACCCGTAGCACACATGGTGCAGAGCCCGACCACTATATTAGAATCGAGAGAGAAAGCCCCGGGGAGGGGGGGATGAAGATTCGTATAGCCCAGGGGCATGTCCAGCATAGGGGAAAAGGGATCCGGAAACTATACACACCGGGAAAACATTAAATGTACATCGAAAATAAACCAGCATGAAAGGTAGATACAGCATCGGGCACCAATATATTCCATTCATTCGATGAACGATTCAAGCAGATATACGCTGTATATACATATTCCGGCGCCGGCGTTGTCGCTCGGCCGCCGTTTACATTCAGAGAAGAAGGACGCTACAGGTAACGAGAAAGAGAACAGCAATCCAGGTGAGGGGGGGGGGAGGTCAGGCTCATCTCATCGCCCGTCCCCCCCCTCACTTACATTATACCAGGAGAAAGGAAAACAAAGAGAAAAGGGGAGTCGACCGGAGGGAGAAAACACGGAGGCCCACCTAGACTCCTTCTCCAGAATAGGGTATCAGACCCCAAGCTTCTCTTCTCCGACTCCGGAGGTATCCGGACGAGCAGACGAGGAAGGCGGCGGCGAGAACCTCCGTGGGAACCCTAGTTCTTCCCCAAGGTTCTCTCTGACGAGCAGAACTCCCTCTCCCTATTGGCTCTCCTCGACTCTCTTCTTTCCCTCTTCTCTTTTTTTTTGATCTGATTCCTCTCTATATCTGTTCTCCTCCTTTTTCTTGTTTCGAAGGCGGGGTATATGTAGCAGTGGTTAATCCGGCGCCCCAGGAAGGGGCGCGCCGAATTTGACGGCGCCGGGAACATGACCCATTTCGGAGTTGGCGCGCCGAATTTAACGGCGCCGTATTAAGGGATGCCAACGCCTCTTAACGCGCCGTTTTAACTTGTTTGCTTGGCATGGGTTAGCCGATGGGTCCGGGGATGGTTCCGGAAACTCCCGTTGACTGTTCCTCCCGCCCTGGCCCTTAGAAAACCTTGACGGGGCGTTGACGAAGCTCTTTGATATGATGAATGGCCTTAATCAGAACTTCGCATGTGTCTGGCCCGAGCACACGGGTATCCTGCTGGCACGGCCTTCGGCACTGTGATTGGTGCTTTTGGTCGAGACGGACTCATGCTCGAAGCTTCCTTGTGGGATGATATTGCATCTTGGATAATTCCGCCTTGAATGGCGATCAATCGGCCACTAACGGGCCCACTATGGCGAGAAGCCGAACCCGTGTCGGGTGAACAGGGCCTTCTACTGACAGAACCTTCGGTCCCTTGTTGTGGACGGCCGAGGGCATTCTTCCTCCTTAGGAGAGTCATTGGGTAGACCGTCGTCCTTGGTCGGGCGACGGATGTAGGGTAGCGGCATGACGAGGTTGATGCCGGATCATTGGGCAGGCACGGTCGCACTGCCGATTGGTCACAGGTTCATTCTGACTCTCCTGAGGTAAAGTCCCCGGTGCTCATTTCGAGGTGACTTGGGGCTCCGTCAGCTTGAGGAATCTTTGATAAGTTGCTCTTCATCGGCTTCTGTGCTTCAGTGGGCCGTATCGTTCGTCTTTGCGGCTTGGTCGCCGAAGGATTATATTTTGAGTGCCAACAAATGCCCCCCAGACGTGGGTGGTGCAAGCGAGGCGGGAGTGCAGTAGTATCGGCTTCGGACGTTAATCCGGCGTGGTAGGAAGCTTGAACGACATCACTTAAAATGGTGCGCCCTTTGTTTCAGAAGTTAAAACGGCGCCGCCCAATCCGGCGCGCCCTGGGCTTTCAGAGGTTGAAACGGCGCGGCCTCCACGGCGCGCCAATTGCTTAAAATGGCGCGCCCCGGGGTGCGCTGTTTTAAAAGGGGTGGAGCCCCCTATATATTGCATTCTTCTTTGTTCTTTTCTTCACAGCTGTTCATTTGTGAAAATTCTTTCTCTCTCCTCATTCCTCTCCACCGCGGCGCCGAGTGAGTGTGGGCGAGCTTGCCCCTCGAGCGGGTGAGTTGAGTTGTCGGTCTGTTTGGGTTTCAAACCCGCTCCTCGGGCCCCGGGAGGCTCCTCGTAGGACTTGTCCTCGGAGCTGGATCCCTCGGGTGTCCCATCTGGCCTTGGCTTAGCGCCTCCCGCTGCTTTTAGGGGCTGCTCCCTTTGTGGACAGCTTCCACTTTTCTTTTGGCAAACCCCCGATCTGGGGAGATGCTACCAAAATTTTATCAGAAATATTGCTTCGATCAACTGATTTTTGACTTTGCTTGTTCTCTTCTGGACGTTGTTTTGCAGATAATATGGCATCTGACCCTTCTTCCTCTGCATCCCGGGTTGCTGTGACATGGGGGAATGTCCATTCCCTTGATCGGGGGCCTCGACGTATAGCCGTGGTAGCTGAGTCCTTGGACTCGGAGACCGACACTGTTGACACCGGCCGCCTGTTGATTATTGACGGCAACCACTTCAAGTATGAGTGAGGGGATGGCGTCAGATTGGACCATCCCAAGGACAAGCACCTGATGGCATTCCTTGAGTGCTTTAACCTTGGCGGGAAGCGTGATATAATTCTCGTCCGTCGAGCCGAGGGAGCTCTACTGGCGGAGAGAGACAGCCTGAGCGAGTCAGTCACTCACGGTATGCCTATATATATCCCGGGCGAGCCCAGGACATGGGGGCCTGTTCTTGGAGTGCAGGAGTTATCTCCAGAGGCCGGGTTGCTGACAAGAGCACCGCAGTATACACCAGCCCGCTGGAATGAGACTGCCGGGCGCGTTGACAGGGAGAAGCCCGTATATGGTTTATTCCTCGCCCCGCTTCATTGGGGGTACCGAGATGAGCCTTTCCTCTTGGATTGCTTAGCAGTCCGGTTCCAGCATCAGGTTTCAGTAGGGTGGTTCGGAGAACTCAAAGCCACCGATGCTCACGCCTTCAGACCGGGCGCCGTTGAATTTACAGATTTTGTATTGCGGCAATACGCTCCCATTCTGGTACATGTCGGTGTTTATCAGAGTGTATATGCTTCCCGGTACAGGTATCCGATCTCCCGAGGTCTGTGCTGCGGGATGATTGAGGTCTTCTGCCTGGAATACAACACTTTTTATACTGCAGAGGGTGAGACTTCACTGGACCTCTGGAGCCTTTCCCAGCTGAGCGGTTTCCCGATAGACGGGGAGCCGTATGAAGAAGTTTGTTTTCCGGACTGGCTGAAAGACCAGACGGATGGCGAAGGCAAATATTTCATGGGCTTCGCCTACCATTATTTGATGAAGGCATACCGCACCCTGCTGCGCCTGACGCTTGACTCGCGGGAAGCCCGGAAGCCTGGCGAAAAGAGACGCGTGCGGATGGGCACGTGGCTTCAATATTTCTTCGGTGGGGAGCAGCAGTATGAGGATTTCCCCACGGTAGTTTCGACAGCGGTGAAGCGGAAGAAGAGGGCTCGACGCCAAGGGACATACCCTGCTGTTTCAGGGAGAGGGCGGCAAGGGGGCCCGAATCCCACAGGAGTTGACGCAGTCACACATTGTGCTGCATATCTGACCTATTGCCTTTGCTCATTCGCCCTTCCCCAGGGGGACGAGAAGGTAATCAGGCCGGAGGCCATTTACCCTGCCTGTTTGATGGCTTGTCCCTGTGCCCGGTGGCCTTATGCCTTATATACAAGATGCTGGGGGATTTGCACAAGTCACGCATCCCCAGAAATTTGCGGACAGTTGGTCCCATCCACTTCTTCAATGCCTGGGTCTGCACCTTGTTTCCTGAAGCAGGTCCCCGGTCGATGCAGTCGGATCGTCCTTTGCCACGGATGATCGAATTTGCTAGTGCTGAGCCGTCTTCACTGGCGGATCAGCTTTTTGCTATTCGGGGGAAGCTGAGTACAGTTCCGACAGATTCCCCAGGAGTCCTGCATTTTTGGAGCTTGGCTGCTTGCTCCAGTCCTCTTGTCAACAGGATGC
Organism: Amorphophallus konjac; assembly: GCA_022559845.1. NCBI lineage: Eukaryota > Viridiplantae > Streptophyta > Magnoliopsida > Alismatales > Araceae > Amorphophallus > Amorphophallus konjac. The sequence goes on from CM040119.1 coordinate 149,561,532, forward strand.
GGCAATGCCGGTTGTTTGAGACAGAGGAATTCATTCATCAGCTCACCGGGGCCAAGAGCACGAGGCCAATCTTGGAGCCGGAACTGATTGATTGGGCATTGTCTATCTGCCCCAGTGTCCTTGTATTCAGAAAGAGCGGCTTACTGTGGCTGGAGCCGTAATATCCCTTCCGCTTTGGCCGGAATTTTGGATATGACCAGCAGATTCCTTCTTCTTCAGCCCGGTTCAATCTCCCAAACAGACATCGGGCTGGACAAACGACTACGGATGAAGCCCGCACATGGTGGGACTACTTCCATCGTCGGGAGGATGTATCCTTCAGGGTGCCAACCCCGGCTCGTCTGCCCCGAGTGACTCCGGACTTCGTGAAGTGGTGGAATGCACGGACGGGCTTCTACCGGAACTTCCGGAAAGACTGTTGGCATAGTGCCGAACGTCATTTTTTAGATTCCCAGTGGGAGCCTGCTTTGGATGTTGATCCATCCTATTTGAAGAAGTTGAATTCCTGGTCCAACACCGAGGTGATGGCATATCTGGAGGCCAGGAAGGCTGCGAAGGGTAGGTCGTCTAAGGCCGACCCGAAGATGCCAGAGATCCAGAAGGATGATTATATCAAGACTCTCTGGGGACTGTGTCGGGTTAGCAGTGACCGGATTGCCCTCCAAACGATCCCTCTCTGGTGGAAGAACCTCTTCCTGCAGTGGCGGGTTGGCGTCCAGAAGCTGACCGTTTTCATCCCTACCGGACCTTCATCAGGAGGGAAGATAAACGGGCTGACTTGTACTCCATCACCCCCTGGATATTCGCCCTACTTCATTCGCATGGGCTTTCAATTTCTGGTCCACTACAAGCCATCCGGGACCATCAGCTCCTTGTATCTTTCAAGTATGTCGACGGCTGGGGATTCGACCACTTGGGTCTATATCATCACTTATCCTCCTGTGGCCATGAAGATCTGGCGCAGCTGGCGGAGAAAAGTGAAAAGATCGGTGATGTGTGCTGGCTTATCCGCGAGGCGGCTTCCCGGGACAAGGCGCCCGTATTGCTTTACTGGTCGCTCAGCCCCAGATACACAGGGCCGCCAGGTAATGCTTATTTTTCTTTCAGCCTTGAAATGGCTTCTTTTATAGTCAGTATGCACCTTCCTCACCTACGCACTTGTGCAGCTCACCTCTCTGTTGAGGCGACCAAACACTATAGAGAGTTGATTTCCAAGAAGCCTTCGTATTTTAACATTCCGGAGCCAGCTCCGACCACAACACCGCTGCCCCCTGGGGATTCACGGAAGCGAACCAGGTCCCAGGTCAGGGAGGCTATCAGCAAGGCCAAGAAGGCCAAGAGGGCGGATTCCCGCGCCACCCGGGCGCGCCAGAGGAAGGCCGCTGAAGACGAGCCTATAGCTACCCCTCCTCGGGTTCCATCATTCTCCGAGTTTGAGGCTACTTGAATGCAAGGGCCTGAGGGCGAAGGTAACCTCTTGCTCTTATACGGCTTGTTTGCTCGTTTCTGTCGCTTTGGCTGATCATCTTTCCTTTTATTAGCTGCTGGTACTACCTCCGCCGTTGTCGGGTTGGAGGCGGTGACCGGAGCCGTGGTTGAGGAGAGAGAGGAGGAAGCACCCTCGGCCTCTGTTGAGGGTGACTTGCCATCACCAGCACCCCATCAAGAGATAGAAGGTAATTTGTAGCTTGCCCATAGAGCTTAGCGGTCTATTGTGCTTTCAGTCGGGTCTTGACTGTTTATTGCCTTTTAGCCCCGTCACTGTGCACTCAATGGCTCGAAGGGGTACTCGTCATCAACAGATGAGCCTGCCCTCTCGACTGAGTGACTAATCATAGAAGATTGGGGAATGTCCCCCTCCCCGGGTACTGGAGTGATGCTACAGAGCAGACTCCTATTGAGATGCAAACGGGGTGAAAAGAGCGGCGCAAGACATTGTCTGACCACAAATGGGCAACCGAATGGCTAGACACATATTAGAGTAGAAGAGCTCGCAGACTAAATAAATTAACACCGGCTATATGATTAGCGTAGAGACTTGGGGACGGGACATATACATATACCCATCATGTTCGGGAAAACCGACAGGGACTCGTTCCAGGACGAAAAGGAACAACAGAAGCGATCTTCCCCCCCTGGCCTATGAGGGAAAGCACAGAGGGACGGTGAAGGGTCTGCCATCTAGGCGGAGATGAACGGAGATACGCACACAGGTGCGTCTCCGATCACAGCACCCGTAGCACACATGGTGCAGAGCCCGACCACTATATTACAATCGAGAGAGAAAGCCCCGGGGAGGGGGGGAAGAAGACTCGTATAGCCCAGGGGCATGTCCAGCATAGGGGAAAAGGGATCCGAAAACTATACACACCGGGAAAACATTAAATGTACATCGGAAAAGAAACCAGCATGAAAGGTAGATACAGCATCGGGCACCAATATATTCCATTCATTCGATGAACGATTCAAGCAGATATACGCTGTATATACATATTCCGGCACCGGCGTTGTCGCTCGGCCGTCGTTTACATTCAGAAAAGAAGGACGCTACAAGTAACGAGAAAAAGAACAGCAATCCAGGTGAGGTGGGGGGAAGGTCAGGCTCATCTCATCGCCCGTCCCCCCCCCCCCCTCACTTACATTATACCAGGAGAAAGGAAAACAAAGAGGAAAGGGGAGTCGACCGGAGGGAGAAACCACGGAGGCCCACCTAGACTCCTTCTCCAGAATAGGGTATCAGACCCCAAGCTTCTCTTCTCCGACTCCGGAGGTATCCGGACGAGCAGACGAGGAAGGCGGCGGCGAGAACCTCCGTGGGAACCCTACTTCTTCCCCAAGGCTATTCTCTCTGACGAGCAGAACTCCCTCTCCCTATTGGCTCTCCTCGACTCTCTTCTTTCCTTCTTCTCTTTTTTTTTGATCTGATTCCTCTCTATATCTGTTCTCCTCCTTTTTCTTGTTTCGAAGGCGGGGTATATGTAGCAGTGGTTAATCCGGCACCCCAGGAAGGGGCGCGCCGGATTTGACGGCACCGGGAACACGACCCATTTCGGAGTTGGCGCGCCAAATTTAACGGCGCCGTATTAAGGGATGCCAATGCCTCTTAACGCGCCATTTTAACTGGGATGCTCAGTGCGGGTTAGCCGATGGGTCCGGGGATGGTTCCGAAAACTCCCGTTGACTGTTCCTCCCACCTTGGCCCTTAGAAAACCTTGACGGTGCATTGACGAAGCTCTTTGATATGACGAATGGCCTTAGAAAACTTCGCGTGTGTCTGGCCCGAGCACACGGGTATCCTGCTGGCATGGCCTTTGGCAATGTGATTGGTGCTTTTGATCATGACGGACTCGTGCTCGAAGCTTCCTTGTGGGATGGTATTGCATCCGAGATAATTCCGCCTTGAATGGCGATCAATCGGCCACTAACGGGCCCACTATGGCGAGAAGCCGAACCCATGTCGGGTGAACGGGGCCTTCTGCTGACAGAACCTTCGGTCCCTTGTTGTGGACGGCCGAGGGCGTTCTTCCTCCTTAGGAGAGTCATTGGGTAGACCGTCGTCCTTGGTCGGGCGACGGATGTAGGGTAGCAGCATGACGAGATCGATGTCAGATCATTGGGCAGGCTTGGTCGCGCTGTCGGTTGGTCGCAGGTTCATTCCGACTCTCCTGAGGTAAAGTCCCCGGTGCTCATTTCGAGGTGACTTGGGGCTCCGTCAGCTTGAGGAATCTTTGATAAGTTGCTCTTCATCGGCTTCTGTGCTTCAGTGGGCCGTATCGTTCGTCTTTGCGGCTTGGTCACCGAAGGATTATATTTTGAGTGCCAACAAGGGTCGCCCTCTCCAACGCACTAGGTAGCGCGGGTACGATCCACTCCTGGTAACTGACACCTGCTCATCCAGTATATGATCGATATGCTCTCGCTGCTGTGGAAATGTGGCTGGTGGTGGACACTCTCAATGGGAGGAGATGGCTCAAAAGGCTCACTAGGGATCACCGCTGGGTCCCTATATGCAACTAGATCCGACACATTGAAAGTTGAGCTTATACCATATTCCTCGGGCATGTCCACAACATACGCATTAGATCCAAGACGTTTCAACACTCTAAATGGACCGGCTCTGCGTGCTTGCAATTTCTTTACGGTTCCAGAGGAAAACCGTTCAGGTCTTACCCTGATAATGACATATTCACCCTCTTGGAACTCTCGGTGGTGTCGATGGGCATCGGCTAACTCCTTATACCGTGCATTGCTGGCCTTAATGTGACGATGGATGTCGTCATGCAAACTCCTAACATGCCTAGCAAAAGACTCGGCAGACTAAGACGCTCGTGCATGAATGGGCATGGGAACAAGATCCACTGGCTTCCTAGGCCTACGACCTATGACAATCTCGAATGGACTCATGCCGGTAGACCTGTTAACCGAATCGTTGTATACAAATTCTACCAGTGGTAATATGAGATCCCAGTCCCCTACACGGTCCCTGACAAGACACCTCAAAAGGTCACCCACACTTCTATTGACCACCTCGGTCTGACCATCTGTCTGGGGATGATATGCAGTGGAAAACTTGAGGTCAGTACCCAACATATGCCACATTGTCTTCCAAAAATAGCAGGTGAATCTAACATCACGATCAGACACTATGGTACGAGGCAACCCGAACTTGCACACTTTGCACACCACATGAGTAAGGAATAGGCGGGCTACCCTCGAAGCATCCGAAGTCTTCGAGCAGGGAATGAAAAGGGCCATCTTCGAGAATCGGTCAACTACCACATAGACCGAGTCATGCTTCCTAGAGGTACATGGCAATCCCAAGATAAAATCCATGCTAACATCATGCCACGGGGCATCAAGCATGGGAAGAGGCATATAAAGACCTGAGCTTTCCTTCTTCATTTTGGCCGTAGCACATGTACGGCACTGGGCCATAATATGAGCGACATCTCTCTTCAAGCTCAGCCAATAAAATCTATGCTCAATAGCCTCGATAGTCTTGTTCCGACCAAAGTGGCCGGCTAGACCTCCCGCATGTAGCTCCCAGACTAAGAAGTCTCGAACCGAAGTTCAGGGAACACAAAGCCTGCCTCCTCGAAAGAGGTAACCCTCCTGGTGCACATAGTCATCATGATCTCTCGAGGGTCTGGCCTGGAGAGTGGTATAAATCTGACCGAAGTTAAGACAGTCAACATAGGCCTCTCTCATCTTCTCTAACCCTATGACCTCGGCACTCATGGTGGTCAGCAGACAAGCACGCCGACTCAAGGCATTGGCCACCTTGTTCTCCACTCCATCCTTATGTTTAAGCACAAATGTGTACTACTGGAGATACTCAACCCATCGGCTGTGACGCACATTAAGCTTCTTTTGGGAATGGAGGTACCTCAAAGCCTCATGATCGGAGTATAAGACAAACTCCTAATGTAATAGATAGTGCCTCCAATGCATAAGAGCCTGAACAACTGCGTATAATTCATTATCATAAGTGGAGTATCACAGTTTCGCGTCATTCAGCTTTTCACTGAAATATGCGATCGAGTGGGTCTGCTGACTCAACACTCCTATCCCAACACCCGACGCATCACAAGAGACCTCAAACACCTTCGAGAAATCTGGCAATCGAAGGATAGGTGTCTGGGTCATGCGCTCCTTGATGTCCTTGAAGGCAGCAGATGCGGCCTTTGTCCATACAAATGTGCCCTTCCGAATACAGTCCGTGATCGGGGCAGTGACGGAGCTAAATCCGCGGATGAAATGACGATAGAACATCGCAAGGCCATGGAAGCTGCGGACATCATGGACCGTACGGTGCTCCGGACAATCAACAATGGCCCGGACCTTCTCCGGATCGACGGAGACCCCAGTACTAGACACAATAAAAATCAAGAAGGTAAGCTGAGGTGTCATGAAGGCACACTTCTGTGGGTTCGCAAACAACTGCTCTCGCCTCAAAAGCAGACAGACCTGCCTTAGATGGTCCAAGTGGTCCCCTTTAGTGTGACTATATATAAGGATATCATCAAAATACACAACCACAAAGACTCTAATGAAAGGTCGAATGACCTGAGTCATGAGTCGCATGAAAGTGCTAGGGCATTGGTCAACCCAAAGGGCATAACCAACCACTCATATAGACCGTCCTTGGTCTTAAATGCGGTCTTCCACTCATCACCTGGCCTAATCCTCACCTGGTGGTAACCACTCTGATGTGACACCAAGCGGGGACGGGAATTCGAGCTAGAAGTGTTGAAAAGGCCGTCGATGCCGATGCTGTCCACTCTCTGCGCTTCAAGACAGACAGTCGGTTCTCTTGACACTGCGGCAACTCTGGATTTTTGCTGAAGATGAAACTTGTGGGAAACTCTTCGTAGTGGGATCGGGAAGACACAAGAATTTTCTTGATTTCTGTGGACGCCGATTCTGGTCGGGGCAGATGGTTGAACAGAGTGGCAGGTCTGTTGCGCAGACTGTAACAGGTTCTCAGTAGTGGGAAGACGAGGATGTTGCGACCGCTCCTGAGCTCGGAATCAGGCACCGCTGAAGTCGTTGGTTCCATTGACAAGTCGTCTTTGCAACGAAATTGACGGGGCTGCCAGATATGGTCGGACATGGCCGGTAGAGCTTGAACACTGAAGGTGGTCAATGCTGACAGAGTGGAAGCAGAACTGCATGCCCAGTTGGAGAAAATTGATAACTTCTGGATTCAGACGCCAAACGGAGCTCTGCTTCTTGGGGATGAAAGAAGACTCAGAGTAGAAGAGTTTTTATGAAGAACGCCTGCTCAGATTCCCAGGAGGTTGGCCGCTGCAGATCTTCCACTCCGGCTCTAGTCTTCTATCCGAGCAGTTTTGCGCAGTCGAGGGAGAATGGACCTTCTGATCTGCCCGGTGCTCGGATGGAGACGAAACCACCTCGCTTGGAAAGCTCTCTGGACGACCTTTCCAGAGATGTATGCCTTGCCACCAGAAGATTCAGGGCAATGCCGGAGATGATGCAGCTTCTAGGACCAAATTTGCAGCCTGTGACCTGCAATGGAGTTGAAACCTTGTGGTGGCAAATGGTGGTGGAATGAGATGGAGGGAAGGGGAGGGCGACCTTGGCTTGGTTGGGGCTGGAGTTGGGCGACCTAGGGTGTGGGGAGAATGGGAGACGGGAGGGAATTTCGAATTTGGGCCTTGGGAGGAGTTATTTTAGCCTTGGGAAGGTGGTGGGATGCATGGGGAAGGAGAGTGGGGTAGTTGGGGGTTGGGAGGTGAGGAGAGGATTGTAGGAGAGCTCTTGGGGTTGGGGTGAGTTAATGGAAGGGTGTGGGAACTAGGGAAAGAGTTATTAGAGGAGGGGAAGAGAGAGAAAGTGGTTGGGATGGGAGGAGAGAGAAAGGGGCGCATCCCTTAGAGAAAGAGAGAGATAATTAGAGAGAGAGAGAGAGAGAGAGAGAGAGAGAGAGGGGGGGAATCCACCCCTTAGAGAGAGAGAGAGAAGTTAGAGAGAAAGAAAGAACCCAGGAGAATCCACTCCTAGAGAGAGAGAGAATATTGGAGAATCCACTCCAAAGAGAGAGAGATAGAAGGAGGGTAAGGGACCACATGTTGGAGGTAGTTTTCCAAATATTTTTGATTCACTTCATTCTTTTTAAAAGAGAGGTTACATGACACTGATATAGACTCGACAAAGAAGACCAAAAGGCAACTCACCTAACACCTACTCATCATAACTCTCTTGGGAAGACTAAAAGACACAAAAAAATAAAAAAGACTCTTACATGATTATTGTGGACATAATTACTATAAACATAAAATATGACCCATTAGGCCCATACATATGGCCCAATTAACATGAGACAACTAAAACATAAACATGAGACAACTAGAACATGAATATCTATTTGATAATTTTGTTGAATCCGCTTGCCGATCCCGTCAAACCCCTCCACTTGGAGAAGGTTCGACCTCGAACCTTGATTCTCGAATCTTGAACTGCAGGACCCCGACTTGTTGGGACAAATCGGATGACTTGCTCTGATACCATTTTGATGTGACACCAAGCGGGGAGGGGAATTCGAGCTAGAAGTGTTGAAAAGGCCGCCGATGCCGATGCCGATGCTGTCCACTCTCTGCGCTTCAGGATAGATAGTTGGTTCTCTTGACACTGTGACCACTCCGTATTTTTTCTGAAGATGAAACTAGTGGGAAACTCTTCGTAGCTGGACCGGGAAGACACCAGAATTTTCTTGATTTCTGTGGACGCCGATTCTAGTCGGGGCAGACGATTGAACAGAGTGGCGGTCTGTTGCGCAGACTGTAACAGGTTCTCAGCAGTGGGAAGACGAGGATGCTGCGACCGTTCCCGAGCTCGGAATCAGGCACCGCTAAAGTCGTTGGTTCCGTTGACGAGTCGTCTTTGCAACGAAACTGACGGGGCTGCCCGATATGGTCGGAGATGGTCGGTAGAGCTTGAACACTGAAGGTGGTCGATGCCGACAGAGTGAAAGCAGAACTGCATGCCCGGTGGGAGAAAATTGATAACTTCTGGATCCAGATGGCAAACGTGCTCTGATTCTTGGGGATGAAAGAAGACTCAGAGTAGAAGATTTTTGATGAAGAACTCCTGCTCAGATTCTCAGGAGGTTGGCCGCTGCAGATCTTCCACTCCGGCTCTGGTCTTCTGTCCGAGCAGTTTTGCGCAGTCGAGGGAGAATGGACCTTCTGATCTGCCCGGTGCTCGGATGGAGACGAAACCACTGCGCTTGGAAAGCTCTCTGGACGACCTTTCCAGAGATGTATGCCTTGCCACCAGAAGATTCAGGGACATGCCAGAGATGATGCAAATTCTAGGACCAAATTTGCTGCCTGCGACCTGCAATGGAGTTGAAACCTTGTGGTGGCAAATGGTGGTGGAATGAGATGGAGGGAGGGGGAGGGCGACCTTGGCTGGGTTGGGGCTGGAGTTGGGCGACCTAGGGTGTGGGGGGAATGGGAGAGGGGAGAGAATTTCAAATTTGGGCCTTGGGAGGAGTTATTTTAGCCTTGGGAAGGTGGTGGGATGCATGGGGAAGGAGAGTGGGGTAGTTGGGGGTTGGGAGGTGAGGAGAGGATTGTAGGAGAGCTCTTGGGGTTGGGGTGAGTTAATGGAAGGGTGTGGGAACTAGGGAAAGAGTTATTAGGGGAGGGGAAGAGAGAGAAAGTGGTTGGGAGGGGGAGGAGAGAGAAAGGGGGCACCCCTTAGAGAAAGAGAGAGATAATGAGAGAGAGAAAGAGAGAGAGAGAGGGGAATCCACCCCTTAGAGAGAGAGAGAGAGAAGTTAGAGAGAAAGAAAGAACCCAGGAGAATCCACTCCTAGAGAGAGAGAAATATTGGAGAATCCACTCCAAAGAGAGAGAGAGTAAGGGATCTCATGTTGGAGGTAGTTTTTCAAATATTTTTGATTCACTTCATTCTTTTTAAAAGAGAGATTACATTACACTTATATAGACTCCACAAAGAAGACCAAAAGGAAACTCACCTAACACCTAACACCTACTCATCATAACTCTCTTGGGAAGACTAAAAGACATAAAAAAATAAAAAAGACTCTTACATGATTATTGTGGACATAATTACTATAAACAAAAAATATGACCCTTTAGGCCCATACATGTGGATGGGGAACCTGTACTTCACGGTGATTTTATTGATGGCACGACTATCAATGCACATTCTCCACGTGCTAGTAATGCGGGAACATCACACGGACTCATGCTGTCCCGAATAGACCCTCTCTGCATCAACTCATCGACCTGCCATTTTAGCTCGGCATGTTCCGTGGGCCTCATGCGATAGTGGGGAAGATTGGGCAATGAGGAGCCCGGAATCAGGTCGATAGCATGCTGAATATCCCGCATGGGTAGGAGTCCCTCGGGAAGCTCCTCGGGAAAAATATCAGTAAACTCCTACAGAACAGGAATGACATCGGGTGGGAGTTCACCCTCGGACTTCGGCTCCACCTCTCGGACCGTAATAGCAAACACAGGGCAGCCCCTACTAGCCTCCTGCTCCATTTCTCGGGAGCTAATCATCATCAATCTCCTAGTCGAGGGCTCGCCTGGGCCAGATGTAACGGTCATAGCCCGAGCTGGGGGTGGGGTACTGGGCCCGGGAATGGAAGGCTCCGGAGTAATAGGGCCAGTAGGACCCCTAACTGAGGGCTTCTTGGGCTGAGAGGGTTGGAGGAGAATCTATTGGCCAGCATGGTCGAAGGTACAGGTGTTCGACCAGCCATAAAGTGTGGCATCCCGATTAAATAGCCAAGGTCTACCAAGAATAATGTTGTCCACCTCCATGGGGAGGACATCACACCAGATCTCGTCACGGTAGACATGGAATTACAGTGGGACCAGACACCGCAGCCTGATCGGAATGGAGGTGGAATCCACTCATGATACTCGATGGGGGCAAGGATGGTCCACGGGTGTAAGACCAAGACTGGAGACAGTGCCCGTGGAGATTGCATTGATGCAACTTCCACTATCGATGATCACCTTACAAACTTGCTTGCCCAGCCTACAGAATGTATGAAAGATAGTGGTCCGACGCCAGTCATCACTGGCCTGTGGCTGCGTGAGATTACACTTGGCGACCCCCAAGTGGGTATCGTCCGGATGCTGGGCATCCTGGCCATCACCTTCGGCCTCATAATACTCGTCAGCTAGCTCCGGATCTGCTTCATAGTTGACTAACACGAGATTTGTAGGGGTGGCGTCCTCGGCCTGTGTGTCCCCAATGACAAGAGATGGGCGAGTGGGACACTGGTTGGCGAAATGGCCAAACCCATTGCAGCGATAACACTGCTACCGTTATCCACTAGGCTCTCCAATCAAAGGTCCTTTCCCTTTATCCTCCTGACGGATAGGGGGTGAAGGCAACAAGGGACGAGCAGGAGGTGCAGGTGCCGGTGTACGGGCGATGGGTGCCGTAAGTTGTTGGGGACGAGGAAGGTCCCTCGGAGGTGGAGGGCGAGGCCTAGGAGCGAACGGCTCGAGGTGAGTGGGCTTCTGAGGTCGGGCTATGGGGGCCCTCGGGTACGTGCCAGAGGTGCCACGGGGCTCGACACTACGAAGGGGGAATGAGCCCAACCGATGGGTAGACTCGAACTCGGCCTCGAATTGCTCCAATTCGAGGGCAACCTGATACGCCTGTTCCAAAGTGGTCACATTGCGGCGAAAAAATTCATATTGATAGTTTGCCCGTAGACCTCTCCGAAAGCATGATATGGTCATGGTGCTCTCTTCCGTAACTCCACACCACAAATAATACTCATCAAACTCGGCGGTGTACTCGGTCACGGATCGATTCCCTCGGGAGAGACTTTGCCATTTGTCTATGAGACGTTGGCGATATGAGGCAGGAAGGTACTTCTCCCTCAATTTCATTTTCATGTCATCCCAAGTGTCGATCGGGGGTTGACGTCGCTGATTTAGCAGGGTCTCCACATTGGTCCAATAAGTTTGGGCCTGCCCATGCTGCTTCATCTTCGCGTATCAAACTCTCCGGTGGTCCGTCATCTCAAACCACTCGAAGTACCGGTCCATGCCGGCCTCCCAATCTAAATAGACCTTCGGGTCCAAGGACCCGCTAAAAAGGGGAGGGTCCGCACGCATGCTCCGAAGAACGTAGTCGTCATCATCGTCATCACGATTCCGTCGTTGGTTACGACGACCATATCCCCCTTGCTCATTATCAGATGCATAGTCAGCCACCTCATGCACCTGTTGCCTCCCAACATCTACCGCCTGAGCTCTTGGCGTAGCAGATTGCTGAGCCGGCTGCTGTTGACCATTGGTCGGCGCGGGTTGTGCCGCTGCTGGGGCCCTCTCGAGGATGGCAGTCCTCCCTACAAGACCCTGGATGGACTGGTCTGAAGTTTCGGCCCGATCCTTTTTCATCCTCCCTTCTAGACGCGTTCCTATGTCATCTAGATGCGTACTAAGGCCATCCATATGTGTATCGAGACGATCCATGAGGGCTCGGAACATCTCGGCCGTCGAAGGCTCATCGGAGCTACGGGCTCGAGAATACGCCATAGGTGGAGGTGGCGAGTATTGGGTACCTCGACGGGTGGGCATGCAAAGACACACAAACTAGGAGACACAGACTAATGCAAACACCGACTAATGTACCTAGACCTAAACCAATATCCAGTACGTGGCGGAGTTAATCGATCCGAAGATCACTCGCGCAAGTGTGCGGTTTTCCCGATAGACGTAGCCTAACGTTCGGACAACACCTTTTAAAACTCATGATTATCGGGATGAAATGTAATTTTAAAATATTTTTTTAAAAAAATAATGATGATCCTAAACTCGACTTAGATTGTGCAAGACTTATGCAACGAGTACCCTAGACTCAACTCGCTCTGATACCACACTGATGCGGGACGGACACGGGAACCGATTCTAAGTGATGCGGATCTCAGACTCTAAATGCGGACACGACCAGCAACATACAACAATGGAGACGCTTTGGCCCGACACTAAGAGTTCCTATGGGCAATACGTCGCTAACAGAAACGCAATCTCACTCGTCGTCCCAAGCGAGGGGAAACGCGGATCCGCGCGGTTGAGAAACCGGCAGAGTCAAGGGTGGTCGACTCACTTCCGTGCTCGGATCGAGTCATGGGACGGGTCACTCTCTCGCTCACAGCGGTGACATGGACTCACGGGTTAGATCCCTACACTCTCACAGTGGCAGATGACCATATACTAGCTAAGCAAAGTAATGCCAAGAAGTTACGATCGTACCTCCACGCACCCGGCATGGGGAAGACAACCCCGGCCAAATCCGTACTCCCGGTTAAACAAGTTTTACTGCAGTACAAAGTTTTGACCCACTCCATGCAGGGAGGTAACAGGTCACATGTGGGGCCCGGGAGTCCCGAGAAGTGGGTTGACAGGCAGCATCTTGATGTCGCTACGACGGTGCCAAAACTCGCGTTTTAGTGCTGTCTGGACGGCGCGATCTGCGGGTACGTTGGGCCCACGTGCTGCTCAGTCCTCTGGGCCTGGTGGGGTGGGTCCCGCTGTGATGGTGACACCTGGTGGCGCGCTCCCCTGGACGGCGGCCGGGCTGGAACACCGGTCAGAGGCCGATCGGCTCCGATCTCCAAGTCTTGGAGTTGCTGCCCACTGATCTGCTGCTTCTGTTCTGCCGTGCACGATCCGGCGAGATCTGTCGTTGCGATCACTCCCGACGTCGGATTGACGTACAAGAGGTATCGTTGGAAAGCTCTCTCGAAATCCTTCGACCCTCTATGACTCCAGAAAATTCGTGGGGACTGTACTTTTGTTGGCAGATTTATGAACCGGACTGATCTCCGTTTCAGATATGGCCAGATAGAAAAGAAGTTTCCTGAGAGTTTGCGTTGACCGCAAAGTAGACCTCCGATTCAGACCTAGAGCTCTTCATGAAAGTTGTAGAGGGGAGAGATAGGAAAACGGCAATAATTCTTGTGACTGATTTGGTGGACGTGTGGATGGGGAAACATATTTTATACTGCTGGGTGGTCGGATCTGGATAGAGGCAGACAAAACTGAGTTGAGATCTGAAAGTGATTTTTAGAAAATAGGTGAAAACCTTTAAAAATTCCATAAAAATTCGTGGATGGAGGGGGTGTTGGACAAAACCTCCAGTAAAATTGGGGGCTCGAGAAAAAATCAAGAAAAGGTCCGAAGAGGGGAAACTCAGAGCTACTATGAATCTGGACTGAAAGTTGGCAGATCTGGGTGAAAAGGAAGAATGAAAATGGAAAATTGCGAAATGGAAGCTTGAAGCCAAACCAAATTTTATGGGACTTTGTGAAGACCCCTGGAACTCACCATGGAAGCTTGGGCTGCAGATGAACCCGTGGCTGAGAGCTAAAAATCCTAGAATGGCCTGCTATCAATCGATTGGCAAAATTCCGACGGAGGCGGTGGCGGTGCAACGGCGGCTCGATGGCGGCGGCGGCGGCAACGACGAACTCCACACCAGATAGATGAGGCTTCCCACCTCAGAACACAGCCTTTCCAGCAGCAAGAAGAAGAGAGGAGAGAGAGAGAGGGGCGGCCCTTGCTCCTTTGGAGGAAATTCAAGATTTTCTTTGCATTAATTGTAACAAAATGGGAATTACAAGCCTTTTATGTGAAATGCAACATGACACAAACTAACCCTAGATCTAGGATTTGGTAGGGTAAAAGGGGGAGTCCATATTTTTATTCTCCCATATGATTTGGAACTAAATAAAATAAACTAAAATTCCTAATATAATATAGTAAAGGAGGGGCGCCCCCTTGACCTTCATGCCCCCTTCTTGGACTATTTTAAACACTTGTCCCCCCCTTGGTCCACTCTTCTAGAAGCCCACTATTGGAAGGTTGACTGAGCCCACATGGGCCCTAGAGATGAGGTGGATCAATGGGGAAGAGGTAGGGGGCCCATGGGTCCCGGGTGGTCCCAAATTACACATAAACCCCTCTTACAATCCGAATTACAATCCGAATAAAACACACAATACACACAAACAAAGTCCCAATAAACTATAAATATCAAGACTCAAGGGGGAGTCTCCAAGCTATCTCCGAGCCAGATGGAAGCCGTTGTAGCCCGGGTGGTGCTCCGCGTACGGTACCGACGGCTCGCCGGTTAGTGCTTCTCGCTCGCTCTGGTGTCTGCACCAGGACCAATATATCGAGGCCTGAGCTTTCCATGCTTGCCAAACCTCATTACGCCCTTCATTGGAGATGTTCTCAAAAACACCAAATCTCCCGACTCAAACTGCAAAGGCCTTCTTCGCCGATCAGCATAGCTTTTCTGTCGACTTTGAGCTGTCAACAATCACAATGCTGCACCAAATCTGGTCCTGTCAAAAGCCGCTCACCAACCTCAAACCAGTATAAGGGTGTACGACAAGGCCGACCATACAAGGCTTCATACGGTGCCATACCAATACTGGAATGATAGCTATTATTATAAGAAAATTCTACTAATGGCAAATGCTCGCTCTATGAACCCTGCCAATCCAGATAACACGATCTCAGCATATCTTCTAATGTCTGAATGGTCCTTTCAGACTGGCCATCAGACTGTGGATGGTATGCTGAACTGAATGCCAATTCTGTGCCCAACACCTTTTAAAAACTCTGTCAAAAGCCAGATGTAAAGCGTGGGTCACGATCTGATATAATAGACATTGGAATTCCATGCAATGGCACAATTCTTTCAACATAAAGCCTGGCCAATCTCTGGACATTCCACTTTACCTTAATCGGCAGCATTCTAGCTAGCTTAGTCAGACGATCAACCAACAGCCAAATGCCATCGTAGCCTTGTGGGGTTCGAGGCAAACCCACAACAAAGTCGGTAGTCACATTACCCCATTTCCACATTGGAATCTCCAAAGGTTGAAGCAAAACTCTGGGTCTCTAATGCTCAGCCTTGACCTGCTGACATGTCAAGCATTTAGCCACGAAGTCTACTACATCCCTTTTCATACCTGGCCACGAAAAGTACCTTTTCATATTATTATACATCTTTGTGGTTCCAAGGTGAATGGTATAGCAGGATCCATGTGCTTCATGCAATATAGCATTTATCAAAGAATCTTCAGCTGGAACATAGATTTGGCCTTTGAATCTCACCACCGCATCATTACATAACTCCACTTCTGACATTGTCACAACACGAGATAACTCAGAATCTGCCTGTTGTGGCTCCCTGATCTGCTGATAAATAGCTGGAGTCATCACCAGACTAGCAGGAATAGTTGTCATCGGATCTCGGTGAATTTTCAATCTGAAAGTCTTGCTTGGAACTTGCCCCCATAGCTTCCATTCTTGCATCATCAAGTGACTAATCTGTACTTTTCTGCTTAGTGCATCGGCCACTACATTCATCTTTCCAGGTTGATAAGATAGAGTAAAGTCATAATCTTTCATATACTCCATCCACCTGCGCTGACAAAGATTCAAGTCCATATGAGAAAACAAATATTTCAAGCTTTGATGATCAGTGAAAATCTTAAATTTCTCACCATATAAATAATGCCTCCAAAATTTTAATGCAAAAATCACCGTCACCAACTCTAAATCATGAGTGGGACAATTTTCTTCATGCTGCTTCAACAGCTGAGATGCGTACGCCACAACTCTGCCATGCTGCATAAGCACTGCACCCAAACCCACTCGAGAAGCATCCGTACACACCACGAATCTACCAGAGCTAAAAGGCAAGGCAAGCACTGTAGAAGTAGTGAGCACCCTTTTCAAATCATTGAAGCTCTGTTCACATTCCTTGGACCATTCAAAAGGCACATCTTTTCGAGTCAGTTTAGTCATTGACGCAGCAATTTGTGCAAAATCTTGAATGAACCTTCTATAATATCCAGCAAGACCCAAGAAGCTTCTAACTTTTATCACAGACCTTGGCCTCTGCCATTGAAGAACGGCCTCAATTTTGTCTGGGTCAACTACAATCCCTTCATAAGTAATCACGTGGCCCAGAAAATGACTTTCTCGAAGCCTAAGCGCACACTTACTGAGTTTTGCATAAAGCTGGTAATCTCGCAGAGTCTGTAACACAATCTTCAAATGCTGAACATGGTCTTCATCAGAAGTAGAAAATACCAAGATGTCATCCACAAATACGACTACAAACCAGTCCAAATATGGACGAAACACCTGATGCATCAAATCCATGAATGCTACAGGTGCATTGGTTAGCCCAAACGGCATAACCAAAAATTCATAATGACCATACCTCGTACTAAAGGCAGTATTATCCACGTCAGATTCCCTGATCCGTAATTGATAATAGCCAGATCGGAGATCAATCCGGGAAAAGACACAAGCTAACTTAAGTTGGTCAAACAAATCATCGATCCTGGGCAAAGGATACTTATTCTTAATAGTCACCTGATTCAATTGCATATAATCAATACATAGCCTCAGGCTTCCATCTTTATTTTTCACAAATAGCACAGGAGCACCCCACGGGGAAAAACTAGGATGGATATAGCCCTTTTCCAACAATTCTTGCAACTATACCCTTAATTCCTTCAATTGTGCAGGATCGATACGGTAAGGTGCTTTTGACAAAGTCGCCATACCTGGAATTACTTTGATCACAAACTCAATCTCTCACTGCAGAGGTAATCCTAGCAACTCATTAGGGAAAACATCAAGAAATTCACAAACCACAGGAATATCATCTATTTACTACTGTGGTACCTCAACAGCAACCACGAAAGCAAGGAATCCCAAATAACCAGCATCAAGTAGCCTACGGGCTCGAATTGTAGAAATAAGCAGGTGAGGAGAACGAGATCGAATACATTGGTAATAAAATGCTTCACCCCAAGATGGCTGAAAATAGATCTTCTTGGTTTTACAATCAACCACAGCACCATAATCTTCTAGCCAATCTATGCCCATAATGACATCATAATCTACCAGCTGCAAAGCATACAATCTAGCAGGCAACTGCTGACTCCCAATTACCACTGGGGCCTTATCAAGACAAAAAGGAGTGAACATGATCTCTCCAGTAGGCAATTCCATAATCAACTCACAAGACAACTCTGAAGTTGGCTCCTTAATGCAGGCAACAAAATATTCAGAAATAAATGAATGAGAAGCACCAGAGTCAAATAAAACACGTGCGGCATGACCATAAATCATAACAGTACCTTCCAATAGTTGTGATGCAACCGCCTGAGCACGAGTCATATGCATAACCCTTCCTCGAGATTTCTTTCCGCCCGCCGTAGACTGCTGTGATGACGCTTGTGCCTGTGGAAACTACATTGGGGGTGGAGGTCGGAACTACTGTAATGGGGGCATCCCTTGCCCCTCCACACTTTCAAGGCTCAGATTGTTCGTCGGCATGCGCCATTGTGTTCGTCATGTGTTTCTGAGTCTAGTCATGTAATTTTTATATTTTATTTGAGTCATAAACCATGTAATTTTCCTTTTATTATAGTCTAGTACCTAGGTATAAGGGTTAATTACCTAAGTTAAGTGTCATTAGATTGTCTATGCTGGATAATGGGCCCAATTCAATGGGCTAGGCCCATGGGTGCCCCCACCTGGATAGAGCTGGTCAATTGTTGATTTGTCAGGGTCAGTCTCATCATATGAAAAGTCTGGAGTCTATGAATGCCCCCCTTCCCTCTCTCATTTGTAACCTATGATGATCAATGAAAATTTGAGTGAATTCGAGAAATTTGAGTGTTTCTTTGGAGTGAGAAGCTCCCCCTCTCCCCGATTCTCACTCCTCCCCCTCCCAAAAATCAAATTTCCCCTTCCCCTCTCCTCCATTCACTCTCCATTAATATCCCCCCTTCCCCATACACTCATTCAATTCCCCCCAACCCCCAAGGTGGAATCCACCAATCCTTGCTCCACCATCCAACCCCCAACTACCCATTTCCCTTCCCCAAGCACCTCTCCACCTCCCCAAGGCTGAAGGAGATTCACCCTAGGCCAAAATTCAAATCTCCCTCCCATGTGGCTGTGCCCCCTCTCCTTCCCTCTCTCCCTCCCAACGCAAATTCGCAGCTCCCCCTTCCTCCACCTGCTAAACCACCTTCCTTGATGTGACACAACCTAGGACTCAACAAGCAAGCACAATTAAGCATTCAAAAACGGACCGATAATAGCAACCGCTCACCCGATGCTCACTAAGACCCGGGGTAACTTGGCAATGCCAAGGGAGGTTGTGTGGGCTAGGCCCTTGTTGGTCCAGCAAGGCCAATGTTTGATTCCCCAAGGGTACGGCTGCCCAAATCAAGGGTCCGACGAAGTGCCAAAGGGCACGGGTTCCACTCTCTTCCCACGATGATCACTTATAGCAAATGAGCTTAAGGATCGGGCTCTTGTCACGGCCAGCGGAGTTTATGAACTAATATTGAAAGAACAAGTATGAATTAGAGCAAAGTTTTGGAGCACTCACTCGACCGGTTTGAAGAAACCGGTCCCGCTCGGAGACGAGGGCGAGCGGGGAAGCGTGGGTTCCCCACACGCCGCGCCGGGGTAGCTTGACATGTTTAAGCTATTACAACACTACACCCCAAGCAAGGGGGGGATCGTGGGGAAGGGAAGATGATAGTTACAATCAAAACTACCTCCACGCAGGGAGGGGCCTTCAGTCGGCCAAGCGGGGTGGGGAAAACTAGGGCTAAAACGATGATGAAGTGAATATGCTGAATCTGCCTTCTCTCGGCAATTGTGGACAGATAGTCGGTACTGTGGTTGCAGAACATGATCAAGAATTTTGCCGAGGGCAAGACTAGTGGGAAAATATTTGTTACTGGAACTGGAGTGCCTATGAATTTTTTCGAATTCTTCTGGGGTCGCTGCTGGCCTGGGCAGGAGCTCGAACAGGGAGGTTGATTCTCGGACTGATAGCAACTGGTTACTAACAGCAGGAAGAAGAGGTTGCCTCGGCCGCTCCTGAACTCCGAATCAGGTGCCGCCAAGGCCGCTGGAACCGTGGACAAGTCTTCTTTGCAACAGAACTGACGGCGAAGCCGAAAGATGCCGGAGAAGATCAGGGGATCCAGAACAGTGAGTAGGGGTCGGTGCAGACTATGGGAAGCGGAGTCGCACGCCTGAGGAAGAAAATTCGTAACTTCTGCTGCCGGATGCCGAACGGAGTTCCACTTCTTGGTTATGAAAGTAGACAGGGACAGTAAGAACTTTGCCGAAGATCTCGTGGCCTGATTCCTCCGGGGTTTGTCGTGGTGAAGCTTTCTCTCCGGATCAGGATCTCTGCAGAGCTAGCTCCAGGTTTCCAACAGCAGGTTGCAGAGGATGCCCTGACAGCTCCCGAACTCGGAATCAAGCACCGTTAGAGTCGTTGGAACCGTGGACGAGTCCTCTTAGTAGAAAAACTAACGGGGAAGCCAACCGATGTCGGAGAAGACTAGGGGATGCAGAACAATGGCGACTGGTTGGTGCAGACTATGAGTAGCAGATCTGCGTAGCTGAGGGAGAAAAATGAGAACTCTGGATCACGAATGCCGAATGAAGTTCTGTTTCTTGATTCTGGAAGTAGCCTAGGCAATGAAAAACTTTTAAGAAGAACTCATGGACTGATTCCGTCGGAGTTCATCGTGGCGGAGCTTCTAATCTGGCTCAGGTCCTCAGCCGAGGCAGACCTGCGTAGTTGTGGGAGAATGGACCTCCTGGACGGCTCGGAGATCGAAAGAAGATGAAACCACTTCTGTTGCGAAGGAGACTGGTAGACGCTTCCGACGATGGCTCTTGGGTCTTCAAACACGTCCGGAGGAAGTCGTGGTGGCCGCTGAAAGTTGCTGGTTCATCTACAACCTCTGGACAGCAAACTGTAACTTCGAAGTAGCTTCCAATGACCAAGAAAGAAGAAGGGGAAGGGGGTAGATGAGTGTGAGAGTGACCCCTGGTTGTAAGGGGGTCTTGGAGGGGGTGTTCTAAGGTGTGGGAGGTGGAGAATAAGGTCTGGAAGAGGGTCCAATAGATGGTGGTAGTGGGGGCTTCGAATTTGGTTGGAATGGAGAGAGGGAAAGGATATTCAAAAATAGGTTTAAGGGTGGGGTTAATTTTTTTGTCTTGGGAATGGGGGGGTTATTTTGGGGAAGGGAAGGGATGCTTGGGGTAGTGGGAAGGGTGCTTGGGAAAGTGGTAGGGGTAGTTGGGGGTTGGATGGTGAGGAGAGGATTGGTGGAGGGGGTCTTGGGAAGGGGTGGAGTATTGATGAGGGTTGTGGGGAATGGGAAGAGGCTTAAATGGGATAGGTGGGGAGTGGAGGTGGTTGGGAAGGGAGGAGAGAGAAGAAAATTCGAATTTGGGTGTTGAGGAGAGAGAAAGTGGAGTGAAAAAGAGAGATTAAAGAGAGGGAAGGGTGGGGAATCTCTCCCCTAGGGTTTCTCACCCAAAAAATGGAATCTCTCCACTAGATAAGAAGTGTAAACTCTCAAAATGGCAAGTTTTTTTCATTCATTGATTCATTAAGTTGAAATGGGGGGGAATGGGGTCTTATATATAGGAAACCCACATTTCTACAAAAGTCCCTGACAATTGACTCAATGACAAATAACCGAGGGGGTAGGGGAGAGCCCTTGGGCCAAGCCCAATGAATTGGGCCCAATAGCTAACTAGACAACCTAATGACACTCAAGCTTAGGGAAATGAACACAAGACCTAGGAACATGACTCAAATAAAAGGGAAAATACATCAAATGACTCAAATAAAAATTACATAGGACTCAAAATTAAATGACTAGACCATGCCGGATGCAACCGGGGCGAGGAGACGAGCTGTGAACGTGGGCATGGGAGGTGATGTCCCCATCATACTCCCGGGGTGCGGAGAACTCGACTCCGTCGAGTAAGTGTCCTTCCCTCCTTGGAGGGTGTAGAAGTGGTACTGCCCTCAAGTCTTCCGAACGAGACCGATCCATCCACCTGCCGAGATAGCGCTTGTATACCTTGCTCCTGGTGGTAGTGACCTGTTCATCCAATATTCGTTCAATGCACTCACGCTGGGCTCTCTTGGCTGGTGGACTCTCCTCATGGGTGGGTGCTCTCTCAACGGAGGGAATAGGCTCAATATCCTCACTAGGTACTACCGTGGGTCCCTTGTATGGCACTAGGTTGGCGACACTGAATGTGGGACTTACCCTATATTCCTCGGGGAGATCTAACTCATAGGCATTTGCACCAATGCGCCTCAGGACCTGGAAGGGACCAGCCCCACGTGGCCTCAATTTGGAGATGGCTCCCGGGGAGAGCCTCTCCGTCCTTACCATCACAAAGTCACCCTCATGGAATTCTTGGTGACGTCGATGAGAGTCGGCTCGTCTTTTATAAGTCACATTCTTCTTGCTAATGTGCTTGCGGATCTCTTTATGCAATGTTGTGAATGCAGACATTCTAGGGGTGATGGGTGGACCTGGGCAACCAAAAGTAGACCTATCATGTAATGATGTAGTGTAGACTTTGGTCAGCCTAGGTGGGCCGGGGCACCCGTAGGTGGCCCTATCATGCAAAGTGGTGATAAATATCGGGGGACCCGGACATCCGTAGATGCCTTTGACATGCTTAAGACCCATGATGAATGAAGGTGGACCATTACATCCGAACATGGACCACTCATACTTTTTACTTGACATGTGGGTGATATGAATGAATGGACCCAACATAGTGTTCATGCCAGGTGGTGTGGTAAGCCTAGACACATGCATGTTTTTCCCAAGGGTGACTTCCATGTGTATAGGTGTGGGACAACCTTTGAACTCCCATTGGAAAGGATCGAATGGATCTAAGAAGGTGGTCATCATGGGGTGGAGCATAACCTTATTACCTAGGGATATGTGGCCCAAGTTCATGGCTCCCAAGGTGTAACCCGGGTCTGGGATGGGGTGGATTGGGTCAAACATGGTGGGTTGGGTTAGGGAAAGGTGGGTGGTGGATAAGGTGGTTGGGTCACATAGGGGTCTAGGCTCCCATAGGAAGGGATCAAAGGGGTAGTGGAAAGGTCTTCCTAGAGGGTGGCACTCTATGTCTTCAAGGTACCCAAACGGTGAGTCATCCTCCTCCAAGATAATTGGGTCAAGGTCTCTAGTGGGTTGGCCAATTAAAGCAATTGGAATCTTGATGGGTGGGAAGTGGGCCAAGATTGGTTTCTCATCCTTGGGGAGAAAGAGGAGGATTTCACTCGTATAATGGCCACTAGTGTAGATGGAGGTGATGGAACCGGTGGCGGGGTAAGCTAGGAAGGGTCCATAAGAGTAGATGGGGCTAGACTCCAATGGTCCTATGGCTAGCATATTAGTCAGGTAGACTTGCCATTGTAAACAGTCCACTAGGTCCCCTAAGCCTTCCACAAAGTAGGAGATTTGAAGTGTGACATGGGAAGACCGGGTGGGCATAATTTGGACTTGATATGCCAAGGGTGAGAGGTAAGGTGGTGAGCTAGGAATGGTGGGGCCTTGCTTAAGCCATTGGAGTATGGACTCATTCATGGTTAGGGTGTGCGGCTCATGAGGACCCGAACTAGGAGAGGTGGGTGGAAGTGGGGGGTCTAGGATGTTCTCTATGGTGGGAGGTGAATCCAGATTGGCATCCATCTCCACTTGGGTAGGAGTGTGGGCCACAACTTCCAAGGATAATGGGGTAGGATAGTCTATGGTGGGTGGAGTGATAATGGTCAGTGCATGGTACTCTCGGGGTGGTGAACATCGGTGGACTTGGGTTGGGCTTGGTCGGGGAAGTTCATGGGTGGGAGTTGGGTTCGGGGGTGAAAGATCGGTTGGTTGAAGAGGTTTGGGTTGGGGTGCGTAGATCTTTCTAAGATCGGCCCTCATTTCATCCCAAGATTTAATGGGTGCTTCCCCTTTGGCTTCTCTCAAACCTACAATTTTCTCCCATTCTTTCCTAGCTTGGCGCCAAAGCAAACTCTTGGCATAGTTGACTTGGACAAGCCCTGACAGGGTAAACCTCCCAAAGTGTTGGTCTATGGACTTCTCCCAGTCTAGATATATGCTAGGGCGGGATCCATCAAACACAAAGGCTTCTAATGGGCCTAAGAGTGGCGAATATGCCATGTATGAGGTAGTCATGATAGTGGACAAGGGTGATGCATGCAATGCCCCTAGGACAAGACTTAGTAGAGACAAGTCTAGAACTTGCTCTGATACCAATTGATGTGACACGACCTAGGACTCAACAAGCAAGCACAATTAAGCATTTAAAAACGGACCGATAATAGCAACCGCTCACCCGATGCTCACTAAGACCCGGGGTAACTTGACAATGCCAAGGGGAGGTTGTGCGGGCTAGGCCCTTGCTGGCAGAGGGCCAGCAAGGCCAAGGTTTGATTCCCCAAGGGTACGGCTGCCTAAATCAAGGGTCCGACGAAGTGCCAAAGGGCACGGGTTCCACTCTCTTCCCACGATGATCACTTATAGCAAATGAGCTTAAGGATCGGGCTCTCGTCACGGCCAGTAGAGTTTATGAACTAATATTGAAAGAACAAGCATGAATTAGAGCAAAGTTTTGGAGCACTCACTCGATCGGTTTGAAGAAACCGGTCCCGCTCGGAGACGAGGGCGAGCGGGGAAGCGTGGGTTCCCCACACGCCGCGCCGGGGTAGCTTGACATGTTTATGCTATTACAACACTACACGCCATGCAAGGGGGGGATCGTGGGGAAGGGAAGATGATAGTTACAATCAAAACTACCTCCACGCAGGGAGGGGCATTCAGCCGGCCAAGCGGGGTGGGGAAAACTAGGGCTAAAACGATGATGAAGTGAATATGCTGAATTTGCCTTCTCTCGGCAATTGTGGACAGACAGTCGGTGATGAGGACATCATGAGCTTATGGAATGAGTATTAGTGTGTATTAGCTTGTATAGGTGTGTAGTATGGGTTGTATTGGCTTGAAAGTGTGTAATTTTTGATTTCTTTCATTTGAGCTCTCTTTGTAAGGCTTAATTAAGCCATTGGGCCACATTTCTAGGAAGAGTCCATTACTAGGTATCATGGTTTAGGTCCACTTAAGGGTGCCACTTCATACTGGGTCATTTGGTTTTAAATGGGTCATTAAGGCACTTAAGGCCCAAATTGGGTTCCACTCTCCCATGGGCTATCTAAGTGGGAATGGCCCATGACTAGCATGATATATTGGGTGGCTCTTGGCCCATGAATGGCCCTTGGCCCATGAAGGGGGGCGCCCTCTCTTTTGGCCTTATTAGGCTTGGTTGGTGTGTATTAGGTGAAGTTGGAATGGAATTAGTCTAAGGTTGAATGGAGATGGTCAAGTTAGATTAAAAAGTTATATTTGGTGTGTTATTCACACTTCATCTCAGCCATTCAATCCCCAACCCTTGATCCAAGGGTCCACATTAGATTTGAGTGGAGTCATATATAATGTTGTATTTTCATGAGAAATTCAATGAAAAAATCAGAATTTTGTTGCAAGGCTTGAAGCTTGGTGCGCCCCTCTCTCCTCCCATGCTGTTCTTCCTTCCCCAACCCCAGATCTAGAGTGTATCCCTCTTCTATCATCCCCTCTCAACCTCCGGTGATCGTCTGTGCCGCCGCCGCCGCCGTTCGAGCCGCCTTCGAGCCGCCGTGGAATCGTCATCAAGTTTCTGTCCTACTGGATAGAGGTGTAGTTTGAGAATTCCTGAAGCCAGCCATGAGTTCTGATCGATTTGAAATTTTGAGGGTTGGTTCCTATCTTCTAGCCCCTTCTCCACAAAAAAATTAAGGTTCAAAATCCACCGTTTCATATCCTTACCATTTCGTTCAACTCTCAATCTCAGATCTGTTCTGTCACTGTCTACAGTGACAGTAGCCCTGGGTTTCATGTCTTAGGTCCACTCTTTGATTTATTTTGGTTCGCCCAATTTTACTGGAGATTAAACCCATCCCCCCTTCCTCCACAATTTTTCTCAATTTTTGGTTCATCCATTTCATATTTTTTAAAAATCGTTCTCAGTCCCAGCTACAGTTTTGTCCCCCTGATCCCAGATCCGACCTTTGTCCACTAAACAAATCACAGAAAATCATAGGTACATCCAAACGGGTCCAAACCAATTTTTCTATCTTCCCAACTTAAATTCCAACAACTTTGCGGAAGAACACAACCCCTGATACGAACGTCTCCCTGGCGGTCAAAGGCAATCCACAGGGAAGTTCTCTGCTGACCTATGATTTCAGGAACTGTACAACAGAAGATTGAAAATTCCATAAGTCAAGATCCGAGTAGATCCAGGCCAGATATTTAGGCCTAGGTTGAAGAACTTCAAGCTAGCTTTCCAACGGTGCCAGTCTCGTGTCGATCCGATGTCGGGGCTGATCGCAACGTCTGTTTTCGCCGGAGCGCGCGCTGCAAAACTGCAACCATCAGTCCGTGGACAGCAAACCCGACGGGTGCCGATCGGAACCGCCCGACCCCCGGGTGACGTTCCGGTGTGCCGCCAGCCCAGGGAACAGTTCCCTAAGTGTCCACACTATAGCGGCGCCACCGGGTCCCACACGGCCCCTCCAGACAGCACGTGGGCCCCACGGTCGTGATCACGCGTGTAGTCGAATCAACACACGAAGCTGCCCTTCATCCCGAATTCGGCCCTCCCGTGCCCATTGTGTCGCCCTTTACCTCCCTGCATGGATTGGGCCTATTTCCATTGCTGTAATATTCATGTATTAACTGTCCCAGGAGCACGAGTTCGGCCGGGCCCGTCGTCCCCACGCCGAGCGCGTGGAGGTATCGCATTCGCTCCCTTACTTGGCATTTTGCTAAATTTTCATATATACTTGCTTATGCCACTGCTAGAGAGCATGATAGGGTAATTAGCTCGCTTTCTATTTATATCACTGCTGCTGCGACAGACAGCGTTACCGTCCCGTGACTCGATCCGGGCACAAGTGAGAGCTGACCACCCTAGCTCACAGCCAGTTTCTTAACCGCGCACATCCGACGCTTCCCTCGTTAAGGGGCAGTCACGAGCTTGTCGTGTCCGTGGTCTCGTCTCGCATCAGTCGGTACTGTGGCTGCAGAACGTGATCAGGAATTTTTCCGAGGGTGAGACCAATGGGAAAATCTTTGTTACTGGAACTGGAGTGCCTCTAAATTTTGCCAAATTCTTCTGGGGTTGCTGCTGGCCTGGGCAGGAGCTCGAACAGGGACGCTGATTCTCGGACTGACAGCAACTGGTTACTAACAGCAGGAAGAAGAGGTTGCATCGGCGGCTCCCGAACTCCGAATCAGATGCCGCAAGAGCCGCTGGAACCGTGGACGAGTCTTCTTTGCAACAGAACTGACGGGGAAGCCGAAAGATGTCGGAGAAGATCAGGGAACCCAGAACAGTGAGTGGGGGTCGGTGCAGACTGTGGGAAGCAGAGTCGAACACCTGAGGAAGAAAATTCGTAACTTCTGCTGCCGGATGCAGAATGGAGTTCTGCTTCTTGGTTATGAAATTAGACAGGCAGAGGAAGAACTTTTCCTAAGAGCTCGTGGCCTGATTCCTCCGGGGTTTGTCATGGTGAACCTTTCTCTCCGGATTAGGATCTCTGCAGAGCTAGCTCCTGGTTTCCAACAGCAGGTTGCAGAGAATGCCCCCACAGCTCCCGAACTCAGAATTAAGCACCGTCAGAGTCGTTGGAACCGTGGACGAGTCCTATTTTCAACAAAACTAATGAGGAAGCCAACCGATGTCGGAGAAGACTAGGGGATGCAGAACAATGGCGACTGGTCGGTGCAGACTATGAGTAGCAGATCTGCGTAGCTGAGGGAGAAAAATGAGAACTGTGGATCACGAATGCCGAATGAAGTTCTATTTCTTGATTCTAGAAGTAGACTAAGCGATGAAGAACTTTGAAGAAGAACGTGTGGACTGATTCCTTCGGGGTTCGTCGTGGCGGAGCTTCTAATCTGGCTCAGGTCCTCAGCCGAGGCAGAACTGTGTAGTTGTGGGAGAATGCACCTCCTGGATGGCTCAGATATCGGAAGAAGATGAAACCACTTCTGTTGCGAAGGAGACTGGTAGACGCTTCCGACGATGGCTCTTGGGTCTTCAAACTCATCCGGAGAAAGTTGTGGTGGTCGCTGCAAGTTACTGGTTCATCTACAACCTCTGGACAACAAACTGCAACTTCAAAGTAGCTTCCAATGACCAAGAAAGAAGAAGGGGAAGGGGGTAGATGAGTGTGGGAGTGACCCCTGGTTGTAAGGGGGTCTTGGAGGGGGTGTTCTAAGGTGTTGGAGGTGGAGAATAAGGTCTGGAAGAGGGTCCAATAGATGGTGGTAGTGGGGGCTGCGAATTTGGTTGGAATGGAGAGAGGGAAAGGATATTCGAAAATAGGTTTAAGGGTGGGGTTAATTTTTTTGTCTTGGGAATGGGGGGGTTATTTTGGGGAAGGGAAGGGATGCTTGGGGTAGTGGGAAGGGTGCTTGGGAAAGTGGGAGGGGTAGTTGGGGGTTGGATGGTGAGGAGAGGATTGGTGGAGGGGGTCTTGGGAAGGGGTGGAGTATTGATGAGGGTTGTGGGGAATGGGAAGAGGCTTAAATGGGGTAGGTGGGGAGTGGAGGTGGTTGGGAAGGGAGGAGAGAGAAGAAAATTCGAATTTGGGTGTTGAGGAGAGAGAAAGTGGAGTGAAAAAGTGAGATTAAGAGAGGGAAGGGTGGGGAATCTCTCCCCTAGGGTTTCTCACCCAAAAAATGGAATCTCTCCACTAGATAAGAAGTGTAAACTCTCAAAATGGCAAGTTTTTTTCATTCATTGATTCATTAAGTTGAAATGGGGGGGAATGGGGTCCTATATATAGGAAACCCACATTTCTACAAAAGTCCCTGACAATTGACTCAATGACAAATAACCGAGGGGGTAGGGGAGAGCCCTTGGGCCAAGCCCAATGAATTGGGCCCAATAGCTAACTAGACAACCTAATGACACTCAAGCTTAGGGAAATGAACACAAGACCTAGGAACATGACTCAAATAAAAGGGAAAATACATCAAATGACTCAATTACACTAGACCATGCCGGATGCAACCGGGGCGAGGAGACGAGCTGTGAACGTGGGCATGGGAGGTGATCATCATTCCTGCCCCCATTCTGCCCCTCCCACACCTTGGATCGCCCCCTACCAGACCCCCTCACAGCCAGGGGTCGCCCCCACACCCATCCACCCCATTTCCCATCACTTATCATCACCCTGTTCATCCCAGTTCGCAGGCAGCAGTCAAGGGTTGAGTTGCAGAGGCTGCCATGTCTTTACCGTGCATCTTCAGGTGGTGTATCTTATACTGCTGGAAAGGTTGGCGAGGCTTCTTCGTAGGCGAGGTGCTCTCGTCGTCGTTCGACTTCGGAGCTGCTCGGAGGAGTCATCTTTGTCAGACTGTGCATTTCCTCCCAGGCAGACAACCTGCAGCAACTTTTAGAGGCTCCCACGACTAGCACACTGGGCTTCTTGAGGCGCCATTTGGCTGAGGGCTTCTCCTGCAAGTCCCCTGCCATCTCCAAGAAGCAGAATAATTTTTGAAGCTCGGAGTCAAGAATTCCAATTTTTCTCCCCGAGGTGCGCAAGGTCAGCTCCCCAGAACTTGGTCTGACCTCCTTCCACAGATCCAGTCATCGCGGTCAACTCAAACCTCCAACGATGGTCCCGTTGGTCCCGTCTTGAAGAGGACTTGTGCACGATTGTACCGGTTATGGTCCCGCATTATTTGTAACTCGGGAGTGTTTGTGGCACCCTCTCCTTCCCGCAGCAGTAGTCTGGGAACAACCATAACTAGAGTAGATCGGTCCTGTTCTAGACCCTACCCCATCCAGCGACATCATCAAGAAATTTTACAGAAATTTAGACATCCTCCTCGGTCAACTCAAAAAGTTTTGGCATTGGTCTCGACCTCTTCTGAGCTCGGCAGAGCCCGTGGCGGCGCCGTCATCGACTGCCTGTCAAGCTATTCCTGAAGCTGGCAGAACCGGCGGAGCTCGGCAATTCAGTTTCTAACATCGCTCCCCCACCCTGCCTGGCCGGCTTACAGCCCCTCCCTTCTTGGAGGTAGTGTTTGGTTATAATTGGACTTCCCCACCCATAGTCCAACCCCTCTGCAAGGGAGTAGTGCATGTACTAGCAGGTCTTCGGCCGAAGCATCATCGGCGCGGCGTGCGGGTAACCCACGCTTCCCCGCTCGCCCTCGTCTTCGGTCGGGGTCGGCGTCTTCACGCTGACCAGGTGAGCTACTAAACACTTCTCTTTGCGGGTTTCCTTTGCTTAATTAGTATTGCATCTTAGTGCTGTCGGCGGTGAGAGAGTGCTCGATCCCAAATTGTCATCAAATTGAGCGACCACCGCGAGCGAGGTGAGAGAGAGACCCTACAACCCATGCCCTTGGCGTGCTGGCCGCCCATGAAATTGGGCATCCCGGGCCCTTAGGGGTGCAGCCTCAAGCTTGCAAAATCCCCCGGAGCATCAAGGTCCCGCCCCTGACCCTCTCCATCATCACCAGTTTGCCCACGGGCACATGTGTGCGTTACGCTGGTGAGTCTGCTTAAGTGATATCACCGTGTACGTTGGATTGCTTGCGAGTCATAGGTCCAAGGATCATTGGCCTAGTGGCTATCACCCCCAAGGTGGTGTCACATCAAGTGGTATCAGAGCAAGTTCACAACTTGTCCCTCCACAAGTTGGTCCTAGGGCGCATTTGCATTTTGAGTCACCCGATACCTCCCCCTTGTCCACTAGAATGGCCATTTCACACCCGTCATACCCATCCCCATTACCTTTCCCAAGAGGCCCAAATCCTCATGGAAGCTCCATTGCCAACAAAGTGGGTGGCATCAACTCCGTCATAGAATCCCTACCTAATGTCTTTGAACGGCTGGAAGACATCAAGTTCCGACTCGACCAACTTGAGGGAAATGGGCCTGCACAAAGAATGAATGAGAGTGACCCCTGGGAAAATCTAGATAACCACTTTTTCGAACTCTTGAAGGCCAAAACCTCTGCATTTGAAGGATCCTACAGCCCAAGCCTTTATCTAGATTGGGAGGTTTCTATGGACCAATACTTTAAATGGTATCCCTTGAACGAAGGGAGGAGAGTGAGGCCAAAGCACACCTCTCCAAACAAGCTCAAAATCATTGGTTCATTGTGGAGGGTTTAAGGAGGATCCGCGGGGAAGCCCCGATTGGCACTTGGGAAGAGATGAAGGCCGAGCTTATGAAACCTACACACTCCGACCCTCTCCTTCCTACTCGGAGAACCACAACCCGAGGAGCACTCCCACTCCTCCAACCCCACCCATCCAAACCCTTCCCACTAAAGCCCAAGTGGTCCCGGCCTCCGCCTCTCCATCTACCCCCATAAGGGCCCCCACACCCGAACCTAAACCACCTCAACCAACCTACACTACTCAAACCCCTTTGGCCCCCGCCTTTGACCCTCCATCTTCCCCCATAAAGGACACACCTCCCAAGACCAACCAACCCAATCCTCCTCACCCAACCAATCTCCCACTCCCGACCCCAACTCTACAATGTCCTAGGCCTCCACTACTTCCCCTCCCTATCCTAACCCAAGTTTCCCATTACCCGCCACCCCGGGTACACCATGCACCAACCATCATCACCCCATCCCCAAAAGACCTTCCCATTCCCTTGGGAAAGAAGACCACACCCATCCACACGGGAACAGATGCTAACCCAGAATCCCTCCCCACCCTCGAGGAAACCCAAGTACACACCAATGGTGAGGAAGAGCCTCAAATCTCCCCTTCACATAGCTCGGACCATCAAGAGCCACTTGCCTTCACTCATGGCACCATAACCATAGATGGGCCCCTACTCAAATGGCTCAAGGTAAACCTCGTCCTCCATAGCTTGCACTTATACCTTCTACCCATGGAGCGACACCTCCCTATAGTGCCCCTCTCCTATCACACCACCATCCAATCATGTTACCAAGTGGAGACATTAGGGGATCTCCTTAAGGGCTTAGCATGGCAAATGGAGTTGACTGGTATGTTGACCACAATGCCTGACTGACCTAGGAGCCTTGACCTCCTACACCTATGTGTCGGGTCTATCACCTCGATTTGCACCATTGGTTGCTACACTAGAGACCTCCTTCTATTCCTCCCCACACCCAATGAGCCTCATGCTATCCACAAATTGGAGTTGCTTATCTCGGGTAGAGAGTCAAGCCACACATTCGTGGCCTACCATCCCACCCAAATCACTGGCCTGATTATCCCGATGGAGGAGGATGCCTCATCATCGTTTGAGGACCTTGAAGACTTAGAGTACCTCTCTCTAGGTAACCCATTCCATGATCCCTTCGACCCCTTCCTATAAGAGCCTAGATGCCCATGTGACCCACCCGCCTTACCCACCTCCCACTATTCCCTACCCTCACCCACCATGTTGGATCAAGCCCACCTCTTTCAAGACTCAGGCCACATATGGGAAGACAGAACCAAGGATGACCTACACCTTGGGAATGAGGAAGCGCCCCACTTCATGATACACACCTTCTTTGACCCCTTCGATCCTTATGAGTGGGTGCTCAAGTACCACCCCATGCCCACACACTTGGCCGTCACCTCTGGAACAAGAGTGCACCTATCTTGGCATATCACATCATTCAACATGGGTCACAAGTCTGGTCATCTCATACATGTCACACACACTTTAGGCCCAATGCATGACTAGCTCACATTTGGATGTACTGGTCCTCCCCCATTCATCATTGGTCTTATGCATGAAAGGAGCATACATGGATGTCCGGATCCCCCGATATTTGTCACACCCATGCATGATAGGTTAACCTATGGATGCCCCGGCCCTCCTAAGTCCGTCAAAGTCTTTATGGCATCAAAGTATGATTGGTCTACATTTGGTTGTCCCGGTCCACCTTTGCACACCATACTTTTCACACTCACACCGCATCGTAGTGCATGGCATACACATTCACGCAAGCATCTAGCAATGAGCTGTGAGGATCACAAAGAGTGGGCAACAACTCATAAGCACCACTTTGGATTACAAGTAGGCAACTTGGGGACGGTAACATTGGAGTGGCTCTACCCTAGGGTCACCTCCAAATCGAGGGCACGAGGACTTGGACCTTTTCGAGTTCTCAGTGGCTTTGGCAACCCGACTTACGGGTTAGACTTTTCGATGGGTTCTGGGATATACCCCACTTCCCACGTGGCAAACCCGACACCCTATACGGGCACCGCGGTGGATCCTAGTGGGTGTCTCGAGTCTCTACCTACCTTTGAGACTAACACCTTCAGAGAGCCTCCACCAATTAGCTTGAGAGCCCGACATGAGCACACGGAGGCAATACTAGGCAAGCAGGGTACCATCGCCGACAAGAGGGTGTGCTTGAGCTACCTTGAGAGGCTGAAGAGTCGTCCCCCGACTAAGGACGCAGAGTTGAGTTTGGAGATCGTGACTCGCTCAGAGCTGCATTTGGTGTACTACTTCCCCGGTGGACCCATACTCGATGGGGTCGAGTTTTCCCCACCCAGGGAGTATGATGGGGGCATCCCTTGCCCCTCCACATTTTTGACGCTTGGATTGTTCGTCGGCATGCACCATTGTGTTTGTCATGTGTTTTTGAGTCTAGTCATGTAATTTTTATATTTTATTTGAGTCATAAACCATGTAATTTTCCTTTTATTTGAGTCTAGTACCTAGGTATAAGGGTTATTTACCTAAGTTAAGTGTCATTAGATTGTCTAGGCTGGAAAATGGGCCCAATTCAATGGGCTAGGCCCATGGGCGCCCCCACCTGGATAGAGCTGGTCAATTGTTGGTTTGTCAGGGTTAGTCTCGTCATATGAAAAGTCTAGAGTCTATAAATACCCCCCTCCCCTCTCTCATTTGTAACCTTTTATGATCAATGAAAATATGAGTGAATTAGAGAAATTTGAGTGTTTCTTGGGAGTGAGAAGCTCCCCCTCTCCCCCATTCTCTCTCCTCCCCCTCTCAAAATTCAAATTTCCCCCTCCTCTCTCCTCCATTCACTCTTCATTAATATCCCCCCTTCCCCAAACACTCATTCAATTCCCCCCAACCCCCAAGGTGGAATCCACTAATCCTTGCTCTACCATCCAACCCCCAACTACCCATTTCCCTCTTCCCCAAGCACCTCTCCACCTCCCCAAGGCTGAAGGAGAATCACCCTAGGACAAAATTCAAATCTCCCTCCCATTTGGCTGTGCCCCCTCTCCTTCCCTCTCTCCCTCCCAACCCAAATTCGCAGCTCCCCCTTCCTCCACCTGCTAGACCAGCTTCCCGCCCTCATTCTGCCCCTCCCACACCTTGGATCGCCCCCTACCAGACCTCACAGCCAGGGGTCGCCCCTACGCCCATCCACCCCATTTCCCATCCCATCTACCCCATTTCCCATCACCTATCACCACCCTATTCATCCCAATTGGCAGGCAGCAATTAAGGGTTGAGTTGCAGAGGCTGCCACGTCTTCACAGCGTATCTTCAGGTGGTGTATTTTATACTGCTGGAAAGGTTGGCGAGGCTTCTTCGTAGGCGAGGTGGTCTCATCGGCGTTCGACTTCGGAGCTGCTCGAAGGAGTCATCTTCGTCAGACTGCGCATTTCCTCCCAGGCAGATAGCCAGCAGCAACTTTCAGAGGCTCCCACGACCAGCACCCATGGGCTTCTTGAGGCGCCATTTGGCTGAGGGCTTCTCATTCAAGTCCCCTGCCATCTCCAAGAATCAGAACAATTTTTGAAGCTCGGAGTCAAGAATTCCTGTTTTTCACTCTGAGGTGCGCAAGGTCAGTGTAGATTCTAAGAAATCCACTTAGAATAATTATCAAAAATAATTAAAGAATAAAGCATATAAGCATGCACGAGGTGCGAAAAGGAGTTTGTGATCGCCAGAGACGCGAGGCCTCAAAATATAATAATGAAAGTATAGGAGGGATCGCGAAAAATACCTTGAAAGCGCGGGGATTGTTAGTGCTCCTTTCTCTTCAAATCGGCCGACCGATGAAGTGAGTTTCCCTTTCTTGATTACCCTTGCAAGACAAAGACAAACACCAAAAGAATATGGAATTAGAACATGGTGAGTGTAGCATCAATTCTTAATAAAAATATGAGCATGAAAATATGATAAAGAACACACCTTAAGGGTGGTGGCCCTTAAACCCCTATGCAAAAAGGGTGTGGAAATATATGAATGTATGCAGATGCAAATATATGAATAAGGGAAAGAGTGCAAGAGTGGCACTTATGGGAGATACTCAACGTGGTTGAGTTTAAAAAAATAAACATGTATGAACATGCATGCATATGAATGAACCGATGATGATAAAACAAAAGGAAGAATAGATAAAAGGAAGAAGGGCCTGTGCTGCTTCTTTGGCTTTGATTAATCGTTTGGGAGGAAGTCTTCCAAAGGATGAAGTTTAACCGTAAAGAGCCCCCCCTCCCTAGCCAATGCAGCAGCTTCCTGTGAAGAAAGAAAAGACGAAGAAACAGAAAAGAAAAAAAACACAGAAGAACGGAGGGGAGAAGAAATAAGAATTCAAATCTAACCTCTTAACAGAGCTGCAAAAGCTCTATTAATAGGATTGAATCAAAGATAGAAGGATGAGAACGGGCAAGAGCCCAAGGAGGGAAGGATAAGAATGGGCAAGGTGCCCAAACGAAGCAGGGACTCTCTGGGAAAGGCTGTGTTCGTTTAGAACCCGAAAGGTGAAACACGACCTGAACAAGGGCGTCAATTCAAGAATTGACGACCTGCAAGAGAGCGTCTGTTAAAAACACGCCTAAGACCAAGGCATTAATTTCCTGAAATCTTGTGAAAGACGTCTGAAAAAGAGGCGTGATAAATAGTCAAAAGAATAGACGACCGATTCAAGGTCGTTAAATCAAAATATTCAAAATAGGGTCAATTTTTATTTCTCAATATTATTTTCCCATTTTTTAGGTGGAGGTGCATCTCATTGTGCTGATTCCAATGACTATTTTTGCGTATTTTTCTGACACCCGGAAGTCCACCAAATCACCTCTCGAAGAAGGTGGAAAAATATTAATAAAATAATTAATTGAAATTGACGCCCTTCCCCTACGTCGTTTCTTCAATTTTTTTTTGATTTTTATTTTATTTAAAATAAAGGTAACGTCCTATTCTTGATTGTTAATTTCAAAAAATTCCGAAAAAACTTCAGAAAATTCTAAAAAAATAAGAATTTGAGAGAAATAGACGCCCTCATTATATGTCGTTAATTTTCTTTTCTTTTATTTTAATTTTCTTAAAAAGAAATGACGCCCTTCTTTAAGTCGATAATTCCAAAAAATTCATAAAAATGCTCAGAAAAATCCAAAAAAATGGGGAAAAAGCCCAGAAAATCCAGAAAAATAGGGGAAAATAAGAAAAGAGAGAAACAAGCGAGAAATCCAAGAAAAGTGGTAAAAATCACTCAAACAAAGCTAATTTAAGGGTCAAATCGGGGCATTACAAGGTAATATGAGATGTACTCATAGTAACGTCAATTTTGGCATGTCTACAGCTGCCCCGCCTTGGCGTCTGCTTTGCAAGGGAGCAGAGCAAACTGAAAAGTAGATGCCAAGGTGTGATGAGACACGCAATCAACATCACTTGATGAGAATGAAATCAAAAGCTCGAGATGAAACAATCTCGGGAAATTCAATGAAATCAACGATGTTTGGATAAGAGGAGGAGTGTGCACGCGGGCACGAAGGAGATAAAGAATGATCAACTTCCAGCGCGGTGGAAGTACCCCAGGTCACAAACCTGTAGGTTTCACCATTGGGGAGCGGTTACCAGCCAATGTGGACGTGCTGTATCCAAGGTGGATCAAAGGGAAAGGATTAAAACAAGATGATAGAAATCCAAACAAGAGCTTTCGAGAAAATGACCCAAAACAACGACAAAACGAACTGAAGACACAATTCGGCATGGAATATCTCGTATCTTGGAAATATGATCAAATTTAACCCTCAAAATCAGCTTATCAGAGTGATTTTCCAAAGTTGATTCAAAATCCTACATGAATGCATGCTGGGTTTAAAGGGAAAAATTAAATCAAACGAAAATATAAGATAATCAAGGAGAATATTGTTAAACTGTCCAGACAGAGTCAAGAAACCCATTCTGCGAGCTGATACTAAGCCGAAGCCCGTTTATCCACGCACCAACTCACAAAAGGGAACCATCGTCCCCAGTCTTGGACGGCTCAACGGCCTATCCGTATGACTAAGACTCCTCTGGAATCATCATTATTTTTGATGAAGGGAACTCAAATTCCAGATTTACCAAAGCCACAAGGTCCTTGATATAATCTAGTAGCGTATGTAACATATAGTAGAATGCATACAGGGAGAGATGGTGATAGCAATGAGCATATGGGGAACTGAGATGAAATAATGTGCAAACACCGTGGGGCTTGGATGTTGATGATGCCCAGTCAGTGGGACCAAGAGCTTCTTATCCTGCGCTCAAAGATTCATCAGTCAAGATATAATGAAGATAACAAGCAATGAATAAGGCATTTAAGCATAGTCATCAAAGCATGAATCAAAGCATCAATCAACCATTATGAGTTGAATCATGATATTACAAAGCATCATTATTTGTTATTTCGTCATGAGGATGACAATCTTGGCTAATCAAGATGTAGAGTTGAAGGATCAGAATGATATAATGCCCAGTGGCAAAATTGATCAAGAGAAATTAGCAGGAGTTGATTGAAAGATCTGGAGATGAATAATCAGGATGATAATCAGGAGATATGATAATGAGAATGATATAGGGAGATGATAATCAAAAAAATGCCCAGGGTGGCATGTCATGAGAATATCGGGAGAAATTAATAGATTGATAGCAATGAGTGGAGATAGGACTTATCCCGTGCTCTTGATCCTTGCAAAGTTGTTCCTGCAAAACACCATCAGAAAATACAATGCATTTTTTTTATTTTTGAAATATGCAAATTTTTATGAGTTTTGGAAAAGATATTCAAATTTTTATGAATTTTTGGAAAATATTTCAAATTTTTATGGATTTTGGACAAGAAATATTTAATTTTTTGTTTGAATTTTGGTTAGACATTGCTAAAACAGCATCAAAGGGTGTTTTAAACCACTGGCTAGGGATCCTCGTTCATTCCCCTTTCGCTAAAAACTGCCCAAAGTCAGGCGTGCATTGAAAGCGACGTCCTATAACCAACTGCCCATGGTCAACGGTGGCCATACCCGAGAAACATTCGGTCTTGGAGGGAGAAGAGAAGAAGAATTGGAGATAAGCTTTATGCAGGATGGGAGATATCGGGACTTGAATTCCTTCCAAGGTGTTAACCCTCAAAGAGGTAGTCTGTTGCGCCGGGGCTTTGTGCCTTTGATTTTTAGACCCTTGACATGCATACGACCAGGGTTTTCCCTGCGGGGACTTTGCCACTCTTGACATGCCATAATTCACAATTTTACTTTTATCGAAATTTTGACTTGATTTTCATAATAGCCCTTTTGGCGAGATGTATATCATGAAAACTCATATTGATTTTGGGTCAAGACTGCCCCTATTTGAGACTTCTCTCGTATTGGGGATTACCGAGGTTGGTCATCTCATCCGTCAACCTCTTGCCCCTGTATTCGGCCGAGTAAAGAAGAGAAAAAGACTTTCAGATATACTCATGGCATAGCCAAAGTAGCAACGGTGTTTTACCCAAAGGAGCCGGCTAAGGACGCTGTGAAGTGTGTGGAATGCCCAGCTAAGGGTTACTCTTAACAAGCGAGGAGAGAATGTTGAATTCCCAGCATGGGTTCTTATTAACCAAAAGTGCTGCAAAAGTAAGCCTAAAGACTCTTTTGATAATGATTTAATTAAGATAAAGGTTTTAAACACCACTTTTGATTTTGTTAAGAAGCACTTTATTTTAAAAATCATGCGTGAAGTAATGAGAAAATGATATCATAAAAATGCGTACTTACGCCAATATGTGTTACCTTGCAACCTTTGTAGAAGCACCTGTCAGAGGCGAGGTTGATCATCGTGGGATAGTCCTCTTTGACAGTCAAAAGGATTGGAAGCAAAGGGTTTGAAAGTGGCTTAACAAGAAGGAGTGGTGCCAAGACCAGACTCAGACGAATAAGGAAAAAAAAAAGAGAGGCGAGGGCTAGAACTCCCTCACTAAGGTGTGGAGACCCTGATCACATGAAAGGTCTACAGAAGAAGCGGAGAATTAGAAGGAGGAGTGAGGACTAAAGCCTCGGAAGTAGTGAGAGAATGGGCAGATGCCCAAGACAGTGGATGTGGAAGAAGTTGAGTCGGACCCAGAATCAGGAGGAATTAGAAGAAGAAATTGATAGATGGAAAGAGGCGGATCTGGAGGGTCTGGAAGTAAAGGAGGAGAATCGTGATAGGAGGAATCATCCGGAGGCTTCGGCGGGATGACGAAAGAAGGGACGCGATGCCCTGGGAAAAAATAGGGAAAAAGATGATGGGTAAGGAAGAAGAAAATGAATGATGTGATATTCTGGAAGATCAGAAAGATGAATTGGAAGAAAGATGGAGGGTCCGGAGGTTCCGGAGGAAGAAAATGGAAAGGGGCGTCGTGCCCGAAGGAAAGGTATGAAGGATCCGGAGGTTCCAGAGGAATGAGAAGGGAAGGGACGCGATGCCCAAAGAAGAGGGAAATAGAATCCGGAGGTTCCGGAGGATTAAGATGGAAAGGGGCGCGATGCCCAAGGGGAAAGCCCGGAGGTTCCAGAAGAATAAGGTGGAAAGGGGCGCGATGCCCTGGGAGAAAGTCCGGAGGTTCCGGAAGAATAAGGTGGAAAGGGGCGTGATGCCCTGGGAGAAAGTGAGAGAAATCCGGAGGTTCCGGAAGAATAAAGTGGAAAGGGGCGCGATGCCCTGGGAGAAAGTGAGAGAAATCCGGAGGGTCCGGATACAAGAGCTGAAAAGGGACGCGATGCCCTGAGAAGAGATTGGGGAGGGGGCAACGCCCGAGCAATGTAAGGGGACCTACAGATCCCGAGGATGAAGATGAATAAGATGGAAAATTCGGAATATCCGGAGGTGCCGGAAGGCGGGGAAGATACGGGTTTGGAAACCTGGGAATCAGGAGGTGTATGCAAAATGATGGATGCGATGAATGCAGTGAATGCGCAAATGCAACAAAATGCGTGAGATGCAAAGAAGATGGAGAATGTGAAGGGTGAGAGGACGAGATCCTCCTCCTAACCCCGGGAATGGCCCATGAAGAAAAAGTGATAGAAATGGATGCATAGAAGGTGGAACAAATAAGGGACGACCCCTTAGCACTAAGATAACTGCCCCTCCACGGCAGTGAAAGTGTATAATCAAACGGCCCAATGGAAGAAGCTTCAATAATAAATGACAACCCCCAAGGCAAGGATCAATAATGTAAGGGAGTTGGAAAGTTGATACAGGAAGCATTGCCATGCCCATTAATTGTGGTGTATAAGAAGTGTTGAACAAAATGGGCATTCGCCCCTTGTATGGAGGAATGGAATCAAGATTTGGAAGATGAAACAAAGGGTGCCCTGCCCGGCCCTTGGATGGCATCAACGCTTGGCATTCTCTGAGCAATGGCGGTGACCTGGCCCCTTCAATCGTTCCTGGCACAATAACCTGGATTGGCATCCGGCAGATGAACTCTTGCGTCTTGAATGGCA
This sequence comes from Amorphophallus konjac, assembly GCA_022559845.1. NCBI lineage: Eukaryota > Viridiplantae > Streptophyta > Magnoliopsida > Alismatales > Araceae > Amorphophallus > Amorphophallus konjac. The sequence goes on from CM040119.1 coordinate 149,601,730, forward strand.
CGGCAGTGGCCAAATTCTTCTTACGCGGCTCTTGCTCATCTTCGGCACACGTACTTATAGCAGCGCTCCCCTTCCGAGTAGTAAAGGGAGGTGAGGCGGAGGCGGAAAGCCTTGTGGATGGTGGAGGTATAATGGAAAGTGTTGGTAAATGGGTGAATGGAGGCGGAGGTTCAAACACGTCGAGTTTCTCCCTTTGCTCGGAAGCAGTCGGGGTTGGCTCGAGTGCAAAAAAGGGTGGATCCTGCTCAGGATTAACCATAGGTAATGGTGAAGGGTTAAGTGGTGGAGTAGGTAAAGTAGGTTTTAGGGTTAAAGGGATAATGGAAGGTTGAATTGGGGAAGGTTCAATGGTAGGCTCGGTGGAGGCTAAAGGCTCAATATGTGGAGGTTTTATAGTGGAAGGCTTGGGGAGGCTGGTGTTGTGAAGGTTGATGGCATAGTGGATGGAGGTGTAATTAGTGGAGGTTTAATGGGTGACGGTTTGGTGCGGAGGAAATGCCGAACAGGGCGAACGATGTTAGGAGTGGGAGGAGACTCAAAATGCGCCGGCGCGGGTGATTGGAGTATCGACCAGTGGTCGTAACACCAAGAAGTCTCGAAAATGGGGGGTGAATTGGGAAAGGTGGCTTCATCCTGAGCAGGAGGTTCATCAAATGATAGTGGGGGAAGCGGGAAACGAAGGAAACTCGGAAGGGGTGCCTGCGGAGCTTCATCATCGTATACTGCTTCAAGTTCTTCAATTGCCGGCTCGCGCTCGCTTGAAATGCCGATGCCATAGTCATCTCTCCTATCCTTCCATTCTTTCTCCATCTTAGTAATATCGTCCAAAGCGGCATGGAGAGGATTGACCGGAGTAGGAGGAGCCATGACCCTCCTTAATTGTTCCTCCATTAAAGTGACTTTGTCAATAAGAGATTGTTGGAGGGGTGTGACTTGAACAACTGAGGGTTGGCAGGGCCTTGAAGGAAGGGTGGCATGAAAATGCCGTGGAGGGGAGTTAATGGGCCGACCCATAGAAGAACCTGGATGAGCCGGATTGCAAGAAATAAATGGGCCTTGGGGCCGTGGTGGAGGAGGAATAGAAGGAGGCGGATGTCGGACCACCCGAGGAGGATTGTGATTGGAAGAGGATGGGTAATGGGCTACCCGATTAGGAACATGAGTAGGAGAGGGAGGTGGGTGATGGGCCACCCGTGTAGGATTGGAAGGAGGATGAGAAGAATGCGATGAGTGAGATGTACCCTCAACAGTGGCCTTAAGGGCTTGGATCTGTTGAGGGGTGAGATGATCTAATGCATGAATGATTTGGGAGACCTTCTCATCATCGGGAAGAGACGGTCCCGAGGGGATAGTGGCTCGCGCTTGAGGTGAGGGACCATGGGATTGGACACTGCCCATGGGTCGGGCATGGCCATAAGAATGAGGATGCGGTCCCTTGAAAATATGGTGAGAATAATGTCGAACATGTTGAGATTGAGGAGAATAAGACGTGCACGGTTGTGCATCCTCATGAATTGAATTAAACATGTCGGTTTTCTTACCATGGTAAGCCATTATACAAGCAAAGTTCAAGCAATATAATTTGTAAAAACACACAAGTTGGAATGTTGATTTGAACTTTGGTGGATTAATGACTTTTGCAAATAGATATGCTCACTCAAGGGGCGAACCTAGTTTCAAATGAGGTTTAACTTCTGTGCCAACTAGGAACCCTCTCTCACCATGCATAGGCCAACTAAACCCGGGGAACTTCAAAGGTACAACCTGCCCAGCGTCCGTGAGGGAATCCACGGGTGCGGGGACTTATGGAGGCTTGGTTTAGGAATTTCCAGTCCAAAGAGACGGAGTGCTCAATGGAGGGTCGTTCCTTCACCAAGGGGTGTGTGTAGCTCCTAAAGATGTGAGGAGAGGAGGTCTCCCAAACCAATATGAATGAATGAATGCAATACGTGCACGGAGATAAGCAAATCACCAATAGAGCCAAATAATCAATATAAATCAATGAAGCACGAATAAATCACAGGAAAGAGACGACCTGTGGAAGGTCGCTACTAATAAAAACGCGCCCTGGTGTGGGGCGCTATCCATAAAAAGGACGCCTGCTCCAGAGGGCGTCAAATGCGAGTGGTGCACACGCAATCAAAACAAAACGCGCCTGCGCCAGAGGCGCTACTCAATAAAAAGACGCCCTCACAGAAGGCGTCAAACGTGTAAACGACGCCCTAGGGCAAGGCGTGACATAAAAAGGCGCCCTCGTGGAGGGCGTTAATTCTCCTGTCCCAGAAACCCTCCAGCGGCCAGAAATATCAAACATCAATACACTCACAATCACATGGCAATCAATAAAACGATAACATGCTCATCAATTTTTATTTTTAAGAGGATAAATGGAATTTCTAAAAAAACTCTAACAAACTAGCCAATCACTAGTGGGGAGGGTGCTACGTGGAGCACGAAGGGAGGCGCACCGTGGGTGCAAAAAGGGAGATGGCACACGTGGGTGCCTAAGGGAAAGGGTAATAAAAAGAAGAACACAAGGTGTCCCACCGTGATCGCCAATTTGTAGATTCTAAGAAATCCACTTAGAATAATTATCAAAAATAATTAAAGAATAAAGCATATAAGCATGCACGAGGTGCGAAAAGGAGTTTGTGATCGCCAGAGACACGAGACCTCAAAATATAATAATGAAAGTATAGGAGGGATCGCGAAAAATACCTTGAAAGCGCGGGGATTGGGAGTGCTCCTTTCTCTTCAAATCGGCCGGCCGATGAAGTGAGTTTCTCTTTCTTGATTACCCTTGCAAGACAAAGATAAACACCAAAAGAATATGGAATTAGAACATGGTGAGTGTAGCATCAATTTTTAATAAAAATATGATGAAGAACACACCTTAAGGGTGGTGGCCCTTAAACCCCTATGCAAAAAGGGTGTGGAAATATATGAATGTATGAAGATGCAAATATATGAATAAGGGAAAGAGTGCAAGAGTGGCACTTACGGGAGATACTCAACGTGGTTGAGTTTAAAAAAATAAACATGTATGAACATGCATGCATATGAATGAACCGATGATGATAAAACAAAAGGAAGAATAGATAAAAGGAAGAAGGGCCTGTGCTGCTTCTTTGGCTTTGATTAATCGTTTGGGAGGAAGTCTTCCAAAGGATGAAGTTTAACCGTAAAGAGCCCCCCCTCCCTAGCCAATGCAGCAGCTTCCTGTGAAGAAAGAAAAGACGAAGAAACAGAAAGAAGAAGAAAACAGAAAAGAAAAAAACACAGAAGAACGGAGGGGAGAAGAAAGAAGAATTCGAATCTAACCTCTTAACAGAGCTGCAGAAGCTCTATTAATAGGATTGAATCAAAGATAGAAGGATGAGAACGGGCAAGAGCCCAAGGAGGGAAGGATAAGAATGGGCAAGGTGACCAAACGAAGCAGGGACTCTCTGGGAAAGGCTGCGTTCGTTTAGAACCCGAAAGGTGAAACACGACCTGAACAAGGGCGTCAATTCAAGAATTGACGACCTGCAAGAGAGCGTCTCTTAAAAACACGCCTAAGACCAAGGCGTTAATTTCCTGAAATCTTGTGAAAGACGTCTGAAAAAGAGGCGTGATAAATAGTCAAAAGAATAGACGACCGATTCAAGGTCGTTAAATCAAAATATTCAAAATAGGGCCAGTTTTCATTTCTCAATATTATTTTCTCATTTTTTAGGTGGAGGTGCATCTCATTGTGCTGATTCCAATGACTATTTTTACGTATTTTTCTGACACCCGGAAGTCCACCAAATCACCTCTCGAAGAGGGTGAAAAAATATTAATAAAATAATCAATTGAAATTGACGCCCTTCCCCTACGTCGTTTCTTCAATTTTTTTTGATTTTTATTTTATTTAAAATAAAGGTAACGTCCTATTCTTGGTCGTTAATTCCAAAAAATTTCGAAAAAGCTTTAGAAAATTCTAAAAAAATAGGAGAGAAATGGACGCCCTCATTATATGTCGTTAATTTTCTTTTATTTTATTTTAATTTTCTTAAAAAGAAATGACGCCCTTCTTTAAGTCGATAATTCCAAAAAATTCATAAAAATGCCCAGAAAAATCAAAAAAATGGGGAAAAAAGCCCAGAAAATCCAGGAAAATAGGGAAAAATAAGAAAAGAGAGAAACAAGCGAGAAATCCAAGAAAAGTGGGAAAAATCACTCAAACAAAGCTAATTTAAGGGTCAAATCGGGGCATTACAAGGTAATATGAGATGTACTCATAGTAACGTCAATTTTGGCGTGTCTACAGTCAGCTCCCCAGAACTTGGTCCGACCTCCTTCCACTGATCAAGTCATCATGGTCAGCTCCGACCTCCAACGATGGTCCCGTTGGTCCCGGCTCAAAGAGGACTTGTGCACGATTGCAGCAGTTTTGGTCCCGCATTATTTTGACCCCGGGAGTGTTCGTGGCACCCTCGCCATCCCGCAGCAGCAGTCTGGGAACAACCAGAACAAGAGTAGATCAGTCTTGTTCCAGACCCTGCCCCAGCCAGCGACGTCATTAGGAAATTTTTCAAAAATTCGGACATTCTCCTGGGTCAACTCAAAAAGTTTTGGCACCGGTCTCGACCTCTTCTGAGCTCGGCAGAGCCCGTGGCGGCGCCGTCATCGACTACCTATCAAGATGTTCCAGAAGCTGGCAGAACCGGCGGAGCTCGACAATTCGGTTTCTAACTTAGCTCCCCCACCCCGCATGGCCGGCTTACAGCCCCTCCCTGCGTGGAGGTAGTGTTTGGTTGTAATTGGACTTCCCCACCCCTAGTCCAACCCTTCTGCGAGGGAGTAGTGCATGTACTAGCATGTCTTCGGCCGAAGCGTCATCAGCGCGGCGTGGGGGTAGCCCACGCTTCCCCGCTCGCCCTCATCTTCGGTCGGGGTCGGCGTCTTCACGCCGACCAGGTGAGCTACTGAACACTTCTCCTTGCTGGTTTCCTTTGCTTAATTAATATTGCATCTTAGTGCCGTCGGCGATGAGAGATTGTCCGATCCCAAATTGTCATCAAATTGAGCGACCACCACGGAGCGAGTTGAGAGAGAGACCCTACAACCCACGCCCTTGGCGTGCTGGCCGCCCACGAAATTGAACATCCCGGGCCCTTTGGGGTTCAACCTCAAGCTTGCCAAATCCCCCGGAGCATCAAGGTCCTGTTGTGCCCCTGGCCCCTGTGGCTTGTGGTTTTGATGATTGGCTTTAGGGGTTTGTGATGTTTGGTTTTAATGAGAATTAATCACTGTGAGTCACCATGGTTTTATTCAGTCATTCTTATATTCAGTCTGTCATTCAAATGTTCATTCAGTTTTTCAAATGTTCAGTCAGTTTATCTGCTTACACTGTTAGTCATTGCATTTGAAGTTCAGACTGATTATCTGCTGCATAAAGCATTGATATGCATTAATAGAATCTGCACATTTGCATCAGGCAGCAAGTGTGTACAATGCACAGCTGTAGGCACTTCTAAGTCTACACATCGTGTAGCTTGCTGGCATAGTCTGTACACTCATCTGTTTGCATGTGTCACCAAGTCCACACATTGCATCATGTGTTTCTTCATGATGTCTATACATTGGCATGCTGCATCTCTTGAAGTATGTACATCCTCTTCAAGCATTTCAAAGTCTATACATCGCTTGGAGTTCCTTCAAGTCTATACATTGCTGAGCGTCTCACTGACTGTCTCATGCAAGCCTATACATCCTGCACCGTCTCATGCAGGATCTCAAGCCAAGTCCATACATAGTTCATCAGCACTTAGAAGTCTGTACATCGGTCCGTCTTGTTCAGCGTCATAGTGCATTTAAAGTCTGTACAGCGTCCGTCTCAGCCAGCGTCTCATGCTGCGTCTTAGGCAAGTCTATACATCGCCTTCAGACTTTCAAGTCTATACACTCCATGATCTTCCAAGTATGTACATCCACAGTGTATCTTCAAAGTCTGAACATTGTCTCACTCCGTCAAAGTCCATACATTTGTTTTCTCTTCAAAGTCAGTACATTGGCGTTGGGCATCAAAGTATATACATCGCCTTCGAGGCATCAAGCCTATACACTGGACAGTGCTTTTAAAGTCTGTACATCATTCCTTGTTGTTCACACCTTTTAAGTCTGTACATTGGCTTCATATCATAAAGTCTGTACATTGGCTTCAACTCTCCAAGTCTGTACAGCCACATTCAATAGGTAAAGGCTATACATTCTTCAGCTGGAACTGTGCAAGTCTGTACATCGTTACTTGCCAAAGTCTGTACATTGGCATCTGTTCCTACGTTGCACTTCCAAGTCTGCACATTGGGTTCTTTACCTACGTTCATCTTTGAAGTCTGAACATTGGAAGTTTTACCTACGTTGCACTTCGAAGTCTATACACTCGCTGTCTTCCATTGTTTCAAGTCTATACAGCCTTTCCATCGGAAAGTCTATACATTGGTCGCTGAGTGATCTTCAAGGCTACACAGACCTTGACTCGCTCAAGTCTGTACATCGGCATGCTATCTTTGACAAAGTCTTCACATCGCGAAGTCTATACACTCAACTCCTTCACACTTCAACAAAGTCTGTACAGCGTGAAGTCTAAACATTATTTTCAGGGCTTGTCTTCGTGTCGTTTTGTTCCATTGCATGCAGAACATTGCAGCACCTCGTGTTGCTTTCTGTGCCACCTCGTGTCGTTTCTTCAGTATTTAGTTGCTCATCTCGAGTCATCCTTTTATTCTTGCTCTTGTGTTCTCGTGTCATTTACTATAGTTACTCGAGTCGTTTTCCTACTTTCTTTATTTTATCACGTGTCGTTTCACCTAGTGCCGTTCTCTTTGCTGTTTGTTTTGTCGTGTTGTTTTTGTATTCGTGTCTTCGTGTTGCTTCTGTATTAGTGTCTCATCAAGTCCATACACTGGCCTTGAGCTGAAGTCTATGGCTGAGCAAGTCCATACATTGGCTGCTGTTCTTCAGAGTCTGTACATCGCAGTGAGTTGAAGGTTGCCTAAGTCTGTACAGCCGTTGGCTTCTTATGTGAAGTCCATACATTGAGTAAAGTATATACAGCCATTGCTAGAGTCGCCTTACACGACCAAGTCTGTACAGAGTCTGCATTGCATCTCATGAAGTTTACACATTGTTCATCACTTGTCTTGTTCACTGCGTCGACGCTGACACTGGATGCGTTGACGCCTTGGGCTGATATCCAAAGGTGTCTTGATCAACATCAAGTCTGTACAGCATGAAGTCTGTACATTGGCTTTTGTCTCGAACAGAAGGCTTTAGTCTACACACTCTTCTGTTATAATAATGCACTCTTCAGCAAGTATATACACTGAGCACGCATGAAGTCTTCTAAGTGTATACACTCCCTCACTCTGTACACACTTGCTATATTGATTTCTGATGTCTATACAATGCTTTGCATTCACAGAGTCTGTACAGGATGTTCAGACCTAAACTGATGAGATATCCGATGCTATGTCTGACAGGGATTCTTACCGAGATTGATGACCTGGCTCGTGATCCCAGGAGGACGAGATATGCAGATGCTGACACGTGGATGCAGCTGCCTCGGTTCTGGCGAATTCCTTGGGCGGGAAAAACGTGGAAGCCACGCGCCCAGGAGCTGCTGCTGCTACTACTATATATACGAGCCTTCTTCCACTAAAGAAGGCTGATCGACAGAAAAGGAGGAAAGTCTATACATCAAGTCTGAGAGCAGCAGAGAGGATTCGATCCAGTGAGAAGAGAAGAAGAAGAAAAAGAGGAGTGGAAGAGTGAGAGAAGAAGCAGAAGTAAAAAGAGAAAGAGAGAGAGCTCGCAAGTGAGAGAAGGAAGTAGAGAAGAAAAAGGAAGAGGAAGAAGAAGCTTCATCTGAAGGCTAGTCCCTACTGGACCGTGGATCAGATCCAGGCCAGTCAGCTCCGTTGAGAGCCACATCTGTGTTTTCATCTTTTACAGCTTTCTGATTGCTGTGTTATTTTCGTTTATTGTTTTCCTTTGTTTTCTGATTACCTTTGTACTTCCGATCCTCTGGACTGGGGATCGGGTTCCTCCTGTGGATTCAGGAGAAGGGAGACTTGTCTCCGGTTCTGGGCTTGTGGGTTGCAAGTCCAGGGGTCCCTCCTGGTCTGGAGGAAGAGAGGTCTTCGACCTCTAGTTTCCAAGTGGCTGGGAGTCACTTGGGGTGTCCCTCCGGTTGGGAGGAAGAGGGGAGGTTGTTCCCCTGGTCAAGCTGTGTGGCAGCACCTTGTTTGCAGACTGAGTCTGCAGGTTCTAGCTTGTGCTAGTGGAAGCCTCACTCCGGTTGGGAGTGAGGGGTGGATGTAGGTCTGTGGACCGAACCACCTAAAAATCTATTGTGCAGTGGTTTGATTGTTTGCTTTGCTTCCGCTAGATGCTTGAATAGGCACGCTCCAAGTGTTTGTATTTGAGTTGAATCGAATTGGTTCTATTCTGTGTCTATCTCTAGCATCCAAGTTTTTATTTGGCCTTTATACATAGAAGGATACATTCACCCCCCTCTGTATCCGGGCCTAGCACCCTAACAGTTGGTATCAGAGCAGGTGTCTGCATACAAGGTCTTGCGACCTGCAGATCGATCTTGCAGTCTTAGGTGCTAATTTGTTTTAGTGCATCAATATTCTTATTGCATTGAATCTATCGGCTATCTGTTTCAATGGCTTGTCCACCCGTCTTTAGTGGTTCTGATTTCAACCAGTGGCACAGTGCTTTACGTAGTTATGTTAAATCTGTTGATCCAGACCTGTGGAAAGTGATTTCACATGGTCCTCATGAATTACTAAAGAAAAGGTCCAAATGGACTGACAGTCACGAATCAATGTATGAGGAGAATCAGACAGCTATAAATCTGATGAAAGCAGCCACTGACAAAGCCTTTCACTCATGTTTCCTTGATTGCAGATCTGCAAGGGATATGTTAGAGATGATGAAGAGAGCCGGGAAAGGAAATCAAACAAGCTGCATGATGGCCAATAGAAGAAATCAAAGTGGCAGCGATCACGGCAGCAATCAAACTGAAGAAGATGATGATGATGAGGTAAATCTCTTCGAGAATTTTTCTCTAGAAGATTGGGAGAATGCATATGCTGAATTGTTAGAGTCACATGAGAGCTTAAGAAAATAGTATAAAAAGTTGAAGAATGGTACTCGGGTAGATAGCTCTAGCTCTCCATGTGAAAATTGTTCAAGTACGAAGCAATTTCATGATGCATGTCTGTCTGATAATCATATGTATAAAAATCAGAATGTAAAACTGAATAAGGAACTTGAATGTGTTTACTCTGAACTAAACAAGCTAAAATCTGAAGATGAATCTCTCAGAAAACTCTCCAAAGAAGATGAAGAAGAATCAGAGAAACTTAAGCAGGAGAAAAACTTACTTGCTGAAAAACTTGAAGCCATCAAATATGTGAATGTGGAATTACAGAAAAACATTGAAAAGAAGGAAAAAGATTTGAAGGAATTCAAGGCTGGAAGAAAACTTGAAACTAATTGAGAAGATCAGCTTTTAATAAATGAATTGGTTCAGAATGACAAACTTAAGCAAGAAAATGAGAAATTGAAAATGCTGAACTCCACTATGTCTGAGAGACTTCTAGCTTTAGAAAGAGGTAAGTGTTTGTGTTGAAGATTCTGATAAACTGAGTAATCTGGAAAATGAAATTGACAAATATAAAACTGCTAACAAAGTTTTGAATGAAGCTATGAATTGCAGTGAGCAAGAGATTGCCAGTTATGAGTTACAAATCACCTCTTTAGAAAATGAAATCCAAGACTTAAAGAACTCTCTGTCAAAGTTTGTAAGTGGACAAGAAAATCTGGACAGGTTGTTAGGAGTTAAGGTCAATACTCAAAGGGAAGGGTTAGGCTACAACAATGTCAATAAAAAGGCTTTTGAAAACAAACTGACGACATCCTATCAAAGCATCAGATGTAGCCACCACCTCAGAAAATAAACAACCAAATGTTCAGAAAAATCAGAAACAAACTGAAAAGTTGAAAAAGGTTGATGGATCCAAGCTGAAAACTGTTTTCATTAAAACCTCTGAACAGGAAAAGCTTTCTACTTCATCCCCAATTCAGTACAAGGCTAAGAAAACAGGAAAAGAGGATAAAAATCAGAAAAGGACTGTAAATCAGAAAATAAATGAAAAGGGTTCATCAGTGTTTGCTGATCACAGTCCTCACACACACTCACATTCATCTAAAAAGAAGATCATCTGTCATTACTGTCATAAAGCTGGACATCTGATGCATGAGTGTAAGTTGATGGAGAAGGATGATAAGAATGCTAGGAGATATCATGATAAAAATCCTTCATCTCAGAAAAGGAGAATTGAGTGCTTTCATTGTGGTAAACTAGGACACAAAATTTCACAATGCTGGTTTGTTAGTGATAAGAATAAATATCATGCAAACGATCATACTCTTAACAAGAACAAGTCTGTTCCAATAAACCAGCATATGACATGCTTTAATTGTGGAAAATTGGGTCATAAGAGATTTGAATGCTGGCTGAATGCTGGTAAGAAAAGTTCTAATTCATACTTTCACTGTGGCAAGATAAGTCACATTGCAGCCCACTGTTGGCATGCTCAGGGTAGACAATTCAATTCTAAAACTGTTAAACTCCCTGCAAATGGAAATATTTTTGGAAGTAATGTTTTTAGAGGCAAGCACAATGAGTGCTTTAAATGTGGGAAGTATGGCCATACAGTCAAGGACTGTTGGCATATTCAGGGTAGAAATGTGAATCTCAAACATGCTAAATTCCCTGTAAGACAATTTGCAAAACTTTCATGTTATAACTGTGGGAAGCCAGGTCACAGGGCTGCAACCCGTTGGCTGGCAGGATATCAAAACCAAACTGGTTTTGGCAAACAGAATTTTTATTCTGTTAACAAGAAATCTCATGCTTATGCACATAGAATTCATGCTAACAAGAATGTGCATAAATCAGATCTGAAAACTGCTCCTAGAAATGTGCTGAGAAAACCTGCTAGGAGTAATACTGTTTTGTCAGGACCCAAGACTTCTTGGGCACCTGTTTGTGCAAAATAACATTGCTATGCAGGTGTGCCTTGGGACTGGAATAAAAAGGGGTAATGATCGAAGGCACTCAAGAAGAAAATCCCATACTGAACTTTTCAAGTAAACTTCCTGTTCTTCTTGTTTTTAGTTTTAATGCATAGCAAGTTAAATCTGTTTTTACATTTTTATTCATCATTTGCCATGTGCATTATTTTCTGATCATGCATTTGCTGAGAGTTCTGTGCAAATATCAGATTAAAAAGGGCTGTCTGTATCTGATGCATACATAGGCTAATTGCAATTGCTTGATAATTGTGTTATGCATAGACTCTGAAAACAAATTGCATTTCAAATTTTCTGAAAAATCTGAACTGCCTATAAGTGTGACTTGAAACTTGTGTGTTGCAATAGCTCACTGAAATTCTGAATTGCATATAGGACTGCATGTTGAATAATCATGCATGACCTCAATGGTATATAAATGGTAAGGTACCAAAAGGGCAGGGAGGTCTGTCTGGAGGTTCTTACTATGTGTGAGGTGGTCTTTTAGACCAAGTGCTCCGCCTAGTACCATGGGTCATCTTGCTGATAGGGCAGTCTGAATGTGCATGAATCATTTGGTATCATATGTTCAGTTTTCAGTGCAAACATTGCATGTTTTCAGGGGGAGTTAGTTGCATATCCTTGCATAGCATTCAATGTTGAGTCTTTGCATGTCCCTGCATACATATAGTGCATTGCATCTCCTTATATTGAAAATGCCAAAAAGAGAGTTTGAATGCATATTGTGAGGGGGAGTCATTGCATTGCATATAGGTTGTCAATTACATACATGTGTCAGAACTCATTGCATATCCTCTCTTATTGATTTTGTTGACAAACCTTAATCATATTCTGAAAATTTTGAGCTTCACAATCTCTCTTAACAATTGGTATTCCTCCTATCAATTGGTATAATTTGGGTTCAGAATTCAATCAGTCCTTCATGAAGATTTCAATGGGCTATCTCGATCATAAATCTGAAAAATTTTGAACTAGAAATCTTCTATTATACAGTTTTATGAATGTCTGAAATAACTCATGTGGTTTAAGTTTAATGTTCATGGAGTTTGACTTTAAAATCTCTTAAAAAATATCTGAAGCATGTTTAATAAACCTTAACCATTTGTTTCATGCTGTGTCTTGTGAAAAATTTCTGAAATCTGCACTTTTGAATACATGACTTTAATTGGTTAAGTACATGAAACTATTATTGATTTGAAGCAAATGAATGTCTCTGAAATGTCTAAAGGGTTATATCTGTCAGAGCAATGACATTGGTCACTGAGAAACACAAGTCCAAAGGACTGTGTCATGAGGTGCCTTAGTTATCTCTGCATAAAATTCATTGAAAATCAGGCAGAGCAATGGCATGCACACTGAGAAATACAACTCACTCATTAAAAATGATTTGTAGTGTGTCATGATGTGTAAATGCTAACTCTGTTCACATAAAGCATGACAGTTAGTCACACTAAGGGCTTAGGGATATTGGCCTCTAATCAAGGTATATCCTCTAGTTGCAATGTGTGCACTGAACTAGAGTGCTCGTAAAATTTGTAGCAAGAAAATTCTTGAACAAATTGAAATATCTGAATATTGATGCTAAAATCAAATTGCTACAACCCTAGACAAAATCATATGACTTCATAATTGCTTGATTTCAATACTAGTGCATGTAATTCTGAAAGAAGTCAATAGATTTGATTGTGTAAGACAAAGGGAGATTAATCAAGATAAATATGAAGGCTTGGTTAGTTTCTTATTAAACCATGGTTTTAGATATCAATACAGAATTTTACTGACAAACTCTGCATACATTATGGTTAAACCATGCTGAACAATAACGCTCATTCATAAGCCCTTATAATGGAAGACTTTGAAAAACTTATGTTTTGGATTTATGAGATTGCTATCTCTTTGAAAATCTGACTGAACTTCTTGTGATTGGAGCTTCTTTGAAAATCTGCTACTTGAAACTCTTCTGCTAAATATCATTGATTCATTGACCTGAACCTCTCCTTGTTATCCATCTCATAAGATTCCACTTATTGAGGGGGAGCTTCCATGTCATATGCATCATGCTGCATAGAAACTCTTAAAGGGGGAGCATTGTGTTCTTGCATTCATATTTCTAGGGGGAGCTCTTGCATTTTGGTATCTCCTTCTGCTGGTATCAAAGGGGGAGATTATATCAAAGGGGGAGATTTTTGCCAAAGGGGGAGAATTTTATTCAATCATTGCATGCTGGTTTGCTTTCACTTCTCAAACTATATTCTTTTTGATGAAGTCAAAGGGGGAGAATAGTTTGAGTCATTAGAATGACTTTCATAAGAATGTATTACATCATCAGAATGACTCACTGTGTATTATTGCCATCATCAAAAAGGGGGAGATTGTTGTGCCCCTGGCCCCTGTGGCTTGTGGTTTTGATGATTGGCTTTAGGGGTTTGTGATGTTTGGTTTTAATGAGAATTAATCACTGTGAGTCACCATGGTTTTATTCAGTCATTCTTATATTCAGTCTGTCATTCAAATGTTCATTCAGTTTTTCAAATGTTCAGTCAGTTTATCTGCTTACACTGTGAGTCATTGCATTTGAAGTTCAGACTGATTATCTGCTGCATAAAGCATTGATATGCATTAATAGAATCTGCACATTTGCATCAGGCAGCAAGTGTGTACAATGCACAGCTGTAGGCACTTCTAAGTCTACACATCGTGTAGCTTGCTGGCAAAGTCTGTACACTCATCTGTTTGCATGTGTCACCAAGTCCACACATTGCATCATGTGTTTCTTCATGAAGTCTATACATTGGCATGCTGCATCTCTTGAAGTATGTACATCCTCTTCAAACATTTCAAAGTCTATACATCGCTTGGAGTTCCTTCAAGTCTATACATTGCTGAGCGTCTCACTGACTGTCTCATGCAAGTCTATACATCCTGCACCGTCTCATGCAGCATCTCAAGCCAAGTCCATACATAGTTCATCAACACTTAGAAGTCTGTACATCGGTCCGTCTTGTTCAGCGTCATAGTGCATTTAAAGTCTGTACAGCGTCCGTCTCAGCCAGCGTCTCATGCTGCGTCTTAGGCAAGTCTATACATCGCCTTCAGACTTTCAAGTCTATACACTCCATGATCTTCCAAGTATGTACATCCACAGTGTATCTTCAAAGTCTGAACATTATCTCACTCCGTCAAAGTCCATACATTTATTTTCTCTTCAAAGTCAGTACATTGGCGTTGGGCATCAAAGTATATACATCGCCTTCGGGGCATCAAGCCTATACACTGGACAGTACTTTTAAAGTCTGTACAGCATTCCTTGTTGTTCACACCTTTTAAAGTCTGTACATTGGCTTCATATCATAAAGTCTGTACATTGGCTTCAACTCTCCAAGTCTGTACAGCCACATTCAATAGGTAAAGGCTATGCATTCTTCAGTTGGAACTGTGCAAGTCTGTACATCGTTACTTGCCAAAGTCTGTACATTGGCATATGTTCCTACCTTGCACTTCCAAGTCTGCACATTGGGTTCTTTACCTACGTTCATCTTTGAAGTCTGAACATTGGAAGTTTTACCTACATTGCACTTCGAAGTCTATACACTCGCTGTCTTCCATTGTTTCAAGTCTATACAGCCTTTCCATTGGAAAGTCTATACATTGGTCGCTGAGTGATCTTCAAGTCTACACAGACCTTGACTCGCTCAAGTCTATACATCGGCATGCTATCTTTGACAAAGTCTTCACATCGACACTTCAACAAAGTATGTACAGCGTGAAGTCTAAACATTATTTTCAGGGCTTGTCTTCGTGTCATTTTGTTCCATTGCGTGCAGAACATTGCAGCACCTCGTGTTGCTTTCTGTGCCACCTCGTGTCGTTTCTTCAGTATTTAGTTGCTCATCTCGAGTCATCCTTTTATTCTTGCTCTTGTGTTCTCATGTCATTTACTGTAGTTACTCGAGTCGTTTTCCTGCTTTCTTTGTTTTATCACGTGTCGTTTCACCTCGTGCCGTTCTCTTTGCTGTTTGTTATGTCGTGTTGTTTTTGTATTCGTGTCTTCGTGTTGCTTCTGTATTAGTGTCTCATCAAGTCCATACACTGGCCTTGAGCTGAAGTCTATGGCTAAGCAAGTCCATACATTGGCTGTTGTTCTTCAGAGTCTGTACATCGCAGTGAGTTGAAGGTTGCCTAAGTCTGTACAGTCGTTGGCTTCTTATGTGAAGTCCATACATTGAGTAAAGTATATACAGCCATTGCTAGAGTCGCCTTACACGACCAAGTCTGTACAGAGTTTGCATTGCATCTCATGAAGTTTACACATTGTTCATCACCTATCTTGTTCACTGCGTCGACGCTGACACTAGATGCGTTGACGCCTTGGGCTGATATCCAAAGGTGTCTTGATCAACATCAAGTCTGTACAGCATGAAGTCTGTACATTGGCTTTTGTCTCGAACAGAAGGCTTTAGTCTACAAACTCTTCTGTTATGATAATGCACTCTTCAGCAAGTATATACACTGAGCACGCATGAAGTCTTCTAAGTGTATACACTCCTCACTCTGTACACACTTGCTATATTGATTTCTGATGTCTATACAATGCTTTGCATTCACAGAGTCTGTACAGGATGTTCAGACCTAAACTGATGAGATATCCGATGCTATGTCTGACAGGGATTCTTACCGAGATTGATGACCTGGCTCGTGATCCCAGGAGGACGAGATATGCAGATGCTGACACGTGGATGCAGCTGCCTCGGTTCTGGCGAATTCCTTGGGCGGGAAAAACGTGGAAGCCACGCGCCCAGGAGCTGCTGCTGCTACTACTATATATACGAGCCTTCTTCCACTAAAGAAGGCTGATCGACAGAAAAGGAGGAAAGTCTATACATCAAGTCTGAGAGCAGCAGAGAGGATTCGATCCAGTGAGAAGAGAAGAAGAAGAAAAAGAGGAGTGGCAGAGTGAGAGAAGAAGCAGAAGTAAAAAGAGAAAGAGAGAGAGCTCGTGAGTGAGAGAAGGAAGCAGAGAAGAAAAAGGAAGAGGAAGAAGAAGCTTCATCTGAAGACTAGTCCCTACTGGACCGTGGATCAGATCCAGGCCAGTCAGCTCCGTTGAGAGCCACATCTGTGTTTTCATCTTTTACAGCTTTCTGATTGCTGTGTTATTTTCATTTATTGTTTTCCTTTATTTTCTGATTACCTTTGTACTTCCGATCCTCTGGACTGGGGATCGGGTTCCTCCTGTGGATTCAGGAGAAGGGAGACTTGTCTCCGGTTCTGGGCTTGTGGGTTGCAAGTCCAGGGGTCCCTCCTGGTCTGGAGGAAGAGAGGTCTTCGACCTCTAGTTCCCAAGTGGCTGGGAGTCACTTAGGGTGTCCCTCCGGTTGGGAGGAAGAGGGGAGGTTGTTCCCATGGTCAAGCTGTGTGGCAGCACCTTGTTTGCAGACTGAGTCTGCAGGTTCTAACTTGTGCTAGTGGAAGCCTCACTCCGGTTGGGAGTGAGAGGTGGATGTAGGTCTGTGGACCGAACCACCTAAAAATCTATTGTGCAGTGGTTTGATTGTTTGCTTTGCTTCCGCTAGATGCTTGAATAGGCACGCTCCAAGTGTTTGTATTTGAGTTGAATCGAATTGGTTCTATTCTGTGTCTATCTCAAGCATCCAAGTTTTTATTTGGCCTTTATACATAGAAGGATACATTCACCCCCCTCTGTATCTGGGCCTAGCACCCTAACAGGTCCTGCCCCTGACCCTCTCCATCATCACCGGGTTGCCCACGGACACATGTCTGCGTTACGCGGGTGAGTCCGCTTAAATGATATCGTCGTGTACGTTGGATTGCTTCCGAGTCATAGGTCCAAGGATCATTGGCCTATTGGCTATCACCCCCCAAGGTGGTGTCACATCATGTTGTGATGGGAATCAACACCGGGCACTAACATTTTATTTTTTTTACAATTGTATCCTTTTGTATGCATTTATGTCCTTGGGTTTGGGTTGCAATTGTATGGCAAGTATAAGCCAATGGGTTACTTGGGCTAAGTCAATGGGTTTCTTTGCAAAAAGGCCACGTAGGGCCAGTGGGACCCCCACCCTCTCTCCCATTGGGCCACCTAGACTCTCTAGGGCCCATGTGGGGTTTGTCTATGGTCCAAATTGGACTCTTGACCAAGCCCCTCTTGTTGACTCCAAGGAGGGGGGCGCCCCCTCCCTTGTCCTTACATGGGATTTAAATAATCCCCCATTTATCCTTTTTTTATTTACTTTGACCACATGGGGGAATGAATTAAATATTCCTATCCACTAATTACCCCTCCCTAACCCTAAATCTGATGTTAGTTTAGGTCTTTTATCCATTTCTATATAAGCCTTGTATTTTTATATTTTCATAGAATTAATGCAAAGAAAATCAAGAATTGTTCTTGGAGCCTTGGGCGCCCCTCTCTCCCTCTCTCCCCCTTACAGTTGGACTGCTGTAAATTCTATGGTGTAAAGCCATAAACTTGGTGGATTCCAAGTTCTATCACCTTTACTGGATGCGACTTCCAGCCACCGCCACCGCCGCCACCGTTCGTGCCGCCGTCGAGCCGCCACAACCATCTCTTTACCCTACTATCCAGCATTCTGAGATCCAGGACAAAAGATGAAAGAAAAGGTTGGTCCTCCCAATCCGTGAGTCTGATGATCTTGAAATTTTGATAGATAATCCCCCTTCTTGTTAGCCATTCCCATTTTAATTTTCGTGTCAATCCGCCACCGTTTGATATTTTTCTCAGTATTTTAGTTCCACCCCTAACAGTCTGCCAATCAGCAGATCTACGGGATAGTGTCTTGTTCTTTTATTTTTCCAGTCCTCTTAGTCACCTCAAAAAATTCCCAAAACATTCATACGTGATCCCCGCATCCCCCCCTCCACCCACAATTTTCTCAGAGTCTATATCCACCATTCCCCTATCGGTCAAAATTTATTTTCAGGCAGATCCTGTTCTGTCCTGACTGTCTGTAATCAGAGCCATCAGAAATACTTGGGAAACAATGGTTTTCATTTTTAATCCCGTTACAGGATGGACGTGAAATTAATTTATGTTGTTGCCCTTTGAGTCCCTTGTCCAACGGCGCTGATCTTGCCTCGATCTGACACTGGATCTGGGCAGAACAATTCTTTTTGTGGAGGCACGCAGATCTGATCCGTGAATAGGCCAGCAGAGGCAGCAGCAATTTAATTCTTGCAAAATTACTTCGGCTTTGATTCAGCCGCCACCGACTTCGGGGATCGAAGAGGAGTGTTCCACCAGCGTCCCAACCAACCGCCACGGCCAGAAGATGACCGGAAGCCACTGTCCCAGCACCCGAGTTCGCTTGCTATCCAGCAGGCTGAACTGAGTTGCTAAACTCTCTTGGAAAAGTGCCGAGTGGGACCAGCAGCCCCTCTTCGGCCCGAAAGCCCTTCCGGCTTGTTTCCCGTCAACCCGAGTTCACTACTCCTGGGTCGCCATTGTAGCTCTATACCTCTCTGCGTGGAGTGGGCAATAAAAATTCACTGTTGTAATTATTTATTTACTATACACCGGGAGTACGAGTCTTGGCCGGGGTCGTCTTCCCCACGCCCGGTGCGTTGAGGTACACTCGCCACCCTCCTACTTTGGCATTTTGCTTACTTCGTATATCTTCATATGCCGATGCTAGAGTGATAGGATAACTAGATCGTTAGAATTTTATCACCGCTGCTAGAGTGATAGGATAACTAGATCGTTAGAATTTTATCACCGCTGCGAGAGTGGGTGAGTGGAACCCATCCCGTGACTCGATCCGAGCACGCGCAAAAGCCGATACCCGTGACTCATTGTCAGTTTCTCAACCGCGCAAGTCCGCAGGCTTCCCTCGCTTAGGGACGTCCACGAGCTAGAGTCCCAGGTTCGGTGTGAGTGTGGAAATGTGGAGCGTGGCGTCACAAGTCACATGAACGAGCATATGTGCATGAGTGATAACATAATGTGCCAATCAAGTGAATAGCATGAATATGTGACTATGTGAACATGGTAGGATGATCAAACAGCAAGGCAAAGGCGATAAAGGATGCAAAACAATACTGTGATCGCCACCAAGGAATGACAACGCCAAAGAATGTGAAGGGGGAAACTAAGTGCGTTGTGTACCATGGAAAAAAGGAGATGATCACGCTCAATATAAGTAATGCGGGGGTAATGTGGATTATCTCTCCTCGCCTTCCAGCCGGCTAGAAGGTAAGGGCCTCACTTTTCATACTTTCGTGCTAAACAAAGACAAAACAAGAGACAAAACCCATTAGAAAATGCTAAGTGTAGAAATCTGCCCAAGTACATAAAGTAGCATGAAAGATTGAGGGCAAACTCACCGGGGGAGGGTTTTTAACCTTTATGAATGGGTGCAAACAACAGGTGTGTATATTTTAATGAGATTAACATGAAGAGATTGATTTAATATGCCATGATTAACATAGATAAACAAGGTGCAAAAGTGCATGTCACAAGGGAATCTGTGCAAACTGTGTAAATTGGGTGCAAAGACTGATGCAAACAGAATGCCAAACGACGTCTAAACATGGTGAAAATTGGGATGACAGAAGACTTTAGTATTGTGAAGAATTAGGAATAAGAATCACGCCAAAATGAGGTCTAGACAAAAAGTTATGGCGCCAGAGATTTGGTGAAAAATACAGACAGTGCAGAAAATGCAGAACAGTGCACAAAATGGACTAAAAGAATGAAGAATAACTTACAGAATAAGACACCAAAAAGGGAAAGAAAAGATGCTATGGAAAGGTGGGAGTATTGTAGTGAAACCAAGGCAAAAATAAGGGTTTAAAAATGGGGAAGACAACAGTGAAAAATGGAGAAGAAAACACAAGAAAACAGAAGGGTGCGGAACAGGACAGAAAAATGACTGTCAAACCAGAGTGAAAGTGCAAAAAGATGGAGAAAAATATGTATGAATAGGGTGAGATAATGAGCCCATAATGGAGGAAAACGAAGAGTATACTTCTCTTAAAACCCGGGAGTCGAAGGGAAGGATCAGAAGTGCACCATGGCTTCGCCCCGGCGACGCAAACGTGCCCCCGTCGCAAGAAATCTAGATTTCAGAAATTACAGAACAAAGTGGTGAAACCTGAAAAGTTGGGGCTTGTAAGAGGGGGGAAAAGATGAGAGAAATAAGGCACATATATAATCAAAACGAAGCTAATACTCCTCTCTTCAAGATAGAGTCGAATGAGGATGAATAGGATGAAGCATGACTCCGCCCCAGCTTGAAGAACAGGCCCCCGTCGTGGAGTTGTAGCAGAAAAAATAGAAAACTGTGATGATTTGCAAGAAGTTGGGGTGAAGTTAAGAGGGCAAATGATGATGAAATGAAGCCCAAATAGAACCAACGTAAAGCTAATACTTCCCTCTTAAGGCTAGGGTCAAAGAAGGATGAAGACAATACAGCATAGCTTCGTCGTCGCCTCGGAAACGTGCCCCCGTCGTGAGGTTCGCACAGGGTTCTTTATATAGAAAACTACGTAAATCCCCAACTTTTCACCACAATTTTAAGAGATAGAGTCCACAAAATCTCGAGATCTATGGATCAATCTCGAGATAATAGTTAGGATAAGAGATAGAAATAAGTAGGACTTAATTTGGAAGAGGATTCTAGATGATAGAGGCACCGCAAGAAGAGCCCGGAGCCTAATCAGGTGGAGTTTGACTTGAACAGGGATTGCATAAGCCCTGAACTTTCGGCCACGTTTCCAAGCAAAATAGTCCACCAAAATTTGAGTTCTATAGATGAAACTCGAGATAATAGTAAGGACAAAAGATAGGAATAAATGGGACTCAATTTGGAGAAGGATTATAGAAGATAGAGACCCACGAAGGAGGCCTCGTCGAGCAAAAACACCCATAAACAATCCAGAACACTAGGACTCTTAAGGCAGAAGAGGGGAAGGGGCGGTCAACAGTTGACCGCGATGGTCAATAGTTAACCGCGATAGTCAACAGTTGACCATGACCAAACATTTTTTTATTTATTTTTATTTTTTTAAAAAGAAAAAACATCATCCAAAGGCTCCAAGGCTTAATGGGATTAGAAATGATCAAAAATGGGCTCGAAATAGGTTTAAATAAGACTCCATAATAATGGACAATTAGAAGCATTATAAAGGAGAATAAAAGAAATAACTCGACTTGCAGGCTAAAAACGGGTGTCAACAGATGCCCCTCCTTGATGTCTACTTTGCAAGGGAACGAGCGAAAGCGACGCGGAGGCGAAATGGAAAAGAGATGGAGCGAAAGTGACAACAATGAGAAATGGAGATGAAGCGGAGAGAACTGATAAGTGGGCATCAAGGCAAAAGACACCCGTCACAACCAACAAGCAACAGAAATTCTCCCGAAAATGTCGAACTAACCACAAGGAATGGATGACGCGAATGAGACATGTCTAGAGAACTAAAGTAACAGGATAAAGGAAACACGACCAACCTCATCGGGGACACAATCCACGGACAATGAGGGGATCGGAAGGAACACAGCTGAAAAGCTGGAAAAGGAGAAAATAAAACTGAGATAAAATCGAGACAGGAATCACGCTGGCCAACTAGACCGAGTGGGCAGATTAGAGGAATCGTTCAAATTCAGAGTGGAATGGGGATCTCTTATCCAAGAGAAAGACATCACAATCAACCATTGTTGAGGAGAAACCTTGAACGGATCACGAGACGTGAATGCTCAAAATGACATGATGTATGCTGGGCTAAAATAAAGAAACCATCAAAACGAATGCAAAGAAAACATAAAATATAAAGTACTCAAGGATATTATTGCTAGATTGAGCCAGACGGGTTCAAGAGTCTTCTTGTAACCACGGCGTGCGAGACAGAGTCCATCGTCCCCCACCCGACTCAAACTAACGACCTATCTAACGATTAACCGTATGCTCGTAGATCATCATCATTTTTGTTAAAGGGGAACATCAGATCCCAGAACACACGGCCAACCATCCAGTCCTTGAGAGGCTATAATAATATAGATACCTCATAGTAATGCAACAACGAGCTAGGATAGAGAGCCATACCTGACTTACCTGTCAAGTGAAATGGCATTTTTTTTTAGATTTTTTTGTAATTTTTTGATTTTTATGGGATTTTCATCATAAGACAAACAACAAACATGAACAAACAAGCATGAACATAACGAAGATAATATAACGATCAATTGAACCACAGACAACACAACATGATCGAACGAATGGAAAATAATACAACAAGACAAACAAGCACATATGCAATGGCATGAATAAACCACATGTATGCACGATGAACATGGTGGGACAAGATAACAATGCGGTGGGACAACACATGGTTGGGACAAGAATATGAGGGATGACCACACGGTTGGGACAACACACGGGACATAGAGGGACACCTAACAACATATGTAAGACAACTAACAACACGCGGTGAGGGACAAAACAGCATGCGTGAGATGACACGGTGGGACATAAACATGTGACAAGGACACGGCGGGATAAAAGACATGACAAATATGCCCTTCAATCAAAGTCTAAGATTAGATGAAGCAGAACTGCCAGGTTCATAATCGTGAGGCAAAGTCCTCTCATGAAGATATGATGAAACGAGGCAATAGTTGAGAAGGACATGACCTTCAGAATAGATCGAGAGAGTAGATTGAAGAAAAGGGAACAGATTGAAAAGCACGTGAACAGGAGACAAAGCGAATGATAAGGAGCCAGGAGGAGGTTGAACACCTGCGACCTGCACACTAAGCAAACGAATCATATCCGTTCTCAAAACAAAGATACGTAAAAATAAAAGACAAATATGTTTGGAATTTCGACAATTTTTTTATTTTTTTTATTTTCAACAATATTTATTTTTTTTTGTTTTCGATAATATCTGATTTTTTGGGATTTTGACAATATCTCATTTTTTTGAATTTTTGACAATATCGCATTTTTTTGGATTTTTACAATATCTCTTTTTTTTGGAATTTTAACATATCTCATTTTTTTGGAATTTTTTAAATAATAATCTGTAGCACGTGCTCAAACTACTGGCTAGGGATTGTCATTCCTACCCCTCTCATTAAAGACTTCCCTTGAGCAGGGCGTGCATGTAAGGGTGGCTCGCCACAACCAACCGCCTCTAAAGAACAGTGCCTCTACTAAGGCCATACCCGGGATACAACCCAGCCTAAGAGGATGAAACAGAAGAAGATTGGAGACAAACTTTATGCAGGATGTGAGATATTAAGACTTGAATTCCTTCCAGGGCACTACCCCTCAAAGATACAGTCTATTACGCCGGGACTTTGTGTCTTTGATTTTCTGACCGATATTTATAGGCACGCGTGCGACCGGGCTCATGATGTCCTGCGAGGAACTGTACTGCCACTCTTGCCCTGCCTTTGATTCATAATTTTACATTGATTCTCATTGATTTATTTTTGACAGCCCTTATTAGCCAGATTTTGCATGAAAGCTCACTTTCGAGGGTCAAAACTACCCCTATTTGAGACCTCTCTCATATTAGGGAGTGCCTTGGTTGGTCATGTCATCCATCCATCTCTTGCCCCTGCCCTCGGCCGAGTAGAGAAAAGAAAAGACTTTCGTGCATACCCAAAGTATGGACAAAGCAGCAACGGTGTGCCTCAGAGGAATCAGCTATGGCTCACCATGTAATGTGTGAAAAACCCGTACAAAAGGTCACCCTCAACAATTGGAGAAAGAAACTAGACTCCTAGCACGGAGTTATCACCAGCCTAACGATGTTGCAGATCGAAGCGAACTCCTTTTAATTAAATTAAGCAAACTCAACTAAAGCCACTCAACCTTGTTGAGGAATAGCATTATAAGCGTGTGCAGGAATAACAATGATAGAGATAATAGCATGTTCTTGCACAAAATGAAGATACCTTGCAAATCCATAGCGTAGAAATCAGCGTCCTAAAGCGATCTTGACCATCGAGCTTTTTAGCAGCACGAGATTTGTATTCCTTGCTTGACAGGACAAAGTGGGAGAGGACAGCAAAGGGTTGATGATACCTCTACACGGAGGAGCGGCAGACACTAAATTGGACGGAGAAGGATTAAAAAGGAAGAGAGATGAGGGCTAGAACTCCCTTGTTAAGACACAGAGACCCTGATGGCAAGGAACTAGATACAAAATAAAAAGAGATCAGCTAAGATCAAGGCGAGCTAAAGCCTCGAAAATAGCATGAAAAAGGGTAATGAACCCAAAAGGGTGACACATAAAGAATAGACAAACCATGAGAAGATTGTGGCAAAGATAAGGGAGAAGAGGAGTGATCATTCGACGTGGTCGGAGAAAAAGAATAGGAGTCATCCGACGAAGTCGGAGAAGGAGAATGAGAATCACCCGACAGGGTCGGGGAAAGAAAATGATAGACACCCGACAGGGTCGGGGAAGAAGAATGATGGTCACCCGACAAGGTCGGGGAAAGAAAATGGTAATCACCCGACATGGTCGGGGAAGGATCAGAAATAGAGCCTGGGGATACCAGACGATAAAGATCAGAAAAAGTCCCAAAAATGGGATGAAAGGATGACATAGGCCGAGGCCTAGAATCATGAGAAAATGGAGGATCTAGAGGCTTCGGATGAGGGGAGTGAGTAGAATGGGGGTTTTCGGACCTGAAAAGAGAGGAGAAAATCATGGAAACTGGATAAGAGGAAGGGAGGTACACCACCCATGGATGGGAGCTGAGCAAGAGAAAGGATGAATGAAAGGAAGAGGAAGAAGTGGACCCCTGAGTGCACAAAGGACGTCCCTTAAACATAAGCCACCGCCTCTTCTTAGCTGACACTTCTTGAACATGGACCCGCCTTGCGCAGATTCTGATCTTCGACCTTCTTGGTCTGCAATACCTTCTCAAATAATGGGCCCACCTGGCAGATGGCCTGGCTCAGCTGTGAACATGCAGTCTTATCGGGGCGGTTGCCCCTAGACACCCGATGCTAACAATAGTAGATGAACATTCTTGGACAGATAACTCCCCAAATGAATGAGTATCAGAAAACCATGGAGTTTTGTCACTTGGCACTAGCAGAATGAGATTAGGCATCTCCCCTCGACAATCGGGCATGAAGCATAACTCCCTTACTAAAAGAGCGGGATGAAGCCGAGGGAGTGTAATGCACGGCATTGATGTGGCCGGCACACTAATAAACTGAGGAAGATTGCATAATAAGTGCAGAATATCCTTTGAAAGTGCAAAAGATATGGCCAATTGCCCCTTGAACATAGAGTGCATAATCTGCTTGGCGGCCGTATGCATTAGCACAATTTGGGTAGAGAACCCCTCTTGGCCAATTATCCGAACAGCAACGGAGTGAGGAGAAATAATAGCATCAATTGTGAACTCTCCGGTGAGCAAAGAGATTGCCACCGATCTCGCTCTTGAAGAAACTTGCAATAATGAGAGGGAACTCTTCTTAGAAACCATCATCGGAAATGCAGTCTCACTCTCCCCAAAATGGTCGGGGACCAAGACCTGGATCGGCATTCGGCAAATGAAATCTTGAATCTTGAAATGGATAATCGGCAACGAATTATTCTGATCTGGCTCATCATCTCCCTGGGGACTAGACCTGAGGGGCACCAGAGGTAGCGCGCACCCACTCCGGGGGGTGGAAATAGGTGGAGAAAGGGGTGGAAAAGGCTTGGAAGGCGTGGGTGAAGGTTTAGAAGGTGTAGAGGCCTCGGGCGGTGGAGGGATAGCGGCGATAATAGGCTCGGGTGGAGTTAAAAGAAAAGGTGGAAGCGTAGAAATGGGTAAAGGCGAAGGTGTAGGTATAGCCTGCTCAGGCTCAGGCAATGATGGTGAAGGGGATGACAAAGGCGGTGGAGATGGTGGAGGTGATGGGATAGGGGTCTTTGGGAGAGGAGGCGGTGAAGGCGGTGGTGATGGGTTAGGCAATGGTGACGGTGGTGGAGATGGTGATGCAGGCAATGAGGATAATGAAGGTAGTGAAGGGTTAGGCAATAGTAATGGTGGTGGAGATGGTGATGCAGGCAATGAGGATAGTGAAGGTAGTGAAGGGTTAGGCAATGGTAATGGTGGTGGAGATGGTGATGCAGGCAATGAAGGTAGTGAAGGTGGTGCCGGTGATGAAGAGAGTGAAGAGGAGGGTCGCGACGCCCACCGTCGACGTATCGGCACGACCCGCCGGGCAGCGTTAGGAGTGGAAGTTGTGGTAATGGAAATGGAGGAGGAAAGGGTGGCACTTGTCTGAGCAGAGGCTTGGGTTGGTGGAGGTTGTGGAGGTTGAGTAGGATATGGTGAAGGTGTGGGGGTAGGTGGAGATGAAGAGGGTGGTGAGGTAGGAAACGAGGTAGGCAAAAGCATAGGTGAGGGAACAGGTGATAGAGTAGGTGACGGAGCGGGTGCAATGCCAGATAAAGAATCGCAGGGGTGCCCCTGGTCTTATAGTGGAGATGGCTGCCTGGGCGGCGACTGCTGCTGCTGCTGCTCGCTACGGAGATTTAAAATAACTTCATGCATGGCAGCCCAATCAATCATCTTCTTGTCTTCCAAATCATAAACAAGTTCTTGAAACTCGGGGCAATCCTCAACCACATGCCCCTACTGGCGGTGAAATTCACAATATTGAAACATATTTCCGGCCGTGGGTCGGCAAGGCACAACCGGAGGGAGCTGCAACACGTCAGCGGCCATCAAAGCCCTGAAAATATCTGTAAAAGACTCCGGCAACGGCAGAGAAGGAGCCCACTTTAGGCACGGCGGATGCCGAGGGATATGGGAAGGTGATGGAGAAGGTTGCGGTGGTCGAAGCGGAGGTTGCGTAGGCAAAGGCGCATGGCAACTGGTGGAGGGACTAGGTGGAGGCACGTGTGGAGCGGGAATATAGTGGACGACATCTACCTACACGGGGTGTGATGTTCCCTTGACTGGAGGGGAAGACACAGGCGAAGACACATATGTGGAGGTGGAGGGATGACTCGTGGAGGGTTGATGTGTGGGTTGACTCATGGATAGTGTATAAGCGGGAGTGGAGGGCCGACTCATGGAGGGATATATGGTGGAGGGCTGACTCACAGGAGATGATGGACAGGAGGCGTATGTCGGCGTAGAAGGTGAAGGAGACTCGGGGTCAAGAGAATTATAAAGTTGTTGGTGGATGAAGCGGGCTCGGCTATACAATTGTTGCCAGGAGGTGACATCATTCAAGGCTAAGATAAAGCGGTACTCGGGCGTTGCATTAGAAATGAGCATTTTGATCTGTTCTCCGTCCGGAATATGCCCCGGGACTTGCACTGCCAGGTGACACCAGCGGTCGACGAAGGTAGAGAACTCCTCGTCGGGCTTCATCTTCTCATGGGCCAGATCAACTATGGAATACTTGGGCCCAACCTGGTCTTGAAACTGCTGAAGAAATTTCTCTTGAACAACTTGAAAATCCACAATCTGCTCTTGCGGAAGAGAAAAGAACCAATCCTGAGCCGGGCCTTCCAACGACAGACCAAATAGATAAGCCATCAAGTGCGGGTCGTGTCGAAACTGGGCTGACTCATAAATGAACTCCTTTAAGTGCACGTAGGGGTCACCGACTCCACCATAACGACAATACGCGGGAATTTATGAACGCGGTGGGAGCCGAAGACCTTCAAATGCAAACGGGACACTCAAGGAGGACTTGAGATCAATTCGATGTTGTAGCTCATCAAGCTGGCGTTGGGTTTGAGTAATCATCTTCTCGATGGGGAGAGATCGGGAAGGATGCAAGCCAGCCTGAACAAGAGAGTGTGAATTTAGACTGGAATTATAGTATTGGGCCAAATGAGGGGATCCGGACTGAGAAGAAGAGAAGACCATCCCAAGAGTGGAAGGATATGTGGGCCTAGAAGCACCATGAACGTGAGAATAAGGACCCATTGGGCTAGTAGCAACATGGGTAGAAGGAGCGGGCCACTTAAGAGAAGTAGGCCCATTAAGGGAATAAGAAGGCCCATTAAAGGAAGGGGGCCTATTAA
Source organism: Amorphophallus konjac (assembly GCA_022559845.1). Taxonomy (NCBI): domain Eukaryota; kingdom Viridiplantae; phylum Streptophyta; class Magnoliopsida; order Alismatales; family Araceae; genus Amorphophallus; species Amorphophallus konjac. Next base: position 149,629,903 of record CM040119.1, read on the forward strand.
AAGAGTGAGGCCTATTGAAGGAATAAGGCCCATTAAGAGAATGGGACCCATTGAGGGGAGATGGGCCACTCAAGAAAGGTGGCCCATCAAAGGAACGAGGCACATTAGATGAATGAGGCCTATTATGAGAATGAGGCCCATTAAGATGATTAGCAATGACATTCTAGGCTTGGGATGGGTCTGTAACGCCCGGCAATTTTGAAGGCTAAACAGGAATAAAATTATATATATATATATATATATATATAGTTACGGTTTGGAAATAAAAAAAAAAGATAACCTATACGCGATGATGTTTACATATTCCTATAAATAGTTAATAATGTGGAATAAATAAGAATTTGGGTATATTGTTCTTAGAATAAATAAATGGCTAGTTGATATTCCTTTTTTGGAATGGAAGTAAATATTTTTCCTAGGATCGAACCTGCCTCTGATACCCAAGATAATGATTAAGAAGGTAAATAAAGTGAAGGAAGTTATGAGAAATAAAATCTCTATATGAAGTACTACCTTAAGCAAACTCTCAATCGATTAAGACCCTAGTATATATCATGACCCACCTACAATATAAGCTTAATACAACCCCATAGGAAATGAGCTTAGCATTCAAAGCCAACTTATGTACACTAGCAGACCCTTAAAACCCAACGCAAGGGTGAGTATTAGTACATAATAGGCTTCTAGAAGTATATAAACATATATATATATAATGGGCCATGTGGAATGGCAAAGATATGTAATTATAGAATACATGAGCTTTGACCCTAAGTTATTAAACATGGGAGATACGAGTATTATTATAGCCACACCAAATTAATAAAATATAAAAAAAATAATTGTAAACCGATAGCTGTATGGGCCTTGCATATAAAAATAGCATAAGGCTAGTGGACCTTATATATATATATATAACTTAACAAGGTCCTTATATATAGACCATGAATATGAGAAACCTAAATCAGTTAAATAGGCAATTCCCAAATAACATGATATCATGGGCTCGTATGATCCACAGTAAAAGGATGGCAACCATGAAATAAAAAAAGTATATATATAAACATCATGTGCCAATGTGAAGGCCTTCAATTACCCAACCCATGGTGTACGCATGAAATACATAAGACCTCACAAACCCATTTAGAACGTTAACAGCCTTAAAACCCATGAAGGCAAAAAGACAACCCACGTACAAGGGCCGTCACCCAACAGCAACCCAATAATCCATCGAAGCAACCCAAAACCCAATTACGTACCATCGTCGATCGTGTAGGTTGCTTAGCTTTTAGGTTTTTACGTAAAGGTTGGCAAGCGGCTGGTAAAAAGGTAGGTGCTCTGATGCCTTAGCGTTTCACGTGAAAAAATTGAGTAAGCGGCTATCAATATGGCAAAGGGAATGCCACAAACGACAAGCTTTTAAACCCTTCCGTCCATGGCCCTTCGAACCCTCTGGAAACCCATTCTCCTATGTAAGCACACCCCGTCAAAAAGGCAAGGCCTGTTGATGCTGCTGCTCTTCGTCGACAACGTGAGGAGTTTCCACTGTCGTGAAGCTCTTTTCTCTGCATCCTTCTTCCTCCTTGCACTACGACCATGAAGAGGCGTGCGACTTCATCCTGGCATTGTGTACGTGAAGAACGTGGAAGTTCTTCATCCTCTGCTACCTCCTGCGACGTGAAGAAGTTGCAGAAGGCTTCTTCCTCCTGCTGCGTTCTTCTTCCCTCTGCTTCTTTAGGACTTCTGAACCCACATTCTTCAACAAAGATAGGTTTTCTCAAAGAACTGAAGCCCAAGATAGTAGTAATAAAACTTGCATGTCTAAACTTTATATTTTCATTTGCCTTGATCATAGTTTTGCTTTAGTTTTAGTTTACTGTTTGATTATCTTAATTAATTAAATAATCACAACACGTTAAAATTTTTATATCTATATAATCACTTGTCTAAAAATCATATAGTGCATGTGACTTGAATCCCCATAATTTACCCTAAATTTTCATGTGATTATATGATCTATTTACTAGTGAATAATTAACTTGAATAAATAAGAGGAATTATTAAAGGTACATGGCAAATCATGATTTCCACTGTAGCAAAGTAGTTGTAGGTTTTTACTTTGATAGCCCATTCTAGGTCGTAGGAGCGTCCTTTGGTCATAAAATTTTATGGGCGTGTTATTGGGATAGTGATCGAGGTAGTGGTGTTGATACATCCTTTTTTCGATCATCCTATCTCAAGATCCCCCATCTGTCAAGTAAAAATATTTTTTAACATCTGGTTAGGTAGTGTTTTTTGAGTCCTTCATTTTGGTATATAGATTGCGCGATTCCGATGTGTATACTTCGAGAACAGAGGTTTCAAAGAGATCGGGACTATTAGTTAATGAAATAACGACCATATGTGCTGCCGTTGTTTCTTATATATATTTACCCGAAACTTTAAAAACCCATATCTACCAAGCTATGTAAAATAAAACTATAATATTTATATATTTGAAATCCCTATATTTTTCTCTTAATTGTCATATATTTTGTTCCTCTAAATTTTCACAAAAATAAAATACATCTTTTAAATTTTATTTTTGAAATTATTAAATTAAATAGAAATTGACGTCTTTTAAAAGGGTAGTGAATTCTTGTTTGAATTAATGAAATTAAATAATATGAAAATCATGGAATTAACGTACCTCCAAGTGGACGCTAATTAAATAAATGACGCCCCTCACGGATGTCAATTAAATATAGGTTTTATTTAATTATAGTTAATTCTTTAATTAATGCCCACTTGAACGAACGTGAATTTATGTTCTCACAGTTTTCCTCCAGTTTTGACCCATACCGCGGGTCTTTTGGCACTCTCATCTCATGTCCGTAGATGGAGTCCCTATTTCATGATTGGTTCACATTATACACCTCAACTCTCGGTGACATACGAGCCCTCCGTTGGACATTCCGTTCCTTCGGAATGGCAAGTTAGTCATTGGGACCTCCGTAAGTCTCCTCGTAGCCGTAAGTCTCCTCGTAGCCTTGGATTCCCTCAAGGCCGACTGAGCTGGTTGTACCTTAAACACCTTGTACCCGTTTTAATTGCCATGTCACTCTAGAGAAACATGGTAACCTGGCCCTTTCATGGTGCTACGGTTGGCCCATGAGAGAAATCTCTCAAGCCGGTGGAGTGGGTGACCGTTCCACTAGGTGAATTATTGAATTAGGGAACCTATGGTTAGGTGCCAATTCTTCAGCTTGCTTCATGTCCATTGAATTCATGACTCTTGTTAGTCATTTATTCAAAGTATCATGGCAACCTATCTAGGTGCCATTTCCACCTAGTTTATCGACATGTCACGGTTTGTCTATGCTCTTTGCGTGGATTTTATCGCTAGTTTGTCCTCACCCAAGGGCCTTGCCCTTGAGTTCCATAAACTCTATTTCTCATTCTATTAAAGCTTGTTCTTTGGAACTCTCTATTGGCTATAAATTATAGTGGATGTCTAGATCTATTTTTAATGATGTTTCATATAGGGCCCGATCTGGTCCTGAGAGGAGCACCCAAAAGTACTTGTGCCCATGGGAGTTATAATGATCACGGTGTCTGGCATTGCACCGAAGTGCATGACTAGTTTGATCTATTGGCATTCCACACTCACTCTCTCTTTTGCGTGCGTGACTTGACTAGCGTGGCCCAGAATAGGCAAAGTACTTGCGTGAAAGTAGCCAATAAATCTTCAATTATCTCTCTTGACTATCTCTTGTTAAAGACTTGCTTAATTTCTTGCTAGTTTCCCTCAGTTATCTCTACATGCGTAGCTTTATTGCATTTACATTCGAAGACGTAATTATTTAAACCAATTGCTTGTTCTTGAGATATAATTCCTACTGAGCGTTCGCTCACCCAGTTTTATTCCAACATTTTTCAGGTAGTCAGGTGGCTTGCGTGGCCGAGACTCACATGGGAGGGACAAGTGTGCAAGAGAGCTCTGGAAACTAATGACCCATGTCTTTTCTTTTCTTGAGTCTAGCATGACACACTGTAAATCATTTCTTGATGAGTGAATTGTATTTCTCAGTGTGCATGCCATTGCTCTGCCTGAATTTCAATGAATTCTTAATCAGAGTTAACTATGGTACCTCATGACACAGTCATTAGGACATGTGTTTCTTAGTGACCAAGGTCATTGCTCTGACAGATATTACCCTTTAGACTTTTCAAAAAAATTCATTGCTTCAAGTCAATAATAATTTCATGTACTTAATCAGTTGAAGTCATGTATTCAAGAGTGCAGATTTCAGAAGTTTTTCACAAGACTCAACATGAACAAGATGGTTAAGGTTTATTAAATATGCTTCAGATATGTTAAGAGATTTTAAAGTTAAACTCCATGAATACATTAAGCTTAAACCACATGAGTTATTTCAGACATTCATAAAGATGTATAATAGAAGATTTCTAGTTCAAGAATTTTCAGATTTATGATTGAGATAGTCCCATTGAAATCTTCATGAATGACTGATAGAAATTCTGATACCAAATGATACCAATTGTTATCAATTGATAGGAGAGATTTTGAAGCTTAAGATTTCAAAAATATGCTCAAGGTTTGGTCAAAGAGAATCAATGAAAGGATATGCAATGAATTTTCACATGAGTAAAAAAAAATTTGACAACCTATATGCAATGCATTGACTCCCCCTGACATCATGATGCAAGAGATATGCTATGCAATATATTGTCCTATATACAGATTATGCACCAAGGATGCATGAGACAGATATGCAATCAATTCAGATTTATGCATCCAAGTTATAAGCATTTTCATCCTTTTTCAGATTTTTCAACATATGATGCAGTGCAATGCAGTCCTATTATGCATTGAACAACTTCAAAGTCAGTCATGCAAATAATGTGTGCAGACATTAGACACATGCAATGACTCTATACACTGAAGAATTATTCACAATCAGCAAGTTATGCATTCAACAACAAGCATGCAGTCCATTTATTCAATGCAATAATCAGTGAGAGAAGAGCATCATATGTGCAGAAGTAAACTCAGTAGCTGAGTATGGAATGCAGACTGATCAGCTAGACAAGAAGAGATCATCATCCATCAAGCAAACAATTCATCAATTTCAGATATCAAACAGACAAATCAGCATTTTAGTTGATGAAATTTAAAACAAGATGTTCAGAACTAACCTAAAGAGTTGAGTCATGGGGTTTTCCTTTTTGAGTGCCTTGGTTAACCCCTTTTATTTCTCCCTCCAAGGCACACCTGCAAAGTAATTGATCATCTTGATCCTGCAGGGACCCAAGCAGCTTTGGGTCCTGCGTTAGTCCTGAGAGCTTTTCTAAACATTTTCATAGCAACATTATCATCAAATTTCATCAGTGAGCAGTCATCCATAGAATGTCCAAGTTTTCCACAGTATCTACATGAAATGGCTGGTGTTTGATTCTTATGATGCATATTGACAGCAGGGTGATGTTTATAAACATGTTCATAAGATTTTCTGTTATATGCATGAGCAGTTTGATGCTTGTTCTTAACCACCCAACATTCAGCAGATTTATGGCCTGGCTTCCCACAGTTATAGCATGAAATTGTCACAAAAGGTTTTGTAGGGAATTTGACAAAATGGGGTGTAACATAGTTCTTTTGAACATACCAACAGTCCTTGACTGTATGCCCCTTGTTCCCACAGTGGGAGCAAGCAAAAGAATTTCTTCTATGAAAAACATTTTTACCCCAAGTAGATCTAAACCAGCACTCAGCAGCCTTGTGCCCAGGCTTATTGCAGTTGAAGCACACAATGTGCTGACTAGTATTGTGGTTAGATCCATATGGACCATGAACATGAATGGGGAACTTGGCATGCTGTTTATTGTCTTCTATCATGATAAAACATTCACTCATGAGATGACCATGCTTCCCACAATAATAACATGAGGCATCAGGCTTCCTAGCAACATGGTTTTTATCAAAAAAATTTCTAGAATGTGAAGTTCCACTAGCATGCTCATCCTTAATCATCAATCCACAATCCTCCATTATGTGACCTCCTTTCCCACAATAATAACATGACCCCTTTTTAATATGAATGTGTGAGAGATCATGTGAGTTGTGTGTAGCCTTCTTTATCCTTCTTCTGTGAAGTTTCACCCTTTTTCTGTTTTTGATTTTGTTCCACATTTTTGGGTTTTTCAGTGGATTTTTGTGCAGTGAATTTGAAGACAGAAGGAGCAAAGGTTGTGTTCTGATTGGTAGCTTTGACAAAAACAGTAGATGTTTCATTCCCATTACTCTTTTTATTTGTCAGACTATACCCCAGTCCCTTTCTCTCAAAGTTATCACTCTTTCCAAGAAGCTTATTCAGATTGTCCTTACCTTTGACAAATTTTGATAGGGAGTTTTTCAAATCTTTAATCTCAAAATTCAAATTAGCAATTTTAGCTTCATATTTGGACAGATCTGTTTCACAGGAAATGACTTGTTGATGCAAGGCATCATTCAGACTCTTGAGTTTTTCAACTTCCTGTTTTAATTTTGTTTCATTTTCGGCTTCAGATAGGGACTTATAAAGATCATCAACTTCTTGTTGAAGGGATGTGATAGTAAGCTCATATCCAGCTATTTTCCGTTCACTACAAGTGACATTTCCATTTAACATTAAGTTGATGGTTTTCAGACTCTCAATTTCTTATTCAGCATTCATCAACCTATCAGAATTATCCATACTCACACACTTGCCTTTTTCCATTGTTATTAGCCTATCTATCAACTGGGTGTTTAGATGTTTCAACTCATTGATTTCCTCTTGCAGTTTACCATTCTGCTCTAGGAGATCAGCATCAACCACCCATTCATCTGAGAGAGACTGACATTCATGAAACATTTCCTATTATTTTTCAGAATCTTTCTGTAATTCTATGTTTACAGATTTTATGGCATTAAGCTTTTCAATCAGCAATTTGTTCTCATGTCTAAGTTTCTCTGATTTTTCATCATTTTTATTGGAGAACTCTTTAAGAGAGTCATTTTCAGATTTCAGCTTGTTTAATTCAGACTTGACACATTCAATTTCTTTCACATGATCTTGATTCTCAGTTTTCAATAAAGAAATTTTTTTTCTTCAACATTAGAGAATCAGACATACAGGCATCATGAATATTTTTCAATTCAACACACTTTCTACAAGGAGAACTTGAACTATCTAAACAAGTACCATTCTTCAATTTTTTATACTGTTTTCTTAAAAGTTCATGAGATTCAAATAATTCAGCATATGCATTCTCCCAATCTTCTAGAGAAAAATTCTCGAAGAGATTTACCTCATCATCATCATCTTCAGTCTGACTGCTGCCTTGATTGCTGCCAATTGGATTACTTCTATTAGCCATCATGCAGTTGTCCTCGTTTACCTTGTGAAATTGCTTCAGCCTATCCAGGATGTCCTTTGCTGAGCTGCAATTATGAAGACAAGACCATAGGGCTCTGTCAGTAGCTGCTTTCAACAGGTTAAAGGCTTTCTGATTTTCTCCATCCTTTGATCTGTGTCTGTCGGTCCATTTGGACACTTTCGTTGGTAAGGTGTGAGGACCTTGTGAAATTAATTTCCACAAATCAGGATTAGCAGAATTTACATAGGCATGTAAAGTAGTGTACCACTGACTGAAACCAGAACCATTAAAGACGGGTGGTAAAGCCATTGAAAACAAATAGCGAATAAGTTCAAGGCAACATGAACAATTATGCACTAAAAACAAATTAGCACCTAAGACAGCAAGATCGAATCTGCAGGTCGCTGGACCTTGTATGCAGACACCGCTCTGATACCAATTGTTAGAATGTAAGGCCCGGATACAGAGTGGGGGTGAAAGTATCCCTCTACAAATATGGCCTAATTAAAACTCTAATGCTCAGTAATGCGGAATTAAAACTGTTGCAGAAATAGCCTATGTAACCTTAGAAGGATCAAAGTAAGACAGCAACTCAAGAAGCCCTCAAACGATCCTAAGCAAGCATCTAATGCGCAGTAATTAAGTAAACATATAAGAAACTCAATTAACCTCTAGGATATAGATAATCAATTAAATCACGGTCCTAGCATGCATCTAGCGGAAGCAGGAAATCAAACAAACCACTGCACGATGATTTTAGGTGGTTCGGTCAACAGACCTACGTCCACCCCTCACTCCAAACCAGAGTGAGGCTTCCACTAGTAACACTAGCACAGCAGACTCAGTCTGCAACAAAGGCTGCCAAACAGCTTGACCAGGGGAACAACCTCCCCTCTTCCTCCCAACCGGAGGGACACCCCAAGTGACTCCCAGCCACTTGGAAACCAGAGACACACGGTCTCTCTTCCTCCAGACCAGGAGGGAACACCTAGCCTTGCAACCCACAAGACCAGAACCGGAGATGAATCTCCCTTCCTCCAAACCAGGAGGGAACCCACAAGTGACTCCCAGCCACTTGGAAACCAGAGACACACGGTCTCTCTTCCTCCAAACACGGAGGGAACCCCTGGACTTGCTACCCACAAGCCCAGAACCGAAGGAACAAACCTCCCTTCCTCCAAACCGGAGGGGAACCTAGAGACCCAAGTCCCTCTTCCTCTGAACCCCAGAGGGAAGCACAACTGGAGATAAATCTCCCTTCCCCTGAGTCCACAGGAGGAACCCGATCCCCAACAGGGCAATCGGAAGAACAACAAGTGAATAGTTCAAAAGAAAATCAAAACCCAGCAACAGAAAGATGAAAAGATAAAATCAAATGTGGCTCTCGCAGGAGCTGCCTGGCCTGGATTTGATCCACGGCCCAGCAGGAACTTCTTCTACTGCTTCTCTCTTTCTCTCAGCACGAACTCTCTTTTCTTCTTGTTCTTCTTTCTTACTTCTTCTTCTTCTCACAATTTCTGCCTTCACCTTCTTCTCACTCTCTGTATCTCACTGTCTCTCTTTCTTTTTCTTCTTCTGCTCTCTCGATCTAGCTCTGAGCCTTCTCTATCTCTTCTTTCTCTTCTGCACGTCTTCTCCTAGCTCTGGCTGCTTCTACTTCAGTCACTCTCTGCCCTCCTACCTCCTCTTCAGAGGAAGAAGACACATATTTATAGCAGCAGCAGATTAGGGCAGCGTGTGCTCTCCACGATTCCCGCCCAAATGCTTCAGTCCACGTGGAGGCTCTTCTGCATCTCGGATCACGTGCCAGATGCCAGCCTCGTATCACGTGCCCACTCTGCATAGTCTCCACGAACAGTACCTGTCACACAGTCATAGGAGATTAATAAGAAGGATAGAATGTATAGACATTAGAACAACAAAAGGTGCACTATACAGAAAACGACACGAGGTACTTAAGATGTCTACAGCACGAGATAAAAAGAAAACGACACGAAGTGCATACAGTAACAAGGCTAACACTACAAAGAGAACGACACGAGGTCAGATGAGAACAACACGAAGACATAAAAACATAAGATAATACGAAGACATAAAAACAAAAGATAACACGAAGACATAAAAACAACACGAAGACATAAAAATAAAAGATAACACGAAGACATAAAAACAACACGAAGACAAAAACAAAAGACATAAAAATAAAAGATAATACGAAGATATAAAAACAACACGAAGACAAAAACAAAAGATAATACGAAGACATAAAAACAACACGAAGACATAAAAACAAAAGATAATACGAAGACATAAAAACAACACGAAGACATAAAAACAAAAGATAATACGAAGACATAAAAACAACACGAAGACATAAAAACAAAAGATAATACGAAGACATAAAAAGAAACCGACACGAAGTGTAATCACAAAGCAAGAAAGACACGGGGTCTTGGAAGAAACAACACGAATACAGAAGACTCGAAGACATAGGGGTGACACAGATGGAGCGACACGAGGTGGCACAGAAAGTAGCACGAGGTGCTGCAGTGTTCAGCACACGATGGAACAAATGACGACACGAAGACAACTGGAATGATGCGTGTAACAGTTCGTAGTACATACTTCCAATGTACAGACTTCATATGATGTGAAGCGATGTGTGGACTTTGCGTTCAACTGGATGTATAGACCTTATGAGAAGGCAACTGAACAATGTACACACTTCCAATGTACAGACTTCATAAGAACAGACCAATGAGCATACTTCCCTTCGATGCATCTACAGAGCAATGTATTGGCTTGACAAACATTATGCAATGTATGGACTTTGATGGATGGCCCAATGTATGGACTTCGATGAATGGCCCAATGTATGGACTTCGCAAACGAGATGCAATGCTGACCGATGTATACACTTGGCAAAGAGAGTGATGCATGAACTACCCTGTACAGACTTTAAGACTTAATGCGCAAGAAAAAGTAGACAAAGCAGCATGGCGTCAACCCAGCTGATCCACTGCGTCAACGCAGCCATTGCACCGCACCCATATTAGTGAAAGACAGACATGCAGACATGATCTATGCCATGCTCACAGTTAAACTGTGTACCAAGTTCTGAATGAAGTAACACATATGACATGAGACGGACGCTGTACATACTTGATGCATGTGAATAGTGAGACGGATGTATAGACTTGATGAACTGCAACATGAACATTATCAGCAGAGAAGCAATGCACAGAACAGAAATCAAGCACAAACTAATTTATCACAGCATGACTCAAGCATACACATGCATTCTTCACAATTCAGACATGGTACACTCATGCAATCTCCCACAGAATAGATCAGACATATTCAAGACAAAGTGGTGACTCAATTATGTTGCTATCATTAAAACACCACATCATCAACAAAGCACAAGGGGCACAACACTTCCCTCCCCACGGAGCATTCCCTATCCGACAACCAAGCCAACGAACTACCTCCATCGGTGGTAGGGGAACAACTTCCCGGCTGGAGCACCGACGCCCTCCAAACCCTCAAGGCAAAAGTAGATGTCCTCGTGGATCTCATGAGGGCCCAGGCGGCCAGGGAGGAGAAGTCGCAGCTCCCCAGGAAAAGCCTCCCACGTGGAGATGTCTCCCAGCACACTGCTGGAGGCCATTTCATCCTCCGGGGGTAGCGGCTCATCCGCAATGCGTCAGGAGGACCATCACACGCCCCTCCCCCGAAGCAAGAAGCCTCCTCAACCCCGAGGAGGGAGAAGACCGGACCACGCAAACCGTTCCCAGACGCCGAGGCCCTTGAGGAGCGTCGGGGCAGCATGCAAGCGTGCCCCCCCAGCCCCTCGGGACACCGACAATCGGAACTCTCTCTCCGGCTGTGAGACTTCGAGAGGCATTTTGCAGAGCACGAGTGCATTCTCCGTGCCTTGCAGAAGACCTCTCCTGTGGAGGACGAGGAGTGATCCCTGTTCTCCGACTACATCCTGAAGGCAGAGATATCTCCCAGAATCTCACTTCTGACCTTCAAATCGTACGACGGCCAGGGATACCCGGCCGACCATTACGACAGCTTCGACGCCCTGATGACCTTACATGGGGCATCCAATGTGATCAAGTGTCGAGCGTTCATGACCACTCTGGTTCAGGGCACTCAGGCTTGGTTCAGAGCCCTCGGCCCCAGCAGCATCCACAACTTCAAGCAATTCGGGCGAGTATTCAAAGAAAGCTTCACCGGCAGCGGTCCGCCCCGATCAGTGGTGGGATTACTGGCCCTCAAACATGAACATGGGGAGAAGTTACGGGCTTATATCAACCGATTTAAATCGGAAGCCCTGTGCATCCCCCGCCTGGATGTGGCCTCTGCCATCACCACCTTGACTGGGGGTACCTGCGACGAGAACCTACGGCGCGAGCTAGTGCTTCATCTCCCAACCTCCCTCGCCGAGCTAGTGACCTTGGCTCTGCGCCATGCCGAGTGCAAAGAAGTACTCAGCTCCTGTCGAGGTACAATCGGCTCGGGTCAGGAGGGGTACAAGAAAAGACTGTCCGAGCAAGGGACGTGACAAGGAAAGGGACGGGACAAGGACGGAGATCAAAAAGAGCCACCCTGGAAGTACGAGCGGTATACCCCACTTACCGCCCCCTTCTATTAGATCTATGAAGACATCAAAGGCTCGGGTCTCTTCAACCAACCCGAGCCCATGAAGACCAAGCATCGCAATCGCCGCAAGCACTGCCTGTTCTATAGCGACCACGGGCATCACACCAGTGATTGTCATCAACTTCAAGATGAGATCGAGCGCCTCATCCGCCAGGGACACCTATCTCGGTATGTGTCCAGGCAAAAGGAAGACCGAGGGGCCGCTGAAGAGATTGATAATGCCCCCCGCGAAGTCCACATCAACGTCATCGCAGGTGGGATGGCAGCTAGCGGAGAAAGCAGCCAAGGAAGAAAGCATCACACCGAGCGGGCGAGCCGAGACTCTGCTGAGGCACTTGCGGCCCCGTCGGCTAGCAAACCACAGGCCTTGGTATTCTCTGACCAGGACCTGGAAGGGCTAACCACCTCGCACGACGACGCTCTCATTATATCGGCTACAATAAACCATTGTAACGTGGATAGAATCTTAGTCGACAATGGTAGTGCCCCTGATGTATTGTCCTATGAATGTTTCCTCAAAATGGAAGAGAATCCATCTAAACTCTGCCCGATCCGAACCCCCCTCTATGGGTTCAATGGCCAGGCTACTTATCCCGGGGGAGCACTGAGTCTACCTGTTACTATCGGCACCCCGCCCAAAACCGTTACGGTTATGGTGTACTTCATCGTGATTAAGGGGATGACGGCATACAACGCCATCTTCAGCCGAGGTATTCTCAGCCGAATGAAAGCGGTGCCCTCTACATTTCACCAAAAGATGAAGTTTCCGACCAAATATGGCGTGGGGGAAGTTCGAGGTAACCAGGCATTGGTTAGACGGTGCTATATAGTCTCGGTTGACGCCACTAGGCCGGATGGGAAAAATAAAGGGTAAAAGGGAGCCGAGGAGGGACTTGCAACATCTGAGCCTGGCGGCGAGTTGCTAACGGTCTTCCTTAACGGTGACCCGACCCTAGGAGTAAAGATTGGAGCCGAGCTCCCACTTGAGGAACAAGAAAAATATAAAGATTTCCTGGCGCAGTACATCCGAGTCTTTGCATGGTGTGATGAGCACCTTCCCGGGATCCCTGCAGACGTGGTGATGCACAAGCTCAACCTCGACCCAATAGCAAAGCCAGTGTAACATCGCTGGAGAAAGCACTCCCCACAGAAGCAAGCGGTCATCAAAGAGCAAATCATCAAGGGGCAGAAGATTGGCCTCTTTCACCTGGTTTTGTACCCTACATGGCTCCCCAACGTCATCCTGGTACCAAAAGTTTCTAGGAAATGGCGGATGTGCGTGGATTTCACCGATCTCAACCAGGCTACCCCGAAGGATTGCTACCCGCTGTCGAGCATCGATCAACTGGTTGATTCAACCTCTGGCAACGAGCTACTCTGCTTCCTGGGACATCGAGAAGACCGCCTTCATCACTGACTTCGGCGTACACTGCTACACCCGGATGCCGTTCGGGTTAAAGAACGCCGGAGCAACATATCAGAGACTGATCAACCACATTTTCGAAGGACAGTTTGGTTGGAACGTCACGCCCAAGGCCGAAGATCACCTTGCCGACTTATCCGAGACCTTCGACACTCTCCTGAAGCACAACATGAAGCTCAACCCCGCCAAATGCACCTTCGGAGTCAGATCTAGGAAATTCCTAGGCTTCCTAGTCACTAAGCGTGGGACCGAGGCCAACCCCAACAAGGTCCAGGCCATCTTTGACATGCGGTCACCCACCTTCATCAATGACGTCCAGTGCCTTACGGCGCATTACTACACTCAATCGTTTCCTGTCTCGGGCGGCCGAACGTTGCCTACCCTTCTTCAAATTATTGAGGGGACCTAAAATGGCATCTACTATGTTCGCCTGGGATGAGGAATGTCAGAAGGCGTTCGCTGAACTCAAGGAATTCTTTGATATGGTGCAAGGCCCGGATACAGAGGGGGGGTGAATGTATCCCTCTTCGAAATTGTCCAAATTAAAATTTCGCTCTCTTAAAATTTTGCTCACTTCACAAATTTAAGCAAACTAAAAAGCTAATCAAATCTTCTATTGAACCTGTAAGCAAGCACTTGGAGCGCGCCTATGCATTCATCTAGCAGAAGCAAAGGAAAGCAATCAACCCACTGCACAGAAGATTTTTTAGGTGGTTCGGTCCACAGACCTACGTCCACCCCTCACTCCAAATCGGAGTGAGGCTTCCACTAGCAACAGCTAGAACCGCAGACTTAGTCTGCAAACAGGTGCTGCCTAACAGCTTGACCAGGGGAACAACCTCCCCTCTTCCTCCAGACCGGAGGGAAACCACTAGTGACACACAGTCACTAGCAACCAGAGACGAAGTCTCTCTTCCTCCAGACCAGGAGGGAACCCACTAGTGAGTACCCATCACTAGCAACCAGAGACCAAAGTCTCTCTTCCTCCAGGCCAGGAGGGAACCCACTAGTGACTACCCGTCACTAGCAACCAGAGATCGAAGTCTCTCTTCCTCCACCCAGGAGAGAAACCATTGGTAGCTACCACTACCTGCAAACTCGGAGTCAGAGACTCCCTTCCTCTGAGACTAGAGGGAACCTACAAGTGACACACTGTCACTTGCAACCGGAGATTAAAATCTCCCTTCTCCTGAACCAACAGGAGGAACCCCGATCTCCAACCAGAGAATCGGAAGAACAAAGCCAATGAAGTGTAAAAGAAAAACAATAAACGAAAATACAATCAGAAAGCTGGAAATGAAATCACAATGTGGCTCTCGTAGGAGCTGACTGGCCTGGATTTGATCCACAGTCCAGTAGGAACTAATCTTCAGATGAAGCTTCTTTTCTCTCCTCGAGCTCTCTATCTTTCTCTTTCTTTCTTCCTCTTCTTTCTTCTTCTCTCTGCTCTCTTTTTCTTTATCCCGTTCTTCTTTACACTGGATCGTGCAGACTCTCACTATCTCTTCTTTTCTCTTCTATTTCTTCTTTTGCTACTCTCTGCCTCTCAGCTGCTCTCTTCTTCTGCTTCTATCACGATCAGTCTTTTTCTGAGGAAGAAGCTTCATATTTATAGTAGCAGCAGCTAGGGCGTGTGCAGGGCTTATGCCCTCTTGGTCCAGAGATAACCTCGGATCACGTGCCAGGTGCCAACCTCGGATCACGTGCCCAGACATCTTTCTTCTCGAAGGATATACCTGTCAAACAGTCATAAGAGAATATTAGAGAGGTGTACAGATGCATATAGAAAAGTATGCAATGTAGAGACGATGCACATATTGCCACTGAAGTGTGTACAGACTTCACTGAAGAATGTTCAGACCTTAAGTGCTTGTGTATGTATGAAACAACCGAATGTATAGACTTTGAATATGAATCCTTGGACATGCCTTCAACGAGTGTGCAGACTCTGCGTGTATTGTGCAAACGATGCACAGATATGCCACTAAGGGATGTGCAGACGTTGAATGAGTGACATGCAGTTTGCAACAGGAAAGTATGTACATTGAACATGGATGCACTGACATGCTGCCAATCGAATGTACATACTTGCAGGTGTGTATCGCAATGTGCACAAGGTGAAGTATGCACATTGAAAATGAGTGCAAGACTATGCTCATGAATGTATACACTTGAGTGCGTGAATGCTACAGGGCAATGTATGGACTTGTGTTCGTGCAACACAAAGGTTGTACAGACTTCGTGTGTGTGCTACCAGACAATGTATATACTTGCAACCTAGCACTTAAGAACCAATGCATCATGTATAGAGTTGCTTAACTAACGCATGGAGCAAGTCTGTATAGACTTGCTTAACTGACGCACAGACATCACAGCAAAGACTGTGCAAATATTGAAAATGTATGAAACAACGAATGTACAGACTTATGTATGCATGGATGCACTGACTGAGCCACGAGCTAAGCTAACGGATGTATAGACTAGCTCAACCGTGTGGCGTGCAACTGGACGATGTATAGACTCGGCATATGCTCTGAACATGGGCTGTACAGACTTGAAGTAATGCATGCAGCAGACGATGTACAGACTTGGTCTTGCGACCACGGGCTGTGCATACTTTGAGAGACGATGCATGCTGTATAGACTTAACATGAGACGCTAAGTGAGTCGATGCAGGCTGTACAGACTTTGAGAGACGATGCATGAGAAAATAATGTACAGACTTGATATCAAGGAATGCACTGGCTGTACAGACTATGAAGCATGCATGGAAATGTTGCACAGAGACGCTAAGCACAGAGACCCTAAATGAGACGGAGCAATGTATAGACATAATGATGCAATGTTCACACGACCTTAGACGCTAAGTGAGACGAACACGGCGATGTGCAGACTTTAGTTGAACGATGCATGCAAATGGAATGTGCAGACTTGCTATGACATGTTCAATGAAGCAAAAGGGTTGCATGGACTCTGTGGAGTATACTGCCCTTAAAGCCTGCACTGACTTGTGTGTTCATGTAAATAGTAAAATGCATGATCTTAGAACTAAGATGAACCAGTGAAACACAGCATAAAGCAACCGAGTAAGTGCACTGACATTGTAGAATGCAGTTGTACACGGACTATATGCTCCAGACAATCGTGCACCAACTATATGCAATGCTATATGAACTGTATGTCTGCACTAATGCAAGATAACACATTCATATGCCCAAAGTAGAACTATCATTCAGACACATATGTTCATGATGTGCAATGCTGACTCATAGTGTTTGCTATCATCAAAATCACAGGGGCACAACAATCTCCCCCTTTTTGCTGATGGCAACACTATGAGTCACACTGACTCATGTCAAACTATTCTCCCCCCTTGACTTCATCAAAAAGAAAATAGTTTGAGATGAGAAATACAAACATACATGACATGAATAAATCAAATACTCTCCCTTGGACTCAGAGGCAGTTAAACAATGAAGCACAAATCAAGTCTATGTTGCAGCTATATGCTCTCCTATACCAGCCAGATAAGATCATGCACAACATGTGACCCCCTTGAGAAACAGAGGTGAGAAGAAATAAGAATAGGGTTTGGTGAAGGATAGCCAAGAAGTGACAAGTAGGTTAATCTCCCCCTTAAAGCCAGAAACATGCTGATGTGATAATTTCCCTGTCTGACAAAGCAGAGGAGTTGGGGTGGAAGAGGTGATAAGCATCTATCAGCAAAAACACATGGGCACTCAAGGATTATCACAATCTGTAAGCACAATGAATAAATGAGGAAGCAAGATTTTTGTTAACACACCAAATTCATAAATCTTGATAACCGAATTTCAGACTCTTCAATTATAATAGATTATGAATGAGTGGAAACTTACTTTCATGATTTAAGAGTGATGTATTCAAAGTTTATCAAGAAAATTCAATACTCATATCTGAAACACCTTTTAATAGAAATGAACCAAAAACACAACCGATATTCATGTTTAACCTCCTTCCATGTTACTCATTTAAATTCAATGACTCCTATGGAAGTTACACAAGATAATATTGAGATTAAACAGAGATAAATGTGTCTGAACTTGTCTTTAGTTTTTCAGAATTTTCTATTGATCAGCACTTATTTTTCCTGAGCAAGTTTGGTTCAGTCAACATTTTTTTACGTGGGGCACAACACGTCTTAGGTGAAGTGACCCAGTTACTCAGTGTGACAACCATATTGCATCTCAAAAAGAACAGAGTTAGCAATTTGGAGTGTCTTTTTACATGAGGAGACACCTTGATCAGAGGTCAGAATCTCCAGTTACTCAACACAACTATGCCATTGCTCTGCCAGATTTTCAATCATTTTTATAAGAGAGGTAACTATGGCACTTCATGACATGGGCTTGCTCTATTTCCTTGATAGAGAACCTCGTTTCTCTGTGACCAAAGTCATTGCTCTTTTTTTAAATGTTTTCAGATTTTTCAAACAATGCTCAGTACACTGAAATGTTTAAGAACAATACTTTCTACATGTATCTTAACCAAAGATAGCCATGTCTTCTAAAATTTTAGATTTCAGAAGGTTTTGCATGAAGTTCATGAGACAATTGGTTAAGATTTATTAAGCATGATGATTCAGATATTTTCAAGAATTCTAAATCTAGACTTAAGAAATACATTAGACTTAAATCAATTTGATTTATCAAAGCATTCTTAAGCCAGTATAATAGAAGATTCTTCTTTTCAGAATATGTCTGATTTATGATTAGGGTGCACTGACTAAAATCTTTCCTCATTCAGATGAATCAACATTGACATTGCAGCAAATCAGTGGAGTCAACAAAGCATTTTTATTGAGAGAATAGCAGAAAGCAATCATGATGAGACAAGGGGTGAACATTAGAACAGTGCAGTTTAGAAATCAATAGCTGAGTCTGGAGTACAGACAGAACAGCTACACAAGTGGAGACATCAGTGAATTCAAGTGAACCACACATTTGCTAAGAGAATGGATCAGATTGCTAGACAGAAGGAGTTCAAGAGGTGAAGAAGTGATCAAACAGGAATGCTCCCCCCGTCTAGATGCAATGGAATATCCTTTTAGGTTTTTCAAATTTTATGACATGCACTAGACTGCTCTACATGCATGCATATGTAATGACTCTCCTGGAGATATTTCCTAAACAAAGATATGTAATGCATTCAGCAAACGAGATTATCATGATATGCAAACATCTAAGGCAAACAATTTCATATAACAGAATTTAAAACAAGGTTTCGGAATTGACCTGAAAAGTACAGTCATGGGCTTTTCATTCCTGAGTGCCTTGGAATATTACCCCTTTTATTCTTCGGCCCCCAAGGCACACCTGCAGGTTAGAACACTATTTGGCATGGGCAGGTACCCAAACAGTCTTGGGTCCTGCATGGTTAATAGCACCTTTGATGGGTGCTTTCAACAGTCCTTGGGCTTTTGAGTCATCAAATATCATTAAACAACAGTCATTCATGGAGTGCCCAAATTGCCCACAATAATAAAAGGAAACAACATGCTTTGATTTCTTGGTATGCACACAATTATTAGCATGGAATTTTTATGCATTAACATGAAATTTTCTATTATTAGCATGAACATATTGTTTTCCATATCTTGCCATCCAGCAGTCGGAAGCTCGGTGGCCTGACCTTCCGTAGTCAAAACAAGCAAGCGATTTTTCCTTAAAAGCAACATTATTTCTACCAAATGTATTTTCTTTTGTAGGAAGGTTGACAAGTTTAGAGTTGAATTTTCCGCCTTGAGCGTGCCAATAGTCCTTGACTGTGTGGCCATGCTTTCCACAGTGAGAGCAAGCAAAAGAATTTCTTCTATAAAAACCTGACCAGAATTTAGTAGTCATATTACCAGACTTGTCAGATAAATGACCATAAGGTCCCCTTGGAACAGTGGTTCTTCTAGGAGCCTTGAACTCACTCTTCTTCAAGAACCAGCAATCGTGGCTTGCATGACCAGATCGTCCACAATGGGAACATTTAAGTTGCCTCTTCTGGGCAAACTGATTTTTGGATGAGCTTTTAATAAAATGCATATGTGTATTTCTTGAGTTTTTAATTTTCTTCATTCTATTATGAGCATTCAATTCATCAAATTTCAGGATATAGCAGTTATGCATCATATGACCAAATCTTCCACAATAATAACATGACCCCTTTTTAATATGAGCGTGTGAGAGATCATGTGACTTGTGTGCAGCTTTCTTTGTACCAACAGGAGTGTCTTTGTCCTTTTTCTGTAGATTTTCATTCGTTTTCAATTTTTGAGTTTGTTCTATAGTTTTGGGACAGACAGTGGACTTTTGTGCAGTGAATTGAAAAACAGAAGGACTAGAGATTTTGTTTTGATCAGAAGCTTTTACAAACACAGTAGAAGTTTTATTCTCATTGATCCTTTTATTTGTCGGACTGTAACCCAGTCCCTCTCTCTGAAAATTATCACTCTTTCCAGGAAGCTTATTACGATTGTCCTTTCCTTTGACAAATTTTGATAGATAATTTTTCAAATCTTGAATCTCAGAATTTAAGATAACAATATTAGCTTCATATTTGGACAGATCTGTTTCACAGGAAATTACTTGTTGATGCAAGGCATCATTCAGACTGTTGAGTCTTTCTACTTCCTATTTTAACTTTATTTTCTTGTCAGCTTCAGATAGAGACTTGTTAAGATTATCAATTTCTTGTTGAAGGAATGTGATTGTAAACTCATATTTAGCTATTTTTTCTTCACAGCAAGTGACATTTCCACTCAACATTAGGTTGATATTTTTGAGATTTGCAATTTCTTGTTCAGCATTCAGCAACTCACTAGAGCTCACCAGGCTTACACTCTTCCCTTTTTCTAAAGTGATTAGCCTCTCAGACATTGCTGAGTTTAGGTGATTCATCTTATTAATTTCCTCTTTCAATTTACTGTTCTGCTCTAGGAGTTCATCATCAAGCACCCATTCATCTGAGGAAAACTGACATTCATAAAACATTTCTTGTTGTTTTTCAGATTGAAGTTTGTCGAGTTTTTTCTGAATCTCTAGATTTATTACTCTATCAGCCTCTAGTTTCTCAGAAATCAATCTATTTTCTTTTTCAAGATTCATTGATTTGTGTTCAAATTCCTTGAGTTGGTTTTTGAGTATTTCATTTTCAGATTTCATGTTTTCCAATTCAAAGTTAACACACTCTAAATCTTTTATCAACTTTTCATTCTGAACTACATTATTGTTATGAGCCTGATCATCATCAATCAAGCTAAGTTTTTCCTTTAGTTCAGCAATTTCACAAACAAGTTCTTGATTTTCTTCTTTAAATAAGCCAATTTGTTTTTTAAGCACTTGGACTTCAGACAAGCATGCATCATAGGACTGTTTTCGTTTTAAGCAATTTTCACATGAGGACTCTGAACTATTCAGATCAATTTTCTTTTTTAATTTTTTATATTATTTTCTTAACATCTCGTGTGACTCAAGTAACTCACCATATGCACCTTGCCAATCATCTAAAGTATAATTCTCGAAGAGGTTTACCTCATCATCATCCTCTTCTTCATTTTGGCTGCCACTTTGATTACTTCTGTTAGCCATCATGCAGCTGTCGTCATTTCTTCTGTGTGCTAGCCTCAGCATATCCATAATATCCTTAGCAGAACTGCAGTCATGAAAGCAAGAATATAAGGCCTTGTCAGTAGCTGCTTTCATTAGATTCATAACTGTCTAATTCTCTTCATGCCTTGATCTGTGACTGTCAGTCCATTTGGACTCTTTCTTTGGTAATCTATGATGACCTTGTGAAATTAGTTTCCACAGATCGGGATTGATAGTCGTAACAAACATATGCAAGTTTTTAAACCACACATTAAAATCCGTACCTTCGAAAATCGGTGGATGAGCCATGAAGGCAAATCAATCAAGCAATTTCAAAACTGTATGCAGAAGATAGTGATGCACCGAAAGCCAGCAGGATCCTCTACAGATCATTGTTTCTGGAAAGTTAGAGACCTGCTCTGATACCAATTGATATGATTCAAGGCCCGGATACAGAGGGGGGGTGAATGTATCCCTCTTTGAAATTGCCCAAATTAAAATTTCACTCTCTTAAAATTTCGCTCACTTCACAAATTTAAGCAAACTGAAAAGCTAATCAAATCTTCTATTGAACCTGTAAGCAAGCACTTGGAGCGCCCCTATGCATTCATCTAGCGGAAGCAAAGGAAAGCAATCAACCCACTGCACAGAAGATTTTTTAGGTGGTTCGGTCCACAGACCTACGCCCACCCCTCACTCCAAACAGGAGTGAGGCTTCCACTAGCAACAGCTAGAACCGCAGACTTAGTCTGCAAACAGGTGCTGCCTAACAGCTTGACTAGGGGAACAATCTCCCCTCTTCCTCCAGACCGGAGGGAAACCACTAGTGACACATAGTCACTAGCAACCAGAGACGAAGTCTCTCTTCCTCCAGACCAGGAGGGAACCCACTAGTGACTACCCGTCACTAGCAACTAGAGACCGAAGTCTCTCTTCCTCCAGATCAGGAGGGAACCCACTAGTGACTACCCGTCACTAGCAACCAGAGACCGAAGTCTCTCTTCCTCCACCCAGGAGGGAAACCACAGGTAGCTACCACTACCTGCAAACCCGGAGTCAGAGACTCCCTTCCTCTGAGACTAGAGGGAACCTATAAGTGACACACCGTCACTTGCAACCGGAGATTAAAATCTCCCTTCCCCTGAACCAACAGGAGGAACCCCGATCTCCAACCAGAGAATCGGAAGAACAAAGCCAAGGAAGTGTAAAATAAAAATAATAAACAAAAATACAGCAATCAGAAAGCTGGAAATGAAATCACAATGTGGCTCTCGTAGGAGCTGACTGGCCTGGATTTGATCCACGGTCTAGTAGGAACTAATCTTCAGATGAAGCTTCTTTTCTCTCCTCGAGCTCTCTATCTTTCTCTTTCTTTCTTCCTCTTCTTTCTTCTTCTCTCTGCCCTCTTTTTCTTTCTGATAGGAATCGACGCCGAGCATGTACTTTTTCTTTTGCATTTATGTCCTTTTAGTTTGTGTTTATATCCTTGGGAAAGTATGTACGCAAATGTAAGGCTTTATAAGCCAATGAGTCATTCCCATGGATTGTGTGAGTTTTTGTGCAAATGTGTAGTAGGTCCAGCTAGGGGGCCCCCTCCCCTTCCCCATTGGTCCACCTCATCTAAGTGGGGCTGGTCAACCATCCTAGGTGGCCATCTAGAAGGTTTGAATGCTAATTGACCACATGGGAGACAAGTGGTGTAAAATGTCAAAGTTGGCCACCTACCTTACCTACCTAGTCAAAGGAGTGCCCCCTCCATATGTAATTTATTTATTTTAAGTTTTGACCACATGGGGGAAGAAAATGGCCTATTTCCCATGAAATTATCAGCCCCCCACCCCTTGCCATTTTCTATATAAGCCTATGTATAGTGTCATTAGAAATTAATGAAGAAATGAAGAGAAAATTGTTGGAAAATCAAGAGTGTTCTTGAGCCCCTCCTCTCTACCTCTGGTTCCTCTCCTCCAACCTCCAGTTCTAGAGTGATTTCATCTTCTATCTTCCCCTCTTCACCTTCGGGGATCATCTGTGCCGCCGCGGCCGCCGTTCGTACCGCCTTCGAGCTGCCACGGAATCGTCTTCGGTTTTCTGTCCTGCTGGACAGAGGTGTCTTCCGGAAACTTCTGCTATCAACCACAGCCTCTTCGCGGATTGAAATTTTTATGTTGTGTTCCTACCTTCTAGCCCCTCCTCCAAAAAACATTCCAGGTCCAAAATCCATCGTTTGTTATTTTTACATTTTCGGTATTTAATCATTCCTAGATCTGTCCTGTCTCTGTCTACAGTGACAGCAGCCCTGTGTTTCCCACCTCCAGCCATCTTTTTGAATTGTCCAAACCCTCCCCATTTTACTGGGAGTTCTGTCTATCACCTCGTACATCCACCAATTTTCTTAATTTTTTATCAGCCTTATATCTATTTTTAGAAATTCGTGTTCTTCCTCAGCTACAGTGTTGTTAGCCAGATTCCTGATCCGACCCACTGCTAGTAAAAAACTCATAGAAATTCGTAGCCTTTCCTCAATCCAGATCCAAAAATAGTCCTGGTTTCGTAGCTTGATTTTTCACAAATTATCTGAAGAACACAACCCCAGATTCAGACGTCTACCTCACGGTCAAAGATAATCCACAGGAAAGTTCTCTGCTGACCTGAGATTTCAGGAACTGTACGATAGGAACTTGGAAATTCCATAAGTCTAGATCCGTGTAGATACAGGCCAGATCTACAGACGTAGATTGAAGGATTTGAAGCTAGCTTTCCAACGGTGCCAGTCTTGTGTCGATCTGACATCGGGGCTGATCGCAGCGCCCGTTCTCGCCGAGACGCGCGTTGAAAACCAGAAGTTTTAGCCCGTGGCCGGTTATTCCGACCGGTGCCGATCGGAGCCGCCCGGCCTCCGGCCGGCGAACCAGCGTGCCCCCACTCCAGGGAGCGCCCTTCCAGGCATCCTCCACTACAGCGGTGCCACCGGGTCCCACACGGCCCCTCCGGACAGCACGTGGGCCCCACCGTCACGTGTTCGGGTGTTGCCGAAACAGCGCGAGAAGCCGCCCGTCAACCCGAATTCGGTCCTCCCGGACCCCATTGTGTAGCCCTTTACCTCCCTGCGTGGAGTGGGCAGCGATTTGTATTACTGTAATCTCCGTGTATTATTATTCCGGGAGTACGAGTTTCGGCCGGGTCCGTCGTCCCTACGCTGAGCATGTGGAGGTATCGCATTCGCTCCCTTACTTGGCATTTTGCTTACTTCGTATATATTTGTTTATGCCGCTGCTAGAGAGCATGTGTAGGGATATCTAGCTCGCTTTATCTATTCATTACCGCTGTTGCGAGAGAGTGCGAGACCGTCCCGTGATCCGATCCGGGCACAAAAGAGAGCCGATCACCCTAGCTCATTGCCGATTTCTCAACCGCGCACATCCGACGCTTCCCCCGTTAAGGGGCAGTCACGAGCTTGTCGTGTCCGTGGTCTCGTCCTGCATCAATTTGGTATCAGAGCGAGTTGAGTCTAGGGTGTCAAAAAAAAAAGAGAGTGTCATTTACGTCTAGTCATTAGTCATTGTCTACATCGTGTTTAGGGTCATCATTGTTTTAAAACAAAAAAAGTGTCTTTTGGGTCGCATTTGCATACCATTAGTCGGTATATAAAAAGGTGTTGTCCGAACGTTACGTTACGCCTATCGGGAAGGTCGCACAGTTGCGCGAGTGATCTTCGGATCGATTAACTCCGCCCCGTACCGAGTCTTGGTGTCTTGTCCTTAGTATGCATGCATCCCAACCTTTGCATTAGTCGGTCTAGTGTCTTGTCTCCGTGTGTATGCATGTCCATGTCCGCTATCCATGGCCGTTCCCCAAGGCCATGCGTTCAAGTGGTCATCTCTGGTGGCCCAAGCCAAGGCCTTCCTAGCCTGACCCTATATCGTTTCTAAAGCCACTCTACCTAATGGGTCCACAACGGAACTCCATTTCACCGAT
This sequence comes from Amorphophallus konjac, assembly GCA_022559845.1. Lineage (NCBI taxonomy): Eukaryota > Viridiplantae > Streptophyta > Magnoliopsida > Alismatales > Araceae > Amorphophallus > Amorphophallus konjac. The sequence goes on from CM040119.1 coordinate 149,654,986, forward strand.
AGGGAGTCAGATAATTGGGTTACTTTTGATATCGTGGGGTCTCTCTCCAAGACAGGCGAGATTATCCGTGATGGTGATTTTGCTTGTGTTGAGTTCTATAGGAAGGTCAGCTCCGTTCTTTACACCGATGGTGCATGGTGTAGGATCGGCACACTTGCTGGTCCATGCATCATTTTAGGGCAAACGTGGTTAGGAGAAAGAAAAGCTAATCTTGACTGGGGCAAAAGGACTTGCACCTTATACCCACCATACCTACCTGGCAAGATCATCCTTAAGGATAGGGCTCAATCGAGCACCCTCATCTTTCCCGCCACCCAACCCCAGTGGCCCACTCCACCTTCGGATTCATGCTTGCCACCTCTCCTGGAGCCCACCCCTCTAGCCACCCATCATGGGAGCCACCCTCCCTTCGAGGAGCCACATTTAGAGGATGTCCATCCCGAGCCACCCGTGTTTCTTACGGGTATGCTATACATAGCCGAGCCACTTCTTAGTTGGCTCAAGGATGGCTTGGTCCCACGTCCTTACCCTTCTATGGACCTCACCTTACCTATAGTGCCCGTCAACTCCTTCCACACTACCTTTCGGTCTAGTCACCATATTGATACATTGGTTGACCTTATTATGGGATTAGACACGCAATGAAAGTTGACGCACCTACTGGCCCGAGGCTTTGACCAACCCGCTAGTCTTAGCTTCACCCATCCGGCCTTCGGGTACATTACCTCCGAGTGCACCATGGGGTGTGTCACCACGGAGATTCTTCTATTCCTCCCGATGTCGGCCGAGTCCGACTTCGTTCCCTTTTGCCCAAGGGAGGAATCCTATTTTATACACATGTCCGTCGTCCCACCGATCATAATGTATGACGGTGACTATGAATTCCAAACTTGGGACCATGTCATGTTGGAACCCACTTCATGGGGTCACACCTTCTTCGACCCTTTTGACCCCTTCACTAGTGAACCTCCCGAGTTTTCATACTCACTACCCTTCTTCCGCGGAGTTCACTATCCCACCTTTTCCACTCGGGCCAAGCAAACTCCACATAGCCATAGGTCCGAACCATCATTCGGGGGTAAGGAAGACTTTGGTTTCCCCGATTCCTCTAAACCACTTGCACCTCTCGGACTTCCTGCATCTAAACCCAATGTCCATGATTGGTGCATCGTAGTATGTCTAGGAGTTCCCCATGATGTCAACCTCCGGTTACGTCAAATGCATGCATGTCACACATTCGGGTGTCCTGGTCCGCCGTCACCCATGTACGGGTCGGACTAACATTAGGTATGTCTAGGGTCATAGATGAGTCGGTGTGCTTTTTCTTTGTGTGGTATGTCTGTCTGCATGTGTCTTGCGCAAGCTCGTTGTCGTTCTCTTATGAGTAATAGGCGATTGGACTCACTTGATGAGTATGGGATCGGTTCTACATCTACCCGGATCAGTCACCTACAGGGACTCAGCGGTGATTTCTAGTGAGTCTTCAAGTTGCTCCCTTCCCTTTTGAGAGTGCCCCACCCGGAGTGTCCACCTTTAGCCCATAGCAGTCCGTGCATATCGAGTATATATGGAATGAGCAGGTGACGATCACTTGGAGTGGAGCGTACCCGCGTTACTTGGCACGGTGACGGATCCGCCGGAGTACTCGAGCATCCCTACCCCTACTCGACGGGGTCGAGTTCCTCCCACCCGGGGAGAGTTGATGGGAATCGATGCCGAGCATATACTTTTTCTTTTGCATTTATGTCCTTTTAGTTTGTGTTTATATCCTTGGGAAATTATGTACGCAAATGTAAGGGTTTATAAGCCAATGAGTCATTCCCATGGATTGTGTGAGTTTTTATGCAAATGTGTAGTAGGTCCAGCTAGGGGGCCCCCTCCCCTTCCCCATTGGTCCACCTCATCCAAGTGGGGCTGGTCAACCATCCTAGGTGGCCATCTAGAAGGTTTGAATGCTAATTGACCACACGGGAGACAAGTGGTGTAAAATGTCAAAGTTGGCCACCTACCTTACCTACCTAGTCAAAGGAGTGCCCCCACCATATGTAATTTATTTATTTTAAGTTTTGACCACATGGGGGAAGAAAATGGCCTATTTCCCACGAAATTATCAGCCCCCCACCCCTTGCCATTTTCTATATAAGCCTATGTATAGTGTCATTAGAAATTAATGAAGAAATGAAGAGAAAATTGTTGGAAAATCAAGAGTGTTCTTGAGCCCCTCCTCTTTCCCTCTGGTTCCTCTCCTCCAACCTCCAGTTCTAGAGTGATTTCATCTTCTATCATCCCCTCTTCACCTCCGGTGATCATCTGTGCCGCCGCCGCCGCCTTCGAGTCGCCACGGAATCGTCTTCGATTTTCTGTCCTGCTGGACAGAGGTGTCTTCACGAAACTTCTGCTATCAACCACGGCCTCTTCGTGGATTGAAATTTTTATGTTGTGTTCCTACCTTCTAGCCCCTCCTCCAAAAAAAATTCCTGGTCCAAAATCCATCGTTTGTTATTTTTACATTTTCGGTATTTAATCATTCTCAGATCTGTCCTGTCTCTGTCTACAGTGACAGCAGCCCAGTGTTTCCCACCTCCAGCCATCTTTTTGATTGTCCAAACCCTCCCAATTTTACTGGGAGTTTTGTCCATCACCCCGTACATCCACAAATTTTCTTAATTTTTTAACAGCCTTCTATCTATTTTTAGAAATTCGTGTTCTTCCTCAGCTACAGTGTTGTCAGCCAGATTCCAGATCCGACCCACTGCTAGTGCAAAACTCATAGAAATCCGTAGCCTTTCCTAAATCTAGATCCAAAAATAGTCCTGGTTTCGTAGCTTGATTTCTGACAAATTTTCTGAAGAACACAACCCCAGATTCGGACGTCTACCTCACGGTCAAAGATAATCCACAGGAAAGTTCTCTACTGACCTGAGATTTCAGGAACTGTACAACAGGAATTTGAAAATTTCATAAGTCCAGTTCCGTGCAGATACAGGCCAGATCTATAGATGTATATTGAAGGATTTGAAGTTAGCTTTCCAACGGCGCTAGTCTTGTGTCGATCCGACATCGGGGCTGATCGCTGCGCCCGTTCTCGCCGAGACGCGCGCTGAAAACCAGAAGTTGCAGCCCGTGGCCGGTTATTCCGACCGGTGCCGATCGGAGCCGCCCGGCCTCCGGCCGGCGAACCAGCGCGCCCCCACTCCAGGGAGCGCCCTTCCAGGCATCCTCCACTACAGCGGTGCCACCGGGTCCCACACGGCCCCTCCGGACAGCACGTGGGCCCCACCGTCACGTGTTCGGGTGTTGCCGAAATAGCGCGAGAAGCCGCCCGTCAACCCGAATTCGGTCCTCCCGGACCCCATTGTGTAGCCCTTTACATCGCTGCGTGGAGTGGGTAGCGATTTGTATTGCTGTAATCTCCGTGTATTATTATTCTGGGAGTACGAGTTTCGGCCGGGTCCGTCGTCCCCACGCCGAGCGCGTGGAGGTATCGCATTCGCTCCCTTACTTGGCATTTTGCTTACTTCATATATATTTGTTTATGCCGCTGCTAGAGAGCATGTGTAGGGATATCTAGCTCGCTTTATCTATTCATTACCGCTGCTGCGAGAGAGTGTGAGACCGTCCCATGATCCGATCCGGGCACAAAAGAGAGCCGATCACCCTAGCTCATTGTCGATTTCTCAACCGCGCACATCCGACGCTTCCCTCGTTAAGGGGCAGTCACGAGCTTGTCGTGTCCGTGGTCTCGTCCCACATCACTTTCTCTCGTTCTTCTTTACACTGGATCGTGCAGACTCTCACTATCTCTTCTTTTCTCTTCTGTTTCTTCTTCTGCTACTCTCTGCCTGTCAGCTGCTCTGTTCTTCTGCTTCTATCACGATCAATCTTCTTCTGAGGAAGAAGCTTCGTATTTATAGCAGCAGCAGCTAGGGCGTGTGCAGGGCTTGTGCCCTCTTTGTCCAGAGATAACCTCGGATCACGTGCCAGGTGCCAACCTCGGATCACGTGCCCAGACATCTTTCTTCGCGAAGGATATACCTGTCAAACAGTCATAAGAGAATATTAGAGAGGTGTACATATGCATATAGAAAAGTATGCAATGTACAGACGATGCACATATTGCCACTGAAGTGTGTACAGACTTCACTGAAGAATGTTCAAACTTTAAGTGCTTATGTATGCATGAAACAACCGAATGTATAGACTTTGAATATGAATCCTTGGACATGCCTTCAACGAGTGTGCAGACTCTGCGTGTATTGTGCAAACGATGCACATATATGCCACTGAGGGATGTGCAGACGTTGAATGAGTGACATGCAGTTTGCAATAGGAAAGTATGTACATTGAACATGGATGCACTGACATGACGCCAATCGAATGTACATACTTGCAGGTGTGTATCGCAGTGTGCACAAGGTGAAGTATGCACATTGAAAATGAGTGCAAGACTATGCTCATGAATGTATACACTTGAGTGCGTGAATGCTACATGGCAATGTATGGACTTGTGTTCGTGCAACACAAAGGCTGTACAGACTTCGTGTGTGTGCTACCAGACAATGTATAGACTTGCAACCTAGCACTTAAGAACCAATGCATCATGTATAGAGTTGCTTAACTAATGCATGGAGCAAGTCTGTATAGACTTGCTTAACTGACGCACGGACATCACAACAAAGACTGTGCAGACATTGTATATGTATGAAACAACGAATGTACAGACTTATGTATGCATGGATGCCCTGACTAAGCCACGAGCTAAGCTAACGGATGTATAGACTAGCTCAACCGTGTGGCGTGCAACTGGATGATGTATAGACTCTGCATATGCTCTGAACACGGGCTGTACAGACTTGTAGTAATGCATGCAGCAGATGATGTACAGACTTGGTCTTGCGACCACGGGCTGTACAGACTTTGAGAGACGATGCATGCTGTACAGACTTAACATAAGACGATAAGTGAGACGATGCAGGCTGTACAGACTTTGAGAGACGATGCATGAGAAAATAATGTACAGACTTGATATCAAGGAATCCACTAGCTGTACAGACTATGAAGCATGCATGGAAATGTTGCACAGAGACACTAAGCACAGAGACGCTAAATGAGACGGAGCACTTAACGATGCATGTTCACACGACCTTAGACGCTAAGTGAGACAAACACGGCGATGTGCAGACTTTAGTTGAACGATGCATGCAGAAGGAATGTACAGGCTTGCTATGACATGTTCAATGAAGCAAAAGGGTTGCATGGACTCTGTGGAGTATACTGCCCTGAAAGCCTGCACTGACCTGTGTGTTCTTGTAAATAGTAAAATGCATGATCTTAGAACTAAGATGAACCAGTGAAACACAGCATAAAGCAACCGAGTGAGTGCACTGACATTGTAGAATGCAGTTGTGCACGGACAATATGCTCCAGACAATTGTGCACCAACTATATGCAATGCTATATGAACTGTATGTCTGCACTAATGCAAGATAACACATTCATATGCCCAAAGCAGAACAATCATTCAGACACAGATGTTCATGATGTGCAATGCTGACTCATAGTGTTTGCTATCATCAAAATCACAGGGGCACAACATTCTTGGCCTCGCCTCCGGTGCTATCCAAACCAGTACAAGGCGAAGCTCTACACCTCTACCTCTCAGCAACCCCTTCTACTGTAAGCTCGGTCCTGCTCAGAAATGACACAGAAGTCGAGAGACCCGTTTACTACGCCAGCAAGGTGCTTAATGAGGCCGAAAGAAGGTACCCTGCAACCGAGAAACTCGTGCTAGCGTTGGTTACCTCGGCCAAGCGCCTCCGGCCCCTACCTCAAAGGGCACTCCATCGTCGTATTGACTGACGAACCCCTGAAAAAGATTCTCTTTCACCCTGAAGCCTCGGGACGCCTCGTCAAGTGGGCCATCATGCTCGGGGTCTACGATATGTCGTATCGCCCTCGCTCGGCTATTAAAGGACAGTCTCTTGTAGACTTCATCGCTGAAAGCATGGTCCCAATTGAAGAAGCACTTCCTCCAGCGATCGGGCCGACCTGAAGGAGCGGGTCGGCATTCTCCTCAAGTCCCCTGAAGGAGCGGAGCTGCGGTACGCCCTGAAGTTCAACTTCAAGGCGTCAAACAACGCCTCCGAGTATGAAGCCGTTATCTCGAGAGCTAGGATGGCTCGAAGACTGGGGGCTGAACGAGTCAGGATCCACACTGACTCCCAATTGGTCGCTAGCTAAGTCAACGGTAATACGAAGCTCGGGAAGGACAAATGGTCAAGTACCTCCAAGCGGTAAAGAGGATGGCCCAACTTTTTGCGAGCTTTAAGGTAGTCCAGATAGCTCGGGAGGAAAACTCTCGAGCGGATGCCCTCTCTCGACTGGCCTCCTCGCCCGACCACGCTAGTACACGATCGGTCTTCCTCTAAGAGCTTGCGCAACCAAGCATCGAGTCCTAGCTTATGACTATTGACCCGGTACCCTCAAGCGACTGGCGGACCTCCTACATATCCTGGCTCCGGGATTCTCAAGAGCCTACCGATCCTCGGAAGGCTCAAAAGCTCAAGTACCAAGCTCGGCGGTTCGTCATGTTGGACGATGCCTTGTACAACGGATCCTTCTCTGGTCCTCTCCTCAAGTTCATCAGCACCGACGAAGCCAGCCGAGTGATTCAGGAAGTACACGAAGGCATCTGCGGAGCACACGAAGGAGGAAGATCACTCGCCAGGATCCTGCTACGACAGGGTTACTGGTGGCCCACTCTCCAGCGCGACTGCTCGTCCTACGTGCAAAAGTGTGATCGATGTCAGCGCTTCGACCACCTGATTCATCAACCTGCTAAGGAGCTCATCACCCTTGCCGAGCCGTACCCTTTCGCTCGGTGGGGGATCGACATTCTGGGGCTGTTCCCTACGGCTCAAGCTCAGAAGAAGTTCGTCATCGTCGCCATCGACTATTTCGCCAAATGTATTGACGCCGAAGCCACCACCAGGATCACTGAATCAGTCGTATGGAGTTTTGTTTGGAAATCAATCATCTGTCGCTATGGTGTCCCCCGAGTGATTGTGAGCGATAACGGTCGACAGTTTGATTCTCATTATTTCAGAGACAGATGTGCCGACCTAAACATTCGCAACCACTTCACTTCGGTAGCCCACCCTCAGGCTAACAGACTAGTCGAGAATGCCAATAAGACTATCTTAAAAGGCATCAAAACCAGGCTCGGCAAAGCCAAGGGAAGCTGGTTCGAGAAATTGCCAAGCGAACTATGGTCACACCAAACTACACCGAGAACGGCTACTGGTGAAACACCTTTTCAACTGGTGTATGGCACGGAAGCCGTAATTCTGTTGGAGGTCAGCAATCCCTCTCCCCGAGTCATCCACTTCGAGCCTGAGGTAAACGAGCAGAAATTACGAGAGAACCTTGACTTAGCGGACGAGATCCGAGAGAATGCAAGGATCCGAGTAACGGAATACCAACGGTGCATCACTCGATACTACAACAGTAGAGTCCGAGACAGACCCTTCCAGCAAGGTGACCTCGTCCTGAGGAAGGCCGAAGCATCTCGACCACTAGTGGCGGCAGGGAAGCTGTCCCCTACTTGGGAAGGTCCCTACCGAGTGGTCGAGAAGTTCGGGAAAGGAGCATACCGACTGTCCACCATGGAAGGAACACACGTCCCTCGGACGTGGAACGGAACAAATCTTCACAAGTTCTACTTTTGAACGTTTGGCAAGCATACACATGTAAGCAAAATAGAATAATCACCATTCTTCTCTTCTTATTAAACTTTGATGTACATCAAGAAGGCCGTAACCGATATAGTATACATGTACAAAAAATTACATCCCCTGGTACTATAACGTGAGCAAAACGCTCGACCGACCCAGTAGGCGCTCCCACGTCCTGCCACTGACTCTTCCTCATGTAGAAACTGGCTCTGATAAGAGATCGCAGGCTTCGTTGGTTTGAGAAAGCTCGAAGGAAAAAGAAGATGAGAGGAAGGAATACAAGTGAAGGCCTCCTCTCTGCCAACTCTTTGGAAGGTAGAGAGTGCAGGCACCCTCCGAAGAGTGAGAGGGGAGGAGGAAAAAGAAAACGGCAGAGATGGACGAGGAGGCAGGGGAATGCCCGGACAGGAGGGAGCTTAATTAGCTCCCCTCCTCCCCACGGGATGGCGTCGGCGGGTCAGGGATAGGAGTGCGACATGCTCCAACATGACGAACCCTCTTCGTGAGTTACCCCCGACTGACGAACCCTCTTCCAGAGCGAAACAACAGGAGCTTGCCTCCCACCGCCATCTGCATCATCATCTTCTGAAACGCCTTCCATGCCCGCCAAGACTTACAGCCCAACGCTTCACGGAAGGGAAAAACTGCCAGGAACGGCCTTAAGCGATGAAAGGAAAAGGAGACGCCCCTCGGACCTTTAGGCCGAAGGGGAAGCTGATTGCTTTAAATGACTCTCCCCAAAACATGCTACCAAGGCTTTCCCTGAGTTGGTCACCTCATTTCTCGATATTCCCCCAGCGGGACGCGCGAAGCGGCAAGTCATTAAGGGTGGTGTGGAAAAATGGAAAGGTGCCAACACCATGTTAGTTATTTGATAGATCAGCGTGTGCAAGATCTGCAAGAAATCGACGCCTTCTTCAAACGACTACGGATATGGCAATCAAATCACACAAAAGTGGTAAGAAACAGTCAATTCATGATTCAATACTGCCGCTATTTTAGTTTCCAAAAAGAGCCTCACCCGGCTACATATGGAAAAGAAAGAAAAAAGAAAAGTGCTATTACATCAGGCCTCGGGCCCATCTCCAAGCTCGAAAGACAAGACTTCTTCGGCACTAGACGATCTGCCCCCAATGTTCTTGGTGACGGCTGGCCTAGACATTGACCCCACCTGTGTGGGAACTGTCTCGGTCGCGTGCCCTCTCGAGGACGCTGGAGTTGGCGGTCGCTCGGACGGAACCGAACTCACCTCTTCGCTCGACGTATAGTGGGAAGAGTCAGTGGAGCCCCACTCCGAGTCATAGCGCTTACCGGAAGGAAAATCGAGCGAAGACGACTGGGCCTTTGCCTCCAAGATGGCCCGATCATAGCCCTGGGAGAAGCACTTCCGGAGTCCCCATCGGTAGCCCGAATCATAATAAGGAAAGGCCACCGGCTGTAGAGCTGCCTGGTAAGTCTCTGAGCACTGATGTCGCTCGAGTGCTTCCTTCCTAGCTAGTTCTGCCTTCCTCTTGAGCTTAGCTATTCGCTGCTCGGACTCGGACAACCATCTCTCAGTCTCGGACAGCCTTCGCTCTGCCTCGGTCCGCGAATCCTCGGCCGCCCGAACTCGGTCCTCGAGCCCCTCTCGCTCAGCCCTCCATTGGTCATCGCGCTCGACCTGGTTTCTACGGTCCGACTCTAGGAGCTCACTCTTCCGGTCGACCATGCGATGAGCATGGACCAACTGCTCTGCCAAAGACTGAGCCACTGCTTGTCTTGACTGCGCCAACGCTCGGAGCGGAGTGATCTCTCGATGAAGGTCTTCAAGATCGAGGGTCAGACGCCCGACCTTCCGATCAAGGGTGCCACGGGCCCATGAAAGAGTCTCCCGCTTGGACTCCACCCGAGCGTACTCATCCACCGCTTCAGCTCATAGCTGGGCCAGAACCAGCCCTCCCTCCATAATCTGCTCCAACAGCGAAGAGGGGGGACCCTTCTGGACTTTTTCCCGCAAGTCTCGAGAAGCTAAAGAATGACACGCCCGGTACAGAAAAGCCTGGACATTGAAGGTGCTGGTAAAAGGAGGGGAAGTTCTCACCGGAGCGGCAAGGACCGGGGCATCTCCCTCGGGCAATCCCGTCACAGGGGCCCCACCGGTCGGCTCGACGTCAGCAACCCCACTACGTACCTCCCCAGTTTCAGTAGGCTGTGATCGAGTCGCCTCCTCCTGCCACCCTCCAGCCTCGACCTGCTGGGGACGGACCCCCTCATCTGGCGGCCCCTCCGCCACTCTCGGTGCCTGAGCATCGGCAGTGATCCCTCCTTCATCGGCCCCCACTTGCTCAGTAGAGGGGAGAGCCGATAGGGAATCTCTTCCGGATGCACAGACGACCTCCTCTTTCCTCGCCCGTTTCTTCTCAGCAGACTGAGCCTGCATCGAAGACTATAGCAGCTTGGCCACGGGATCTTTACGCTTGATCCCCCGGCGCTCGGAGGCGTCATCTTGAGCCACCCGCTTGCCCTTATCCTGGGCACGGGACTAACCCTCCGAAACTTGAAGGTCATCCGGAGATGGCGTCCCGTCCAAGATGATGACCTCCAACCCAGACGGAGGTGCCTCCTCCTCTACCGCTCGCCTCGTGTCTGAACCACAGAAAGCAAACTAAGAGAAGGAAGATTTCAACTCCACAAGAAGGAAGACCAAGTTCCTGAACCCCTTACCTGTCGACAACAGCACTCGAGCGAGGTAGCCCTCAATGTTGGAAGAAGTCACCAAATCAGTAGTCTCCCGGCGATTCTACTGAAGGATAGCAACCTCCTCTTCCACCTCCGGAGAGAACACAGTATGCTTCAGAGGAATGTTCGGGTGGAAATTGGGCACCGTCGGGAAATTCAAGGCTATGCCGACCGCCAACGGGCCCACCCAAAAATATTCGGTCTTCTACCCTTTGTGAGAAGAATCCTTCCCAGAGAGGGGCACGCAGCTCCTCCCCCGCCTCGCCTGAATATAGAAGAAGCCTCACCCCGCATGAGCATGCTCCTTCAACTCAAAGAAGTAATGGAAAAGATCCTGCGAGGCGCGCACCCCACACTTGCCGCAAAGGAAAATGAAGGAGAAGATGAAAGTGTAAGAATTGGAGGAGCCAGCCGGTAGAACCGAAGCAACTTGGCGATAAAAGGCTGAAGGGGCAAACAAAAGCCACACTTCCAAGCCAGAAGAAAAAGAGCAAAAGAGGCCAGAACGGGTGGACAATCTAGACTCATGAGGCTCAGGTGCCAGGAACTAGAATCGCCAAGGCAACCCGTAGCGACTCTCCAGCCGCTTCACCTCCGCCTCCCCCAGCTCGCTGCAGGATGGCTCCGGCGGCGTCAAGAAAACTCTGGGGGTCCATTCTCTCTGCCGCCCCTCAGCCTTAGAATGATGGTCCGCCATGAAACAGAGAGAAGAAGAAGGGGAAAGCTCTAAGCCATAGAACTTCGGAGAAGAAAAGGATCTTACGAATCACCGCCTCAGGAAGCTCTTCTGGCTCTAACGGCTAGAACGATTCTCCGCTCCTCCGAAACTACTCTCACAACGAGGGAACCCATATTTGAGAGGTGGCGCAGCGTCCGATCTCCCGAGGAGGGGCCTTCTCTTACTCATCATAGAGGGCGTATTTTCAAGGTGAGCTACGTCACGTGGCCTCTACTCGAGAGATATCTTTACCCGAACAGTGCCACAGATAGTCCAGCCCAATTGCTACTCGTCCGAGCCTAATCTTGGCTCGGGAGTGGGAGGGGGACAAGTGGAGAGGGGAAATCTCACCGCCCGTACGGAGAGGCCAAACGGGGTCTAAATCGGATCGAACAAGGCTCAACTCCTCAAAGTGGCAGCCCCCGGGCCCACTTATTATGAAGCCCAAAAATTCACTCGGTACAAGCGCTTCCTAGGCAGCTTTCGGGTTGGGAAGTCTGAGCATCAGTCGATTGGGAAAGCTCCCTTGGAGCCCCCTATTCCTTGTCCCGACCCAGCACTTATCCCTCGGGAGACCACTCCTGAACAAGTGCCACTCGCTCGCGCTCACTGATGGAAGCTTAATGATTCAGCCGTTGCGAATCCTTTAATGGCAGGAAGCTCAAGGGGACAAGGGAACCAAGAGTCTGCGCGCCGTAAGGAGCCCGCATGAAAGACGTAACCCCCCTGGAACTCCTCTGCTTACAGGGATCAATTTTCACAACCGGCCACTATTTAAACAGGACATGCCCTATGATGAGAGAGCTTAAGCAAGCTTAAGCACGCCCAAGTAAGCCTGAGCAGGAACCACTTCACCTTTTGGTGGAGAGGAGTCTCGCGCTCCCACTTTCCTCCCAATTCTCCTCTTCGCATCTGTGTTCTACTACCTGTGCTGACTTAAGCATCGGAGGGTCTTTCCCGGGGATCTATCCCTGGGCACCTCTGACTGGTTTCCCTTCTTACAGTTTATACTTCAATGGTACGTGGTCATCTTCCTCCCCGCTCAGGAGCAGTGCGAGATCGCCCCTTCAAATATATATATATATATATATATATATATATATATATATATATATATAAAAAGAATTGGCGCCCCTACATGTAGTCTTCAATTAATTGAAGACTTGCTGGCTGCCGCTATTTGATGAATTGGCGCCCTAGCTTGGGGCGCCAATTACAGTGGGTGATTTTCACACAGAAGATACGTTTTGTGACTCAAAGCACTATTCATTCTAAAAATATTTCTCGAAAATCGAAAGTAAGGACATGAACGGGTAGTACAAATCCTCGGGAGTCCAGAAACATGTTTAGATATAATTACTGGGTTTTGGTTTCACGGATATGAATTTTCTAATGTTGTATCTTCAATTTCTCAAGAAATTGAATTGGCGCCCTTGTGAGTAGTCTTCATTTAATTGAAGACTCTTCGGGGTGTCACCAATTCGATGTACAAGTGCAACTAATTGACGACACTACTACAAGTCACCAATTGAGTTGTTTTCCAAGTGAGTTATGCTTCATATTAGAACGGTAAGTTCTATGATACAAGTTACTATTTATTTTTCCAATGTTTCTCTGAATCAGAATCCGATGGCATGGTCGGGTGGAGAAAAATCTCAGGGTCACAGAAGTATATCCAAGCAAAATTTTAGTGGTTCAGTTTAATAGTTCTAGATTTTTGAATGCGTTGATTTACTAATTACTGAAAATTCTAGAAAATGGAATTGATGTCATTGCACATGTCTTCAATTAATTGACGACCCTATGAGAAGTCTTCAATTTTAAAATTGGCGCCCTGGTCAGGGGCGCCATTTACAGATGGTTGTTCACTATTCATTAGTATAAAATTTCTCCGAATCAGAAAGTAAAAGTACGTGCAGGTAGGGAAAAATGTCAGGATTCCAGAAACATGTTCATGTACAAATTTCATACTTTAGTTTGATAGTTATGGATTTTTGAATGTGTTGAATTATTAATTACTAGCATTTGTGGAAATGGAAATGACGACACTGCGAAGTGTCTTCATTTAATTGGCGGCCCCTGAGGGGTCTTCAATTTGGTAATTGGCGCCCCCTAAGGAGTCTTTAATTTGGTAATTGGCGCCCTAGTCTGGGGCGCCATTTACCTTAGAGCTGGGACTCTCGGGTTTTTAAAACATGCAAGTATTTGGTGTATAGGGGTTCTATACTAATGTTTAAAACATTGTTATTAAGTCTGAAAACTTGTGTAATAAAATATGTTCAAAAACTCATGAAATCATGCTTAACAGACTATGTTCAACTCATAAAGATCATGGTAACAATATGTATAAAATCATATGCGACAGGTGTAACAGGCTATTAAGATATGTATAACATGGTATATACATGGTTATTGCTTGATCATGGTAAAGCCAGATGATATATAGCATGATTGACGAGTTAATCGAACTCTAAGCATGCATTAGTTAACCTATTTAGCTACTAGTTAGGCAAGGATTTGAGAACACCTATCTTTTGACGTGAGCTACGAGGTTCAGAATAAAGAAGCTACAGCTGGATCACAGCAGGACGTAGACTCGGGAAGAAGACGCTCCTTCAGCACTGATGGCGGTAGTAGCCTCTGTTAGTGCTACGGAGGGGATTAGTTATGGAGAATCGCAAAGCATTGGTTTATTACTTTGCGGGTCCTGCTGAGTGGGCATGGTGTTTGCCAGCTAAAATGGGTTGTTCGTGTCTCAACCTTGTAGAAACATAGATTAAATGACGCCGTTGTAAGGGGTCGTTCATTAATCTAGGTGGTACTATTCATGTAAATGACATCTCTGCATGATGGCGTTTATTAATCTTGGTGTCATTATTGATGAGAATGACATCCTTGCAAGAGGGCGTTAAATGTTAGACAAAACTGTCAACTTCACGTGTTGGCATTCATGGTGTACATACATATATTAATATCATAATAAGATGGTGCCCCAAGGGAAAATGGCGCCTTCATAAGTAGTCTTCAATTTGGTAATTGGCGCGCCCTAGTGAGGGTCGCCAATTCACTAGGTGGATAAGGTGGAAGTCCACTTACGTACAACCCATGTGCCATACGTTAAAGTTGTCTTGTACTTTTATATACTAGTCCTCCTATGGTTCAATTCTTTATACAAGACCTTTCATGTAAGATTCTCTAGGAAAAGTTCACTACGTACTATGCATAAAGTGATGGGTTATACATTTATATGCTAGCCCCCATGAGGTTTGGCTCTTTACATAAAGCCCTCATGGTTCTTTATGGCATAAAGGAAGGTTGGCTTGTATATTTATATTATAGTCCTTAGGAGGTTGGGTTCTTTATGTAAGGCCTTCATGTATGATTTCTTTTAGGAAGAAGTTTTGAATTTACTCAAAGGTATTTATCGGGGGTGCTACAAAAACTGAGTAAGCGGCTGTCAATATGGCAAAGGGAATGGCACAAACGGCAAGCCTTTAAACCCTTCCGTCCATGGCCCTTCAAACCCTCTAGAAAACCCGTTGTCCTATATAAGCACACCCCGTCAAACAGGCAAGGCCTGTTCATGTTGTTGCTCTTCGTCGACAACGTGAGGAGTTTCCACTGTTGTAAAGCTCTTTTCTATACATCCTTCTTCCTCCTTGCACTACAACCGTGAAGAGGCGTGCGGCTTCATCCTGCCGCTGTGTACGTGAAGAATGTGGAAGTACTTCATCCTCTGCTACCTCCTGCGACGTGAAGAAGTTATAGAAGGCTTCTTCCTCCTGCCGCGTTCTTCTTCCCTCTGCTTCTTTAGGACTTCTGAACCCACGTTCTTCATCAAAGGTAAATTTTCTCAAAGAACAGAAGCCCAAGATAGTAGTAATTAGGCTTGCATGTCTAAAATTCATATTTTTGTTCGCCCTGATCATAGTTTTGCCTCAGTTTTAGTTTATTGTTTGATTATCTTAATTAATTAAATAATCACAACACGTTAAAAATTTTATATCTTTATAATCACTTGTCTAAAAATCACAAAGTGCATGTGACTTGAATCCTCATAATTTACCCTAAATTTTCTTGTGATTATATGATCTGTTAACTAGTTAATAATTAACTTGAATAAATAAGAGGAATATTTAAAGTTACACGATGAATCATGATTTCCACTGTAGCACAGTAGTTGTAGGCTTTTACTTTGATAGCCCGTTCTAGGTCATCGGAGCGTCCTTTGGTCATGAAATTTTATGGGCGTGTTATTGGGATAATGATCGAGGTAGTGGTGTTGATACCTCCTTTTTTTGATCCTCCTATCTCAAGATCCTCCATCTCTCAAGTAAACATATTTTTTAACATCTGGTTAGGTAAAGTTTTTTGAGTCCTTCATTTTGGTACATAGATTGCGCGATTCCGATGTGTATACTTCGGGAACGGAAGTTTCAAAGAGATCGGGACTATTTGTTAATGAAATAGCGACCATATGTGCGGCCATTGTTTCTTTAATATATACATATATATAAATATTAATCGTATAACTTTCTACTTACCCGAAACTATAAAAACCCATATCTACCAAGCTATGTAAAAAAAAATTATAATATTTATATATTTTAAATCCCTATATTTTTCTCTTAATTGTCATATATTTTGTTCCTCCAAATTTTCACAAAAATAAAATACATCCTTTAAATGTTATTTTTGAAATTATTAAATTAAATAGAAATTGACATCCTTTCAGAGAGCCGTGAATTCTTGTTTGAATTAATGAAATTAAATAAAATGAAAATCATGGAATTAACGTCTCTCCAAGTGGACGCTAATTAAATAAATGACGCCCCTCACGGATGTCAATTAAATATAAGTTTTATTTAATTATAGTTAATTCTTTAATTAATGCCCACTTGAACGGACGCGAATTTATGTTCTCGTAGTTTTCCTCCGGTTTGGACCCATACCGCGGGTCTTTTGGCACTCTCGTCTCATGTCTGTAGATGGAGTCCCTATTTCATGATTGGTTCACGTTATACACCTCAACTCTCGGTGACATACGAGCCCTCCGTTAGACATTTCGTTCCTTCGGACTTGCAAGTTAGTCATTGGGACCTCCGTAAGTCTCCTCGTAGCCTTAGATTCTCTCAAGGCCGACTCAGCTGCTTGTACCTTAAACACCTTGTACCCGTTTTAATTGCCATGTCACTCTGGAGAAACATGGTAACCCGACCCTTTCATGGTGCTACGCTTGGCCCATGAGAGAAATCTCTCAACCCGGTGGAGTGGGTGACTGTTCCACAAGGTGAATTATTGAATTGGGTAACCTATGGTTATGTGCCAATTCTTCAGCTTGCTTCATGTCCATTGAATTCATGACTCTTGTTAGTCATTTATTCAAAGTATCATGGCAACCTATCGAGGTGCCATTTCCACCTAGTTTATCGACATGCCACGGTTTGTCTATGCACTTTGCGTGGATTTTATCGCTAGTCTGTCCTCACCCAAGGGCCTTGCCCTTGAGTTCCATAAACTCTATTTCTCATTCTATTAAAGCTTGTTCTTTGGAACTCTCTATTGGCTATGAACTATAGTGGATGTCTAGATCTAATTTTAATGCTATGCATATAGGGCCCGATCTGGTCCTGGGAGGAGCACCCAAAAGTACTTGTGCCCATGGGAGTTGTAATGATCATGGTGTCTGGCTTGCACTGAAGTGCGTGACTAGTTTGATATATAGGCATTCCACACTCACTCTCTCTTTTACGTGCGTGACTTGACTTGCGTGACTCGAATTGCTTGACTCGACTTGTGTGGCCTGGCATGGGCAAAGTACTTGCGTGACTTGACTAGCGTGGCCCGGAATAGGTAAAGTACTTGCGTGAAAGTAGCCAATAAATCTTCAATTCTCTCTTTTGACTATCTCTTATTAAAGACTTGCTTAATCTCTTGCTTGTTTCCCTCAGTTATCTCTACATGCGTAGCTTTATTGCATTTTCATGCGAAGACATAATTATTTAAATCAATTGCTTGTTCTTGATATATAATTCCTACTGAGCGTTCGCTCACCTAGTTTTATTCTAACATTTTTCAGGTAGTCAGGTGGCTTGCGTGGTCGAGACTCACATGGGAGGGACAAGTGTGCAAGAGAGCTCTGGAAACTAGATGACCCGTGTCTTTTCTTTTCTGGAGTCTAGTATTCTGTCTTCTCTCTAGTCTTGTAATGTCTAGATTAGATTGGTGTCTTTTATCAAGTTTCAAATGTCCAAGTCCTGTTAGTTTGTACTTTTTCCTTTTTCTTAATTCAGTCAATAAGTTGTAATGACAAGTTCATATGAATAACAGTTATTTTTGACGAATTCTGGTCTTATGTTTCATGCTTTGATTGACACGACTGTTTAACTGCCACGTTCCGAGCAAACGAATACGTTCCGCTGCTATCGGTTCGGGGCGTGACCGGGTCCATTTGATAAACAAGGCATGATAAGTGGGTCATGAGATTGGCTTTTTCATCCGACGGGTCGGAGAGGCCATGAGGAGACGGGCCAGCATGGGAAGAGGAATCCACGCGGGAATTGGAAGATGTAGGAGAATACAAGGGATTAAGGTGGTGCTCCATGAGGGCAAATGGAGATTTGATACAAGGAAAATCAAGGAAATACAATTAGGGAAGTAAGGGCTCAAAGATTAAAAGGAGAGGGGGAGATGACGTGAGGGAAGAAGGTGGGAGACAAACGGACTTACGTAAATGCGAATGCGACTCCGAACAATGGACCATAAATGACTAAATGAATGGGAAAATGTAACACCTAGCACCACAAATGGGCTTGGGGTAAACCCAACAAACAATATGAATGTGAGAGGGCAACCAAGATCAAACAAGTTGATATGATCGTTAATTTTTATTTTTCAAAGTTTTGGTGGGCCTTTTTAATAATTTTAATTAAGCATAATTCCCTCAAGAACTGGGTGCCCTATGGGAAGAGGCCAAGCTTTGGGTTGATCTAGGGTTAACTCCCTCACACGTATGCAAATGAAAATCTATGGGTGGAAAAGGTACAATCGGCTCGACGTCCGTGTGGGAATCCACGGCTCACGGAGACTTACGGAGGTCCGAGATAAGATCACCTAGTCGACCCCAAGGAATATGGTGGCGAGAGGATCGCTTACCAAGGTAGGAATGCAACTACAATATGAGAATGCATGGCCCTATGTGCACCGGAGTGCATGCAAATTCTAACCTAAATCTAGCAAATCAAGATATAATGAACATATGCAAACATAGCAATATGGATGCAAACGATATGAACAATATGAACATGAAATGCTATCTAAACATGGATATACACACCAAAATTGCAGAAAAGCATGGACAAAGTGATGGGCACTAGATGTCCCACTGTGATCGCCAAAAAAGAGCTGTGAGTGTAGAAATGTGGAGCATGGCATCACAAGTCACATGAACGAGCATATGTGCATGAGTGATAACGTAATGTGCCAATCAAGTGAATAGCATGAATATGTGACAATGTGAACATGGTAGCATGGTCATACAGCAAGGCAAAGGCGATAAAAGATGTAGAAGAATACCGTGATCGCCACTAAGGAAAGACAACGCCAAAGAATGTGAAAGGGGAAACTAAGTGCATTGTGTACCTTGGAAAAAGGAGATGATCGTGCTCAATATAAGTAATGCGGGGGCAATGTGGATTACCTCTCCTCGCCTTCCATCCGGCTAGAAGGTAAGGGCCTCACTTTCCATACTTTCGTGCTAAACAAAGACAAAATAAGAGACAAAACCCATTAGAAAATGCTAAGTGTAGAAATCTGCCCAAGTACATAAAGTAGCATGAAAGATTGAGGGCAAACTCACCGGGGGAGGGTTTTTAACCTCTATGAATGGGTGCAAACAATAGGTGTGTATGTTGTAATGAGATTAACATTAAGAGATTGATTTAATATGCCATGATTTTTTTTTCTCTAAAGCTCTAGTCATCTATTGGCTTAAGGGAGAGTGCACCCCCTACCAGAGGAAGGGAATGGACCCACTCCACCACAAGCACAATAGATGCTGAAATTTTATTAAACTTCCAAATGGCTTATGTACAATGAGGCAGCGCCTTTACAATGCAGAAGGAGACCAAGCTATTAGGTCTCTAAATACAAAAAGAATACAAAAATCTATACAAAATGCCTACGAATATTGGGAACAGCAGCTGCATCCGCCCTCACATAAGCTCTAGCTTGGACTGGTAACTCACCAAGTGAATGGAAGTCCTTATTCCGGCCCATCAAAATGGCATGTGAGGCAAGATAGTCCGCTACTTGATTAATCTCTCTAAAGGAGTGAGCAATAGGGCAATTGCACCAAGCAAATAGTTTCTTTAATGCAGGCCACCACGGCAGAAGACTCCAAGGTGGATTCATCTGTCTGGATAGAAGATCCACCAACATCTTTGAATCCGAGAAGATGATTGATACAGAGATGGAATGCTGCCTCAGCAATCGCAGAGCATCTAGAAGAGCTCTCCCCTCTGCTAACAGGGAAGTACCATACCCATAAAAATAAGAGAAACCCAGAATAAAATTGCCATGTGTGTCCCTTACACAACCACCCCCTCCTGCAAGGCCTGGATTCCCCTTACATGCCCCATCCACATTTAAAGAAAATTTTACCACTGGAGGAGTCCATCTAACTATTGATATAACCGGCCTTTTTGATTTCACTTCAATGCCAAACTCACTAATTATATTCCTGTAGCTGGAGTGAGCAGAATTTTTAAAAACCATAGAGAGCATGATCTGTTTAATATCAGCCAATATGTTATCAGCCACCCTTGGCATATCAGGGGCACAACCCTCAAACCTAACTGAACATCTAGTTTTCCATATCTCCCAGGAAACAAGCAAAACCACCAGCCGAGCAATAAAACCTTTAGGGGAAGCAATACTGAACCCAGTAGTAAAGGAATTCAGCCAGCAACAGAAGTTTTGGGTGCTCGGCCTAATACCACCCCAAGTAAAGGCCCAAACTTTTCCCATAAGAACTTAGCAATCTCACTGGTGACAATTAAGTGGTCATAGCTTTCAATTTCCTTAAAGTTCAGACAGCATGAACAGCATGAAGCCAGAGGTATCCTTACTGACTGGATTCTGCTGTCCATAGGCACAGCTTGCTGAGAGAGCTTCCAACAGAAAAGTGCAGCCCTAGGAGGAAAATTACAGTTGAACGAATTCTTAACCCCAGGACCATGCTGGAGATTGCTGCCACTTCTTATATACCTGTAGGTAGATTTTAATGCTGAATTCTCCTGAGATGGTAAAAGCCCAGATGGGAGAATCCTTGCCAGTCTGCAGAGAGAAACCATGTAGAGCCTGACAGGTCTGCAAATCAGAAATAAAATCCCAAGCAGAGTGTAGCCTGTTAGTTAGGACTTCCTTAACTGAAACATGCACAATGGATGGAGGAGGGGCCATCTGAACTGGTATTACACTATCCTTGTACCAAATGTCCTTAAAAAAACTGGTAGAAGCTCCATCCATAACCACCATTCGAAGGCCAGATAGCAGGATTTGCTTAGCCTTTACAAAAGCTTTCCTCCTAATCCCTGCCGGAAAAGGAGCATCACATTCAGATATATGTCTTCCATGCAAGTACTTGCTCCTAATAAACTTAGCCCACAGTGAATCACTCACTAGAGAGAGCCACAACTGCTTAACCTGACAGCAAATTTGAATGTCATCCAGGCTTCTAATACCTAGACCTCCACTGTTAAGGGGAGAACATAATTTTTTCCAAGCAATCCAATGCCTCTTATGGGTAGATTCCACACCCTGCCAAAAAAAACTTGCACATATCTTAGCTATCTGATTCCTAATAGTACAAGGAATGGATGTAGCACATGCAGAATAAATGGCAATTGAAGATAACACTGAGCGAATTAAGACTACTGGGCCAGCTTGGGACAGAATCTTGCTCTGCCACCCAGCAAGTCTAGCATGAACTTTATCAAGGAGATACTTGAAATGAATGACCTTGATACTACCTTTGAACAATGGAATTCCCAGGTATTGAATTGAACCAGTCCTGTGCTGAAAACCAGTGAGTTTCTTTATCCTGTTCACAGCTAATGCAGGCATATTTTTTGAAACCATAAAGCAACTTTTGGATGCATTCACTCTTTGACCAGAAGACCTCTCATAACTCCCCCAAAAAGCAAGAAGGTGTTTAATTGTTAACTTCCCACCATTCAAAAAAATAATCGAATCATCAGCATATAAGATGTGGGACAGTAAAGGAGAACCACGAGGCAAGTGATAGGGCTTGCATTTCCCAGACAAAAAAAGTTGATGTAGGCCTCTACTCAAGACCTCCTCTGCTAGTATGAACAAAGCTGGGGCCAAAGGATCTCCCTGACGAACCCCTCTTGAAGACTTAAAGTAACCTTGAATCCGACCATTAAAGGCAATAGAAAACCAACAGTTCACAAGGAGCTGAGATATAAGAGAAAGAACCCTGTTGGAAAAGCCAAACTTCTTTAATACTTGAAGAAGAAAATCCCATTCTATGCGATCATAAGCTTTTGCCATATCTAATTTGATTAGCATGTTATGACCTCTGACCGGCCTATCCAGCTCCATGAATAACTCCCTAGCCAGCAGGAAATTGTCAGAAATCAGCCTTCCACTAGTAAATCCACTCTGTTCACTAGATACAATATTAGGGAGCACAGGCCTCAACCTATCACTTAGAATTTTAGAGACTATCTTGTAAGAGAAATTACACAAGCTGATCGGCCTAAAGTCAGCATAAGAGACAGGGTTCTTTACTTTGGGAATCAAGCAAATTATAGAGGAGGTAACACCCTGTGGGAGCCCCCAGCCCTGAAAAAAACTTTGCACTGCTTTCACCACATCCTAGCAAATAACATCCCAACAGTGAGTAAAGAAGCCTCCAGTAAATCCATCCGGACCTGGAGAACTATTCCCAGACAATGAGAAAACAGCACTTCTTATCTCCTCCTCCAGAGGAATAGCACAAAGGGAATTATTCTGCTCATCAGTCATCAATGCAGGAATAATAGATAAAATCTCATATTCAATACTGTGGGCTTCGGAAGTGAGTAGGTTTTGAAAGTATTTCACTGCTCCAGTCATCAGTTCCTCCTGCTTGTCCACCCAAACATCATCCACTTTAAGTTTTTGAATGAAGGATCTCTGCTGCTTAACTCTAGTATAATTATGGAAAAACTCAGTGTTCCTATCCCCCGCTTGCATCCACTGAACTCTAGACTTCTGAAACCAGAAAGTCTCCTCCCTGGCCATAATCAACCTCATTTCAGCATTAGCCTTTTAAGAAGTTCTCTATTTATAACAGAAGGATTAGCATCAAACATATATCGAGCTTTTTCAAAATATTGGGATGCCTCAAGCTTAGCTTTGAAAATGTTACCAAATACTTCCTTGTTCCAGGTTCTCAATTGAACTTTAAGAAATTTCATTTTACTTTGAAGAGCATAGAAAGGATGAATTGCAGGTTCAGCCATCCGGATCTTGTTCCATTGCTCCTTTACGAATTCTAGGAAGCTGGAATGTGAATGCCACATGTGTTGGTATATAAACCTCCTTGGGAATTGAGAGGAAGGGATAGTAGAAATAAGTAAAGGAGCATGATCTGACGGCCCCCTGGGTATGTGTGTGACTGACAGATTAATGTTTTTGTCCAACCAAAAAGAGTTGTACATAGCCCTGTCCAACCGAGCTCGGATATGAGAGGAGACTAATTGATTGTTAGACCAAGTGAAACTGGATCCATTATAACCTGCATCAACCAAACCGGCAGCTGCAACAAATCCCTGAAAGTTTAACATTGAAGAGGCTGAAGGAAGGTTGCCTCCAAATTTCTCATCAGTAGACAGAACACAGTTAAAACCTCCAGCAATTATCCAAGGGACATTCACCCCCTGACTAAACTCCATCAGAGAATCAAACAGCTCTCTTCTGATCAAACGATTACAAGAAGCATAAACAACAGTGATCAATACTGTGGTGGAACCTTCTTCTTGAAGACCGACTGTAATGAACTGAGGATGTGATAACACAACCTGTAAGTCCACTCCCAAATTGTGGAAAATCCAAATTTTGGAAGCATCTCCATTATTCCCAATGACTGACTGCATTCTTATTTTCCCAGCAACATCAGAAGCTTGTTTAAAACTAATGTGAGGTTCAGAAATAGCCACTATATTAATTTTATTTGCTCTAATGATCTGAGCCAAGCTATGGGTAGAAGCAGCATTACCTATCCCCCTAATGTTCCAAACCAAAGCTGAATTAATCATTATTAAATGAAGAAGAGGATTCAACAGCCAACTCCTTGGCTTTAGCTCTAGTCAGACGTGTATCACAGAAAAGAACTCCAGGCAGCATTATATCAGTGATACTATTCTGATTTATATATTTAAGGGAACTATTGGTAGGATAAACCATCTTAATATTTTCTGCAGCCGAAATAGAAGAGGCCCCTTCACCACAGACACCATTTAGAGACTGGCAGAGGTTACCTGATATTGTTTGGTCAACTCCCTCCTCTGGACTCAGAGGAGCCGAAGGAAGTTCCCCAAATTCTGAGGTTTCCTCAATGCAGGAAGCCCACCGAGATTTGAACTAGTGGAAGCTGAGTTTATTCTTGAAACTAGAATTCTCGGGGCTATTTCCTCCTGTGGAACAATAACAGCTGAGCCCAGATTTTTAACAATTGGAGGAGTCTCATCAATTTTCTTTTCTTGAAATGGGACTGACTCTGTGTCTGCTTCATCAGCCACTTGATCCAGCACGGCAAACCGATTTCCATTTGAATGGATAACTACAGCTGAGTCTAACCTTTTAGGCCTAAAAATTGGCCGGGCTTTCCGAGCCTTTTCAAAGTCTGCAGAAGTCTTCCTGTCTAAACCTCTCCCCGACCTTCTCTTGCATTCAGATTCCTGGTGGCCAATCTTGTGGCAGTATGAGCAAAGTTTAGGAACCCTGTGGTAGTTTATCTTCTGCCAGAACCCTCCATGGCCGGAGCCTATCCAAATTCTCTCCCTCATTTGCTTATCAAGATTCAACTCAACACAGACCAGAGCCTCAACGGTATTTGTGAGTGCTACCGAAGTTTCGTGAATTCGTAAAACTTGACCAATGTTGCCTGCAATCGATCGCAACATGTCTTCATGATAGTAATTGACAGGAAGGCCCGGGAAACCTATCCAAGCCGGAATAATCGGGGGATCCGCCTTGAAATTGAAATCCGGCTTCCATTTAAAAAATCTGAACATAAAACCTTTAACCAGGAGATTGCGCTGAAGAAGCACGCGCAGGAAGTCCGCTTCATTCCGCAAGCGAATCAGCAGGTGCCTAGGGTTCATCCGACTGATAATCAGATCCCCCTCCAACTGAAGCGAATTAATCAAACAAGCCTTAACCTCAAAAATTGACGGCCTTCCATATGAACACTTAGCAATGATCGCAAGCTGCAGAAGATCACAGGAGGCTTGAATGTCTTCTGGCGAAAAGAACACAGCCGGCTCACCTTGCTCCGTGTATGCTGGGGCCTTCACCGGAATCCGGCGACGAGGTCTCTGAAGACCTTCCAAGGCCGTCTGAGCAAAAGATTTACTGGGCTGTATCGGAACGGCTTCAGAACCTGTCTTCCTTCCATCACCGGAGGTTGAGGACTCCCCCACCAAACCCTCCATGGCCGGCGGGGGAGGAAGTGAGCACAGGGATGGGGCTCTCTCTCTTTCTCTCTCCGGGAGCGTGGTTCATTCGAACTCTTCTCTTCCCTATTCCATGATTAACATAGATAAACAAGGTGCAAAAGTGCATGTCACAAGGGAATATGTGCAAACTGTGTAAATTGGGTGCAAAGACTGATGCAAATAGAATGGCAAACGGCGTCTAAACAGGGTGAAAATTGGGATGATAGAAGACTTTAGTATTGTGAAGAATTAGGAATAAGAATCACGCCAAAATGAGGTCTAGACAGAAAGTTATGGCGCCAGAGATTTGGTGAAAAATACAGACAGTGCAGAAAATGCAGAACAGTGCACAAAATGGACCAAAAGAATGAAGAATAACTTACAGAATAAGAAACCAAAAAGGGAAAGAAAAGATGCTATGGAAAGGTGGGAGTATTGTGGTGAAACCAGGGCAAAAATAAGGGTTTAAAAATGGGGAAGACAATAGTAAAAAACGGGGAAGAAAACACAAGAAAACAGAAGGGTGCGGAATAGGATAGAAAAATGACTGTCAAAACAGAGTGAAAGTGCAAAAAGATGGAGAAAAATATGTATGAATAGGGTGAGATAATGAGCCCATAATGGAGGAAAACGAAGAGTATACTTCTCTTAAAACCCGGGAGTCGAAGGGAAGGATCAGAAGTGCACCATGGCTTCGCCCCGGCGACGCAAACGTGCCCCCGTCGCAGGAAATCTGGATTTTAGAAATTACAGAACAAAGTGGTGAAACCTGCAAAGTTGGGGCTTGTAAGAGAGGGGAAAAGATGAGAGAAATAAGGCACATATATAATCAAAACGAAGCTAATAGTCCCCTCTTCAAGATAGAGTCGAAGGAGGACGAATAGGATGAAGCATGACTCCGCCCCGGCTTGAAGAACAGGCCCCCATCGCGGAGTTGTAGCAGAAATAATAGAAAACTATGATGATTTACAAGAAGTAGCGCGCGAAGTTAAGAGCGCAAACGATGATGAAATGAAGCCCAAATAGAACCAACGCGGAGTTAATACTTTCCTCTTCAGGCTTGAGTCGAAGAAGGATGAAGACAATCCGGCATAGCTTCGTCGTCGCCTCGAAAACGCTACTCCGTCGCGAGGTTCGCACAAGGTTCTTTATATAGAAAGTTGCATAAATCCCCAACTTTTCACCACGATTTTAAGAGATAGAGTCCACCAAATCTCGAGATATATAGATCAATCTCGAGATAATAGTTAGGATAAGAGATAGAAATAAGCAGGACTTAATTTGGATGAGGATTCTAGAAGATAGAGGCACCGCAAGAAGGGCCCGGAGCCTAATCAGGTGGAGTTTGGCTTGAACTGGGATTGCATAAACCCTAAACTTTCAACCACGTTTCCAAGCAAAATAGTCCACCAAAATTTGAGTTATATAGATCAAACTCGAGATAATAGTAATGACAAGAGATAGGAACAAACGGGACTTAATTTGGAGAAGGATTATAGAAGATAGAGACCCACGAAGGAGGCCTCGTCGAGCAAAAATGCCCATAAACAGTCCAGAACACTTAGGACTCTTAAGGCACAAGAGGGGAAGGGGCGGTAAACGGTTGACCGTGATGGTCAATAGTTGACCTCAATGGTCAATAGTTGACCATAATAGTCAATAGTTGACCATGACATAAATTTTTTTATTTTTTTATAAAAAGAAAAAATGTCCTCCAATGGCTCCAACGCTTAATGGGCTTAGAAATGACCAAAAATGGGCTCAAAATAGGTTTAAAGAAGTCTCCACAATAATGGATAATTCGAAGCATTATAAAGGAGAATAAGGGAAATAACTCGACTTATAGGCTAAAAACGGGTGTCAACATTCGCGTCCCGTCCCACATCAAATTGATATCAGAGCGTAAGTTTGAGTTTAGGGTAGTCGGTCCAAGGTGTCGCATTGCATTCCTATACCCGGTATATCAAAAGCTGTTCCGGGAATGATAGGTTACGCCTATCGGGAAGGTAGTACACTTGCATGAGTGCGATATTCGGATCAAACCACCGCCACGTACCGGATACTGGTTGAGTCTAGGTTTGTAATCGAGTCTGCATTATAATTGTACATTGTTATTTTAGGGTCGTGTCTAGTCAGTTTGTCTTGCACCAAGTGTTGGCATGGCCATCCTATAGCTCCCTGTGTCCAATGGATCCCCAAAGGCCCACGCCATATGAATGGTGGCGACACACCCAAGGATGGGGAACCCAACCCTTCCACCTCCTTAGGCCCAAAGCTCCAGACTTCTATGGCTCCAAACTCCCGAGCGACTACCTAAAGTGGGAAGCCGCTATGGACAACTACTTTGAGTGTTACATTATGTCTGATGCCATGGAAGTTGATTTTGCCACAAAGTGGCTTTTTCACGAAGTCACCGAAAAATGGAGGGACATTGAATGCTTGAGGGAAATTAGGATGCAATGGCCTATAGAGTCATGGCGTGAGATGAAGGGCGAGCTTAGAAGGGTCTACCTACCCGGCCCATTCATCTCCAACCGACCCCACCCAGTCAGCTCCAACCAAGTGGGTCATAGTCGGAGTCAAAGAGCACCGCATGTAGACGAGCCTAAGCCCAAGATTTGGCCAATTGAATATGAGAAAACCCACCATGTTGCCCCTAGTCCAAACAGCACCTTAGACGATCTCGTGCAAATGTTTATGGATCGGATGGATAGAAGGGATAGGATGTGGGCACGACTCCTACTCGAGCCAAAGGAGGTCGTAGCCGGTAGTATGAACCCAGTGCCATCTATGGAGTACCCAGGTCCTCTCCCCGTCTTAGAGGACGTCCTGCCCCCATCTGAGGGGGATGTTTCACGCTGAGGAAGGCCACCCCAAAGACCTCTTCCCCTCAAGGAGGACATTCCTTCCCCACCCATGAGAGCTCCATTGCCATCACCCTCACCTTCCGATGGTTATTCGGAGCCACCTTAGCTAGAGCTACCCGTGTTTCTAACGGGAAAGCTAATCATCATCGAGCCACTACTTAGTTGGCTCAAGAAAGGCTTGGTCCCACCTTGCTATCCATCCATGGACCCTACACTACCATTAGTGCTCATCAACTCATTCCATACCACATTTTGGTCTTTCCATCATGTTGACATTTTTGAAGACCTTATCCAGGGATTAGACTGGCAAATGAAGTTGACGTGTATGTTGGCCCGAGGCTTCGACCAACCCCATAGTCATAGCTTCACACAACCAGCCTTAGAGTCCATTACCTCCATGTGCATCGTGGGTCATGTCACCACAGAGGTTCTCTTATTCCTCCCCTTGTCGGCCGAGCTTGATTTCATTCCGCCTATCCCGAGGGAGGAACCATACCTTCTATATGAGACCACCATCCCCTCTACCCTAGTGCATGAAGGTGACCACCTACACCTTCAAGAATTCCAAATGTGGGACCGTGTCATGAGGGAACCCATCTCGAGGGGTCACACATTCTTTGATCCCTTCGACCCCATCTCTAGTAAGCCTCTTGACCCACCTATTCTACTCCACTTCTTCCAAGAAGTTCATTATCACACCACTACCCCACAGGCTAGTCCACCGACACTCAGCAAGGAGCCCGTTCAGTGGGGTAATGAATTCGGCTCTCCTGGCCCACCCAAACCACCCAAACCTCACAAATACAAAAGGTCGTCAGTGCATGAGTGGTGCATTATGGGATGTCTAGGATTCCATGATTCCACCAACATTTGGTTGCATCGTGTGTATGCATGGCACACATTCGGATGTCCTGGTCCACCATTACATATGTATGGGTCGGTCTAACAGTAGGTTTGTTTAGGGTCTTGTGTGAGTCTGTGTTATTCTTTATTTGTTCAGAGTCTATACATGCATGTGTCGAGCATATTTGGAGTTGCATAGTCGGTCTATTGCAAGCTCGCAATGTCAGTCCCTTTTCGAGTGTGAGGCAAGTCGGGTCTAATGTGTACGTTGTAGACTTGCCAGAATTTGGGATCAGCTCTACCTCAATGTCTCAGATCTCACATAAAGGGACCCAGCGGTGATTCCTAGTGAGTCATTGAGCCGTCTCCTTCCTTTGAGAGTGACCCCACCTCGGAGTGTCCACCACTAGCCTCATTCCCACAGCAGCATGTGCATATCGAATATATCCGGGATGAGCAGGTGACGATTACTTGGAGTGGAGCATACTCCGCGCTACTTGGTACGGTGATAGATTTGCAGGAGCCACACGTGCAGCCGCACCCCTTACTCGACGGGGTTGAGTTCTTCCCACCCGGAGAGAATTGATGGGAATCAACACCGGGCATTAACATTTTATTTTTTTTACATTTTTATCTTTTTTTTTTGCATTTATGTCCTTGGGTTAATTGGGTTGCAATTGTATGGCAAGTATAAGCCAATGGGTTACTTGGGCTAAGTCAATGGGCTTCTTTGCAAAAAGGCCTCGTAGGCCCGGCGGGACACCCACCCTCTCACCCATTAGGCCACCTAGACTCTCTAGGGCCCATGTGGGGTTGGTCTCTGGTAAAAATTGGACTCTTGACCAAGCCCCTCTTGTTGACTCCGAGGAGGGGGGCGCCTCCTCCCTTGTCATTACATGGGATTTAAATAATCCCCCATTTATCCTTTTTTTATTTACTTTGACCACATGGGGGAATGAATTAAATATTCCTATCCCCTAATTACCACTCCCTAACTCTAGATCTGAGGTTAGCTTAGGTCTTTTATCCATGTCTATATAAGTCTTGTATTTCCATATTTTCATAGAATTAATGCAAAGAAAATCAATAATTATTCTTGGAGCCTTGGGCGCCCCTCTCTCCCCCTCTCCCCCTTGTAGTTGGACTGCTGTAAATTCTATGGGGTGAAGCCATAAACTTGGTAGATTTCAAGTTCTATCACCTCTGCTGGATGCGACTTCCAGCCACCGCCGCCTCCGTTCGTGCCGCCGTCGAGCCACCACAACCATCTCTTCACCCTCCTATCCATGATTTCGAGATCCAGGACAGAAGATGAAAGAAAAGGTTGGTCCTCCCAATCCGTGAGTCTGATGATCTTGAAATTTTGAGAGATCATCCCCCTCCTTGTTAGCCATTCCCATTTTAAATTTTGTGTCAATCCGCCGCCGTTTGATATTTTTCTCAGTATTTTAGTTCCACCCCTGATAGTCTGCCAATCAGCAGATCAGCGGGATAGTGTCTTCTCCTTATATTTTTCCTGTCCCCTTAGTCACCTCCATAAATTCCCAAAAAAATTCATACATGATCCTTGCATCCCCCCTTCCACTCGTAATTTTCTCATAGTCTATATCTACAATTCCCCTATTGGTCAAAATTCATTTTCAGGCAGATCTTATTCTGTCCTGACTGTCAATAATCTGAGCCAGCAGAAATACTTGGGGAATAATGGTTTTCATTTTCAATCCGTTTGCTGGATGGATGTGAAATTAATTTATGTTGTTTCCCTTTGCATCCTCTGTCCAACGGCGCCGATCTCGCCACGATCCGACACCAGATCTGGGTGAGACAATTCTTTTCGTGGAGGCGCGCAGATCTGATCCGTGAACAGGCCAGCAGAGGCAGCAGCAAGTTAATTCTTGTAAAATTACTTCGACGTCGATTCAGCCACCGCCGACTTCGGGGATCGAAGAGGAGTGTTCCATCGGCGTCCCAGCCAACTGCCGCGGCCAGAAGGTGGCCGGAAGCCACCGTCCCAGTAGCCGAGTTTGCTTGCTGTCCAGCAGGCTAAACTGAGTTGGAATAGTGCCGAGTCGGACCAGCAGCCCGTCTTCGGCCCGAAAGCCCTTCCGGCTTGCTGCCCATCAACCCGAGTTCGCTACTCCCAGGTCGCCATTGTAGCCCTATACCTCCCTGCGTGGAGTGGTGTGGACGCACTTTTTATTTATTATCGTTGTTTATTTGTTTATTGGCGTTTATTAAGTGCGTGGGCGTGCCAGTCACAAATGTGACGATTTATTGTGCGCTCGATCTGACTAATCAGACGATTGTGTGGTACGTGTCGGGACTGAAACCCGCCGCACCATAAAGGTCACGGCGTCATTTACACCCCCTTAGAGAGGAGAACACCCTTGATTAATCGCCGGGAAAAGGGGCCTCATGGCCAATAAAATATATCGAGAGAAACAAGCCGATAGCGGTCTCGAATCAGTCGGAAAGCCCTATGTCTAGGGAAACAAGCATTCAAAATATGTCGGTCACTCAAGGGACCATTTTGATATTCGGACGAGCGTCCGGCTTTAGAGAATCGTGATCATCACGGGGAAAACTGGAGCATATGTATGCCGGGGTACGGCGAGTTTATTGTTCAAAGGGATAGAGGCATTCGGTTGAATCCCGGTTAGAGCTGTCGGAAATCGATAAGTTTGTTCGCTCGGTGCAAGACCAAGCTACGACCATACTGCGGTTGGCCCCCCGCAGTCGAAGTCGGGCTCGCGTGGGCATCATTAATATTTTCGGTGCCGAAGGGCAGCGGGAAAGTGTCCCGGGACTAGATTCCGAAACAAAGATTTGTACAGAGATAGCCGACTATAGGCCTAGGATGTGGGTCAGGCGATGACCATGGTTGGGGCGAACCCGAGGTCCAAATGTGACTCACGAAGGTCTTATTGATATTCCCGCGCGTAGGGTTCGGGGAAGACGAGAGCCGTCTTGTTCCATTCAGATTTTGTTGGTCATTCATGGACCAATTTATGTTCAGACAAGATCCGTATTGAAGACGTAAACGGAAATAAACCCGTACAAATGTCTACCGTGAGTACGGCAAGTTGAATGTGGCGTTACGGGATTAGATCCCGGGATATACGTCGGTCACTAACGGACCATTCAGTATTCGGACGAAAGTCCATATTCGAAGCATCGGAGACAACGACAAAGACATACGGATGTATGCCGTAGGTATGGCACGTTTCCTGTGGGTGCGGGATCGGATCCCGATGAAGATGGGTCAAGCTGATGATCTATTGGCCCGAGGTGGTTGCGGACTATGGCCATATCGGGGGTCTCCAAGGACCACGTCTGATGCCATGGGACGTTATTACTTTTCTCTTCACGCACATTCTTGGGAAACGAAGGTTCCAAGGTATACGTGCGTGTCGGTCACGGTCGGACCATTCATTGTTCGGACGCGAGTCCACGTTTGAAGCATCGAAGATGATGATAAAACCGTGCAAATGTCTGCCGTAGACACGAAAAGTTTAATGTGGGGTTGCGGGATTAGATCCCGAGAGAAGCGGGTCGAGTTAACAAACTATTGGCCCGAGATGTGTTCGGATCATGACCATGTCGGAGGTTCCGAGGTCCACGTCCGATACCACAAGGCATCATTGATTTTCTCTTTGCACCCAGTCTGGGGGTGTGAATTGTTAAATGCGTAGCCCGAGCTCGCTAACGTGCGCCCTCACACGCGGATCGACCTGCGTGGTCACGTCGCGGGGTTCATAGTCTTTTATTTCATTCATCTGTTTGGGTCCTTTCTTCTAAATTATTTATGAGTTTTAAGCTTCTCTTCCCCTTAGTTAATTGTGTTCTTTTTTATAGGATGCACGCCGGATTAGGATGGCAAGGGGGGCGCGCCGGATATGGAACCTCAAGGGGGCGCCGTTTTAATGGTTAAACAAGGGGGGCGCGCCGGAATTGGGCCTTTCAAGGGGAGAGGGGCGCGCCGGTTTTAAGGGCGCCGGATTAGAATCGAAAGGGGTGCGCCGGGTGTGATAAAGGGAATGGTTTTGAGAGGTTAAACCGGCGCGCCGTTTAGCATCCAAAGAAGGAGATGGGGCTATTGTGAGGAGGGTTAAAACGGCGCGATGGAATAGTGGCCACGCCGGATTAGCCCCTCCCGAGGGTTTCTTGCTTTAACTGTGTGTTTTCTTTTCTTTCACCTGCAAGCTGATTTGATGGTTGGTTTGTTCATCCATTTGGAAGATTAAGTTGTTGAAAAGGGGGGGGGGGTTTAATCGTTTTAGTCGTTTATTAAGAGGAATTAGCACGAATGCTTAAGTGTTCGTTCGAAGGATTTGATTCACAGAGGTTCAATGGTCGTTCACAGAAGTGGCTGTATGTGAAATTAAACGTTCAGTTTGTTCTTGAGTGTTCTTAATCCCCTGACGAAAATCGTGCAGCATCTCCCCTAGACCGGGGCTTGCAAGAGAGAAGCGAAGGCCACCAAACGGATTGCTCCGGGGTGACCCTCAAAAATCGGAGTGGCCTTACGGCGGTCCGAACCCATGTGTGAGTGTGGAGCGCTCGAGGGCTAGCCTTCAAGAGCGACCATGACTCACGGGCGATGAATCTTCGACGCGGGACAGATGTTTGCCACGAGGGCCATGAATGTTCATCCGGTGACAGGTTCCCTTGAGGGACATGCTATGGACAAGCAAGCCTCGAAGGGCGTTGGACGATTAGAGAGGGGGGAAGGGAGGTCTAGATCGGAACGGAGAAAACACTGAGCTTGCAGAAGGGCCCTTTTCTCTTATTCATCACACAAATGGGGAAGAAGTTGACACAGAGAGAGTTCACCCCGGGATGGGAGTGGAATACATTGCAAAAGGGGGAAGAAGAAGATACAGATGAGAGAAAAAAAAAGGAACATAGACCCCCCCCTCGACTCACCTCTCACACTCACACCCTCTCTCTTTCTCTTCACCTTGCCGGTGTGGATGACGGGAGCTTCCTCCTCTCTTTTTTTCTTCTTCTCTTTTCTGCCCACCGTCGAGAGCACCTTCTCTTCTCCTTTTTTGGATGGCCTGCCGGGGGAAAAGCCAGGATCTTTCTCTTTTCAATCACCCATGGGGGGGGTGGTTCGAGCCTCCTTCTTTTCTTCACCAGTGAGGCATGCCTTTTATAGAACGGACAGTGGGGGAGAAAACTCCCGCCACCTCTGCCTTGTTCGCAACAACGTTGTTGTTGTGCTGGATGATGCTGGTTCGTGGAGTACACTGGCGTTCGTCCGAGGATGGGACATTTGCGGATTTGCCGAAGCCTGCTTCGCCGTTGCCGCTTCTGTGCTGTCGAACGGAGGTAGAGACAGAGCATCGGGCATTCAATGTTCTCTGCACATCATTAAACAGAGCATCGGCATGCCGACGGGATGGGTTGATTGCGGGCCGGGGAAGCACTTCAGAGAATAGAATGAGGGGTTAAAACGGCGCCATATTCAAAGGGGCGCCATTTTAAGCATCAAAGGGGATGCCCCTTCGCGCGCCGTGTAGCCAAAAAGAAAATGGGCGCGCCGTTTTAAGTGGGGGGCGCGCTATTTTAAGGCGCGCCGTTTTAAGGCCCCTTCGTGCCGTTTTAAGCACTAAACAGATTCTTCTCGAAGTCGCGGCCGTTTATTTGAATGTCGGCATTCCCAGAATGTTCCGGTTGCATCGTATGGCCTCTGCAATATTCTGTTTGTAGCCTCTGGGACTCGGTCCCAGATTCTGTGTAACTTTCTGTGCATGCCGAGATTGTGCTGGAGTTCCCGACTTCTCTCTGATTCAGCTCTCGGCATGGCCGGTCGGAGCATTGTAGCTGTATCTTCCGCTTGGGGGGCTTCCTTAGCGGGTAGTAGACCACCAAGCGAGTTCTCGTCCTAATCGGGCGAGGCGTGAGGTTTGTTCGGCATTTCCATCTTCGACTTGCTCTCGAGTGTCGAGACGTGCATGCCGTATGATCCTCATAGACATTTTTTGGCGTTTCAATCCTGTAATTATTTATTTACTGTACACCGGGAGTAGAAGTCTTGGCCGGGGTCATCTTCCCCACTCCCGGAGCATGGAGGTACACTCACCGCCCTCCTACTTTGGCATTTTGCTTACTTCATATATCTTCATATGCCGCTGCTAGAGTGATAGGATAACTAGCTCGTTATAATTTTATCACCGTTGCGAGAGTGTGTGAGTGGAACCCGTCCCGTGACTCGATCCGCGCACGTGGAAAAGCCGATACCTGTGACTCATTGCCGGTTTCTCAACCGTGCAAGTCTGCACGGTTCCCTCGCTTAGGGACGTCCGTGAGCTAGAGTCCCAGGTTCGTGTCCCATCCCGCATCATGTTGTGGCTATGGAAACTGAGCAGGCTGCTTAGGCCTCATTGGACAATCACGCACCACATGTTTTACCAGATCACACCGAAAACAAACCATTGGCATCGTACACTGTCTACTCGGATGGCTCTCACCACATCTGGGACATGCTCGAGGCTGATTCCCTGCCGATCCCTACCGCTGAGAAGGTGCAGGTAGTTGTAGACTACTAGCCGAAGCTTGCCGGTCATATTGCCTCTTAGACTTCCTGAACATCGGCCTAAATTTTGACTTCAAGGGGGAAGAACCACTGGCAGAAGGGACTGAAGATGGCACCCCTAGCACACTCGACTGACCACTCGACTACTGCTGCTGCTCACCTTGCTGCATTGGCCTTGCTTGGGTCCGCCCTTGAGTTCTTGCCATATCCAGCTCTAATGTTGCCGCTGCTTGGTATGCCATATCCAAATCTGCCACTCTAGTTGCAATAAGAGGTTGCCTTAATTCTGGCCTCAAACCCTGCAGAAACTACTGAGTCTTCAGCCCTTCATCTGCCATGATATGCGGAGCATATCGGCCCAATTCCATGAATTTAGTTCGATACTAAACAACAGTCATGTCACCTTGGACCAACTGCATAAACTGGTATATTTTGTCCATTCTGAGATAAGTTGGACTGTATGTGTAATGCCCTGGATCCTTATTGGATTCTTATTAGATCTTTTGGATCCTTTTTTGTGAGTTTCGGATTGCTTTTGCGGGTCCTGAGTTGAGTTTCACGATCCACGTGGATTTTTCTCTCGTACTAGTTACGGAACCGTGTGGTGAGTTTAGTTCTCAGTTCATCGACTCGTGGACGCCGCAGTTGCGATGTACTCTTCGAGACGATCGTTTCGACTATTTTTTCGTATTTTTCTGAATTAGTGGATTTTCGGGCTAATAATTAAAATTTCAGAAATTAGGAAAAATCATAATTTCCTTTCTATTTATTCCTCAACCCCCTCTCTCCTCCCTCATTTCTCTCATCTCTTTCTCTCTCTCGTTCTCTCTCGTCTCTGGGTCTCTCGGCGCGGGGTGCACACCGTTGCGGAGCTGGCTGAGGCGAGGACGCGATGGAGTGATCGGGACGCGGGATGGGGTGACGGTTTGAGCGTGGCGTGGTGCGATCCCTCGGTGGATTCTGAGATCGGCGGGCTTCGTGTTTTAGCATTTTCGACGTGGATTAGTCGCTTCGGCGCACTGTTTCTTCAGTGGAGGTAGGGAGACAGATCACCCACCTTTCCTGCACCTTTCCTCACAGTTTCACGTTAACAGGTGCGAGAATGAGCGAGTTGGGCCCATTATTGTTTTGTGGAGTTCATAAGGTTCACCAAAAAATGGCGACGATTTATAGATCAGTTAGTATCAATCGAACCCATGGAATGTCAACGTTTCAGATCCGCTGATTTCGTGTCGTTTGGTTGTCATTTGGGGCCGGTACGAGCCCGAGAACCCCGGTGACTCATTTAGGGTCGATTCGTTGAAATCGCCTGTTTCTCACCGTTTCTTGGTCGATTCGACTCCCGTTGGAGTCTAAATGTTGTGTGTCATCGTTCTGCGACGTTATGGATGTTTCCCCTTTGATCGGGATCGAATGGGGCTTGGATTCGGGTTTTGAGGCTCGGTCCAGCTAGATTCCCGCCCTAATCGGTCGACCGCCACAGGCTGGCCGGTCGACCGACCGGCGTTCGTGCCAGCAGGCCGGTGAGCCTGTCGGTCCGGTCGACCAACCGCCTAGGGCCGGTCGACAGACATGTTAAGTCGACCAACCCTGGGGGTTAGGTCGACCGAATTTCAGTGCTTTTGACCATTTTGAGTCCGGGTCGGTCCGGTTAAGACTCAATGAGCGACCTATGGCCTCGCGAGTGTTCCGGACACCCTGTGGGTTCCGTGCCCATATTTGTACGGTGTCGAAAAGTGCCATGTTACTTTGATTAGCGTGCCCATAGGTGTGTGTATCTCGAGCTTTATGTTACACTTGATCGAGTCATCG
Source organism: Amorphophallus konjac (assembly GCA_022559845.1). Lineage (NCBI taxonomy): Eukaryota > Viridiplantae > Streptophyta > Magnoliopsida > Alismatales > Araceae > Amorphophallus > Amorphophallus konjac. Next base: position 149,691,945 of record CM040119.1, read on the forward strand.
TGTATCGGTGTGAGTGCGGTGGGGTTCCCCCGCATGTATGTGGCCTTCCTTGAGTTCCCGTCATGGGGGAATGGTCTCGACGGCCTGTGGTCTGTCTTGGTATTCATGTTGCCGTGGTTTAGACCTAGTCAAGATTTAAGTCGGTTGACCTTGGCGGCCCAACCTTCATGTGTTTCTTCGCTATAGCTCGCCTTCCTTAGGCTGCTATGAGTCGTTTGTCCTAGGTCAACAATGTCTTAGGATGGTTAGTATGGCGGTTGTCTCTTGGACCCCATAGTCCGTGTCCCGTATCTGTCATCGACCGCTTGGTGGTTCGTTGGGCAGGTCAGCTAGAGTTGACTGAGTCTAGTGGTTCATCCTTGACCGCTACAGTCACCTCATGGCTCTACCCCTGAACGCCAGTGTTCTTGTCTCTGTGTGCATAGCGGTTTCCTCCTTGACTGCTTGGTTTCCCTTGCAGCTGAATGATGGATCGCTTATGCCCAGAGTGTCATTTCCCATCGTTTCGATTTTCATATATCTTGGCTTGACCTTGTGGTTTGCCGTTCCCGTGGATATCTTTTGATGCCCTATGCGGGCTAAGACCATGTTAGGAGGTAGCCAGGAGTTTTCTTTCTTGAAGTAGGATTTTCTTTCCTACTATAGAATCATCTTTGTCTGGTTCCGGTCAAGCCGGGGTGATCCAGTGGTTGACAGGTAACCTTGTGTGTCTCGGCGGTTCTGTCAAGTTTGAGACATGGTTCTGGATGCCTCGAGGGGTTGTCTTACCTCGGTTTACGTGTCCAAGTGTGCTGAGGGTCCTGTTAATCCCTCAGGTATCCGTGTGTAGTTTCACATGATCATGTCATTTTCTCTGGCTAGGGATTAGACCGATTGGCGGCTTGTCCCACTTTGTACGATGATCTTGACTCCGAGTCGTGAGACTTAAGGATCGTTGTGTCTGCAGGTCTAGTTGACTGTCCTGAGTCCGGTAGTATTCTGGTATGCTACCTCGTGTCCTATGCTTCGTAGTACGTGCGATAGTGTTTCCTCGCCTGTCTGTACTACATCACTCTTGGTTCAGAGTTCTGTGTCTAGTGAGCCTCCACTAGTCGTAGCCTGACGACACTTTACGGCGTGTTGTCCCACCTGGGAGTGGTGGCACGGCAGTTCCCAAGGTACAGTTTTTAAGCTAGTTTCTGTGGGCCCCTGCTTTCAGTAGTGTCCTTGCTGGAGGGGAAAACTAGCTAGAGGCCTGGCTCTTGGCAAGAGTCGGTGTGTGCACACGTGGTCAGGGGCATTTGGACGGCGCCGACGGGCGTGACCCTAACTAGTCACTCGTTACTGTGGTTCCTGTTCTGGTTACAGTGTCTTAGTCTCTGTCGTGTGCTCAGCGGAATAGTAGACGAGACACTTGTAGGCGCAGCATAAGACGTCAGTGGATGCAGCTGGCTGTTCTTCTAGTGATGGGAGACTTCCGTCATGTGACACATGACTCTCGTGTTTCTTGCACATCGTGACCTTTCCGGGTTAGCCCACTCGTGGTCTTGCCCGAGGTCAGTGTTGTGTCATGTGCACGACGTTCTAGTCGTGTGTATGTGGTCGTGTCTAGAAGAGCGTGCACGGCAATCGAGTCGTGTATGCTTTAGAGTCTATTTGTGTCTATCTAGGTCTTCTCTAGGCATTTCGCCTGTCTTCGCAAGCCTTCGCCTAGGGCCTCGTGCTTGCCGACAGATCGACAACTCCTGACTTCGTCAGATCAGAGTTTACCCATCTGTTGCTGTTGTCGTTTGGAGTATCTAAGGGGCCGATGTTAGTTCGGCAACCGTGTTTTGTTCAGTATGGTTTTTCCATTTTCTTTTAGCTACTTTACTCCTTCCGTTCCGATTTTCTTTTATAGCTTTGTAGTGGTAGTTTTCCTACTTTGCTACTACTGTTATTTTGTTGTTTCGTGTTACTGCCTATTTTTCAGTGGGGATCCATGTGTCCCCTACTGGGCCAGTGACACGAAGCTCACCCCTGCTTTACAGGTGGGTGGCGTCGTTCTGCTTCCCCGGTTTCTGGTGTGGCCAGTTCGTAGCTGCCAGCAGTACCTGCGTCGGGCTTCCCCCAACCTCGGTGTACGTTTTCATTTCTGTTGAGTGTACTGCTTGTCTTTCCTTTGGACTGGACTCTGGTATAAATGTTAACTTTAACTGCTAATTAAAAAGTAATTTTATTTTCGCTACTTTAGCAAACCGATTGAATGAAATTTAATTGCTTACTGTTATATCTGTGACTTCAATATACTACACGACAATCCTTTTTTCCTTCGGAGCTTTACAGCTCTTGGAAGGCTTCACGGGTTCCAAATGGTATCGGGTCTGCTCGGTAGTCCTATCGGGTATATCCGGTATCCGGGATCCCGGTCGTCACAGTTGGTATCAGAGCATTGTTGTGTGAAGTACATGGGAATCTAAGATATACAGTGCCCAGAGTCCTGAAAGTCCAGTACAGTCTGCCCGCGGAAGACTGGGTTAATTCCCTCGCATTAGGTTTACGATTCTTTGTCGCTTCATTTTCTGTGTGTTATCTTGTGCGTGCCATGTTGGCACTGTACGAGATGGTTTCGCTCTCGTCAGGATGTGACGGGATGCTCTTTTTCATCGTGGTGTTTGTCTCGATCATGTTGTACTTGACAGAGTTCACCGGTAGGCTTGAATCTGCATTACATTGTTCGAGATTTTTCGTGATTTGTTCAGGTTGCTGTTGACTTTTAGCTTTGGTCTGATGGCCGTACATGTTCTTACGTTGTTTTGGTCATCCCAGCTTAAGTCTGTTCAGCTCCTGATGTGTCTCGCTTCTGTCGAAGTGCTCGACTAGATTCCCTTGATTGAGAAGATGCTCAGGCGACCTAGGATTTTCCTTCCCGGTGAGCTTCTGTTGGTTGAGCTTGATTCTTCTCGTCCAAATTGGTGGAGTCTTTTTGAGGTATTCCTTGGAATTGCGTTCTTGGTGAGACCTTTGTCCTGTGGCTACTTAAGTGTGGACAGTATTTATTCTGTGCCTGATCTGCTCTTTGTTCTACGTTGCTTGGCTTTGGACCTAATCTATGTGTTAAGAGCCGTAGTGCGCTGTGTTCATCGAGCCGTGTCTAACGGCTGACGTGTTGTGAAGGCTCATTTATTCTTTCAGGACATAATGGTAAGCTGAGATTAGCCTTTCTTTGTGCTTTGTGTTGAAGCTGGTACTCTTCTTCGTTTGCACTTGGGCGATTTTTGATTAGTTGTTTGCAGGATCAGTACTCGTGGCGTGTTATATTGCGATTTTCATGAATTGTGATGGCGCCGTGTGTGTGCTGAGATGCAGATACTAGGATATTTCTGATGTCTGTGTGTGTTGTGTGAGTGCGTAGCTGAAGCGTGTGGGCTACTTACCCACGGGTTGAGGATCGTTGTTGTGAGATTCTGGCCGGTCGAGAGAATTGTTCTTCTCGATGTGCTTTTGTCTTGGCTTCCTATGCCTTGACATCGTCTGTTGCCGTGCTGTTGCTGGAGATATTCTGGTGTTGGCACTGGCATTTGTGAGTGTTGGGGAGTCTATCAGCTTTCCTGCTGATTGTGTACCCTCTACTCCTTTGTATTATTTTCTTGGGTATATTATGCTCTCGGGACGTGATCATGGTCCTTGAGATGCGTTTACCAAGATTATCATTTTCATCGTCGTGGGTCTTTTCATGGTGAACGTGCTCCATGCATGACTCGTCCCTTATGGTCGTGCGCTCAGCTGTCATTGTGCCTTGATGTGACCTAGCTTGCAGTGGTGTTCTGTGGTTCTATGTTCAGTACGGAGCCGGAATCCTACAAGTGATGTTGTTGTCGTTTGATCGCTGTTTCTCTATGATTTTGTCTGTCTGTCTTGGCACTGTGTGGACCAGGTCTTGTTGGTTAGCCTTGCTGTACTCTTCTCTCCCAGTTGAGTTAGCTTGCGACTCGATCAGATGTAATGTCTGACTGAGGACTGACTTGATTGTGCTTGTGGTCCGGTGTTGTCGTTGGCGTCCTGTGTGCCAGGCTTTCGTGGTTGCCTTTGGCACTGGAGCCGATGATGTTGTCGAGCTGTTAGCTGGGAGGACTATGCTTTCTTGTTTAAGATGATACTCACCGTGTCTGTCATTTTTGTTTTCCCAATAGCTGTTGTCGTGGCATGTGTCGTGTCTCTTTCCCTGTGAGACGTAAGCGACGTTGCCCTGTTTTGGAGGTGTTAGACTTGGGTTCACTTGTGTCATGCTCGATCCAGAGCGTGTGCCTGTGATTATGGTCTGACTGTGTCCCTCTGAATTATGTTTCTCGAGATTCGCACAGTTTCAAGTTTTGTCTTGGGGTTGTTCTTCCATGCTTCTCCTTTCTTAGTCCTTAAATTTCAAAGATGAAATTTCTTAAAGGAGGGGTGGATGTAATGCCCTGGATCCTTATTGGATTCTTATTAGATCTTTCGGATCCTTTTTGGAGAGTTTCAGATTACTTTTGTGGGTCCTGAGTTGAGTTTCACGATCCACATGGGTTTTACTCTCGTACTAGTTACGGAATCCTTTGGTGAGTTTAGTTCTCAGTTCATCGACTCGTGGACGCCGCAGTTGCGATGTACTCTTCGAGACGATCGTTTTGACTATTTTTTCGTATTTTTCTGAATTAGTGGATTTTCGGGCTAATAATTGAAATTTCAAAAATTTGGAAAAATCCTAGTTTCCTTTCTATTTATTCCACAACCCCCTCTCACCTCCCTCATTTCTCTCATCTCTTTCTCTCTCTCATTTTCTCTCGTCTCTGGGTCTCTCGGAGCGGGGTGCACACCATTACGAAGATGGCCCAGGCGAGGACGCGATTGAGTGATCGGGACGCGGGATGGGGCGACGGTTTGAGCGTGGCGTGGCGCGATCCCTCAGTGGATTCCGAGATCGGCGCGGTTCATGTTTTGGCATTTTCGGCGCGGATTAGTCGCTTCGGCGCACTATTTCTTCGATGGAGGTGGGGAGACGGATCACCCACCTTTCTTTCACCTTTCCTCGTAGTTTCATGTTAACAGGTGCGAGAACGAGCGAGTTTGGGCTCGTTATAGTTTTGTGGAGTTCGTAGGGTTCGCCAAAAAATGGCGACGATTTTTAGATCAGTTAGTATCAATCGAACCCCTGGAATGTCAACGTTCCAGATCCGCTGATTTCGTGTTGTTTGGTTGTCATTTGGGGCCGGTATGAGCCCGGGAACCCCGGTGAATCATTTAGGGTCGATTCATTGAAATCGCTCGTTTCTCACCGTTTCTTGGTCGATTCGACTCCCTTTGGAGTCTAAATGTTGTATGTCGTTGTTCTGTGACGTTATGGATGTTTCCTCTTTGATCGGGATCGAATGGGGCGTGGATTCAGGTTTTTAGGCTCGGGCCAGCTGGATTCCCGCCCTGATCGGTCTACCGCCACACGCTGGCCGGTCGGCCGATCGGCGTTCGTGCCAACAGGCCGGTGAGCTTGTCCGTCCGGTCGACCGACCGCCTTGGGCCGGTCGACCGACCCTGTTAAGTCGACCGACCCTGGGGGTTAGGTCGACCGAATTTCAGTGCTTTTGACCATTTTGAGTCCTGGTCGGTCCGGTTGAGACCCAATGACCGACCTATGGCCCCGCGAGTGTTCCGGACACCTTGTGGGTTCCATGCCCGTGTTTCTAGGGTGTCAAAAAGTGCCGTGTTACTTCGATTAGCATGCTCGTAGGTGTGTGTATCTCGTGCTTTGTGTTACGCTTGATCGAGTCACCGTGTATCGGTGTGAGTTCGATGGAGTTCCCCCGCATGTGTGTGGCCTTCCTTGAGTTCCCGTCATGGGGGAATGGTCTCGGAGGCCTGTGGTCTACCTCGGTATTCGTGTTGCCGTGGTTTAGACCTAGTCAAGATTTAAGTCGGTTGACCTTGGCGGCCCAAACTTCATGTGTTTCTTTGCTGTAGCTCGCCTTCCTTAGGCTGCTACAAGTCATTTGTCCTAGGTCAATGTCTTAGGACGGTTAGTATGGCGGTTGTCTCTTGGACCCCATAGTCCGTGTAGCGTGTCTGTCATCGACCGCTTGGTGGTTCGTTGGGCAGGTCAGCTGGAGTTGACTGAGTCTAGTGGTTCGTCCTTGACCGCTACAGTCACTACGTGGCTCTACCCATGACCGCCAGTGTTCTTGTCTCTGTGTGCATAGCCGTTTCCTACTTGACTGCTTGGTTTCCCTAGTAGCTGAATGATGGATCGCTTATGCCCAGAGTGTCGTTTCCCGTCGTTTTGATTTCCGTATATCTTGGCTTGACCTTGTGGTTTGCCATTCCCGTGGATATCTTTTGATGTCCTATGTGTGCTAAGACCGTGTTAGGAGGTAGCCAGGAGTTTTCTTTCTTGAAGTAGGATTTTCTTTCCTACTGTAGAATCATCTTTGTCCGTTTCTGGTCAAGCCGGGGTGATCCAGTGGTTGACAGGTAACCTTGTGTGTCTCGACAGTTCTGTCCAGTTCAAGACATGGTTCTGGATGCCTCGAGGGGTTGTTTTACCTCAGTTTGCATGTCCAGGTGTGCTGAGGGTCCCGTTAATCCCTCAAGTCTCTTTGTGTCGTTTCACGCGATCATGTCATTTTCTCTGGCTTAGGATTAGACCGATTGGCGGCTTGTCCTGCTTTGTACGACGATCTTGACTCTGAGTCGTGAGACTCAAGGATCGTTGTGTCTACAGGTCTAGTTGATTCTCCTGAGTCTGGTAGCTATCTGGTATGCTACCTCGTGTCCTATGCTTCGTAGTTCGTGCGATAGTGTTTCCTCGCATGTCTGTACTACATCACTCTTGGTTCAGAGTTTTGTGTCTAGTGAGCCTCCACTAGTCGTAGCCTGACGGCACGTTACGGCGAGTTGTCGCACCTTGGAGTGGTGGCACGGCAGTTCCCGAGGTACGGTTTTTAAGCTAGTTTATGTGGGCCCCTGCTTACAGTAGTGTCCTTGCTGGGGGGAAAACTAGCTAGAGGCCTGGCTCTAGGCAAGAGTCGGTGTGTGCACACGTGGTCAGGGGCATTTGGACTGGCGCCGATGGGCGTGACCCTGACTAGTCACTCGTTACTGTGGTTCCTGTTCTGGTTACAGTGTCTTAGTCTTTGTCGTGTGCTCCGCGACATAGTAGACGAGACATTTGTAGGCGCAGCATAAGACGTACGCAGCTGGCTATTCTTCTAGTGAGGGGGTACTTCCGTCACGTGACACGTGACTCTCGTGTTTCTTGCACGTCGTGACCTTTTTGGGTTAGCCCTCTCGTGGTCTTGCCCGAGGTTAGTGTTCTGTCGTGTGCACGACGTTCTAGTCGTGTGTGTGTGGTCGTGTCTAGAAGAGCGTGCACGACAATCGAGTCGTGTGTGCTTTAGAGTCTGTCTTTGTCTATCTAGGTCTTCTCTAGGCTTTTCGCCTGTCTTCGCAGGCCTTCACCTAGGGCCTCGTGCTTGCCGACAGATCGGCAACTCCTGACTTCGTCAGATCAGAGTTTACTCATCTATTTCTGTTGTTGTTTGGAGTAGCTAAGGGGCCGAGGTTAGTTCGACAGTCGTGTTTTGTTCTGTACGGCTTTTCCCTTTTCTTTTAGCTGCTCTACTCCTGCTTTGCTACTACTGTTGTTTTGTTCCGTTCCGGTTTTCTTTTACCGCTTTATAGTGGTAGTTTTCCTGCTTTGCTACTACTGTTGTTTTGTTGTTCCGTGTTACTGCGTATTTTTCAGTGGGGATCCGTGTGACCCCTACTGGGCCAGTGACACGAGGCTCACCCCTGCTTTTCAAGTGGGTGGCATTGTTTTGCTTCCGTGGTTCCTGGTGTGGCGAGTTTGTAGCTGCCAGCGGTACCTGCGTCGGGCTTCCCCCGACCTCGGTGTACGTTTTCGTTTCTGTTGACTGTACTGCTTGTCTTTGCTTTGGATTGGACTCTGGTATAATTGTTAACTTTAACTGTTAATTAAAAAGTAATTTTATTTCTGCTTTTTTAGCAAACCGATCTAATGAAATTTAATTGCTTACTATTATACCTGCGACTTCAATGTACTACACGACAATCCTTTTTCCCTTCAGAGCTTTACAACTCTTAGGAGGCTTCGCGGGTTCCAAATGGTATCGGGTCTGCTCGGTAGTCCTATCGGGTATATCCGGTATCCGGGATCCAGGTCATCACAATATGTACATTCAAAGGAAGAGACAAACTCTCGCCAATTGATCAGTCGGAGAGGACGAGATAGGAATGTCATTTCCCACTTTGTAGTCCACCAAGCAAGTGCCGCCCCTTTTCATCCTCAGTGCACTCCATGGAGCGGAAAATAGGCTTCGTAGTATTAAGCCATCCTCTTGCCGCATCTTGGTCAGGCTGCCGTTCAAATTGGGGTGGGTGGAATAAGAGAAACTCCTTGAAGACTCGACCACGAGAACCTTAGGAAGACAAGCCTTCACCAACAACTGGGTCAACACGGAATTGACCTCTAACATTCACTAGAGGAGGCGATGAACTGCTCTCTTCTCCTTGAACATCCATAGGCACTCTGGCTTGGAAACACGTCCTTCGCTTAGGCGCCATTAGTTCTAAAACATGGGAGAAAACACACGAACAAAGGAAACATAAGTAATCACGGAAAATAGCCTAAGCCAACAATTAGTGGTACATGGACTTGTTCTGGACTATCATAATTCTAGGTTGAAGGGGCGTGATCTCGCGCGGCTCCTGAGCTGGGTAGATGGTCACCGAACAGTGAACTGTAGAGAAAGGGAAACGAATGAGGGGGCCCAGGGGAGATTCCCTGGGGAAAACCCTCCGATGCTTAAGTCAGTAGAGCAATGGTGGAAGAAAGGGAGGGAGGTAGAAAGAGGTGCACGAGATCCCCCTACACCAAGGTGGTGAAGTGGTTCATGCTCAGAGTATTTTAGGTGTGTATTGCCCTTACCTTACACTTGGAGGGAGTCCCAGGTTTACATAGTGTGCTCACCTTATGAGTCCCATACGCGGAGGAGTTTCAGGCGGGAGTTACGTCCTCATCGTGGCATCTTTACGTCCTCTTCGTGGGATCTTCATAGCCTTGAGGGATCATGGTCTCTTATCCTCATAAACTCCGGCTCATAAAGGGCTCTCAACGGCAGCGCGAGTAAGCGATCGTCGGTCAGTCCGAGCATAAAAGGTGCCAACCCTGTCCGGACGATAGGTATAGCTCGAATGAAGTCAAGTCGGAGTGGGCGCAGAGCGCTTACCTCTATCCCGAAAAGGGGATAACTCAGGCATGGGTCTTCTTCCGTTCTTACCGACGCTCGGGCCTTCCGAGCCTAAGGGCCGCTAAAGAAAGGATGAGATCCCGAGTAATCTTATTGGGCTTTTTAACCTAAGTGGGCCCTATGGGGTTGTCACTTGGATGAGCTGAGCCTTGTTTGGTCGTGATGGACCTAGTTTGGCCACTCTTAGATGGGCTACAGAAATCCCCCGCTCCACTTGTCCCCCCCTACTCCTGAGCTTTAGTAAGCTCGGAAGAGCAGCTGTTGGGGTTTTAGACCAGTGTGGCTCAGGTGGGTGGAGATCTGGCAGTGTTACGAAGCCACGTGCCGTGGTTACCTGGGCTCGTAATAATGATGATCATGACGGATTTGAACTGAAGGGGTCCCCTTTTCTCAGAGGTCGGAACAACGCGCCACCTCCCGCATGGGGATATAGGCATTGGGCGCTTGGTGTCATTCCAGACTTCCTCCATCTTTAGGGTTTTGGCTCTCCTCCGTTCTTACTTTTGGGCTCTTCGATGCGTTGTGAGGACACGACGGAAGAGCAGAGGCTTGCAGCGGCGTTCGGGGAGTTGGCGGAGATAACAGTGGAGGCAGTCTGGCAGCTTCCTCTTCCCCCGGAATTTTCGGGGTCTCGAGATCGCCTTTCCTCAAACTCTTCTCCGGATTCCATGGCGGACCAGCGCTCGGATGCTGAGGAGTGGGAGGACGAGCCAGTGGTGAAGGCGTCGGTTCCAAACTGCAGTGAACTCGGGGAGGCGGATATGAGAAGGCTGGAGCACCAATATCGCTTGCCCCAGATGTTCCGCTATGTCGCAGCTTCTCCACATGAGACGAGCCTGGACTCTCGTACATGTCACATCTATACCTTCCTTCTATCGTGGAAGGGTCGGTTCCGCCTTCCCTTTGAACCTTTCGTTCTTCAGCTTCTCAAGTTTTTCCTTTTGGCGCCCATTCAGTTGGTAGCCAATTCTTAACTCCTCCTTTCCGCCTTCCGCATTCTATGCCGCAAGTGTGGAGTTCCTCCTTCCTTGGACCTCTTTCACTATTTCTTTGAGTTGAAAGCACATCCTTCGGCCGGGAAGGGTTTCTACATCATCCAGGCGAGGCGGAATAATAGCTATATCTCCTTGGTGGCGAAGGATTTTTCGCATAAGGGGTGGAAAACTCAATTCTTCTAGGTGGGGATTTATTCAGTGGAGGAAACCTGGAGATGTCTAGTAATACCCAATTTCCACCCGAATATCCCTCCCAGGCAGGATGAGTTCTCTCCACATGTGGAGAAATATGTGGCTATCTTGCTGAAGCACCGCCAATCCACCGAAGGGCTGGTTACTCCAGAGAATATCGAGCGGTGTCTTCTTACGCGGCTGCATCCGTCGGGCTCAAGTGCCACACACTATGTTCTCCTTTGGATGTTGGGATCATTTTTTCTTTCCTGAATGTGCCTTCTTCTTCGTGCAGACACCAGGCGGCAGGCTTTGGAGGAGGCCGCAGAGGCGATCGAACTTGGCGATGACTCAGCTGTTGATGAATCGGCTGCTCCCACGGGTCACTCCCGAACTAGAGATAAGGGCAAGGGGGCGGCCCAGGCTGAATCCTCCAGGTCGTGGGGATCCAAACGCAAGGACCCCGTTGAAGGCATGATCCGGGCCGTCGCGAGGGCCAGGAAGCGAGCCAAGAAGGCCAGGGTCGTACCCGCAGTCGAAGGCGACCTTGCCGCGGCTCGTCCCTCCGCCGAGCATGATGGGGCCGACCCGACCGGGCGAGCTCTCCCACCCGGTGAGCAAGAGGGGGCCGAGGAGGTTGGGGCTGCTCCTGCGGGCGGTGACGATGCCGGCTCGGCCCTTCCTTCGGCCGGAGCCGAGGGGGCCGGGGCTGCTCCTGCGACTGGCAATGGTGCTGGTCCGGATATCCCCTCGGTAGGAGCCGAGGGGGCCGTGGCCGAGGCTGGCGCTTCAAGTGGTGGTGCAGGTACCGAGCCGGTCCAGGTTGGGGGGCCGCAAGAAAATCCGACCGTGGCACGAGAGGCGACCGAGGTCGGGGCTCGGTCTGAGCCACTCGGTGGGGCACCGGGTGATGGGGGGTTCTCTGCTCCGGCGGCCTTGGAGAGGCTTGGTATCTCGGGCCCTCTGCACCAGGTATGCCACGGTATAGCCGCGAAGGTGAGTGGGGGAGGTAGGCAGTACTCTCCGTCCGCGGCTCTCGCTGGGGTTATGGAGGGCGGCCTGGCCCTATCCCAGATGGGGGCCACTCTGGCAGAAGCGTAAGCTCGGTCGGAGTGGGAGCGGGCGAACCTGGCCCGGACCCTTGGTGGGACTGACAGGAGGTTGGCTCGGCTTACCGAGGAGTGTGACAGGCTTCGGTGGGAGCTTTCCTCAGTCAGGGAGCTGGTGCGGTCAAGCCAGGTGGAGACCCGGTCGATGACCGAGCAGCTAGCTAAGGCCCACGAATCGCTCGAGAGGAAGAACATGCTTCTTGAAGAGGAGCGCCTTGCACGCTTTGAGCTGGATGGTCGGTGGAAGATCGAACGCGCGGAGCTGGTAGACCGAGCGGAGGAAGCCGAGCGCCTTCTGCGGGAGGCCGAGGCTGATCGAGTCGAGGTGGAGAAGCAGGGGGTGGAGGCTGAAAAGCAGACGGCTGAGGCCGAGCGGAAGTTAGCCGAGGCGGAGCGGGAGAAGGCCGAGCTCACTGGTAGGGTGGGATCGGCCGGGGCGGAGGCTCTCGAGCAGTACAAAAGCTCAGAGGCCAACCGCGTTGATCTTAAGGAGGCTGCCCTTCCCTACTACGAGTCAGCACTTCACCAGGGCATCTGCAAGGGGTTCAAGCAAGGCTACGACAGGGCCGTCTCTTATGCCGAGGAGTAGGCGTCCGGGGTAGTTGACTTCCCGTCTGGGCAACGCTATGACTCGGACTTGTCATCCTCCAGTTCCTCTGCTTCGGCACAGCATGAAGAGGATCACTGGGGCTCTTCATTCGAGGGGTCACCAACTACGGATGCATCGGGAGGGCACGCAATCGAGGCAGTTCCCACGCCGGTGGGGTCAGTGCCAGGGTCGGCCGTCGCCGAGGATGCCGGGTGCAGACCGTTTGAGCCCTCCACTTCCGGGCTTCAAGGTGGGCCGGGGGCCTGATGTATCTGCTTTGCTTCCTCTTTTTGTATGTCTTTTTTCCTTTTTGAAGAAAAAACTTCCTCCTTTGTGTAGAAAAATAGATAAGGCAATAGCGTTATGATGAAGACTTAACTGTTCCGTATTGCCATTGCCGTATTTTGTTCAGCGTGTCTGCAGTGGTTGGAAAGAGCCGATACTTTCTGCGTGGATCTCGCCTAATGGTTGGGTGAGCGTCTGACAGGGTGTCTTTCCGTTTTCTCATGCTTTGAATGCCTGTGATGGAGGCATCATCCACAACTCCCTTTGGCTAGGGTCTTCTTCACACTCCGGCGTCGTTTGAGTTCGGGCCTCTCTCTATAAAGGCCCAATTATCCTTTTGTGCTATCTATTTGAGTCATTTGATGTAATTTTCATTTTATTTGAGTCATGTCCCTAGGTCTTGCATTTATTTTCCTAAGTTTGAGTGTCATTAGATTGTTTAGTTAGCTATTGGGCCTAATTCTTCGGGCTTGGCCCAAGAGCCCCCCCTACCCCCTCGGTTATTTGTCATTGAGTCTTTTGTCAGGGTCTTATTGTAAAATTTGGGTTGCCTATATATAGGTCCCCATTTCCTTCCTTTTGGACTAATGAATGAATCAATCCAAAAGATTTCCAATTGAGTGTTCAAATTTAGTTCTAATGGAGTGATTCCAATATTGGGTGAGAAGCCCTAGGGGAGAGATTCCCCACCCCACCCCTCTCTCTCTCTCTCCCTCTTTCTCTCTCCTAGGTTCGCCCCTTTCTCTCTCTCCTCCCCTCCCAACCACCTCCACCCTCCCACCTACCCCATTAAGGCCCCTCCACTTCCCCATATCCATCTTTACGACACCCCATAGTTCCAAGGAAGAGACCCCCAATCCCCACTCCACCCTCCAACCCCCAACCACTCCCACCTCTTTCCAACACACCTTTCCTTCTTCCCCATGCAATCCTCCACTTCCCAAGCCCAATTGGAAATTTGAAATCCTTCCCTCCATTGGTTTTGGCCGCCCCTCCCTCCTCCCCTTAGACTAAGGTCGCCCCTCTCTCCCTCCATTCCCACCACCCCTTTGCATATCCCATTCCCCTCTCTCCAGCTGAGCCTTGCACCCTCCCCTTCTTCCTCCTGTTAAACAGGAGGATGGTGAGCTAGAAGGGGAGGGGATGAATAGATCACCGTTTAAAAAATATTTGACTGAGTCGAGGCAGGACCCTTAACCAATATAATGTAATTCACGAGCACAGAACATAATTCACTCAAAATTTCATCAGCACATAAGCACAACCACCTAGCGAGCAGTCAGACCAAGGTTTCGATCATCAACATTCACATTCACTTAATGAAGCCAGACAAAAGCATAAGGAAGATAGATGCGCACAACCATACCACGGAGAATAGGAGATTTAGATGGTTCAGTCTACAACCTGCAGACTTACGTCCATCCCTCACTCAAGGCCGAGTGAGGCTTCCTTTCACAAGAAAGAACCGCAGACTCAGTCTGCCAACAACACGCTGATCCACAGCTTGAGGATCGAAATCCCTACAGACGCTGAACACACAGCTTGCACCAGGTCTCACACCCCAAGACCTGGCCCGGAGATAACTCTCCCTTCTTCTTAGACAAGAGGGAACCCAGCAGTGACTCACCCTCACTGCAATTCAGAGACGCTGTCTCTCTTCCTCCACAGCCGGAGGGAACAACCCAGATAGCCTCCTCACTATCTGAACACAACAACCCCGGAGACCACCTCCCTTCCTCTGATCTGATTCAGAGGGAATCACAATGCAACCCAGAGGATTCACCTCTCTTCATCTACACCTAGAGGGAACGATAAAACAGAGTATCGGAATTTAAGAACAAACAACTGAAAACATGAAGAAATATCGAAGACAATCGAACGGAGAAACAATGTAGCTTCTTAAAGAAGCATAGACAAAACATAGCAGAAAACCATCCTTTCCTTCATCACTCTCTCTCTTCCAGGTACGCTCAACGAATGGATCAGGATGGTTTCTCCTCTCCTTCCTCTCGCTCTGGCCTCACCCTTTTCATTGTGGCTTCGGCAGCTTTTCAGGAGCAGAAACCTTCATAAATATATCCAACCTTACGAGAGAGTGAGGGTTTGGGAGACACGCGTGAAATCATGCTTCCAGATGAACCGAGCCACGTGTTAGACGATTATTCCCTCAGATCACGTGCTCACATGATTGGAATAAAGTTCCAATTTGTCTTTAGGTCCCTGTAAGATTTCAGAGAACATTCAGTCAATCTCAGAAATATTCAAGTCATACATTTGTTCGCACAGATTGCACGGGACTTATCAAAGGACTGAAGAACGCGTCAACGCACTAAAGCCAAGGCGTTAACGCAATGGATATAATGGAGAACAGGTCCCTTGACAAAACACACTAATGCGTCAACGCATCAGTTGACAGCGTCGACGCTTCTGCTTGGTGGTTGATCAAAAGAACCTTTGGTCATAAACTCAAGGCGTCGACGCTTCCATTGTGTAGCGTCGCCTCAGCTCCTTGGGCGAGACGCACAATCTCTTGGTAACAAGCCAATGCGTCAACGCTTCAGGTGACAGTGTCGACTCAGCTTCATAGGCGAGACGCTCAAGCCCTTGGCACCAAGCCAATGCGTCAACGCTTCAGGTGACAGCGTCGACTCAGCTTCATAGGCGAGGCGCTCAGGCCCTTGGCACCAAGCCAATGCGTCAACGCTTCCATCGTGCAGCGTCGACTCAACTGCTTAAACGAAATGCTCACGCCCCTGGCAACAGGCCAATGTGTCAACGCATCCAGTGACAGCATCGACGCAGTGGACAAAACAGCAAGCGAAAGATGCACTATTGCGTCTACGCAGCCAGCCAAGTGCATCAACGCACTAAATGCACAGAACCCATATAAACAAGACAAATAAGTATGAGCTCATGGGTGAACATGATAGAGGAGCATTAAATCAGAAAAGCATGATGAAAAAACATTTGATCCATAGATGTGCATGCAAGACAACAACATTATATCCTAAGAATATTTAGACAATTCAGGATCTTTATCATTCATCAAGGAGCATCAAGATAATTATCATTATATCCTAACTACATCATCAAAACTATAGAGATGCAACAATCTCCGCCTTTTTGATGATGGCAACACCAAGAGTCAAATTTAGTGAAGGAAGAAACACCAACTTAAAACATTCTCAATAAAGGCAGCAGTGGTGACCACTCATGGCCTGAACTCACAGCACTCATCATCTTTTACCACAGACCATTCCAAAACCTTCCTTCCACTAGCTAGCTACAAAATCACCTCTTTACTCCCCCTTTCAACCTTCTCCCCTTTTCAGACTTCTCCCCTTCTCATACTTTTCAACCTTCTCCCCCTTTGACATCATCAAAACAAGGAGAAAGAGAGATGTTGACGCTGGACTGATGAGAAAAGATGGAGAAGATTCCAACAGTAGACACTCATTGTCAAATCTTAGATGCTTAAGTGGGGCTGTAAGGTCCAGTGAAGAATCTTGGAGTTCTGGTAAGAGAAAAAGATTCAGAATAAACTTGAAGTTTATCAACTTACTATGATTATGAGAGAAGAGCAAGTGGCAACAAGTATGACTGAGGTAGCTGTTAAGGCTTGTCAAAGAGACAACAAGAGTTTGAACCACTAAGACCGCCTGTAGGCATTGAGGACAAACTGTCCAGGCAGAGAAAGCACAGTTATAGAGTGTATTTGGCCAGTTACACTTTTGACATTAAGTATGCACCTTGGTCAAAGGCCAGCATCCTCAGTTACTCAGTGTGAGACCGTCATCACTTCTCAATTAGAGAACAGAGATAGTGACCATTGGTTGTTACATGAGGAGACGCCTTGATCAGAGGCCAGAATCCCCAGTTACTCACCATATTGTCATCATTGCTCTGCCAAGCATAATTTTGAATTGTATTTCTTTCATTTGATTTTGATTATGAGAACTGATACCTCATGACATAGGAAATTCTCATTTCATTGATGGGATTCCTAGTTTCTCAGTATGCAGTTTTTAAGCACAGATAAGTTTAACTAGCTCAACAAGGGGTTGTTTGAAGACAAAACCAGGGCAAATATTAGAGGTCTTATCAAGATGTCCAATGAGAACCTCATAAACAGAAACCATTTCTTACAAGTCTAGCTTGTTCATGAGTCATGCAACAAAGTAAGAGGATATACTTGTGAAGGTTAATCTTAGCCTCTTAAGACTTACTAGAAGAGGATTCTAGCTGGATTTTAACTGCACAAACTTAAGAATGTAGGAATTGAATGAGGTTCTATTAAGAGGAATATTCAAGATCAATTCTAACATTTAATCCAGCAATAACACCCATCTTTCAAGCGTTTCTAATTAGTCAAGCTCCCCCTCTCTAGTAGCTCTATCTTCCATTCTACCCAGAAAATAGCAGAGAAGCAGAATTGACTTTACTCAAGGCACACACCCGCTCCCCCTCACATAGGGACCCCCACCAGAAAAAGTATGACAAAACTACCACTAAATATGGAAATACATGAACCAGAATTCATTGCCTCAAATCAGTCAGAGTTTGTAAATACCAAGTTCTCTTCTCAAAGAAGTAAATTTTTCAGTATCTAGAGGTTTTGTAAAAATATCAGCAAATTGATCTGCAGTTCCAACATGAATTAATTCAAATGTTTTATTTGCAATTTCATTTCTGATAAAGTGGTGCCTGATTTCAATGTGTTTTGTTCGTGAGTGTAAAACAGGATTCTTTGCAATGTTTATGGCACTAGTGTTATCACAAAAGATGGGAGTGCAACCTGTCTCTACTTGGTAATCCTGAAGTTGATGCTTGATCTAGATAACCTGAGTGCCACAGCTGCTTGCAGCCACGTATTCAGCCTCAGCAGTGGAAAGAGCCACTGAATGTTGTTTCTTTGAACTCCAAGAAACTAGGCATCCTCCTAAGAATTGGCAGTGGCCACTGGTGCTCTTCCCATCTAGCTTACATCCAGCAAAGTCTGCATCAGTGTATGCAACTAAATCTAATGTGCGTGAAGCAAGATACCATAAGCCTAATGTATGTGTGGCAAACAGATATCTAAAGATTCTTTTTACAGCAGACAAATGTAGTTCAGTAGGCCTAGACTGATATCTTGCACATAAACCAACACTGAATTGTATGTCTGGCCTAGAGGCAGTTAAGTACAAGAGGGATCCGATCATACCTCTGTAGAGTTTTTCATCCACTTGTTTACCTGACTCATCTGTATTAAGGGTCATGCTTGTGCTCATTGGGGTGGATATTTGCTTCAGGTTAGTCATTCCAAACCTTTTTAAGATATCCAGCGTGTACTTGGTTTGGTGGAAGAAATAGCCATCTGTCATTTGATTTATCTGCAAGCCAAGGAAATAAGTCAGTTCCCCAACTAAGCTCATCTCAAATTCAGCTGACATAAGCTGTGAAAATTCTTTACACAGTTCAGGATTTGTTGATCCAAAGATGATGTCGTCCACATATACCTGAACTATGATGAGATCTTGTCTTGAATTCTTAGTGAATAAGGTTTGGTCAACTTTACCTCTGTTATATCCTTTATTCAGTAAGAAACTGGTCAGCCTTTCATACCAGGCCCGAGGAGCCTGCTTTAATCCATACAGAGCTTTGTTTAACCTGAAAACTTGATCAGGTTTAGTCGAAAACTGAAAACCAGGAGGTTGTTAAACATAAACTTCTTCTTTTAGAATTCCATTCAAGAAAGCACTCTTAACATCCATTTGTTGAATTTTTATGTTGTTTGAACAAGCACATGCTAATAGAATTCTGATAGCCTCCATTCTAGCTACTGGAGCAAAGGATTCATCAAAGTCCACTCCATACTCCTGACTGTAGCCTTTAGCTACAAGTCTAGCTTTATTCCTAGAGATGACACCTTCTTCATTCAGTTTGTTCTTAAAAACCCATTTTGTTCCTATTATATTGAAAATTTCAGGTCTAGGTACAAGTTCCCAGACATTGTTTCTATCAAATTGCCCTAGTTCTTCACACATGGCAGTTACCCAATTCTCATCACTTAAGGCTTCTTTAATGGTCTTAGGCTCAATTTGAGAAACTAAAGCAATTAAGTCCTGATTCTGAACATTTCTGAAATGAGATCTTGTCCTAGGGGGATCATTAAGACTACCAATAATATTGGTTACACGGTGGTCTTTTAAAACTCTGACATTTGTTGAGGACTCACCTTGTTCGGCTGTACTTACTGGGTTCAGATCAGTGGGTTCTTCAGCCGGTTGTACTTCCTCTTCTTGCATTTGATTCAGGAACTCTCCATCATGACTTGTAGACCTGTTGTCGTCATTTAGACTGTTAGAGATTTTTGTTTCATCAAAAATAACATGAGGGGTTTCCTCTACAGTTCTGTCAGTTTTATTAAAGACCCTGAAGGCCCTAGATGTTTCAGAGTATCCTAGGAATATTCCTGGAATACTTCTAGCATCGAATTTATTAAGTCTCTCTTGTTGTTATTATGAATAAAGCATTTTGAACCAAAAATTTTGAAATATGAGACATTAGGCCTCTTACCTTTCAGGAGTTCATATGGTGTTTTCTTATGTATGGGTCTTACCAAAGCTCTATTAAGTATGTAGCAGGCTGTGTTTGCCGCTTCTACCCAAAAGCTCTTAGGTAGTTGACTCTCCATTAGTAGTGTTCTTGCCATTTCCACTATTGTTCGATTCCTTCTCTCCACAATTCCATTCTGCTCTGGGGTCCTGGGAGAAGAAAATTTGTGAGTCAGTCCCTCCTTGTCACAGAAGCTAGAAAATGAGGAGTTCTCAAACTCTCCTCCATGATCTGATTGGATAACAGTGATCTTGTGCCCTATATGTTTTTGCTTATTGAAAAAATGTTCAAATTTTTGAAAAGCATCACTCTTATTTACCAAGAAAAATAGCCATGCAAATCTAGAGTACTCATCGACAATGACAAAACCAAATCTCTTACCATTTAGACTCTGGGTTCTAGTAGGACCAAAGAGATCCATGTGCAAGTGTTCCATGATCTTTGTTGACAAGCTCTCAGACCTAATTTTAAAAGAAGCTCGAGTTTGCTTGCCTAGAGCACAGGCCTCGTAATTCTTCGAAATTGATTTGAACTTTAAGCTAGGCATGCCTCTAACTAAATCAAATTTAGCTAATTTATGCAAGGTGTTAAAGCTAGCATGGCCTAGTCGCCTATGCCAGTCAAACATGTTATTCTCTGAATCAGCAGTGAGACACAGATTAGACTCAGACTCAGCATCAAGATCCACAATATAGACATTATTGACTCTATTTGCAATGAACTTTATTTTATCAGAGTTTGGTTCTAAAATTTTGCAAGCATGCTCATCAAAAAGAACCTTGTGACCCTTGTCACACAACTGACTAATACTCAATAAATTGTGTTGCAGACCTTCAACCAACAAGACTTTTTCAACAGAGTTGGAGGTTTTCTTACCGATGGTTCCGGTCCCAATGATTTGGCCTTTGTTTTTACCTCCAAACTTAACTGACCCCTGTCATGTTCCTCCAAACAATTCAAGCTTGCTGAACTTTCTTTGATCCCCTGTCATGTGCCTCGAGCAGCCACTGTCGAGATACCACTTGTTGTTCTCGGTTGCTAGGCTCACCTGCACAATAACAATGTAAGTTGTGTGCTTTGGAACCCAAGGTAAATTGGGTCCAAAAATACCGTTCAATTCATTAAGCACAGTCTTGGGAATCCAGATCTGTTTTAACCCCTTTTTCTTTCTGTGCTGAGAGTTGACAGTTTTGTTATTAATGTGCATTTCATTTGTTTCTTTTTGTTTCTCAAGGTGTGTCCAATTTCTGTTGATAAAGGTTTGGATCCCAGCCAGACCATAATTTTTAACCTATCTAGATGAAGGCATTTTATTGTCAGTACTCTGTGTGTAGTTAGACGTTCCCCTGTTTCTTTTAAAATAGCCCATTCTTTTATTAGAGTCATAGTTGTTTAATTTCTTGAAGATATTTTTTCCAAAATCAGCCTGTTGTCTATGGATGTTCTTCTGTTGTTCAGTAGTTTTGGAACTGGATGGAATGTCCAGTTTCTCTTTTCCTTTCTCAGTGCAGAAAGTAGTGGTTTTTACCCCAAATACTTCCTTCTTACTTGGGTTGAAACCCAACCCCTCTCTGTTAAAGTTTACTTTGGTGCCTAACAAGGCATTCAAATTACTCTCTCCCAAAACAAACCTCTCAAGGGTTTTCTTCTTATCTTCCAACTCCTTCCGCAGACATATATTGTTTTCCAGCAATTCATCATTGACCCTTTTAACAGCTTCATACCCTTCCCTGAGTAAGTCATTTTGTCTCAGGTTTTTTTCAGTATGTTGATTGGTTTCATCAAGCTGTGTTCTTAGTTTTTCAAGCTCCTTTTTAACAAGATTGTTCTCATTTCTTACATTTTCCATTTGAGCTAATTCAATTATCAGTTTGGAATTTTCTATCTTGATGAGTTCTTGTTCTTCATTAACCACATTGAGTTTGCGTTTGGTGACTCTATGTTCTTTAGCTAAGGCATTGTATATATCTAGCAGTTCACCATACTTATCTTCCCAGTCATCAATAGAGTAAGTCACAAAGGGATTGATTACCTCATTTTCCTCATCGGCCATCAGACATACTCCTTCAGTCTCCTTTCCTGAGGAATTAGTCTCTGAGTCTTCTTCTTCATCGCTCCAAGTGCATACCATAGCTTTTGGCTTTTTCTTGTACACTTTGGAGCCTTTCTTATGGTAATCCAGTGTCTTCTTCTGAAGCTCAGGGCAATCTTGCTTCATGTGACCAAAGTTCCTGCAATGATAACACATCACACTTTTAGCATTCCTATCCTTGTCATTGCCATTGTTCGGATATTTACCTGATGAGTAATTTCTTCTTCTCCCATATGATTTTCCCTTCAATTTTAGAAATTTCCTGAACTGTCGTGTGAGCAGAGCTTTTTCACTCCTGTCAAGGTCTGGAATTTCATCAGAGTCTCCACTGCTGCTGCTGCTGCTGCTGCTACTACTACTATGTCATTCAACTTTAAGAGCAACATCCTTGCCCTTTCTGTCACTTCCTTCTCCTGTTTTCTTGAGATTCATCTCATAGGTCATAAGAGACCCTATGAGTTCAGTGACAGTCATGGTTGTTAAATCCTTCGATTCCTCTATCACAGTGGCCTTTGTGTGCCACGCTGGAGTCAAAGATCTCAAGATCTTCCTAACTATATCCCCTTCAGATATTTCCTTTCCAAACCCCTTGAGGCTGTTTGTGATCAGTGACAGCCTAGCGTACATATCAGTCGCGCTCTCCTCTGACTTCATCTTAAATAATTCATACTCAGAGGTTAGGTAGTTTACCTTGGTAGCTCTGACCTGAGAGGTACCCTCGTAAATCAGCGCTAGTTCATCCCACATCTTCTTAGCTGTCTTGCACGCCGAAATTCGGGCATATTCTTCAGGGTGAACTGCGCACTGGATGATGTTGAGCGCAGACCAGTTCAGTCCGGATAATTTGACTTGTTCTTCAGACCACATCTCCTCATTCGGAGGTAAATCATAAGGTCCAGTTGTAATGACTCTCCACAGCTTGTGGCTCTGAGATCGGATGAAAACTTCCATCCTGTTTTTCCAAAAGAAATAATTAGAACCATCAAAATATGGGGAACGGGAGATTGACTGTCCTTCAGCTATGTAGTTGCGAGGACCACTGGTTCCAGGATTACCCTGGTCGTTGGACCACATCTCGGGTAAACCTGCTCTGATACCAACTGTTAAACAGGAGGACGGTGAGCTAGAAGGGGAGGGGATGAATAGATCACCGTTTAAAAAATATTTGACTGAGTCGAGGCAGGACCCTTAACCAATATAACGTAATTCACGAGCGCAGAACATAAATCACTCAAAATTTCATAAGCACATAAGCACAACCACCTAGCGAGCAGTCAGACCAAGGTTTCGATCATCAACATTCACATTCACTTAATGAAGCCAGACAAAAGCATAAGGAAGATAGATGCTCACAACCATACCACGGAGAACGGGAGATTTAGTTGGTTCAGTCTACAACCTGCAGACTTACGTCCATCCCTCACTCAAGGCCGAGTGAGGCTTCCTTTCACAAGAAAGAACCGCAGACTCAGTCTGCCAACAACACGCTGATCCACAGCTTGAGGATCGAAATCCCTACAGACGCTGAACACACAGCTTGCACCCAGGTCTCACACCCCAAGACCTGACCCGGAGATAACTCTCCCTTCCTCTTAGACAAGAGGGAACCCAGCAGTGACTCACCCTCACTGCAATTCAGAGACGCTGTCTCTCTTCCTCCACAGCCGGAGGGAACAACCCAGATAGCCTCCTCACTATCTGAACACAACAACCCCGGAGACCACCTCCCTTCCTCTGATCTGATTCAGAGGGAATCACAATGCAACCCAGAGGATTCACCTCTCTTCCTCTACACCTAGAGGGAACGATAAAACAGAGTATCGGAATTTAAGAACAAACAACTGAAAACATGAAGAAATATCGAAGACAATCGAACGGAGAAACAATGTAGCTTCTTAAGAAGCATAGACAAAACATAGCAGAAAACCATCCTCTCCTTCATCACTCTCTCTCTTCCAGGTACGCTCAACGAATGGATCAGGATGGCTTCTCCTCTCCTTCCTCTCGCTCTGGCCTCACCCTTTTCCTTGTGGCTTCGGCCGCTTTTCAGAAGCAGAAACCTTCATATATATATCCAACCTCACGAAAGAGTGAGGGTTTGGGAGACACGCGCGAAATCATGCTTCCAGATGAATCGAGCCACGTGTTAGATGATTATTCCCTCGGATCACGTGCTCACATGATTGGAATAAAGTTCCAATTTGTCTTTAGGTCCCTGTAAGATTTCAGAGAACATTCAGTCGATCTCAGAAATATTCAAGTCATACATTTGTTCGCACAGATTGCACGGGACTTATCAAAGGACTGAAGAACGCGTCAATGCACTAAAGCCAAGGCGTTAACGCAATGGATATAATGGAGAACAGGTCCCTTGACAAAACACACTAATGCCTCAACGCATCAGTTGACAGCGTCGACGCTTCTGCTTGGTGGTTTATCAAAAGAACCTTTGGTCATAAACTCAAGGCGTCGACGCTTCCATTGTGTAGCGTCGCCTCAGCTCCTTCGGCGAGACGCACAATCTCTTGGTAACAAGCCAATGCGTCAACGCTTCAGGTGACAGCGTCGACTCAGCTTCATAGGCGAGACGCTCAAGCCCTTGGCACCAAGCCAATGCGTCAACGCTTCAGGTGACAGCGTCGACTCAGCTTCATAGGCGAGACGCTCAGGCCCTTGGCACCAAGCCAATGTGTCAACGCTTCCATTGTGCAGCGTCGACTCAACTGCTTAAACGAAATGCTCACGCCCCTGGCAACAGGCCAATGTGTCAACGCATCCAGTGACAGCGTCGACGCAGTGGACAAAACAGCAAGCGAAAGACGCACTATTGCGTCTACGCAGCCAGCCAAGTGCGTCAATGCACTAAATGCACAGAACCCATATAAACAAGACAAATAAGTATGAGCTCATGGGTGAACATGATAGAGGAGCATTAAATCAGAAAAGCATGATGAAAAAACATTTGATCCATAGATGTGCATGCAAGACAACAACATTAGATCCTAAGAATATTTAGACAATTCAAGATCTTTATCATTCATCAAGGAGCATCAAGATAATTATCATAAAAATAATTTGATTCATAGTGTTAGTCATCATCAAAACTACAGAGATGCAACACCTCCACCTCCCCACTACCTCTAGCACCATTCCATACTCCCACACCTTCCCACCACCATTCCCCATTTCCCCCTTCACCCTATACTTCCTTCTTCTTCTTCTTTCTAGGTCAATTGGAGGCTATGTTAAAGATGCTGCTTGCAGTCCAGAAGATGCAGATGAACCAGTAGCTTTCAGAAGCCACCACGATCAACTACCTGCGAATCTGAAAGCACAAGTGAAATCCATAGAAGCGTCTACCTGTCTTCTTCACCACGGCGGTGGTTTCACCCCCATCCGAGCTCCGTGCTGCCCGGGAGGTCCGTTCTCCCACAACTGCGCAGAGCTGCCCCTGCAGAGTACCTGAACCGGAATAGAAGCTTTACCACGACGAACCTCGGAAGAATCAGTTCAGGAGATCTTCTGAAAAGTTCTTTCTCGTCCTGTCTACTTTCAGAATCAAGAAGCGGAACTTCGATCGACGTCCGTGGACCAGAGTTATCCATTTTCTCCCTCGGGTACGCGGTTCAGCTTCCCACAGCCTGCACCGACCTGTCATCATTGTTCAGAGTCCCCTGGTCTTCTCGGCATCGTTTGGCTCTCCCGATAGTTTTTCTGCAAAGAGGACTCGTCCACGGTTCCAACAACTCCAGCGGTGCTTGATTCTAACTTCGGGAGCTGTCTGGGCATCCTCTGCAACCTGCTGTTGGAAACCAGAAGCTGCCAGTCCGAGAATCTGCCACCTTGTTCGGGCCTTCACCCAGACCAGCATCGGCGCCAGAAGAAATCAACAAAATTTGTTCGACTTCCCTGGCCTCCTACGAAGATTTTCCATGTGGTTTTGTCCACAACAAAATTCGGTAGCAGTCGCAGCAACCATTTCTTCGATCATCTATCAGCACTCACAGAACGTGGACAGAACCGGCAGCCTCCCATCTTCGGTGTTCCTTTCTCAAGTTCCCCTCCCCGCTTGGCCGGCTGAAGGCCCCTCCCTGTGTGGAGGTAGTTTTAGTTGTAATATCCATTAACCCCCACCCCAAGGTCCCCCTCCTGCGAGAGGTGTAGTATTGTAATCGTTTGAGCAGGTCAAGCTACCCCGGCGCGGCGTGTGGGGAACCCACGCTTCCCCGCTCTCCCTCGTCTCCGAGAGGGACCGGTTTCTTCAAACCGGTCGAGTAAGTGCTCTAAAACCTTGCTCTCATTTGTGCTTGTCTTTCAATATTAGTTCTTAGTTCCGCTGGCTGTGAGAGTGAGAGCTCGCTCCTCAAGCCCCGTTGCCTTGAGTGACCACCGTTGGAAGAGTGTCACCGGTGCCTTTGGCACTTTGTCGGCCCCATTGTATTGGGTCTCCTCATCCTTTGGGAATCAAATCTTGGCCTTTCTGGCCCTCTACCAGCAAGGGCCCAACCCTCACATCCTCCACTTAGCATTGCCAAGTCACCACGGGCTTGGGTGAGCGACGGGAGAGCGGTGGCCCAAAACGGCCCATTTGAATGCGAATGTGCTTGCTTGCTTAAGTCCAAGGGTGTGTCACATCAATTGGTATTAGAGCAAGTCTTTGACTTGTCTCTATCAAGTCTAAGTCCTAGGACCTTTACATTGTGTGTCCAACTTCATTTTCCCCTTATCTTGCATGTCCACCCGTAGTGGTGCTAGTTACCAATCCGATCCATCATCTTCGGTTCCACCCATGGATCCCAATCCTCAACTCAACCAAGGAGCTCCTAGGGAGGAACCCCAAGGCCAAATGAATAGAGTAGATGCTGCCCTTGCTAACATTCTAGCCCAACTTGAGTCCCTTTCCACTCGACTTACTCAGCTAGAAGAGCATGAGTTCCACCCAAGGGAGTATGAACCAAGAGTCCACCCTCCACATGATGAACCTCATAGGGAAGATATCCACCCAAGAGATCATGAACCAAGAGTCCATCCTCCACATGATGAACCCCATAGGGAAGATATCCACCCAAGGTATCATGGACCAAGAGTCCACCCTCAACATGTTGAACCTCATAGAGAAGATATCCACCCAAGGAATCATGAACCAAGAGTCTACCTTCCACATGGTGAATCTCATAGGGGAGATATCCATCCAAGGAATTATGAGCCAAGAGTCCGCCCTCCATATGTTGAATTTCATAGAAATGAGTTTCACCCAAGGAACAATGACCCACGGGTCCACCCCCCACATGTTGAGCCTCATAGGGATGTGTTCCACCCAAGGAACAATGGACCAAGAGCCCACCATCCATATGTTGAAATTAATAGGGAGGACTTTGATTTTGACCCCTACCATGACTATGAGAGGCCTCGCCACCATCACATTCATGAAAGGCGTCTACGGGACGATCCGGATGACCCTCTCCTAAGGATGATCAAGGTAGAAGCCCCAAACTTTGATGGTTCCAATGAACCAAGTATCTACCTAGAATGGGAGACCGCCATGAACCAATACTTTGAATGGTACCCCATGTCCGACCAAAGGAGAGTAAGATTGGCCAAAATGCATCTCACCAAATTGGCCAAAACTTATTGGCTAAATCAAGAGGGATTAAGAAGGATTAGGAGGCAAGAACCTATTGACACTTGGGAAGGCATGAAGAACCAACTTAAGAATAAATACCTACCCCAATCCTACCACCAAATGCTCTTAGATGAATGGCAAAGCCTTACCTAAGAAGGGAAGACCGTGGTTGAATACATTGAAAAATTCGACTCCTATCTTTTGAAGTGTGGAGTCCATGAAGACCCGGCTGTTACCTTGTCCCGTTTTAGGAATGGGCTCCAAAGCCACATCAAGAGAGAGCTCTTCATGAGAGATGTTCACAACCTTGAGCTAGCCTACCAAATAGCTAGGGATGTTGAGAGATTTTCTAGGATCCCTCGGTTTGCTACTCCCCGACCAGTCGATCCTAAAAATATGGGACCACGACCCATTCCGGTCACCCCCATGAAAGCCCCTAGCCCAAGTGGGAATGCCCCATTAAGGCCTTACAACCCTCCTCCTACCATCACTCCAAACAAGCCCACCCCTAGTCACCCTCCTCCACAGAGGGAAGACATTCCCAAAGGCCCAAATGTAGGAACCACTCCGGGTAGCGGGCAGCAACAATGCTATAGATGTAAAGGGTTTGGTCACTTTGCGGGGCAATGTCCATCCAAAGGATTGTCTAGTTTGCTTATTGAGGAGGAAGCTCCCCCACCCCAAGGAGAACTTGAGGGTGTTGTTGAGGACCATGAAGCCTCCCTAGATTGGGAAGAAGAGCATGAGGCCCAATACCTTGAATCGGGACTAGATCACACCACTCCACCTACCAACTCCCATCTAGGAGTGATTAGATGCACCCTCACCAAACCCCAAGAAGAGGATTGGCGTCGAACCTCAATCTTTCGCACCTTTGTCAAGATAGGGAGCCATGTAAGAAAGGTGATCTTGGATAGTGGGAGTTGTGTCAATGTCGTATCCCCCGATACCGTTAAGCTCCTTGGGCTTGCTATCACCCCCCATCCAAATCCATACCGAGTCTCATGGATCAACAACAAGTCCATTCTGGTCAACACCCAATGCCTTGTGCCCCTCACCTTCTCTTCATATCATGGACAAATTTGGTGTGACGTCATCCCCATGGAAGTAGGAAGCATCCTACTAGGAAGACCTTGGCTTTATGATGTAGACGCCACCATCTTGGGTAGGACCAACACATGTACTTTTGAACATGAGGGTAGGACTATCCGTCTCAACCCCTCCCCACCACGTCCCATGCCCAAGAGGGACACTCTCCCTCAAGGACACCCCCCACCACCACACAAGTCTCGGGGAACTCCACCCCTCCAACCCCATCCCTCACCCAAACTCCCAAACAAAGTGGAACCTCGGGGTTGACCAAGGGTCTTCATCTCATCACTAGGAAAGAGCTTGAAAGGGAGATACATCAAGGAGTACCACTATGTGCGGTGATCATTTACCTAGGAGAGCCCACTCCCACCAACCCACATCCTATAGAAATCCGGCCTCTCCTAGAAGAATTTCATGATGTGTTCCCGGCCGAGCTCCCGGACCAACTCCCTCCCATGCGTGATGTGCAACACGCAATTGATTTAGTTCCGGGAGCCACTCTCCCAAACCTTCCTCACTATCGCCTCAATCCCACAGAACATGCCGAACTTCGTAGGCAAATTGAGGAACTCATTAGGAATGGCTTCATCCGAATAAGCAAAAGTCCATGTGCCGTCCCGGCCCTTCTAACTCCCAAGAAGGATGGGTCTTGGCGGATGTGTGTGGATAGCCGGGCTATTAATAAGATCACCGTCAAGTATAGGTTCCCCATCCCTAGGCTTGATGACATACTTGATATGCTAGCCGGAGCCATTATTTTCTCCAAAATTGACCTTAAGAGTGGCTATCACCAAGTTAGGATAAGGCCCGGGGATTAGTGGAAAATGTCTTTCAAGACCAAAGATGGTCTCTTTGAATGGTTAGTCGTGCCTTTTGGACTTTCAAATGTCCCAAGTACTTTCATGCGTCTTATGACGGAAGTCCTTAGGCCCTTCATTGGGATCTTTCTAGTGGTCTACTTTGATAACATACTCATCTATAGTCAATCCCAAGAGGCCCACCTTGATCAACTTAAGCAAGTTTGCACCGCCCTCCGCCAAGAGAGCCTATTTGCCAACTTAGGAAAGTGCCACTTAATGACCATATCCATCACCTTCCTAAGATTTGTGGTGTCCACCAAGGGTGTCTCCATGGACCCCGAAAAGGTCCAAGCTATTCTTGATTGGCCGGAACCCCACACCCTTCATGAGGTCCGAAGTTTCCATGGATTGGCAACATTCTATAGGAGGTTTATTCATGGATTTAGCACTATCACTGGCCCTATCACCGATTGTCTCAAGAAGGGGACTTTTGTGTGGACCAAATCAACCTCTAAAGCCTTACAAGAACTTAAGGAGAAGTTGACCCAAGCCCCGGTCCTATGCCTACCCGATTTCTCTAAAGTCTTTGAAGTCACATGTGATGCATCCGAGATAGGAATAGGAGGGATTCTTAGCCAAGAGGGACACCCGGTAGCCTTCTTCAGTGAGAAGCTATGTGATGCTAGGACAAGATACTCCACTTATGACAAGGAGTTCTATGCCGTGGTTCAGTCCCTCCGACATTGGAGGCACTACTTGTTGCCCAAAGAATTTGTCATCTTTTCCGACCATGAGGCCCTCAAATACCTCAACTCCCAACAAAAACTAAATGCCCGACATGGCCGATGGGTTGAGTTCATCCAATCCTACACTTTTGTCATCAAACACAAAGCCGGGAGTGAGAATCGAGCGGCGGATGCCCTTAGTAGGAAAGTTTCTTTGTTATCCACTATCCAAGTGGAAGTGACCGGATTTGATAGGCTCAAAGATGAGTACCCTAGCTGCCCCGACTTTGGGCACATTTATACCACCTTGACCACCCATTCTAGTAAGGAACATGAGGGATTTGTCTTAGAGGATGGGTTCCTTTTCAAGGGACCAAAGCTTTGCATCCCACGGACCTCACTCCGTGACTTCTTGATTTGGGAATTACATGCGGGAGGGCTAGCTGGTCATTTTGGAGTCCACAAAACCATTGATCTAGTTGAGGGACAGTTTTATTGGCCAAGTCTCAAGAGAGATGTAGGCAAGATAGTGGGTCAATGCCGAACATGTGCTTCGGCCAAACAGGTGAAGCAAAACACTGGCCTATATACGCCACTCTCCATCCCCGACCGTCCATGGCAAGACTTGAGCATGGACTTTGTGCTAGGATTACCCAAGACTCAAAGAAAGCATGACTCCATCTATGTGGTAGTTGATAGGTTTTCCAAGATGGCCCACTTCATCCCATGCTCCAAGACCTCCGATGCCTCCCATGTGGCCCGATTGTTCTTTGATAAGGTTGTCCGTCTCCACGGGCTACCTAAGACCATAGTCTCCGATAGAGATGTCAAATTCACTTGCTACTTTTGGATAACTCTTTGGCACATGATGGGTACCCTCCTCAAATTCTCCACGGCCTATCACCCCCAAACGGACGGCCAAACCGAAGTTGTCAATCGAAGTCTAGGGAACCTCCTTAGATGCCTTGTTGAGGATCATCCGGGAAATTAGGATCTCATTCTACCACAAGCTGAGTTTGCATATAACAACTCCATCAATAAGTCCATAGGGATGAGTCCATTTGAAGTTGTGCATGGTTACAAGCCAAGGAAACCCTCGGATCTCATTCCCCTTCCCCAGCATGCTAGAGTGTCTATTTCAGCTGAATCATTTGCCCAGCATATTAGAGAATTGCATGAAGAAATTCGCGAGCACATAAGCAAAAAGAATGAGGCTTATAAGAGGCGGGCCGACTCTCATCGTCGTCACCAAGAATTCAATGAGGGTGACTTTGTGATGGTAAGGATGGAGAGGCTCTCCCCGGGAGTCATCTCCAAATTGAGGCCACGTGAGGCTGGTCCCTTCTAGGTCCTGAGGTGCATTGGTGTAAATGCCTATGAGTTTGATCTCCCCGAGGAATATGGGGTAAGTCTCACATTCAATGTCGCCGACCTAGTGCCATATAAGGGACCCACGGTGGTACCCAGTGAGGAGCTTGAGCCTATTCCTTCCCTTGAGAGAGCACCCACATGTGAGGAGAGACCACCAGCCAAGAGAGCCCAGCGTGAACGCATAGAACAAATATTGGATGAACAAGTCGCTACCACTCGGAGCAAGGTATATGAGCGCTATCTCGTCAGGTGGAAGGATCGGCCTCCTTCGGAAGATTCATGGGTGAGTCGAGAGGATCTCCAGCAGTTGGATCCGGACCTCCTCGAGCAGTACCACAACCGGATGGACCCCTACTCGACGGAGTCGAGCTCTTCACAGCCTAGGGGATTTGATGGAGGCATCATCCACAACTCCCTTTGGCTAGGGTTTTCTTCACACTCCGACGTCGTTTGAGTTCGGGCCTCTCTCTATAAAGGCCCAATTATCCTTTTTGTGCTATCTATTTGAGTCATTTGATGTAATTTTCATTTTATTTGAGTCATGTCCCTAGGTCTTGCATTTATTTTCCTAAGTTTGAGTGTCATTAGTGTTGTGCCCCTGTGGTTTTGATGATGGTTTTAATGGTGGTTTTGATGTTTGGCCGTTGTAGTGAGCTATTCACTGTGAGTCATCTTGTGTGAGTCAAATCGCTAGTATTCACTTTCTGATCATAATGCAGTTTTTCATTAGTTCTAATATGACATTTCATAATTGATTATGTTTAGTCATGTTATACATTGGTCTTCAGGCGTCCCAAGTATGCATATTGTTTCAGGTTCTCCAAGTCTATACAATGAAGTCTGATCATTGCATTTGCATTCACAATGTCTTCACATTTGAAGTCTGTACATCGGACTGCTTCTTTTGAAGTCTATACATTGTGGCCTTGAAACTTCAAGTATATACACCTTCAGTTGAACGCAAAGTGTATAGGTTGCAGCGTTAACTCATTGGGCTGCAGCGTCAACTCAGCAAGTATGCACATCGCATTCAGTCTTTCAAGTCTATACACTCCATCTTCATAGGTTTCAAGTCTGTTCAGCATGCCTTGGTATTCACAGCCTTTAAAGTCTATACATTGGTTCAGACTCCTCAAAGT
The DNA here is from genome assembly GCA_022559845.1 of Amorphophallus konjac. Lineage (NCBI taxonomy): Eukaryota > Viridiplantae > Streptophyta > Magnoliopsida > Alismatales > Araceae > Amorphophallus > Amorphophallus konjac. The sequence continues at coordinate 149,723,787 of CM040119.1, forward strand.
CTGTACAGCGTGAAGTCTAAACATTATTTTCAGGGTTTGTCTTCGTGTCGTTTTGTTCCATTGCGTGCAGAACATTGCAGCACCTCGTGTTGCTTTCTGTGCCACCTCGTGTTGTTTCTTCAGTATTTAGTTGCTCATCTCGAGTCATCCTTTTTTATTTTTTGCTCTTGTGTTTTCGTGTCATTTACTGTAGTTACTCGAGTCGTTTTCCTGCTTTCTTTGTTTTATCACGTGTCGTTGTAGCCGTTCCTGTCTTCTGTCCTCGTGTTATCTTTCCTAGACCCCGTGTCTTTCTTGCTTTGTGACCACACTTTGTGTCAGTTTCTGTTTTCGTCTTCGAGTTGGTTTCAGTCCATGTTATTTTCGTGTTGTTTTCGTCTTCGAGTTGGTTTCAGTCCATGTTGTTTTCGTGTCGTTTTCATCTTCGAGTTGGTTTCAGTCCATGTTGTTCTCGTGCCGTTCTCTTTGCTGTTTGTTATGTCGTGTTATTTTTGTATTCGTGTCTTCGTATTATTCTTGTGTTTATGTCCTCGTGTTGTTTGCTTCTATCTTCGTCCAGGTTCCCTCTGATCGCGTGTTTGTCTACCGTTTCGCTCCGTGAGACTTCCTTCTCACCTCGTGTTGCTCTCATGAGACCTCGTGTCGTTCTCTTTGTAGTGTTTGTTTTGTCACCACTGTATCTCGTGTCGTTCTCAGTGTAGTGCATCTCTTGTTGTTCCTACATACCTCGTGCAGTTTCAGCTTGAGTGTCAACCGACTCATTTCAGGTAGATATATATATAGCGAACCCTGAGTATTAATGGTCTTTATCTCCTTGCAGGTCCGAGGAAGAATATTCCCCAATAACTGGGCTGCACGTGATCCAATACTAGAGGAACAAATTCGAAAAGGGCATGTGACAGGAAGGTTCTGGATCGAGCGTGGGAGGCACACGCACTTTGTACCCTATCCTCCTGCTGGCTACTGATATAAATAGAAGAAAGTCTGATCGAGCAAACAAGCAGAGGGTGAGCCAAAAAGAATAGAGGAGCAGAGATCGAGAGAGAAAAAGAGCAGAAGAAGAGGAGAAGAGAAGAGACAGAGAGTGCCTACGAAAGAGGAAGAAGAGAAAGAGAGAGAGAGAGCTCGTGAGGGTTAAGAGAAAAAGAAAGTGAGAGAGAAGAGAAGAGGAAGAGAAGCTTACCTGAAGATCTGTCTACTGGACCTTGGATCAAATCCAGGCCAGTCAGTTCCCATGTGAGCCACATCTGTGTTATCTTTCTTTACAGCTTTCTGATCGCTGTGTATTTTTCCTTTCTTATTTTTTTCTTTTTCATTTGGTTAGCTTTGTGCTTCCGTTCCCTCTGGACTGAGGTCGGGTTCCTCCTGTGGTCTCAGGAGAAGGGAGACTAGTCTCCAGTTCTGGGCTTGTGGGTTGCAAGTCCAGGGGTCCCTCAGGTTAGGAGGAAGAGAGGCTCTGCTTCTGGTGGGTCGCTGGTAGCAGAGTGCTACTGGCTGGTTCACTGGTAGTGGGGCTGCTACCAGTGGGGTTCCCTCTTGGTATAGAGGAAGAGAGACGCGAGTCTCTGGTTTCTAGTGACTGTGGGTTGCTAGAGGTTCCCTCCAGATAGGAGGAAGAGGGGAGTTTGTTCCCCTGGGTAAGCTGTGTATCAGCTTCTGTTGGCAAGCTGTGTTGCCCAGATGTTAGTGAAGTCACACTTGGTTTGAGTGTGGGGTGGATGTAGGTCTGGAGGACCGAACCACCTAAAAATCTCTTGAGCAGTGGTTTGCATTGTGAGTGTGCTTCCGCTAGATGCTTGAATAGGCGTGTCTCATGTGTTTGCTCATTGGTTTAATTGAATTTGGTTTCATTCTGAGATTGCGTCCAGCACTTGAGTTTTTATTTGGGCATTAATTGTAGAAGGATACATTCACCCCCCTCTGTATCCGGGCATTGCACCCTAACAATTGGTATCAGAGCGGGTGTCTGCCTAGAAGGTCCAGCGACCTGCAGATCCGATCTTGTAGTCTTCGATGCTTATCTATTTTTAGTGCATCAATACTCTTGTTGCCTCGAATCTACTTGCTATTTGTTCCCATGGCTAATCCACCGATTTTTAGTGGTACACACTTCAGTGCATGGCTTGCTAATCTAAAGAGTTATGCTAAATCTATTAATCCAGACCTGTGGAAAGTAATTTCACACGGTCCTCATGAACTACCAAAGAAAAGGTCCAAATGGACTGACAGGCATACCTCCTTGCATGAAGAGAATCAGAAAGCTTTTAATCTGATGAAAGCAGCTATTGACAGAGCCTTATGGTCTTGTCTTCATGATTGCAGTTCTGCTAAAGATATTCTGAACATGCTGAAGCGAATTCAGAAGATAAAGAAGGACAGCTGCATGATGGCTGATAGAAATAATCAAGGCAGCATTCAAGATGAAGATGATGAGGTAAATCCTTTTGAAAATTATACTGTAGATGATTGGGAAAATGCATATGCTGAATTGCTAGAATCACATGAGAGCTTAAGAAGTCAGTATAAAAGTTGAAAAAGAATACTGGGTTAGAAAGGTCTAGATCCCATGTGAAAATTGCTCCAGTATCAAGCAACTTCATGATACCTGTCTATCTGATATTCGTAGGTATAAAAATCAGAACGAAAACTTGATGAAGGAATGTGAATGTATAAAATCTGATCTAAATAAGCTGAAATCTGAAGATAATTCTCTTAGAAAGTTCTCCAAAGAAAATGAAGAAAGTTTAGAGAAACTGAGAAAAGTGAACATTCTGATGATTGAGAAAATTGAAGTCATAAAATTTGTGAATGTGGAATTACAGAAAGATATTGAAGAGAAGGAAAAAGATTTGAAGAAATTTATGGCTGGAAGAAAACTTGAAACTAACTCAGAAGATCAGATTTTAATAAATGAGTTAATTCAGAATGACAAGCTTAAGGAAGAAAATGAGAAGTTAAAAGTGCTGAACTCCACTATGTCTGAGAGGCTTTTAGCTTTAGAAAAAGGAAAATCTGTTTACTTTGAAGAATCTGAAAAAATGAAAAATCTGGAACAAGAAGTTGAGGATTGTAAAATTACAAACAAAGTGCTAAGCGAATGTGTAAATTGCAATGAACAAGAAATTGCCAGTTATGAAATACACATCGTTTCTCTGGAAAATGAAATTGAAGATTTGAATAAATCCCTGTCGAAATTTGTGAAAGGACAAGAAAATCTGGACAAGTTGTTAGGTGTTAAGGTCAATACTCAAAAGGAAGGGTTAGGCTACAACGATATAAATAAAAAGGCTTTCAAAAATAAGCTAATGACATCTTTTATCAAAGCATCAGATGTAGCCACCACCTCAGAAAACAAACAACCAAATGTTCAGAAGAATCAGAAACAAACAAAAGTTATTGATAAGAGCAGTCATGTGAAGAAAGTATTGGAGCACACTGAAAATGTGCATGCTGTAAAACACACTGATATACCGAGACATGCACATAAGAGGGAAATCATGAAATGTCATTACTGTCACAAGATAGGCCATTTGATGCATGAGTTTGAATTAAAAAAACTGGATGATTTAAATGCTGAAATGATGGATGCTAGGAAATATCATGATAGAAATCCTGCTGCTCATTCAAAGAAAAGTGAATGCTCGCACTGTGGTAGATTAGGCCACACCTTTGTTCAATGTTGGTTTGCTAGTGGAAAGAAAAAACCACTCTCACATCATGCTAAATCTTATGCTAACCAACTTGCTCTTAATATCAACAAAACTGCTTCTCTGAACCAGCATGTCAAATGTTTTAATTGTAACAAGCTTGGGCACAAGGGCACTGAATGTTGGGCAAGCTTTTTTAGAAGAGAGTCTCCTTTCTGCTCCCATTGTGGGAAGCATGGCCATGCAGTCAAGGACTGCTGGCATGTCCAGGCTAGGAATAGAAAGTTCAAAGAATTTGGTAGGAACAAACATGTTCTTAAACGAATTCCTGTTTGCTCAAATTGCAGAAAACCAGGCCACCACGTTGCTGCTTGCTGGGTGGCTGGTCATGAAAGAAAAAAAATTCATAATTATAACAGAAACCCTCATGCTCACTCTTATAATGCTCAAGTTCATGCTAGTGTACATAAGAGGAACATGAAACCTGCTAGTTCATGCCACTATTGTGGGCTGTCTGGGCATTCAATGCATAACTGTTTTATCATGAACTCTGACGACTATTTGGCACAGAAAAGGATGCAGGCAGTCCCAAAAGGGGCCAATTACTATGCAAGACCCAAGACCACTTGGGTACCTGCTAGTGGAAAATAGGAAGGTGCCTGACAGGTGTGCCTTGGATGGAATAAAGGGGTAATAAACCAGGGCACATAAAACGACCCCATGCCTGAGCGATTCAGGTAAATCTACTACTGCCTTCCTAATCTGAATTCAATTCTTAATCCATCAGACTGATGATTGTTGTTGAACATATAAACTGCCTGTTTTAGACTAGACATGATTATCATGATTAGAACAATCTTACTTGTCTGGCATGCCCTTTGATCATCATGTTTGACCATTATGGTATATCAAATAGTAAGCTATCAAAGGCAGGGAAAATCTGTCTGGAGGTGCTTACTATGTGTGAAGAGGTCCTTCAGACCAAGTGCTCCGCCTAGTACCATAGGTCACAAATTCATTTGTTTAGTTTTCATGGCAAACACTGCATGCTCTCTGGGGAAGCTTCATGCTCATAGTCAGGGGGAGACATGCTATTTTTGACTCGTGCTCATTGCATTACATTCCACTTATTTGAAAAACCATAAGTTTGCTTCAACGTATTGCATTTCAACTGATAGCATGCATGTCATTCAATAAATAATTAACATTTCCAAGAGTTGTGTGTGAGATGTCCTTGCGTGGGCTGAAAAGGAGCTTGTCAGGTCATCTGGTATCTGAAGAACCTTTGTCTGCCAGTGTGGTTAATTGGTGCTGAGTTCAGTCATCTCATGAGGTTGCAGCTTATTGCTCAAGAGCACTCTCTGGTTACTAGATTGAATTTCCTTAGGAAGATTTTATTTGTGAGCTCCTTGGTCTTTACTCTCTAGAGTTATCTCTCACTTGCTGCTTTGCTGTATGGAGTGCTTCTCATCTCATCTCATCTTTCTCCATTTTGGTTGTCACCTTCTTATCCTAGTCTTATCCCCTTTGGTTCAGGAATTCTCTTGAAGAAAAATTCCTTCTTATAGCTTTGTCACTCTTATCAGATTTGATCAGAATACCTTAAACCACCCAAAATCTATTGTAACAAGTTATACTTGTTAATAAAGAACTTTAATGTATGGGGGTTATATTTTGTCCTTTAATCCTTCCAAGGTATTCCTCAATTGTTGGTCAACACATCGTAAAAATTTCTGTTAAATGGAAAAGCCTTGTTGAGGATTTCGTTTTAACTGTAACTTATGTGAAGATGGCTGTGAGATAAAAAATTGTGTTAAGTAAGGGTTCTGTCTTGTGTCTAAGATCTTGAGAGGTGCTACTAGGGAATACGTCATACCTTGTGGCAGAGCAATGGCAATTGTGGAGAAATAGATATTCTAGATCAAAGAAGTCTAGAGGTTCTGTCATGATACAATTAGCTATCTCTGTTTTTTATTGAAAAGTTGAAAAAAAAAAGGGGGGAAAGAATAGTCAACAAAAAAATTCATTGGTTTTCATTGGCATAAAGGTAGCCTGTCCTGAGTAACCAGGGATTCTGGTGTCTTATAAACATGTCTCCTTGTGTAAAAAGGGACAATTCTACCTAGTGCTCCACAAATTGGTTGACTCTGTATGCCCTCTCTTGTCCTTTAAATGAAGTAATGAACCGTGCTTAACTATCTATTTGGTATTTCTTTGCCTGACAAATATAAGGAGTATTTTAATCGTAACCTTCTCTAGGCTAAGTACCTTTAACAGCTAGTTTTGTGATCATGTTGATTTAACGTCTTGAGATAACTGACCAAGGTATTCGGAAGAATATAATATATCCATATATTGAAGAGCGTACTTTAACGGTCAATGGCTGTGTTACATATTGAATAAGGGCAGTCGGGGTAATTCCTGAAAAAGTTCGATAAGAGTATAAAGTGACCCCCCAAAACCCTTCTTGTTCCTCAAGGTTACATCCATAAACCCTCGTGGTTGCCGCTTCCTGTGTCTCCTCGTGTCGATACGTCTTGTATGCTTCTTCAAACCCTTCTCTCCCGCTCATTCTTCTTCACTAAAATCTCATCTCCACCACAGAGTTCTCCTCCGTTCTTGGCTCTAGCTTCATTTCCAGCAGCAACCAGCAAGAAAGAGTTGATACTCTGAGAGTTACGACAAATGGATCAGCCAGAATCCGTCGCTCCTGTGGAAAGGAAGAGGAAGGGAAAAGAAATAGATGAGGAGCCTTCGTCTAAGCAGCAAAGATGTCTTGAACCAGAAACAGCTGCGAAAATGTCTTCAGCACAAGGTACTAAGCCCTCTCAGTCTACCGTGTTTTTAGAGAGTGGGAAAATCATTCCTCCGAGGATAGTAGATTTTGGAGATGAAACCCTGGTTTTGAAGTTTCCAGAACTTTTGGAGATTCTTGAGTTTCAGGAATGGAGAAAATTCCTAGAAAACCACCGTGTCTATTACCCTAGCCTGGTAATGGAATTTTACAATAATTTATCTTTGAGCCGAGATAAGTCTACTTTGATCTCGTCTGTTAAAGGGGTTGAGATGACAGTAACATGTGACTCTCTCCACAAAGCTCTTAGTATTCCAGAAAAAGGGGAAGTGGAGAGAGGATATACATATAGTCTGCATGAAGCCTTTTCGGTCATTACTGGTAAACCCAGTAACATTCATGACAAGGGGCAATTGAAGCTGAAAGCTTACCAAACGTCGTCATTTCCCCCTCTTCACATGCTTCTTCAAAACATCATTGCTTCAATTGTCACCCCACAGACTGGATCTAGAGGAAGAATCACAGACACACAGAGGTTCCTATTGTTCTGTGTGATTCAGAATGTAAAGATCTGTTTGCTTGAAATTATTTTTAATGTCATGAAGGGGTGTATTGGATCCAAAAGACATCTGCCCTACGCCGCCCATTTGACAGACATCTTCAAGTATTCAAAGATTCCCTTGGATGGAGAGGCCATGTCAGAAGTTAGGGCTCGAAACATTTTTAACATGAATTTTGTTTCAGTATTTTTGGGGTTGGAGGGCTCTTCTCTCTTGGGGCAGGTTAAGGCCCAGAAAGTTAAGGAATCACAAGCTCAGGGGGAGCTTCTAGAACACCCTCAAGATTCAACCCAAACAGTTTTAGCATCAGCTTCTGAGGTTGCTCTACAGGAAACACCATCTGAACAACCACAGTCTACTATGTCTGCTGCACCCACTGAAGTATCTTTTTCTTTTCAGAGGCTTGTTGAGATTGCATCTGAAGAAGTCAGGTTGTTTGAAAACAGCATTCAGACTGATCTAGATACAAACATTGATGGTCTGTTTGATTCTTTTGGGAAGACATCAGAAGAAGTGAGGGTGCCCGTGGAACAGCCTGATCAAGAGCAAGAAAGTAATGATCAAGAACTTGCTGATTTTGTTACTGTCATTCTAAGAGAAGCTGTGGAGAAAAGCTTGGAAGAGGCTGACAATGTGGTTACATCTGAAATTCTAGAACAGGCACCTGTTGAATGTCCTGCAGATATGATCTCAGGGAAGAATAGGGATGGTGTCAGGAGAAAGTTCCTGTCATAGACCTAGAAACAGAATCATCAAGTGAAGAAGAGGCACCTGAAAATGTAGTTCCTGACAAAGACATCCAAGCTGAAGATGAAGATCAGGCTCCAGCAGTAGACAACCAAACGCCAGTGCAAGAAGAAACAGATGAAAGAACTGCACCTGGCTGTGAATTTTTGGTACACCTCTAGGTCAACCTCGACTTCTATCTGCTAGGGCGTCAAATATTGAAGAACTTCTTATAAATTTGACTCAGCAAATGCAAAGACAAGATAAGAAAATGGATGATCTGCTCACGTATGTCACTCTCAACATCAATCAAGTTCATTCCAGGATACTGAAGCTTGAAATTTCTCTCCTAACTGAATGGAAAAGGTTTCTGTTAAACAAGAAAGCTTCAGATGATGCCAACAGGTCCTTGATGTCAGGCTTGCAGGAGGCATGTTCAAAGATCGCAACAGCACTTCGTGAATTACAAGATGCTCAAATTTCCTCCTTTAAGTCATCTGCCAGCATTATAAATCAATGTTTTGAGATCAGGACATCCTTAGAAGTTTTGAAGGGGTCATTCAGTGCCCTAGGTCCAGATGTCCAGAAGATCTATGATAAATTGATCGCTTTCGTAACAGAAATGACAATTCTGACTGACAGATATGAAACTGTTAATATTCGCCAAGACGACATCATTTCTGAAGTGGCAAATGTCAGAAGCGTTGTGGTGTATTGGCTAGCTGAATTGTCCAATGACCTGAAGGAATTTCAATCTATCTTGGGTTCAGCCCCTGGTCAGGCTTCCTCTAGCAGAACTCCACCTCAAGAATATACCTCTGCTGCTCCTAGGGGGAGACCACCACAAGGCAGGCCGCGTGGCCCTTCCAGCAGACAAGCCAGATATTTTAATCCTTAAAAAGACAGTGATCTGTATCTTGTTGCCCATTTTGAGGCTCTCTCTCACACTCTTGGATTTGTTAATTACATCTCATATCACTTGCATTTCTGCCTCCTTTTGTATCTTTCTTTTTGATGTTGCCAAAGGGGGAATTGTGATCTTGCATTTTACAATCTTTACGTGCATATGCATCTTGGCTATATCAAAGAGGGAGATTGGTTTTCAATTATAGCATGCTGGTTGCTTTAATTTCTCAAACTATTTTCTTTTTGATGAAGTCAAAGGGGGAGAATAGTTTGAGTCATCAGACATCTCAAATGACTCACTGTGTAGTGTTGCCATCATCAAAAAGGGGGAGATTGTTGTGCCCCTGTGATTTTGATGATGGTTTTAATGGTGGTTTTGATGTTTGGCCATTGTAGTGAGCTATTCACTGTGAGTCATCTTGTGTGAGTCAAATCGCTAGTATTCACTTTCTGATCATAATGCAGTTCTTCATTAGTTCTAATATGGCATTGCATAATTGATTATGTTCAGTCATGTTATACATTGGTCTTCAGGCGTCCCAAGTATGCATATTGTTTCAGGTTCTCCAAGTCTATACAATGAAGTCTGATCATTGCATTTGCATTCACAATGTCTTCACATTTGAAGTCTATACATCGGACTGCTTCTTTTGAAGTCTATACATTGTGGCCTTGAAACTTCAAGTATATACACCTTCAGTTGAATGCAAAGTGTATACGTTGCAGCGTTAACTCATTGGGCTGCAGCGTCAACTCAGCAAGTATGCACATCGCATTCAATCTTTCAAGTCTATACACTCCATCTTCATAGGTTTCAAGTCTGTTTAGCATGCCTTGATATTCACAGCCTTTAAAGTCTGTACATTGGTTCAGACTCCTCAAAGTCTGTACAGCGTGAAGTCTAAACATTATTTTCAGGGTTTGTCTTCGTGTCGTTTTGTTCCATTGCGTGCAGAACATTGCAGCACCTCATGTTACTTTCTGTGCCACCTCGTGTTGTTTCTTCAGTATTTAGTTGCTCATCTCGAGTCATCCTTTTTTTTATTTTTGCTCTTGTGTTTTTGTGTCATTTACTGTAGTTACTCGAGTCGTTTTCCTGCTTTCTTTGTTTTATCACGTGTCGTTGTAGCCGTTCCTGTCTTCTGTCCTCGTGTTGTCTTTCCTAGACCCCGTGTCTTTCTTGCATTGTGACCACACTTCGTGTCAGTTTCTGTTTTAGTCTTCGAGTTGGTTTCAGTCCATGTTGTTTTCGTGTTATTTTCGTCTTCGAGTTGGTTTCAGTCCATGTTATTTTCGTGTTGTTTTCGTCTTCGAGTTGGTTTCAGTCCATGTTATTTTCGTGTCGTTTTCGTCTTCGAGTTGGTTTCAGTCCATGTTGTTCTCGTGCCGTTCTCTTTGCTGTTTGTTATGTCGTGTTGTTTTTGTATTCGTGTCTTCGTGTTATTCTTGTGTTTATGTCCTCGTGTTGTTTGTTTCTATCTTGTTTGTTTATGTCCTCTGATCGCGTGTTTGTCTACCATTTCGCTCCGTGAGACTTCCTTCTCACCTCGTGCTGCTCTCATGAGACCTCGTGTCGTTCTCTTTGTAGTGTTTGTTTTGTCACCACTGTATCTCGTGTCGTTCTCAGTGTAGTGCACCTCTTGTTGTTCCTACATACCTCGTGCAGTTTCAGCTTGAGTGTCAACCGACTCATTTCAGGTAGATATATATATAGCGAACCCTGAGTATTAATGGTCTTTATCTCCTTGCAGGTCCGAGGAAGAATATTCCCCAATAACTGGGTTGCACGTGATCCAATACTAGAGGAACAAATTCGAAAAGGGCACGTGGCAGGAAGGTTCTGGATCGAGCGTGGGAGGCACACGCACTTTGTACCCTATCCTCCTGCTGGCTGCTGATATAAAAAGAAGAAAGGTTGATCGAGCAAACAAGCAGAGGGTGAGCCAAAAAGAATAGAGGAGCAGAGATCGAGAGAGAAAAAGAGCAGAAGAAGAGGACAAGAGAAGAGACAGAGAGTGCCTACGAAAGAGGAAGAAGAGAAAGAGAGAGAGAGAGAGCTCGTGAGGGTTAAGAGAAAAAGAAAGTGAGAGAGAAGAGAAGAGGAAGAGAAGCTTACCTGAAGATCTGTCTACTGGACCTTGGATCAAATCCAGGCCAGTCAGCTCCATGTGAGCCACATCTGTGTTATCTTTCTTTACAGCTTTCTGATCGCTGTGTATTTTTCCTTTCTTATTTTTTTCTTTTTCATTTGGTTAGCTTTGTGCTTCCATTCCTCTGGACTGAGGTCGGGTTCCTCCTGTGGTCTCAGGAGAAGGGAAACTAGTTTCCAGTTCTGGGCTTGTGGGTTGCAAGTCCAGGGGTCCCTCAGGTTAGGAGGAAGAGAGGCTCTGCCTCTAGTGGGTTGCTGGTAGCAGAGTGCTACTGGCTGGTTCACTGGTAGTGGGGCTGCTACCAGTGGGGTTCCCTCTTGGTATAGAGGAAGAGAGACGCGAGTCTCTGGTTTCTAGTGACCGTGGGTTGCTAGAGGTTCCCTCCAGATAGGAGGAAGAGGGGAGTTTGTTCCCCTGGGTAAGCTGTGTATCAGCTTCTGTTGGCAAGCTGTGTTGCCCAGATGTTAGTGAAGCCACACTTGGTTTGAGTGTGGGGTGGATGTAGGTCTGGAGGACCGAACCACCTAAAAATCTCTTGAGCAGTGGTTTGCATTGTGAGTGTGCTTCCGCTAGATGCTTGAATAGGCGCGTCTCATGTGTTTGCTCATTGGTTTAATTGAATTTGGTTTCATTCTGAGATTGCGTCCAGCACTTGAGTTTTTATTTGGGCATTAATTGTAGAAGGATACATTCACCCCCCTCTGTATCCGGGCATTGCACCCTAACAATTAGATTGTTTAGTTAGCTATTGGGCCCAATTCTTCGGGCTTGGCCCAAGAGCCCCCCCTACCCCCTCGGTTATTTGTCATTGAGTCTTTTGTCAGGGTCTTATTGTAAAATTTGGGTTGCCTATATATAGGGCCCCATTTCCTTCCTTTTGGACTAATGAATCAATCAATGCAAAAGATTTCCAATTGAGTGTTCAAATTTAGTTCTAATGGAGTGATTCCAATATTGGGTGAGAAGCCCAAGGGGAGAGATTCCCCACCCCACCCCTCTCTCTCTCTCCCTCTTTCTCTCTCCTAGGTTCGCCCCTTTCTCTCTCTCCTCCCCTCCCAACCACCTCCACCCTCCCACCTACCCCATTAAGGCCCCTCCACTTCCCCATATCCATCTTTACTCCACCCCATAGTTCCAAGGAAGAGACCCCCAATCCCCACTCCACCCTCCAACCCCCAACCACCCGCACCTCTTTCCAACACACCTTTCCTTCTTCCCTATGCAATCCTCCACTTCCCAAGCCCAATTGGAAATTTGAAATCCTTCCCTCCATTGGTTTTGGCCGCCCCTCCCTCCTCCCCTTAGACTAAGGTCGTCCCTCTCTCCCTCCATTCCCACCACCCCTTGGCATATCCCATTCCCCTCTCTCCAGCTGAGCCTTGCGCCCTCCCCTTCTTCCTCCACCTCCCCACTACCTCTAGCACCATTCCATACTCCCACACCTTCCCACCACCATTCCCCATTTCCCCCTTCACCCTATACTTCCTTCTTCTTCTTCTTTCTAGGTCAATTGGAGGCTATGTCAAAGATGCTGCTTGTAGTCCAGAAGATGCAGATGAACCAGTAGCTTGCAGAAGCCACCACGATCACCTCCCTGCGAATCTGAAGGCACAAGTGGAATCCACAGAAGCGTCTACCTGTCTTCTTCGCCACGGCGGTGGTTTCACCCCCATCCGAGCTCCGTGCTGCCCGGGAGGTCCGTTCTCCTACAACTGCGCAGAGCTTCCCCTACAGAGTACCTGAACCGGAATAGAAGCTTTACCACGACGACCCTCGGAAGAATCAGTTCAAGAGCTCTTCTGAAAAGTTCTTCCTCATCCTGTCTAATTTCTGAATCTAGAAGCGGAACTTCGATTGACGTCTGTGGACCAGAGTTATCCATCTTCTCCCTCGGGTATGCGGTTCTGCTTCCCACAGCCTGCACCGACCTGTCATCATTGTTTAGAGTCCCCTGGTCTTCTCCAGCATCGTTTGGCTTCCCCGCCAGTTTTTCTGCAAAGAGGACTCGTCCACGGTTCCAACAGCTCTCGCGGTGCTTGATTCTGAGTTCGGGAGCTCCCGGGGCATCTTATGCAACCTGCTGTTGGAAACCAGAAGCTGCCAGTCCGAGAATCTACCACCCTATTCGGGCCTCCACCCAGACCAGCATCGGCGCCAGAAGAAATCAAAAAAATTTGGATGACTTCCCTGGCCTCCTACGAAGATTTTCCAGGTGGTTTTGTCCACAAAAAATTTCGGTAGCAGTCGCAGCAACCATTTCTTCGATCATCTATCAGCACTCACAGAACGTGGACAGAACCGGCAGCCACCCATCTTCGGTGTTCCTTTCTCAAGTTCCCCTCCCCGCTTGGCCGGCTGAAGGCCCCTCCCTGTGTGGAGGTAGTTTTAGTTGTAATATCCATTAACCCCCACCCCAAGGTCCCTCTCCTGCGAGAGGTGTAGTATTGTAATCGTTTGAGCAGGTCAAGCTACCCGGGCGCGGCATGTGGGGAACCCACGCTTCCCCGCTCGCCCTCGTCTCCGAGCGGGACCGGTTTCTTCAAACCGGTCGAGTAAGTGCTCTAAAACCTTGCTCTCATTTGTGCTTGTCTTTCAATATTAGTTCTTAGTTCCGCTGGCCGTGAGAGTGAGAGCTCGCTCCTCAAGCCCCGTTGCCTTGAGTGACCACCGTGGGAAGAGTGTCACCGGTGCCTTTGGCACTTTGTCGGCCCCATTGTATTGGGTCTCCTCATCCTTTGGGAGTCAAATCTTGACCTTGCTGACCCTCTACCAGCAAGGGCCCAACCCTCACATCCTCCACTTGGTATTGCCAAGTCACCACGGGCTTGGGTGAGCGACGGGAGAGCGGTGGCCCAAAACGGCCCATTTGAATGCGAATGTGCTTGCTTGCTTAAGTCCAAAGGTGTGTCACATCAGCCTGGCCGCTTCGTGTATCCCACTGGGACGGAAAGTGAGAAGTTTGAGGTGACCGTTTGTAGGGAGAGATCCCTTTGGCGTATTTTCGAGGAGAGAATCATTTAAGGCAAATAGACTCCTTTCGCCTATAAAAGGTCTGAAGGGCGTCCCTTCCTATCCACCGCTTAGGGGTTTCCCTGACAGTCTTTCCTCATTCTTTCTTCACGTAGCGTTGTGCCGTTACATTTGGAGCATGGAAGACGCCCTAGAAGATGAAGCTGCCGGTGACGGAGGGCAGAGAGTCCTTGCTACTTCGGGTTTGAAGGAGGTCCGACGGCCGACGGATGGGTTTAAAGAATGTCCGACGTGTGGAGGCACGTCGTCTTCTTTTTATCAGTTCCGGCGGTGCTTGCAGGGGGGCGAGATGGTGGACGTATAGGGGCATCAGGCATCCCTGCCACCTGTCCCTTCCTGCTCGCTTCACGGAGGGCAGGAGGAAGCCAACTAAGCTCCCTCCCTTCCGGGCTTTCCCATGCCTCCTCGTCCAGCTCTGCTGGTTTCTTTCTCCTCCCCGCAGCCTCTTTTTCCCTCTTCTGCTCTTCTTCTCATTTCTTTCACTCTTCGGAGGGTGCCTGCACTCTCTTCTTTCCAAAGAGTTGGCAGGTCGGCGGGGAGAATGCTTTCATATGCGTTCCCTCTCCCCTTCCTCTTCCAAGTTCAACTTGGAAGGTAGCCTTCTCCTTCCTAGTCCCTCTGTCACCTTTGTCCCGAGCTGCCTGAGTCAACGGGGTCGACTACCCATTGTTCGAGCCAGTTTCTACACGAGGCAGAGTCAGTGGCTGGACGCATGAAGGTCAACCGAGTCAGCCGGGCGATGGGCTCATACGGCGGTGCCAGATGGATTTTTTACTTTTTTGACATGTATTTTCTTGGCTTCGGCCTTCCTGATGTACAAGCGAGTTGTTTGAATAAAAGAAATGAGCCTTTTGTTTCATCTTATGTCATTTACACAATGCTCAGTATTCAGAAGTAGAACTTGCATAGTGTAGTTGCGTTCCAGGTCCGAGGGATGAGCTCTCCTTCCATCGTGGATAGACGGTATGCTCCTTTTTCGAGCGTCTCGACCACTCGGTAGGGGCCTTCCCAATTAGAGGATAACTTGCCCACCGCCTCAAGTGGTCAAGAGGCTTCGGCTTTTTTGAGGACGAAGTCTCCCGGTTGAAAGTGCCTATCTTGGACTTTGGTGTTGTAGTTTCGAGTGAGGCGGCGTCGGTATTCCGTTTCTCGGATGCTGGCAATCTCTCGGACTTCATCTGCTAGGTCGAGGTTTTCAAGCAGTTTCTGTTCGTCTGCCTCGGATGAGAAGCAGATGACTCGGAGGGAGAGGTTGCCAATCTCCAACGGGATCACGGCCTCGGTACCGTATACCAGCTGAAAGGCGCTTTCACCGGTTGCCGTTCTGGGAGTCGTTCTGTGTGACCAAAGTACGTTTGGCAATTCCTCAAGCCAGCTGCCCTTGGCTTTGCCGAGCCTAGTCTTGATGCCTTTTAAGATAGCCTTATTGGCATTTTCGACCAGCCCGTTAGCCTGAGGGTGGGCGACCGAGGTGAAGTGATGGTGAATGCCTAGGTCGACACATCGGTCTCAGAAATAATGAGAATCAAATTACCGACCATTATCGCTTACTATCACCCGCGGGATGCCGTAACGACAGATGATCGACTTCCAGATGAAATTCCAGACGACTGTCTCGGTGATCCTTGCTTTGGCATCGGCCTCGATCCACTTAGTGAAGTAATCGATGGTGACGATAATGAATTTCTTTTGGGCATGGGCCGTGGGGAATGGCCCGAGGATGTCGATTCCCCAGCGAGCGAAAGGATAAGGCTCGGCTAGAGTGATGAGCTCCGTTGCTCGCTGGTGGACCAAGTGGTCAAATCGCTGGCACCGGTCACAGTGTTGTGTGTAGGTCGAGCAGTCGCGCTGCAGAGTGGGCCACCAATAACCTAGCCGTAGCAAGGTCCTGGCGAGCGACCTACCTCTAAAATGCGCTTCGCACAGACCTTCGTGAACTTCTTTGATCGCTCGATTGGCTTCGTCGGTGCTGAGGCACTTCAGGAGAGGACCAGAGAAGGATCTCCAATAGAGAGTGCCATCCAGAGTGATGAATCGCCGGGCTTGGTACTTCAATCTTTGGGCTTCCTAAGGGTCGGGAGGCTCCTGAGAGTCTTGGAGCCACGACAGGTACGGGGTACGCCAATATCTTAGGGAGGCCGAGTCAACAGCTAGGAGCTCCGAATCGATGCTCGGCCGCTCTAGCTCTTCGAGAAGGACCGATCGAGTACCCTCGGGGTCAAGAGAGGAGGCCAGCCGAGAGAGGGCGTCCGCTCGGTAGTTTTCCTCCCGAGCTATTTGGACTACCTCAAAACTCTCGAACTGTTGCGCCACGGTCTTGACCAGCTGGAGGTATTTGATCATCGGTGCTTCTCAAGCTTCATAACTGCCGTTGACCTGGCTAGCGACCAGCTGGGAGTCAGTGTGAATCCTGACTCGCTCAGCCCCTAACCGTCGGGCCATGCGGGCTCCCGATATGAGGGCCTCATACTCGGAAGCGTTGTTAGATGCTTGGAAGTTGAACTTCAGGGCGTACTGTAGCTCTGCTCCTTTGGGGGACTTCAGAAGGATCCCGGCGCCACTCCCAGCTGAATTGGAGGATCCATCGACGAACAGTTCCCAGGTCCGCCCGGGCGCAGACGGAGATCTTTCTTCAGTCGGGATGGTGCTCTCGGCGATGAAGTCATCGAGCGTCTGGCCTTTAATAGCCGAGCGAGGCCGATACGATATATCGTAGGCCCCGAGCATGATGGCCCACTTGACGAGGCGTCCCAAGGCTTCAGGGTGAGTGAGGATCCTCTTCAATGGTTCGTCCGGTCAACACGGTGATGGAGTGCCCTTGGAAATTGGGTCGGAGGCGCTTGGCCGAGGTAACCCGCGCTAGCACGAGTCTCTCAGTTGCGGGGTACCTTCTTTCAGCCTCATTGAGCACCTTGCTGGTGTAGTAGACCGGTCTCTCGACTCCCGAGTCATTTCTGACTAGGACCGAGCTAACTATAGATGGAGTTGCCGAGAGATAGAGATGCAAGGTTTCACTTGGTACGGGCTTGGAAAGCACCGGAGGCAAAGCCAGAAACTCCTTAAGCTCGGTGAACGCTTTTTGGCATTCCTCATCCCACGCGAATGTAGCAGATGCCATTTTAGGCCCCCTCAACAGTTTGAAGAAGGGTAGGCATCGCTCAGCCGTGCGGGACAAGAATCTGCTGAGCGCGGCAATGCGCCCAGTAAGGCGTTGAACATCATTGATGCAGGTGGGTGGCGCATGTCCAATATGCCCTGGACCTTGTCGGGGTTGGCCTCGATCCCACGTTGGGTGACTAAGAAGCACAAGAATTTCCCGGACCTTACTCCGAAGGCGCACTTGGTAGGGTTGAGCTTCATGTTGTACTTCAGGAGGGTGTCGAAGGTTTCCGCTAGGTCGGCGAAGTGGTCCTCGGCCTTGGGGGTCTTCACGAGTATGTCGTCAACATAGGCCTTGACGTTCCGACCGAGCTGTCCCTCGAACATATGATTGACCAGCCTCTGGTACGTGGTTCCAGTGTTCTTCAACTCGAAAGGCATCCGGGTGTAGCAGTGTACGCCGAAGTCGGTGATAAAGGTGGTCGTCTCGATGTCTTCGGGGTGCATTCTGATCTGATGGTAACCTGAATAGGCGTCTAGGAAGCTGAGCACTTCGTTGCCCGAGGTTGAGTCAACCAGTTGGTCGATGCTCGGTAACGGATAGCAGTCCTTTGGAGTGGCCTTGTTCAAGTCAGTGAAGTCCACGCACATTCGCCACTTTCCCTAAGCTTTTGGCACCAGGACGATGTTAGCCAGCCATGTCGGGTATAGGACCGATCTGAAAAGACCAGTCTTTTGCCTCTTGGGGACTTGCTCCTTGATGATCACCTGCTTCTCTAGCGCATGCTTCCTTCTGTGTTGTAGCACGGCTTTGATGGTTGGATTTAGGTTGAGCTTATGCATCACCGTCTCCTTTGGTATTCCAGGGAGTTGATCATCAGACCATGCAAAGACTCGGACGTACGCAGAAAGAAACTCTTTGTATTGCTATTGGGCTTCGGATGTTAGGTCGGCTCCAATCTTTACTCCCAGGGTCGGGTCGTCGTTTAGGAAAACCGCTAGCAATTCGCCTCCAGGCTCGGCGGTTGCGGATTTTTCCTCGACTTCCCTGGGGCCCTTGTTCTTCCCGTCCGGCCTTGTGGCTTCAACCGAGATATTGTAGCACCTTCTGGCCATGGCCTAGTTGCCTCGGACTTCCCCCAACCCATTTTTGGTGGGGAACTTCATCTTTTGGTGATAGGTAGAAGGCACTACTTTCATTCGGCTGAGGATCCCTCGGCCGAAGATTGCATTGTACGCTATCATACCCTTGATCACTATGAAGTCCGCCATAACCGTAAGGGTTTTGGGTGGGGTGCCAAGAGTAACCAGCAGGTTGAGGGCTTCCTCGGGATAAGTGGCCTGGCCATTGAACTCGCACAGGGGGGTTTGGATCGGGCGGAGTCTAGATGGATCCTCCCCCATCTTAAGGAAACATTCATTGGATAATACATCGGGGGCACTTCCATTGTCAACTAGAATCCTGTCTACGTTATAATCGTTTATTGTGGCCGATATGACTAGGGCATCATCATGCAGGGTGGTTAGCCCTTCGAGGTCTCGGTCGGAGAAGTCTATGACCTGAAGCTCACTCGGCGGGGCCTTGGGAGGCTCGATGGCTCGGCTCGCCCGCTCAGCATGACGCTTCTTTCCTCGGCCACTGTCTCCTCCCGATGCAGCTCCTCCAGCGATGACGTTGATATGGACCCCATGAGGGGCGTTGTCGATTTCCTCTAGGGCGCCTCGGTCCTCCTTTTGCCTGGACACAAACCGGGACAGGTGTCCCTGGTATACGAGGCGCTCGATCTCATCCTGGAGCTGATGGCAATCGCCGGTGTGATACCCGTGATCGCTGTGGAACAGATAATGTTTGCTGCGATTGTGGCTTTTCGACCTCATTGGCTCGGGTTGGCGGAGGAGGCCCGAGCCTTTGATGTCTTCATATATCTCGTATACTGGAGCGGTTAGGGGAGTGTACCGCTCGTACTTCCTGGACAGTTCTTTGTGCTCCCCGTCTCGGTTCCGCCTCTTTCCTTGGCCCGAGCTTGACTCGGGTGCTCGCTTCTTGTCCCCCTCCTGACCCAAGCCGGTTGTGCCGCGGCATGCGTTGAGAACTTCATCGCACTCAGTATGGCATAATGCCAGAGTCACTAGCTTGGCAAGGGTCGAGGGAGGGTGGAGGACAAGTTCGTGATGGAGGTTCTCGTCCCGGGTGCCTCCGGTCAGCGCGGTTATGGCCGAGGCTACATCTAGGCGGGGGATTCGCAGGGCCTCCGATTTAAATCACTTGATGTAGGCCCGAAGTCTCTCCCCTTGCGCCTATTTGAGAGCCAAAAGCCCCGCTACCGACCTCGGGGGGCTGCTGCCGACGAAACTCTCCTTGAATACTCGCCCAAACTGCTTGAAGTCTCGGATGGATCCGGGGGCGAGGGCCCGGAACCATGATTGGGTGTCTTGGACCAAGGTGGTCGCAACGGCACGGTAGTTGATGGCGTCGGACGCTCCATGAAGGGTCATCAGGGCGTTGAAGCTGTCGAAGTAGTCGGCCGGGTCGCCCTTGCCGTCGTAGGGCTTGAAGGTCGGGATGGAGGTTCTGGGAGATACCTCTGCCTTCAAGATATGGTCGAAGAACGGGGATCTGTCCTTATCCTCTGGTGGAGAGATCTTCTGCAAGGCTCGTAAGGCGCGCTCCTGTGCTGCGAAGCGCCTCTCGAACTCTCGTAGATGGAGGGACAACTCCGGCTGTTGTTGCGTCGTAGGGCTGAGGGGGTGTGATGGCAGGCTGTCCTAGCGCTCCCTGGGGACTTCGGTCTCCGGGAGTGGATGGCGTGCCCCATGCTTACCCCATTTCAGTCTGGAGGAGGCCTCTTGCTCCGGAGGGGGGGCTTGTGAGGGTCCTCCTGCTTTGTTGCGAATAAGCTGCAGCCCTCGGAGGGTGAAGCGACCTCCGACGGTGTACTGGGACACGTTCTCGCGGTTGGGGCTTTCCGGAGGGGCGCGTGACCTTCCATCCCTGGCCGCCTGAGTCCTCATGAGTTTCACGAGGACATCCAATTTTGCGTTGAGGGCTTGGAAGGCGTCGGTGCCACCGTTAAGCGGTACCCCTACCGCGGTGGCGGGAGGGGGTGGTCCGTCAGAGGGGGTGCTGGCATTGGAGGGGGGATTTTGGGAGGCTTGAGAAGGGCCTTCTCCCGCCGCCACCATGGTCTTTCCCCTATCACCGGCGGACCTCCTCCCTGAACTTCTTCGCACCATACTGGCTCTTCGGTCGTTTCCCACAGACGGTTCAAGATGAAGGGGCGTGATCTCGCGCGGCTCCTGAGCTGGGTACATGATCACCGAACAGTGAACTGTAGAGAAAGGGAAACGGATCAGGGGGCCCAGGGGAGATTCCGTGAGGAAAACCCTCCGATGCTTAAGTCAGTAGAGCAATGGTGGAAGATAGGGAGGGAGGTAGAAAGAGGTGCACGAGATCCCCCTACACCAAGGTGGTGTGTTGGTTCCTACTCAGAAGATTTTAGGCATGTATTGTCCTTACCTTACACTGGAGGGAGTCCCAGGTTTATATAGTGTGCTCACCTTATGAGTCCCGTAAGCGGAGGAGTTTCAGGCGGGAGTTACATCCTCATCATGGGATCTTTACGTCCTCTTCGTGGGATCTTCATAGCCTTGAGGGATCATGGGTCTCTTATCCTCATAAACTCCTGCTCATAAAGGGCTCTCAACGGCAGCGCGGATAAGCAATCGTCGGTCGGTCCGAGCATAAAAGGTGCCAACCTTGTCTGGGCGATAGGCATAGCTCGGATGAAGTCAGGTCAGAGTGGGCGCAGAGCACTTGCCTCTATCCCGATGAGGGGATAACTCGGGCATGGGACTTCCTCCGTTCTAACCGACGCTCGGGCCTTCCAAGCCTAAGGGCCGCCGAGGAAGGATGAGATCTCGAGTAATCTTATTGGGCTTTTTAACCTAAGTGGGCCCTATGGGGCTGTCACTTGGATGAGCTGAGCCTCGTTTGGTCCTGATGGACCTAATTTGGATGCTCTTAGATGGGCTACAGAAATCCCCCTCTCCATAGGTCTTTATACATCACCACGTAACTATTGCTCTGATACCAACTGTAACGACCCAGAATCCCAGAGACTCGATACGGCAAGGACCCTAAGACGCCACCCAAGAGCTGATGAGGCTCCCAAAGGGTTGGAAAAGAGGCTGTGGGGTGCATAAAGATCTAGAATCACACGCGCATTTTAATGGAATAACAACATTAAGCAGATGCAAATTTACATTACCAGAGTGTTATAATTATACATTAGTCCAGAAGCACAAAGTACAAGTCCGAAACTATACAAGAACCAAAAAGAACAACTACATGGGGCATACCCCGGGTCGGACCACATTGGCTACTAAGACTATGCGTCAAAACAACGCGGGAAACCTGCGGACTGCTGCACCTCACCTGAAAAATAAACGATGAGTCTCATTTCATTGACTCAGTAGGGGTCCCGCAGATCCCTACCTCGCAGCTAAAATCACAAAAGGAACAGTTAATCACAATAAATAATGAAATGGTATGGAACTATATCAATTTATAAAAGTTGTGCAGGAATATCAATAAATGAATTCAGCTAAATATGAATGCCACATAAACTCATGCTAATTAAAGCGTATAATTAAACACGAGAATCTTTCATTCACCATTAAAGTCAAAATTCTACAAACCAAGTGACCAGAGAAGTAAACCATTAGAAGAAAGACCAGACACGTCCACTGACGATTTACACTACGCCTCGGGTGTCTACCACTCACCTGGAATGCGGCAACTGAGACACCGTAATAGTAACAAAAGACAAGGACTAGTCAGGGTCACGCTCGTCAGCGCAAGTCCACACCCCTGACCACGTGTGCACACACAAGCTCAATACCTTGAGCCAGGCCTCTATCTACTTTTCCCCCACAGTCGGATGCTACTGCAAAGCAAGAGGGCCCACGAAAACTCGCCTAAAAACCGTACAGCAGGATTGCCCCGCCACCTCTCCTAGGTGGGCCGACTCTAGAGGTTGTCGAGGTACGACTAGTGGATAAATCACATAGGAAGGGTAATCCAACTCAAATGGGACATAAAAGCCTGCCACAAATCATTACAGCGTGTAAACATACCCAACGTTCGACCCCAAACACACGGCCAAATGATCACAGGAAAAATCCAGGCTGGAGGGAATTGGCGGTCTGCTCTCGGCCGCCACTGTCAATTTGGCGGTCATTGGGATGGCCGCTACTTGACAGTAGCGGTCAGAAACCTTGCTGCTAATTGACAGTAGCGGTCAGACCCCTGGCCACTACTTGCCCGCCGCCTCTGCTCATGGGAAACAGCCTCTATGGAGACCGCCACCTTGTCCAGAGGCCAAGTAGGGGCCTTATAAGGACCACTACTTGCTCGAACGATCTGAGACATGCCCTATCAGTTTTAAACCCCTTCCAAATTGATCGAATCGATGGGAATACATAAGTATCACATGTTCCCTATTGTTATACATCATTTTCACATCATTTAGGCATCCAAAACATAAAGAACAAGGCTACACAAGGATTAACAACAAGGGTTTTAAGGAATTCATTCCACATGCCATTTTGAATCAAACCATCCATTTTAACATTCATATAACCGTTCCTAACTATTGAAAAGCATGCTAGTGGCAAGGTAGAATCTATCAGCCTACTTGGAATCGTGAAATCATGCCGTTCAAGGGCGTTCCTTGCGTCAAAACCGCCTCCCACATGGGAGAGACTCCACCCACCACACGAGGGTTCCTTCCTCGTTGTCACTATCACTCCACCGTCGCCCTGGGCTCGCCGAGACCTCCTCCACCAAGCCATCCACGGCCGGGTGAGGCGAGATAGCTGGGAGAACGGGGGAGAGAAAGAGAGGGACGTGAGAAGGGAGAGGGGGAAACCGTGGGGTTTCTCCCCACCGTGGGTGAAAAATGGGCTTTGATTGTTTTTTTTTGTTATAAATCCTTTATAAATCATTTCATAAGTGGGTTATTCAATACATAACTCACTTAAAAAGCCCACAAAACAACCAAATTCATGGGTATTTTTTGATTTATAAATCTGACAAGAATCCGTAGTTCACGGGTCTTACAGTCCCTCCCTCCTAATAAAAGTTTCATCCTCAAAATTTAAAAGGAGCACCAAGAAAGATCAGGAAGAATATACCTATTCAAATAGATAGGGGAACTGCAGATGCATGTCTTCTTCACACTCCCATGTAGCCTCATGACCGAAGTGGCGCTGCCACATTACCTTTACTAGAGGGATAACCTTGTTCCTCAGTCGTTGTTCGTGATGATCCTCTATTCAAATCAGATATTCTGGCATAGATAGATCCGCTGCCACTTTAGGCCATATAGAATCGTCGAGAATGTGCGACTCATCAGGCACATACTTCGTCAACATGGAAACATGAAACACATCGTGCATTGCTCCCATCGCCAGTGGCAATTGAAGATGATAAGCCACTTGGCCCACACGCTCCAAAATAGGAAATATATCAATATATCGGGGACTGAGCTTTCCATGCTTGCCAAACCTCATTACGCCCTTCATTGGAGATATTCTCACAAACACCAAATCTCCAGACTCAAACTACAAAGGCCTTCTACGCTGATCAGCATCGCTTTTCTGTCGACTTTGAGCTGTCAACAATCTCTGCCTGATCAGACGAACCACCTCTACACAAGGTCAAAACTCATTATAGAACTTAACCTATGGCTCTATCCATCTCACCGGGTGAGGTATATCTATCCTTGGAATCGGGTTTTTACCTATTCTTGGACTCAAGTTTTACCTAGATTTCAATCATGACTGCAATTTTTTTTCTAACCTTTTATTTCTTCTAGTTTCCCTAGGTTTGAAAACCTAGGCTTTGATACCACGAAGACTGTCACGCCCCGAGCGCGGAAGATACTCAGATTGCGTGACGTGCCTATATAGATCGTGTTATTATAGCGATAAATTTTTTGACTTACATAATTACGGAGTGCGCAAAAGACTAATAAAATTTAATAATCCCAATAGTCCAAGTGATGATTATTTGATTAACCAAAGGAATTACAGATAGTCCATGAGAAATTCCAAATTTATAAAGCCAAACATTAGGCTACATGCCTTACCAAGTTTATACCACTAACTGACATAGCTGGGAGTACAAGGTAGACTCAAATAAATTCAAAGATGCGACTAGCTAATGATAAGCGAATTGGCGTTCTAGCACTCTTCACTCGTTCTCAATCCCATTCTTGTCGCTATCCGAATCACCTGAAAATGTTTGGAAGTAACTGGATGAGCGAATCGCTCAGTCGGAATTACATCTCAAATTAGAGCAATCTTTACGTGATTTACAATTTGCATGTATTATCAGTATGGCTATGCATGGCGTACGTATAAGAGAATCAGGTATACCGATAAATCTAGGCATGATGAACAATAAGAGATCAAGAACTATATAAAGAGAGTATACCAAGATTTCAAGTATTTGATAAGCAGTATTTTAAGAATTTATAGATGTAAATGCCGCTTCGGGGCAAGCAGGGATTCGTGTACAAGTATGAACGTCAGTACAAGAATGAACTCATGTACAAGTATATCTCAGGTACGAGCAAGTAAAAATTCAATTCAAGTAAGTAATGTCAAGTACGTATCAGTAGAATTGGCTATTTTAATCAAGCAAGTATTTTGCCCCTTCTCGGGCCACAAGTAAAGTATTACCTGTTCCGGGCCATGTAAGTCAAGTCAAGTAAAGAGGGAGTAGGGGTGGAGTGTCTCAAGTCAAGCAAGTACTCCGGTGCAATGCTAAACACCGTGGTCAATAAACTCTCATGGGCACAAGTACCTTCGGGTGCTCCTCCCAGGACCAGATCGGGCCCTATATGCACAGCATTTTATGTATTACCTTTGACATCCACTCTCATTTATAGCCAATATGGAATTGCAAGAATTAAGAAACGTAGTATTACAGACGAGATTAACTAGTCATTTGGTTATGGAGGACTCTAGAGGTAGCCCTTACAGGCTCAGGAGGTGGCTCCCGTCGTGTAGCACTTTGCGCCGTACGGCCTCAAGAGGTGGCTCCCACAACATAGCACTTTGCCCTGCATGGCACTTAGCTCCAACACTTCCAAATGGTAGTTTAAGAGGTTCAAGGTTTGACCATGTAGGATATACACAAGTAGATTTTTCATGGAATGGAATTCAAGAACTCATAATACGTAGGAGTAAGGATTAAGGTTGTGTTTGCATAATTCACGAGACAGATCAAGATCAGAAGTTGTAATCAATGAGTTGGCGTCTGGGGGTTTGTCAATCTTTCAAATTTTCAATTTTTAGAATTATATATATATATATATATATATATATATATCAAATTCGCACCTCCCAGGGAGTCTTCATTTAATTGAAGACGACCAGGCCGTCGCTATTTAAGTAATTGGCTTGGGGCGCCAATTATAGAGGATATTTTTTTGAATATTGGAGTGGGAAAATCTCACCGCCCGTACGAAGAGGCCAAACGTGGTCTAAACCGGACCGAACAAGGCTCAACTCTTCAAAGTGGCAGCCCCCGGGCCCACTTATTATGAAGCCCAAAAATTTACTCGGTACAAGCGCTTCCTAGGCGGCCTTCGGGTTGGGAAGTCCGAGCATCAGTCGATCAGGAAAGCTCCCTTGGAGCCCCCTATTCCTTGTCCCAACCCAGTACTTATCCCTTGGGAGACCACTCTTGAACAAGTGCCACTCGCTCGGTCTCACTGATGGAAGCTTAATGATTCAGCCATTGCGAATCCTTTAATGGCAGGAAGCTCATGGGGACAAGGGAAACTAAGAGTCCGCGCGCCGTAAGGATCCCGCATGAAGGACGTAACCCCCCTGGAACCCCTCCGCTTACAGGGATCAATTTGCAAAATCGGCCACTATTTAAACAGGACATGCCCAACTGCGATGAGAGAGCTTAAGCAAGCTTAAGGACGCCCAAGAAAGCTTGAGCAGGAACCACTTCACCTTTTGGTGGAGAGGAGTCTCGCGCTCCCACTTTCCTCTTCGCATCTGTGCTCTACTACCTGTGCTGACATAAGCATCGGAGGGTCTTCCCCGGGGATCTATCCCTGGGCACCTTTGACTAGTTTCCCTTCTTATAGTTTATACTTCAAGGGTATGTGATCATCTTCCTCCCCGCTCAGGAGCAGCGCGAGATCGCCCCTCTTAGGCTGGTGCCGTCTGTGGGAAATGCACAAAGAGCCATCACGGTGCGAAGAAGTTCTGGCAGGAGGACTACCGTCGATACGGGAAAAGCTTTGGTAACGGATGAAGGTGTACCTTCCCTCCCCACGGAGCATTCCCTATCCAACAACCAAGCCAACGAACTACCTCCATCAGTGGTAGGGGAACAACTTCCCGACTGGAGCACCGATGCCCTCCAAACCCTCAACGCAAAAGTAGATGTCCTCGTGGATCTCATGAGGGCCCAGGCGGCCAGGGAGGAGAAGTCGCAGCTCCCCAGGAAAAGCCCCCCACGTGGAGATGCCTCCCAGCACACTGCTGGAGGCCGTTTCATCCTACGGGGGTAGCGGCTCATCCGCAATGCGTTAGGAGGACCATCGCACGCCCCTCCCCCGGAGCAAGAAGCCTCCTCAACCCCGAGGAGGGAGAAGACCAGACCACGCAAACTGTTCCCAGACGCAGAGGCCCTTGAGGAGCGTCGGGGCAGCATGCAAGCGCGCCCCCCCAGCCCCTTGGGACACCGACAATCGGAACTCTCTCTCCGGCTGTGAGACTTCGAGAGGCATTTCGCAGAGCACGAGTGCATTCTCCGTGCCTTGCAGAAAACCTCTCCTGTGGAGGACGAGGAGTGATCCATGTTCTCCGACTACATTTTGAAGGCAGAGATATCTCCCAGAATCTCACTTCTGACCTTCAAATCGTACGACGGCCGGGGATACCCGGCCGACCATTACGACAGCTTCGACGCCCTGATGACCTTACATGGGGCATCCGATGTGATCAAGTGTTGAGCGTTCGTGACCACTCTGGTTCAGAGCGCTCAGGCTTGGCTCAGAGCCCTCGCCCCCAACAGCATCCACAGCTTCAAGGAATTCGAGCGAGTATTCGAAGAAAGCTTCACCGGCAGCGGTCCGCCCCGATCAGTGGCGGGATTACTGGCCCTCAAATAGGAACAGGGGGAGAAGTTACGGGCTTATATCAACCGATTTAAATCGGAAGCCCTGTGCATCCCCCGCCTGGATGTGGCCTCTGCCATCACCGCCTTGACTGGGGGTACCTGCGACGAGAACCTACGGCGCGAGCTAGTGCTTCATCTCCCTACCTCGCTCGCCGAGCTAGTGACCTTGGCTCTGCGCCATGCCAAGTGCAAAGAAGTACTCAGCGCCTGTCGAGTCACAACCGGCTCGGGTCGGGAGGGAAACAAGAAAAGACTGTCCGAGCAAGGGGCGTGACAAGGAAAGGGACGGGACAAGGACGGAGATCGAAAAGAGCCACCCTGGAAGTACAAGCGGTATACCCCACTTACCGCCCCCGTGTACGAGATCTATGAAGACATCAAAGGCTCGGGTCTCTTCAACCAACCCGAGCCCATGAAGACCAAGCATCGCAATCGCCGCAAGCACTGCCGGTTCTATAGCGACCACGGGCATCACACCAGTGATTGCCATCAACTTCAAGATGAGATCGAGCGCCTCATCCGCCAGGGACACCTATCTCAGTATGTGTCCAGGCAAAAGGAAGACCGAGGCGCCGCTGAAGAGATTGATAATGCCCCCCGCGAAGTCCACATCAACGTCATCGCAGGTGGGAAGGCAGCAGGCGGAGAAAGCAGCCGAGGAAGAAAGCATCACACCGAGCGGGTGAGCCGAGCCTCTGCTGAGGCACCTGCGGCCCCGTCAGCTAGTAAACCATAGGCCTTGGTATTCTCTGACTAGGACCTAGAAGCGCTAACCACCCCGCACGACGACGCTCTCGTTATATCGGCTACAATAAACCATTGTAATGTGGATAGAATCTTAATCAACAATGGTAGTGCCCCTGATGTATTGTCCTATGAATGTTTCCTCAAAATGGAAGAGAATCCATCTAAACTCTGCCTGATCCGAACCCCCCTCTATGGGTTCAACGGCCAGGCTACTTATCCCGGGGGAGCACTGAGTCTGCTTGCTACTATCGGCACCCCGCCCAAAACCGTTACGGTTATGGTGGACTTCATCGTGATTAAGGGGATGACGGCATACAACGCCATCTTCAGCCGAGGTATTCTCAGCCGAATGAAAATGGTGCCCTCTACCTTTCACCAAAAGATGAAGTTCCCGACCAAATATGGCGTGGGGGAAGTTTGAGGCAACCAGGTATTGGTTAGACGGTGCTATATAGTCTCGGTTGACGCCACTAGGCCAGATGGGAAAAATAAAGGGTTAAAGGGAGTCGAGGAGGGACTTGCAACATCTGAGCCTGGCGGCGAGTTGCTAACGGTCTTCCTTAACGGTGACCCGACCCTAGGAGTAAAGATTGGAGCCGAGCTCCCACTTGAGGAACAAGAAAAATATAAAGATTTCCTGGCACAGTACATCCGAGTCTTTGCATGGTGTGATGAGCACCTTCCCGGGATCCCGGGAGACGTGGTGATGCACAAGCTCAACCTCGACCCAACAGCAAAGCCAGTGCAACATCGCTGGAGAAAGCACTCCCCACAGAAGCAAGAGGGCATCAAAGAGCAAATCATCAAGGGGCAGAAGATTGGCCTCTTTCGCCCGATTTTGTACCCTACATGGCTTGCCAACGTCATCCTGGTACCAAACGTTTCTAGGAAATGGCGGATGTGCATGGATTTCACCGATCTCAACCAGGCTACCCCGAAGGATTGCTACCCGCTGTCGAGCATCGATCAACTGGTCGATTCAACCTCTGGCAACGAGCTACTCTACTTCCTGGACACCTACTCCGGCTACCATCAGATCAGGATGGACTCGGAGGACATCGAGAAGACCGCCTTCATCACCGACTTCGGCGTACACTGCTACACCCGGATGCCGTTCAGGTTAAAGAACATCGGAGCAACATATCAGAGACTGATCAACCATATTTTCGAAGGACAGTTCAGTCGGAACGTCGAGGCCTATATTGATGACATTCTCGTCAAGATGCCCAAGGCCAAAGATCACCTTGCCGACTTAGCCGATACCTTCGACACTCACCTGAAGCACAACATGAAGCTCAACCACGCCAAATGCGCCTTCGGAGTCAGATCTGGGAAGTTCCTAGGCTTCTTGGTCACTCAGCATGGGATCGAGGCCAACCCCGACAAGGTCCAGGCCATCCTGGACATGTGGTCACCCACCTTCATCAATGACGTCCAGCGCCTTACGGGCGCATTGCTGCACTCAACCGTTTCCTGTCTCGGGTAGCCGAACGTTGCCTACCTTCTTCAAATTATTGAGGGGACCTAAAATGGCATCTGCTACGTTCGCCTGGGATGAGGAATGTCAGAAGGCGTTCGCTGAACTCATGGAATTCTTTGATATGGTGCAAGGCCCGGATACAGAGGGGGGGTGAATGTATCCCTCTTCGAAATTGCCCAAATTAAAACTTCGCTCTCTTAAAATTTCGCTCACTTCACAAATTTAAGCAAACTGAAAAGCTAATCAAATCTTCTATTTAACCTGTAAGCAAGCACTTGGAGCGCGCCTATGCATTCATCTAGCGGAAGCAAAGGAAAGCAATCAACCCACTACACAGAAGAATTTTTAGGTGGTTCGGTCCACAGACCTACGTCCACCCCTCACTCCAAACCGGAGTGAGGCTTCCACTAGCAACAGCTAGAACCACAGACTCAGTCTACAAACAGGTGCTGCCTAATAGCTTGACCAGTGGAACAACCTCCCCTCTTCCTCCAGACCGGAGGGAAACCACTAGTGACACACAGTCACTAGCAACCAGAGACGAAGTCTCTCTTCCTCCAGACCAGGAGGGAACCCACTAGTGACTACCCGTCACTAGCAACTAGAGGCCGAAGTCTCTCTTCCTCCAGACCAGGAGGGAACCCACTAGTGACTACCAGTCACTAGCAACCAGAGACCAGCAACCAGAGATCGAAGTCTCTCTTCCTCCAGACCAGGAGGGAACCCACTAGTGACTACCCGTCACTAGCAACCAGAGACCGAAGTCTCTCTTCCTCCGCCCAGGAGGGAAACCACAGGTAGCTACCACTACCTGCAAACCCGAAGTCAAAGACTCCCTTCCTCCGAGACCAGAGGGAACCTACAAGTGACACACCGTCACTTGCAACCGGCGATTAAAATCTCCCTTCTCCTGAACCAACAGGAGGAACCCCGATCTCCAACCAGAGAATCGGAAGAACAAAGCCAAGGAAGTGTAAAAGAAAAACAATAAATGAAAATATAGCAATCAGAAAGCTGGAAATGAAATCATAATGTGGCTCTCGCAGGAGCTGACTGGCCTGGATTTGATCCACGGTCCAGTAGGAACTAATCTTCAGATGAAGCTTCTTTTCTCTCCTCGAGCTCTCTATCTTTCTCTTTCTTTCTTCCTCTTCTTTCTTCTTCTCTTTGCTCTCTTTTTCTTTCTCTTGTTCTTCTTTACACTGGATCGTGCAGACTCTCACTATCTCTTCTTTTCTCTTCTGTTTCTTCTTCTGCTACAGAGGCCTCTCAGCTGCTCTCTTCTTCTGCTTCTATCACGACCAGTCTTCTTCTGAGGTAGAAGCTTCGTATTTATAGCAGCAGCAGCTAGGGCATGTGCAGGGCTTATGCCCTCTTTGTCTAGAGATAACCTCGGATCACGTGTCAGGTGCCAACCTCGGATCACGTGCCCAGACATCTTTCATCTCGAAGGATATACCTGTCAAACAGTCATAAGAGAATATTAGAGAGGTGTACAGATGCATATACAAAAGTATGCAATGTACAGACGATGCACATATTGCCACTGAAGTGTGTACAGCCTTCACTGAAGAATGTTCAGACTTTAAGTGCTTGTGTATGCATGAAATAACCGAATGTATAGACTTTGAATATGAATCCTTGGACATGCCTTCAACGAGTGTGCAGACTCTGCGTGTATTATGCAAACGATGCACAGATCTGCCACTGAGGGATGTGCAGACGTTGAATGAGTGACATGCAGTTTGCAACAGGAAAGTATGTACATTGAACATGGATGCACTGACATGCCGCCAATCGAATGTACATACTTGCAGGTCTGTATCGCAGTGTGCACAAGGTGAAGTATGCACATTGAAAATGAGTGCAAGACTATGCTCATGAATGTATACACTTGAGTGCGTGAATGCTACAGGGAAATGTATGGACTTGTGTTCGTGCAACACAAAGGCTATACAGACTTCGTGTGTCTGCTACCAGACAATGTATAGACTTGCAACCTAGCACTTAAGAACCAATGCATCATGTATAGAGTTGCTTCACTAACGCATGGAGCAAGTCTGTATAGACTTGCTTAACTGACGCACGGACATCACAGCAAAGACTGTGTAGACATTGTATATGTATGAAACAACGAATGTACAGACTTATGTATGCATGGATGCACTGACTGAGCCACTAGCTAAGCTAACGGATGTATAAACTAGCTCAACCGTGTGGCGTGCAACTGGATGATGTATAGACTCTGCATATGCTCTGAACACGGGCTGTACAGACTTGAAGTAATGCATGCAACAGACGATGTACAGACTTGGTCTTTCGACCACGGGCTGTACAGACTTTGAGAGACGATGCATGCTGTACAGACTTAACAAGAGACGCTAAGTGAGACGATGCAGGCTGTACAGACTTTGAGAGACGATGCATGAGAAAATAATGTATAGCCTTGATATCAAGGAATGCAGTGGCTGTACAGACTATGAAGCATGCATGGAAATGTTGCACAGAGACGCTAAGCACAGTGACGCTAAATGAGACGGAACAATGTATAGACTTAACGATGCAATGTTCACACGACCTTAGACGCTAAGTGAGATGAACACGGCGATGTGCAGACTTTAGTTGAACGATGAATGCAGAATGAATGTACAGACTTGCTATGACATGTTCAATGAAGCAAAAGGGTTGCATGGACTCTGTGGAGCATACTGCCCTGAAAGCCTACACTGACTTGTGTGTTCGTGTAAATAGTAAAATGCATGATCTTAGAATAAGATGAACCAGTGAAACACAGCATAAAGCAACCGAGTGAGTGCACTGACATTGTAGAATGCAGTTGTGCACAGACTATATGCTCCAGACAATCGTGCACCAACTATATGCAATGCTATATGAACTGTATGTCTGCACTAATGCAAGATAACACATTCATATGCCCAAAGCAGAACTATCATTCAGACACAGATGTTCATGATGTGCAATGCTGACTCATAGTATTTGCTATCATCAAAATCACAGGGGCACAATAATCTCCCCCTTTTTGATGATGGCAACACTATGAGTCACACTGACTCATGTCAAACTATTCTCCCCCTTTGACTTCATCAAAAAGAAAATAGTTTGAGATGAGAAATACAAACATACATGAGATGAATAAATCAAATACTCCCCCTTTGACTCAGAGGCAGTTAAACAATGAAGCACAAATCAAGTCTATGTTGCAGCTGTATGCTCTCCTATACCAGCCAGATAAGATCATGCACAACATGTGACCCTACTCCCCCTGAGAAACTGAGGTGAGAACAAATAAGAATAGGGTATGGTGAAGGATAGCCAAGAAGTGACAAGCAGGTTAATCTCCCCCTTAAAGCCAGAAACATGCTGATGTGACAATTTCCCTGTCTGACAAAGCAGAGGAGTTGGAGTGGAAGAGGTGATAAGCATCTATCAGCAAAAACACATGGGCACTCAAGGATTATCACAATCTGTAAGCACAATGAATAAATGAGGAAGCAAGATTTTTGTTAGCACACCAAATTCATAAATCTTGATAACCGAATTTTAGACTCTTCAATTATAATAGATTATGAATGAGTGGAAACTTACTTTCATGATTTAAGAGTGATGTATTCAAAGTTTATCAAGAAAATTCAATACTCATATCTGAAACACCTTTTAATAGAAATGAACCAAAAACACATCTGATATTCATGTTTAACCTCCTTCCATCTTACTCATTTAAATTCAATGACTCCTATGGAAGTTACACAAGATAATATTGAGATTAAACAGAGATAAATGTGTCTGAACTTGTCTTTAGTTTTTCAGAATTTTCTATTGATCAGCACTTATTTTTTCTGAGCAAGTTTGGTTCAGTCAACACCTTTTTACGTGGGGCACAACACGTCTTAGGTGAAGTGACCCAGTTACTCAGTGTGACAACCATATTACCTCTCAAAGAGAACATAGTTAGCAATTTGGAGTGTCTTTTTACATGAGGAGACACCTTGATCAGAGGCCAGAATCCCCAGTTACTCAACACAACTATGCCATTGCTCTGCCAGATTTTCAATCATTTTTATAAGAGAGGTAACTATGGCACTTCATGACATGGGCTTGCTCTATTTCTTTGATAGAGAACCCCGTTTCTCTGTGACCAAAGTCATTGCTCTTATTTTAAATTTTTAAATGTTTTCAGATTTTTCAAACAATGCTCAGTACACTGAAATGTTTAAAAACAATACTTTCTACATGCATCTTAACCAAAGATAGCCATGTCTTTTATAATTTTAGATTTCAAAAGGTTTTGCATGAAGTTCATGAGACAATTGGTTAAGATTTATTAAGCATGATGATTTAGATATTTTCAAGAATTCTAAATCTAGACTTAAGAAATACATTAGACTTAAATCAATTTGATTTATCAAAGCATTCTTAAGCCAGTATAATAGAAGATTCTTCTTTTCAGAATATGTCTGATTTATGATTAGGGTGCACTGACTAAAATCTTTCCTCATTCAGATGAATCAACATTGACATTGCAGCAAATCAGTGGAGTCAACAAAGCATTTTTATTGAGAGAATAGAAGAAAGCAATCATGATGAGACAAGGGGAACAGTGCAGTTTAGAAATCAATAGCTGAGTCTGGAGTACAGACAGAACAGCTACACAAGTGGAGACAGCAGTGAATTCAAGTGAATCACACATTTGCTAAGAAAATGGATCAGATTGCAAGACAGAAGGAGTTCAAGAGGTGAAGACGTGATCAAACAGGAATGCTCCCCCTGTCTAGATGCAATGGAATATCCTTTTAGGTTTTTCAAATTTTATGACATGCACTAGACTGCTCTACATGCATGCATATCTAATGACTCTCCTAGAGATATTTCCTGAACAAAGATATGTAATGCATTCAGCAAACGAGATTATCATGATATGCAAACATCTAAAGCAAACAATTTCATATAACAGAATTTAAAACAAGGTTTTAGAACTGACCTGAAAAGTACAGTCATGGGCTTTTCATTCTTGAGTGCCTTGGAATATTACCCCTTTTATTCTTCAGCCCCCAAGGCACACCTGCAGGTTAGCACACTATTTGGCATGGGCAGGTACCCAAATAGTCTTGGGTCCTGCATGGTTAATAGCACCTTTGATGGGTGCTTTTGAGTCATCAAATATCATTAAACAACAGTCATTCATGGAGTGCCCAAATTGCCCACAATAATAACAAGAAACAACATGCTTTGATTTCTTGTTATGCACACAATTATTAGCATGGAATTTTTGTGCATTAACATGAAATTTTCTATTATTAGCATGAACATATTGTTTTCCATATCCTGCCATCCAGCAGTCGGAAGCTCGGTGGCCTGACCTTCCACAGTCAAAACAAGCAAGCGATTTTTCCTTAAAAGCAGCATTATTTCTACCAAAA
Organism: Amorphophallus konjac; assembly: GCA_022559845.1. NCBI lineage: Eukaryota > Viridiplantae > Streptophyta > Magnoliopsida > Alismatales > Araceae > Amorphophallus > Amorphophallus konjac. Next base: position 149,758,574 of record CM040119.1, read on the forward strand.
GTATTTTCTTTTGTAGGAAGGTTTACAAGTTTAGAGTTGAATTTTTCGCCTTGAGCGTGCCAACAGTCCTTGACTGTGTGCCATGCTTTCCACAGTGAGAGCAAGCAAAAGAATTTCTTCTATAAAAACCTGACCAGAATTTAGTAGTCATATTACCAGACTTGTCAGATAAATGACCATAAGGTCCCCTTGGAACAGTGGTTCTTCTAGGAGGCTTGAACTCACTCTTCTTCAAGAACCAGCAATCATGGCTTGCATGACCAGATCGTCCACAATGGGAACATTTAAGTTGCCTCTTCTGGGCAAACTGATTTTTGGATGAGCTTTTAATAAAATGCATATGTGTATTTCCTGAGTTTTTAATTTTCTTCATTCTATTATGAGCATTCAATTCATCAGATTTCAGGATATAGCAGTTATGCATCATATGATCAAATCTTCCACAATAATAACATGACCCCTTTTTAATATGAGTGTGTGAGAGATCATGTGACTTGTGTGTAGCTTTCTTTGTACCAACAGGAGTGTCTTTGTCCTTTTTCTGTAGATTTTCATTCGTTTTTAATTTTTGAGTTTGTTCTACAATTTTGGGACTGATAGTGAACTTTTGTGCAGTGAATTGTAAAACAGAAGGACCAGAGATTTTGTTTTGATCGGAAGCTTTTACAAACAAAGTAGAAGTTTTATTCCCATTAGTCCTTTTATTTGTCAGACTGTAACCCAGTCCCTCTCTCTGAAAATTATCACTCTTTCCAAGAAGCTTATTCAGATTGTCCTTTCCTTTGACAAATTTTGATAGAGAATTTTTCAAATCTTGAATCTCAGAATTTAAGATAACAATATTAGCTTCATATTTGGACAGATCTGTTTCACAGGAAATTACTTGTTGATGCAAGGCATCATTCAGACTGTTGAGTCTTTCTACTTCCTGTTTTAACTTTATTTCCTTGTCACCTTCAGATAGAGACTTGTTAAGATCATCAATTTCTTGTTGAAGGAATGTGATTGTTAACTCATATATAGCTATCTTTTCTTCACAGCAAGTGACATTTCCACTCAACATTAGGTTCATATTTTTCAGATTTGCAATTTCTTGTTCAGCATTCAGCAACTCACTAGAGCTCACCAGGCTTACACTCTTCCCTTTTCTAAAGTGATTAGCCTCTCAGACATTGCTGAGTTTAGGTGATTCAGCTTATTAATTTCCTCTTTCAGTTTACTGTTCTACTCTAGGAGTTCATCATCAAGCACCCATTCATCTGAGGAAAACTGACATTCATAAAACATTTCTTCTTGTTTTTCAGATTGAAGTTTGTCGAGATTTTTTTGAATCTCTAGATTTATTACTCTATCAGCCTCCAGTTTCTCAGAAATCAATCTATTTTCTTCTTCAAGATTCATTGATTTGTGTTCAAATTCCTTGAGCTGGTTTTTGAGTATTTCATTTTCAGATTTCATGTTTTCCAATTCAGAGTTAACACACTCTAAATCTTTTATCAACTTTTCATTCTAAACTACATTATTGTTATGATCCTGATCATCATCAATCAAGCTAAGTTTTTCCTTTAGTTCAGCAATTTCACAAACAAGTTATTGATTTTCTTCTTTAAATAAGCCAATTTATTTCTTAAGCACTTGGACTTCAGACAAGCATGCATCATAGGACTGTTTTCGTTTTAAGCAATTTTCACATGAGGACTCTGAACTATTCAGATCATTTTTCTTTTTCAATTTTTTATATTATTTTCTTAACATCTCATGTGACTCAAGTAACTCACCATATGCACCCTGCCAATCATCTAAAGTATAATTTTCGAAGAGATTTACCTCATCATCATCCTCTTCTTCATTTTGGCTGCCACTTTGATTACTTCTGTTAGCCATCATGCAGCTGTCCTCATTTCTTCTGTGTGCTAGCCTCAGCATATCCATAATATCCTTAGCAGAACTGCAGTCATGAAAGCAAGAATGTAAGGCCTTGTCAGTAGCTGCTTTCATTAGATTCATAACTGTCTGATTCTCTTCATGCCTTGATCTGTGACTGTCAGTCCATTTGGACTCTTTCTTTGGTAATCTATGAGGACCTTATGAAATTAGTTTCCACAGATCGGGATTAATAGTCGTAACAAACATATGCAAGTTTTTAAACCACACATTAAAATCTGTACCTTCGAAAATCGGTGGAAGAGCCATGAAGGTAAATCAATCAAGCAATTTCAAAATTGTATGCAGAAGACAGTGATGCACCGAAAGCCAGTAGGATCCTCTACAGATCGTTGGATCTGGAAAGTCAGAGACCTGCTCTGATACCAATTGATATGGTACAAGGCCCGGATACAGAGGGGGGGGTGAATGTATCCCTCTTTGAAATTGCCCAAATTAAAATTTCGCTCTCTTAAAATTTCGCTCACTTCACAAATTTAAGCAAACTGAAAAGCTAATCCAATCTTCTATCGAACCTGTAAGCAAGCACTTGGAGCGCGCCTATGCATTCATCTAGCGGAAGCAAAGGAAAGCAATCAACCCACTGCACAGAAGATTTTTTAGGTGCTTCGGTCCACAGACCTTCATCCACTCCAAACCGGAGAGAGGCTTCCACTAGCAACAGCTAGAACCGCAGACTCAGTCTGCAAACTGGTGCTGCCTAACAGCTTGACCAGGGGAACAACCTCCCCTCTTCCTCTAGACCGGAGGGAAACCACTAGTTACACACAGTCACTAGCAACCAGAGACGAAGTCTCTCTTCCTCCAGACCAGGAGGGATGATGGGGGCATCTCTCGCCCCATATATTTTCAAAGCCCCGGTTGCCCGCCAGCATGGTTCCATTACATTCGTCACATTTTTGTAAGTCAATTCATGTAACTTTCATATTTTCTTTGAGTCATAATTATGTAATTTTCCTTTTATTTGAGTCTTGTACCTAGGTTAATGAGTCATTTACCTAGGTTAAGTGTCATTATGTTGATAGATTAGTTTATGGGCCCAATTCATTGGGCTTGGCCCAAGGGCGCCCCCCTTCCCTTGGTTATTTGTCATTGTGTTAAGAGTCAAGGTCTTTTGTAGAAATGTGGGTTGCCTATATATAGGACCCCATTTCCTCCATTTGAACTAATGAATCAATCAATGAAAAATGTCATTTGAGAGTTCAAAGCTTAGTTTAATGGAGAGAATCTAATTGGGTGAGAAGCACTAGGGTGAGAGAGTCCCCACCCACCCTTCTTCTCTCTCCACTCTCTCCTCCACTAAGGGGTTCGCCCCTTTCTCTCTCTCCTCCTCCTCCCTCCCAACTTCCAACCCCCACCTACCCCATTAAAGTCCCTCCACTTCCCATAGCCACCATTACTCCACCCCCCTATTTCCAAGGTAGCATTCCCCCCATTCCAACAATATCTTCCCCATTCCAACACACTCACCCCTCTTCCCCACACAATCCCCCAACTTCCTAGGCCCATTTGAATTTTGAAACCCCTTCCCTCCAAAGCTTTGGACGCCCCTCTCCCCTTCCCCTTGGCCAAGTTCGCCCCCCTCCTTCCCTCCACCCCTCACCCTCCACTTCACCCTCCACCCTCCTCTCATCCTCCCCATTTGGCTGAACCAGCACAACATCTGCACCCTTCCCCTTCACCAGCCTCTCCACCACCCTTATACACCCTCCACAACTCCCCCTCAATCCCCCTCCACCCTTCATCCACCTCCCCTTCACCATAGACCCCCTTCCCCTTCTTCTCTCTTGGTTATTGGAAGCTACTTCGAAGTTGCAGTTTACTGTCCAAGGGTTACAGATGAACCTGCAGCTTGCAGCGGCCACCACGACCACACCCCTGCGAGTTTGAAGGTCCAAGAGGAGTCCATAGAAGCGTCTGCCTGTCCTCTTCGTAACGGCAGTGGTTTCGTCCCCATCGGAGCACCGAGCTGCACAGAAGGTCCATTCTCCCATGACTGCGCAGAGCTGGCCCTGCAGAGATCCTGAGCCGGAGAGAAAGCTCCACCACGACAAACCCTGGAGGAATCAGGCCACGAGCTCTTCTGCAAAGTTCTTCCTCTCCCTGTCTACCTTCAGAATCAAGAAGCGTAACTCCGTTCGGCATCCTGCATCAGAAGTTACCACTTTACTTCCTCAGGCGTTCGACTCCGCTTCCCACTATCTGCATCGACCACCCCTCACTTTTCTGAGTCCCCTGATCTTCACCGGCATCTTTTGGCATCCCCGTTTATTCTTCTGTAAAGAGGACTCACCCATGGTTCCAACGGTTCCAACGGTGACTGATTCGGAGTTCGGGAATGGTTGGGGTAGCCTCGTCTTCCTACTGTTGGTAATCTGTTGCAGATAGTCCGAGATTCAGCAACCCTGTTCGTACTCCCGCCCAGGCCGGCAGCGACCCCTGAAGAAATTGGCAAAATTCAGAGACACTCCTGTTCCAGAGACGAAGAGATCCCCACTGGTCTCACCCTCAGCAAAATTTCTGAGAGAGTTCTGCGGCCTCCACACCTTCTGTCTGTCAGCTATTACAGAGAGAAGGCTGATTCGGTGTCATCACTTCATCATCACTCTTAACACTAGTTTCCCCTCCCCGCTTGGCCGGCTGAAGGCCCCTCCCTGTGCGGAGGTAGTTTTGGTTGTAATCACTATTAACCCCCACCCCAAGGTCCCCCTCCTGCGAGAGATGTAGTGTTGTAACTTCTTTGGGCAGGTCAAGCTACACCGCCGCGGCGTGTGGGGATCCACTGGCCTCCCCGCTCACCCTCATCTCCGAGCGGGACCGGTTTCTTCAAACCGGTCGAGTAAGTGCTCACACCTCACTCCATTTAGTGCTTGTCTTTTAATATTAGTTCTAGTTCCGCTGGTTATGCGAGTGAGAGCTTGATCCTCAAGCCCCATTGCCTTGAGTGATCACCGTGGGAAGAGTGCAACCGGTGCCTTCGGCACTTTGTCGGCCCCATTGAATTGGGCTTCCACATCCATTGGGAATCAAACCTTGGCCTTGCTGGCCCTCTACCAGCAAGGGCCCAATCCCTCAACCTCACCTTCGCATTGCCAAGTTACCCCGGGACTTGGGTGAGCGACGGGAGAGCGGTGGCCCAAATTGGCCCTTTTGATTGTGAATGTGCTTGCTTGTCTAAGTCCTAGGGGGTATCACATCAATTGGTATCAGAGCAAGTTTTAGACTTGTCTCTACTAAGTCTAGTCCTTGGGCACATTTGCAATCATCAACAGGGCTACCTCTCTTTGGTCACATTCATCCCACTCGACCCCCCATAAGGGACCGATCAACCCTCCATTTGACATAATCTCTTTTGAGGATCTCCTCTTCGATGGATCATGCTATAGTGCCTACCTAAAGTGGGAGGTCACCATGGAAAAACACTTTGAGAGAACTATGGTTTATGGACCCGCAAGAGTCCGCGTTGCCATGGGGCAATTTCGGGGTCAAGCCAAGCAAAAATGGAGGAATATAGTGGGCTTAAGGGACGTTAGGAAACAAGAACCCATTTCCTCATGGGATGATATGAAGAAAGAACTTAGAAAAATCTACATCCCCAAATATTCCCACCCCTTCTACTCTAACACCCCTAGCCTGAGGTGCACTACCACTCCTCCATCCCTATCCGACCAACTTGATATCACCTTTAGGCCTCCTCCCCCACCACTCCCAACAAATCACTTCTCAACCATCATAACTACACTTCGCGACCAAGTCCTCTCCCTTAAGGCCCAAATAAACCAAGCATCCACCTCTACACCAAATCCCCTAAGGGTCCCCGCACTCCAACCAAAACCCCCTTCCACAATCCCTCACCAAACCCATACCCCACATCTCCCCTTGGTCCCCACCACTACCCCTCCATCATCCCCAAAAAGAGGTACCCCCCTCAAAACCCATCAACCCAAATCTCGTCACCCAACTCACCTTCCACTTCCAACCCCAATCCTACCCCAACCTAGGACTCCACTACTTCCACTCCCAAACCCCTACCAATCCAAGTTTCCCTTTACCCTCCACCCCGGGAGCACCACACACCAACCCTCATCACCCCAAAAGACCCTCTCACCTCCTTGGTAGAAGAACTCATACTCGATTCAATAGTTGAGAACACTCTAAACCCACTCCCCACCTTGGAGGAAACCCAAGTCCAAGTTGAAAAAGAAACATCACACGATGGTCTTCCCCTTACATCACCCTCTCTAGTTGGGACCAAGCACATCTTAGGAGAACCCCTTGTTAGTTGGCTAAAGGAGAGCCCAATAAGAGAGATCATGGACCACAATTTCCCACCCATGAAGGAAAACCATCCCATAGTGCCCATCTCCTCTTATCACACCATAATCCAGAACTCCTACCAAGTGGAAACCTTAGAGGAGCTTCTCAAGGGCATAGCATGGCAATTAGAGATGACTAGCATGTTGACCCCTATGGTCGAACAACCTAGGAGCCTTAGCCTCCTACACCCATGCATAGGGTCTATCACCTCGGTTTGCACCATTGGTTGCTACACTAGCGACCTCCTTCTATTCCTCCCTACACCCGATGAGCCCAACCTTCTCCTCGATTTAGAGCTTCTTATCTCGGGTAGAAAGCTAAGCCCTCCACTCATGGCCGACTCACTTGCCAAGAACATTGGCCCAACTATCATGGAGAATGATGACTTAGCACCTTTTGAGGATCTTGAGGACATTGAGTTCCTCCTCTAGGTAACCCATTTTATGATCCATATGATCCATTCCAATGGGAGTCAAGAGACTCGTGTGACCCAAACACTTTATCCACCACCCACCTTTCCCTACACCAACTCACCATGTTTGACCCAATCCACTCCATCCTAGACCTGGGTTACACCTTGGGAGCCATGACCTTGGGCCACATATCCCTAGGTAATGAGGTTGTGCTCCACCCCATGATGATCACATTCTTAGATCCGTTCGATCCTTTCCAATGGGAGTTCAAATGTTGTCCCACACATATACACATGGAAGTCACCCTTAGGAAAAACATGCATGTGTCTAGGCTTACCACACCACTTGGCATGAACACCATGAGGGGTCCATTCATTCATACCACCTACATGTCAAGTAGAAAGCATGAGTGGCCCATATTCGGATGTATTGGTCCACCTTCATTTATCATGGGTCTTAAGCATGTCAAAAGCATCTACGGATGTCCGGGTCCCCCTACATTCATCACCACTTTGCATGATAGGTTCACCTACGGGTGCCCCGGCCCACCTAGGCCCACCAAAGTCTACATGACAACATTGCATGATAAGTCCACATATGGTTGCCCCGGCCCTCCAAATTCCATCAAAGTCTTCTTGGCATCAAAGCATGATTGGTCTACTTTTGGCTGCCCAGGTCCACCCATCACCCCTAGAATGTCAGCATTCACAAAATTACATGAAAACCTTAGCAAGCACATAAGCAAAAAGAATGAGACTCATAAAAGGCAAGCCAACTCTCATCGACGGCACCAAGAATTCCACGTGGGTAACTTTGTGATGGTGAGGACGAGGAGGCTCCCCCCGAGAGCCATCTCTAAGTTGAGGCATCATGGGGCTGGTCCCTTCCTGGTTTTGAGACGCCTTGGCACTAATACCTATGAGTTAGATCTTCTCGAGGAGTATGGAGTAAGTCCCACATTCAATGTAGCCGACCTAGTGCCATATAAGGGGCCCCCGGTGGTACCCAGTGAGAATATTGAGCCTACTCCTCCTGTTGAGAGAGCACCCACCCGAGAGGAGAGACCACCAGCCAAGAGAGCCCAGCGTGAGCGCATTGAATGAATATTGGGTGAACAGGTCACTACCACCAGGAGCAAGGTATACGAGTGCTATCTCGGCAGGTGGATGGATCGGTCTCGTTCGGAAGAGTTGTGGGCGATACCACTTCTACACCCTCCGAGGAGGGAAGGACTCTTACTCGACGGAGTCGAGTTCTCCGCACCCCGGGAGTATGATGGGGGCATCTCTCGCGCCATATATTTTCAAAGCCCCGGTTGCCCGCCAGCATGGTTCCATTACATCCGTCACATTTTTGTAAGTCAATTCATGTAACTTTCATATTTTCTTTGAGTCATAATTATGTAATTTTCCTTTTATTTGAGTCTTGTACCTAGGTTAATGAGTCATTTACCTAGGTTAAGTGTCATTATGTTGATAGATTAGTTTATGGGCCCAATTCATTGGGCTTGGCCCAAGGGCACCCCCCTTCCCTTGGTTATTTGTCATTGTGTTAAGAGTCAAGGTCTTTTGTAGAAATGTGGGTTGCCTATATATAGAACCTCATTTCCTCCATTTGAACTAATGAATCAATCAATGAAAAATGCCATTTGAGAGTTCAAAGCTTAGTTTAATGGAGAGAATCCAATTGGGTGAGAAGCCCTAGGGTGAGAGAGTCCCCACCCCCCTTCTTCTCTCTCCACTCTCTCCTCCACTAAGGGGTTCGCCCCTTTCTCTCTCTCCTCCTCCTCCCTCCCAACTTCCAACCCCCACCTACCCCATTAAAGTCCATCCACTTCCCATAGCCACCATTACTCCACCCCCCTAGTTCCAAGGTAGCATTCCCCCCATTCCAACAATATCTTCCCCATTCCAACACACTCACCCCTCTTCCCCACACAATCCCACAACTTCCTAGGCCCATTTGAATTTTGAAACCCCTTCCCTCCAAAGCTTTGGCCGCCCCTCTCCCCTTCCCCTTGGCCAAGTTCGCCCCGCTCCTTCCCTCTACCCCTCACCCTCCACCCGCCTCTCATCCTCCCCATTTGGCTGAACCGGCACAACATCTGCACCCTTCCCCTTCACCAGCCTCTCCACCACCCTTAGACACCCTCCACAACTCCCCCTCAATCCCCATCCACCCTTCATCCACCTCCCCTTCACCATAGACCCCCTTCCCCTTCTTCTCTCTTGGTTATTGGAAGCTACTTCGAAGTTGCAGTTTGCTGTCCAAGGGTTGCAGATGAAACTGCAGCTTGCAGCGGCAACCACGACCACACCCCTGTGAGTTTGAAGGTCCAAGAGGAGTCCATAGAAGCGTCTGCCTGTCCTCTTCGCAACGGCAGTGGTTTTGTCCCCATCGGAGCACCGAGCTGCACAGAAGGTCCATTCTCCCACGACTGCGCAGAGCTGGCCCTGCAGAGATCCTGAGCCGGAGAGAAAGCTCAACCACGACAAACCCCGGAGGAATCAGGCCACGAGCTCTTCTGAAACGTTATTCCTCTCCCTGTCTACTTTCAGAATCAAGAAGCAGAACTCCGTTCGGCATCCTGCCGCAGAAGTTACCAATTTTCTTCTTCAGGCGTTCGACTCTGCTTCCCACTGTCTGCATCGACCACTCCTCACTTTTCTGAGTCCTCTGATCTTCACCGGCATCTTTTGGCTTCCCCGTTTATTCTGCTGTAAAGAGGACTCACCCACGGTTCTAACGGTTCCAACGGTGACTGATTCGGAGTTCAGGAATGGTCGAGGCAGCCTCGTCTTCCTACTGTTGGTAATCTGTTGCAGACAGTCCGAAATTCAGAAACCCCGTTCGTACTCCCGCCCAGGCCGGCAGCGACCCCTGAAGAAATTGGCAAAATTCAGAGACACTCCTGATCCAGAGACTAAGAGATCCCCACTGGTCTCACGCTCAGAAAAATTTCTGAGAGAGTTCTCCAGCCTCCACACCCTCTGTCTGTCAGCTATTATAGAGAGAAGGCTGATTCGGTGTCATCACTTCCTCATCTCTCTTAACACTAGTTTCCCCTCCCCGCTTGGCCGGCTGAAGGCCCCTCCCTGTGCGGAGGTAGTTTTGGTTGTAATCACTATTAACCCCCACCCCAAGGTCCCCCTCCTACGAGAGGTGTAGTATTGTAACTTCTTTGGGCAGGTCAAGCTACACCGCCGCGGCGTGTGGGGATCCACTCACCTCCCCGCTCACCCTCGTCTCCGAGAGGGACCGGTTTCTTCAAACCGGTCGAGTAAGTGCTCACACCTCACTCCATTTAGTGCTTGTCTTTCAATATTAGTTCTATTTCCGCTGGTTATCCGAGTGAGAGCTCGATCCTCAAGCCCCATTGTCTTGAGTGATCACCGTGGGAAGAGTACAAACGGTGCCTTCGGCACTTTGTCGGCCCCATTGAATTGGGCTTCCACATCCATTGGGAATCAAACCTTGGCCTTGCTGGCCCTCTACCAGCAAGGGCCCAACCCCTCAACCTCACCTTGGCATTGTCAAGTTACCCCGGGACTTGGGTGAGCGACGGGAGAGCGGTGGCCCAAATTGGCCCTTTTGATTGTGAATGTGCTTGCTTGTCTAAGTCCTAGGGTACCTCACATAAAGGGAACCCACTAGTGACTACCCGTCACTAGCAACCAGAGCCCGAAGTCTCTCTTCCTCCAAACCAGGAGGGAACCCACTAGTGACTACCCGTCACTAGCAACCAGAGACCGAAGTCTCTCTTCCTCCACCCAGGAGGGAAACCACGGGTAGCTACCACTACCTGCAAACCCGGAGTCAGAGACTCCCTTCCTCTGAGACCAGAGGGAACCTACAAGTGACACACCGTCACTTGCAACCGGAGATTAAAATCTCCCTTCTCCTGAACCAACAGGAGGAACCCCGATCTCCAACCAGAGAATCGAAAGAACAAAGCCAAGGAAGTGTAAAGGAAAAACAATAAACGAAAATACAGCAATCAGAAAGTTGGAAATAAAATCACAATGTGGCTCTCGCAGGAGCTGACTGGCCTAGATTTGATCCACGGTCCAGTAGGAACTAATCTTCATATGAAGCTTCTTTTCTCTCCTCGAGCTCTTTATCTTTCTCTTTCTTTCTTCCTCTTCTTTCTTCTTCTCTCTGCTCTCTTTTTCTTTCTCTCGTTCTTCTTTACACTGGATCGTGCAGACTCTCACTATCTCTTCTTTTCTCTTATGTTTCTTCTTCTGCTACTCTCTGCCTCTCAGCTACTCTCTTCTTCTTCTTCTATCACGATCAGTCTTCTTCTGAGGAAGAAGCTTCGTATTTATAGAAGTAGCAGCTAGGGCGTGTGCAGGGCTTGTGCCCTCTTTGTCCAGAGATAACCTCGGATCACGTGTCAGGTGCCAACCTCGGATCACGTGCCCAGACATCTTTCTTCTCGAAGGATATACCTGTCAAACAGTCATAAGAGAATATTAGAGAGGTGTACAGATGCATATACAAAAGTATGCAATGTACAGGCGATGCACATATTGCCACTGAAGTGTGTACAGCCTTCACTGAAGAATGTTCAGACTTTAAGTGCTTGTGTATGCATGAAATAACCGAATGTATAGACTTTGAATATGAATCCTTGGACATGCCTTCAACGAGTGTGCAGACTCTGCGTGTATTGTGCAAACGATGCACAGATGTGCCACTGAGGGATGTGCAAACGTTGAATGAGTGACATGCAGTTTGCAACAGGAAAGTATGTACATTGAACATGGATGCACTGACATGCCGCCAATCAAATGTACATACTTGCAGGTCTGTATCGCAGTGTGCACAAGGTGAAGTATGCACATTGAAAATGAGTGCAAGACTATGCTCATGAATGTATACACTTGAGTGCGTGAATGCTACAGGGTAATGTATGGACTTGTGTTCGTGCAACACAAAGGTTGTACAGACTTCGTGTGTGTGCTACCAGACAATGTATAGACTTGCAACCTAGCACTTAAGAACCAATGCATCATGTATAGAGTTGCTTCACTAACGCATGGAGCAAGTCTGTATAGACTTGCTTAACTGACGCACGGACATCACAGCAAAGACTGTGCAGACATTGTATATGTATGAAACAACGAATGTACAGACTTATGTATGCATGGATGCACTGACTGAGCCACGAGCTAAGCTAATGAATGTATAGACTAGCTCAACCGTGTGGCATGCAACTGGACGATGTATAGACTCTACATATGCTCTGAACATGGGCTGTACAGACTTGAAGTAATGCATGCAACAGACGATGTACAGACTTGGTCTTGCGACCACAGGCTGTACAGACTTTGAGAGACGATGCATGCTGTACAGACTTAACATGAGACGCTAAGTGAGATGATGCTGGCTGTACATACTTTGAGAGACGATGCATGAGAAAATAATGTACGGACTTGATATCAAGGAATGCACTGGCTGTACAGACTATGAAGCATGCATGGAAATGTTGCACAGAGACGCTAAGCACAGAGACGCTAAATGAGACGGAGCAATGTATAGACTTAACGATGCAATGTTCACACGACCTTAGACACTAAGTGAGACGAACACGGCAATGTGCAGACTTTAGTTGAACGATGCATGCAGAAGGAATGTACAGACTTGCTATGACATGTTCAATGAAGCAAAAGGGTTGCATGGACTCTGTGGACTATACTGCCCTGAAAGCCTGCACTGACTTGTGTGTTCGTGTAAATAGTAAAATGCATGATCTTAGAACTAAGATGAACCAGTGAAACACAGCATAAAGCAATCGAGTGAGTGCATTGACATTGTAGAATGCAGTTGTGCACTGACTATATGCTCCAGACAATCGTGCACCAACTATATGCAATGCTATATGAACTGTATGTCAGCACTAATGCAAGATAACACATTCAGACACAGATGTTCATGATGTGCAATGTTGACTCATAGTGTTTGCTATCATCAAAATCACAGGGGCACAACATTCTTGGCCTCGCCTCCAGTGCTATCCAAACCAGTACAAGGTGAAGCTCTACATCTCTACCTCTCAGCAACCCCTTCTACTGTAAGCTCAGTCCTGGTCAGAAACGACACAGAAGTCGAGAGACCCATTTACTACGCCGGCAAGGTACTTAATGAGGCCGAAAGAAGGTACCCCGCAACCGAGAAACTCGTGCTAGCGTTGGTTACCTTGGCCAAGGGCCTCCGACCCTACCTCCAAGGGCACTCCATCGTCGTATTGACCGGCGAACCCCTGAAGAAGAATCTCTTTCACCCTGAAGCCTCGGGACGCCTCCTCAAGTGGGCCATCATACTCGGGGTCTACGATATCTCGTATCGCCCTCGCTAGGCTATTAAAGGATAGTCTCTCGTAGACTTCATCGCTGAAAGCACGGTCCCAATTGAAGAAGCACTTCCACCAGCGACCGGCCTACCTGGGATCTGTTCATCGACGGATCCTCCAATTCAACAGGAAGCGGTGTCGGCATTCTCCTTAAGTCCCCTGAAGGAGCGGAGCTGCGGTACGCCCTGAAGTTCAACTTCAAGGCGTCAAACAACGCCTCCGAGTATGAAGCCGTTATCTCGAGAGCTAGGATGGCTCGAAGACTGGGGGCCGAATGAGTCAGGATCCACACTGACTCCCAGTTGGTCGCTAGCCAAGTCAACGGTAATACGAAGCTCGGGAAGGATAAATGGTCAAGTACCTCCAAGCGGTAAAGAGGATGGCCCAACTTTTTGAGAGCTTTGAGGTAGTCCGGATAGCCCAGGAGGAAAACTCTCGAGCGGACGCCCTCTCTCAACTGGCCTCCTCGCCTGACCCCGCTAGTACACGATCGGTATTCCTCTAAGAGCTCGGGCAACCGAGCATCGAGTCCGAGCTTATGACTATTGACCCGGTACCCTCAAGCGACTGGCGGGCCTCCTACATATCCTGGCTCCAGGATTCTCAGCTCAAGTACCAAGCTCAGCGCTTCGTCATGTTGGACAATGCCTTGTACCGCGGATCCTTCTCCGGTCCTCTCCTCAAGTTCATCAACACCGACGAAGCCAGCCGAGTGATTCAAGAAGTACACGAAGGCATCTGCGTAGCACACCAAGGAGGAAGATCACTCGCCAGGATCCTGCTACGACAGGGTTACTGGTTGCCCACTCTCCAGTGCGACTGCTCGACCTACGTGCAAAAGTGTGATCGATGTCAGCGCTTCGACCACCTGATTCATCAACCCGCTACGGAGCTCATCACCCTTGCCGAGCCATACCCTTTCGCTCGGTGGGGGATCGAGATTCTGGGGCTGTTCCCTATGGCTCAATGTAATACCCCGATAATTTTTATTGAGCCCGATGTATTTATTAAGCTTTTATTAACTTAAAATTGATTTTTTAATGAATTAATGCTTGAATTTTGGATTTTTAATATTTAATTCCTTAGAAAATAGAATAGTGAAAATTTGACTACCTTATAAAAATCTGGAAAAATGCTAATCAGGTTAAGGACCATGTAGTTAGCAACTTTGTCTTCTGTGTTCGACCCAGCAAAAATCCGTAATTAGGTCTAAATAGTGGATTAAGCCTAAAAGTGGACACTTAGTTAACCTTTACCTAACCTCATCTTAAAACATCAAATTAGAGCTTAATACTCAACCAAATGAGCTCAAATTGGTGGCAAATGAAAGGCCATGATCTAAGGATCAATAGCCCTCTATCAATCGAACCCAAACCTAACCCTAGCACATGGTGGCGGCCGAGTTTTGTTGAAGTCAACCTTGGCGGCGCCGTTTTCAAACACCACCTTGCGTGGTCGATTTCTCCCAAGTCCGAAGTCTCCAGAAGCTCTATGAGATATCAAAATGAAGCTCTACAAGTCTATTTTCTTTTGGTAGCTGTGGTATTCGCATTGGATTCAGATCTAGGAAGATCTTGGTCGTTTAGTGGAGGTGGGTCGGCAGCCATCGTCCTCCTTCCTCTCCTCTTTGTTCCATCGATTGAGGTAGGTTTCCTTAACCAAAATCTGCACATGAATACATCAAATTGTTCCTCTCGACGAGCTCTTTCCAGTGGTTGTAAAAGCCCTAAATTTCATTAGGTATCCAAGGAGATATCGCTGTTTTTCTAAGGTGCTGTCAAGTTCATTCTTCATTCTAGGGCTTTAAGTTCTCTCTTCTATTGAGGTAGGATCTAACAGCTCAACTCTAATTAATATACATGGATATAAGCATCATCATGTTAGCTTTCATTTGGCGTAGAAAGTCCCAAATTTCATTGAGCATGTCTAGAGAATTTTGGATCGAAGTAAGAGCATGTCTAGGCTTGATTTATGCAGTGTTCTTATGAGTCAAAGCATGATTTCGGGCTGATTTTGAGTTGTATATCTTGATCCCCATATAGCATATCATACATGGATGGAATCAGCATCGAAGTAGCCTTCTTTTGATATAAGATGCTCCAAATTTCGTTGTATATATTGAGAGAATTTTACGATTTAGTAACTGCATGTCAAAATTAGGGTTTCCCGTGTTCTTGCTTTGATAAATCGTGATTTCAGAAAGATATTTTGAAATTGATCTTACTGTTAGGTAGAGTTTTTCATTATCTTTCCAACAGTACCAAAAGCCCCTTATTTGGAGTCTGTTTCCAATAGTTATTAGCGTTTTAGTCCAACTCCCTAGCTTGCCCTTTGACCCCCCCCCCCCCCCCCGTTCAGCCCTATTTAGTCCAGAGGTTATAAGGTTCATTCCGAACCGTTTATCCATGCAGTAAGTGACTTAGTTATGATTCTAAATGCTTCATATTAGTATCCTAATGGTAATTAATACATTAGAAACTCACATGATTAGTGGTTAATTATGTAACTAAATTTCTGTTAATTGCATGTTGTTCATTCTACGCAAGCTTGTCCATTCTCCTTATCAACTTGAATCATCCTTTTTGGCAAATTGACTTAATGCAAAACTTAATCCTTGATAATTTGACATGGAATTAGGATTAATGTGATTATTAGCTTGCTGGTTAGCTGATGTACTACAGTAAACAGCGTGACCAACTTACCGACTTTTAATAAGTCGTTAGTCGATTAGTGTGCTAGTCTTGGTTTTACCACTGGAAACTCTATCCGGCGGTTTTACCATCACCTTGGAACCTTGTTATATCCCTATTATGAACCTAATGAACTACCAAAAACATCGTTTTATGTGTTTAAATAGTTGGTTTAAGGCTTGGATCGTATCGGATGACGAGAGGCATGCGCGGCTAGTAGTTGACCGCATATCCTCTTCGACGGCCCGATAATGACCGCATATCTGTAATACGGCCCAGTATGGTCCATATATCTTATCATGGGTCTTAATGTCTTCTGGACATGAGCGGCCCATAATGCACCGTTCATACCTTAGAGCGGCCCACTGTCAGCCGTTCTTTCTTGACCTCGCTGGCTGAGTTTCAGCCCAGTTTCTGTATGCACGGCCCTGTGTTAGCCGTACATACCTTGCGCGGCTTCTGTATGACCGCACATCTCTCGGAGATGAGTTTCATCGTGTTTATGTGCTCTTGAATCCAAGGACAAGGTTAGTCCTTTAAATCTTGAACTTTTGGCAGTAATTCCCCCGATTAAATTGGCCATTAAACGTGACTGAATGTCTAGACAATCGTGGGATCTTGGATCCAATAAATCAATGCCAACGCATCATAGGGGCCCGGTCTGGTCCTGGGGAGAGCGCCCGAAAAATTATTGAGCCCATGGGTTGTTATAATGACATGGTGAGGCATTGCACCGAGTGCATGACTTGTGTAACGTCTATGACATAAAATCTCTTGTTACTTGTTACTTGATCGTGCTTGAATTAATGTTTAAAATACTTGCTTGTTGGACAATTCTATATTACTATCTCCTGTTGTTAATCCTTGTACTTGTTATCTTGTTAATTCTTGACATCATATATTTCTTGACCTTGCAAGATCTTTTTACTACGTCATTTCATTATATCGTTATCGTCATTTATTTCTTTTATTAGCATGGCATATGAAAATGTAATTAACTTGTTAATCACGTAAACTTGCCTATTATTTCCTACTGAGCGTCAGCTCATAGTTGTTGTTTCCCCCCTTTCCAGGCTATTCTGGTGACGATGTGCAAACCGATGGGGAAGGGCAGGAGTGATGTCTTGAGTGTATCAGTTCTAGTGTTTTGGCAGTCTTATCCTCCTATTAGTTGTGCTTTGGAGAGTATTTAGTTTCAGTTATGTTATTGTTGTTAAGTGGTTGTTGTCTCAGTTGTATTAAGTTGGTTTGAGGTTATTGTATCAGTTTGGTTTGTTTTATGATCATTAAGTTATTTCCTTTTCTTAGCACTTGTGTAATTGTTTAGTTTAGTTTATTAGTGTTATTTCTAGCTAGTCTCTAACTGTACAACCCGATATTCCGCGTCGGGGCGTGACAGTTTAGTTGGTATCAGAGACCTAGGTTTCACATTCCTAGGTTCTCTAAGTTATAGGTTTTCCCAAGTTCTAGGGTGCTAAGTGTTATCATAGGACCCCTAACCTTGTTAAGTCTAGAACCCGACCTGGTGAGATTGGGTAGAAACTTGGGTTAAGTTCATATCTTAATCGTGTTATTATCTATCTTATTGAACCTAAGTAATCTATTCCTCGTGTAGGCCATTGCAATGGAAGCTGACCGTGCGGAATGGAGGAACTTGCAACATACGGTTCAAGGCCTTACTCAGGCTTTACAGCAAGTAGCCCAAGCAGGAGCTACACACCATGGCACCGGCGACTTATATCAGAACTTTCGGGGGATGAATCCGCCGAGATTTGGTGGCTCGACTGACCCAGATGAAGCCGAGCACTGGCTAGATGAAATGGGAAAAATATTCGAAGTGATGCAATGCAACAATCAAGAGCGTGTCCTTTTATCTACATTCCAACTGGAACGTGATGCACGTACTTGGTGGGATTCTATCAAGGCGACTCTCGGTGATCAGCAAGTCACCTGGGAGGAGTTCGAGGGATTCTTTAACAGCAACTATTTTTCTAATTGAGTGCAAGAGAAGAAGGCAGCGGAGTTCGCGGCTTTGAAGCAGCGAAGTCTATCTGTGGCAGAGTATGAAGCTCAATTTTCTCGACTATCCCGATATGCTACCCACTTGATATCCACCGAGAAGATGAAGGTGAAGCGTTTTCTTAATGGACTGAGGCTGCATTATATCAACCAATTGGCACCGATGGAGATCTCAACTTATTTTGAGATGGTGAGGAAAGCTCAAGTTCTGGAGGATACTCTGGAAATGACGGAGCGAATCCGTGGAAAAGGCACCAAGAAGGAACAACCTACGAGTTCCGGGAAT
The DNA here is from genome assembly GCA_022559845.1 of Amorphophallus konjac. Classification (NCBI taxonomy): domain Eukaryota; kingdom Viridiplantae; phylum Streptophyta; class Magnoliopsida; order Alismatales; family Araceae; genus Amorphophallus; species Amorphophallus konjac. The sequence goes on from CM040119.1 coordinate 149,776,598, forward strand.
GTCAAACCCGGGTATACCAAGAAGAGGCCCATTAGTGGACCTGGTTCGTGGAGCGGGTCCGGATCGTGGAAGGGCAAGATGCCGAAGCACGAAGATAAGAAGCCTAGCCCTATTGTTTCATTCAAGGGCGTGTGCAAGTTTTGTAATAATCCTGGTCACAAGATGGAGGATTGCTGGCGCAAGCTAGGCGCATGTCTGCGATGTGGAAGCAAGGAGCACCGTATCTCTGACTGTCCTCGTTTATCTGAGCAAGCTACCCCGGCGAAACCTCAAGTCTTCAAGAAACCACAAGGCAAGCTTCAAGCTTTGCATGCAGAGGAAGCAGGAACCGCCGATGACGGTGGACTTGTCGAAGGTACTCTTATTATACTCGACAAGCCAGCATTTGTTCTTTTTGATACTGGTGCCACACATTCATTTATTTCTCAGAGATTTACTAAGTCTTTAGCTGTGGAACCTGTTTTAATGAATTCTCCGTTAGAAATATCTACACCTATTGTTTCTAGATCAGCAATTCAGTATTTCTATCCTTCTAGCAAGGTTATGATTGATGAACAAAATTTTTCAGCCGATTTAGTTTGCATGGATATGAAGGATTATGATGTAATCCTAGGAGCATATTGGTTGGCTAGATATGAGGCTAATGTTCACTGCAGTTCTAGCTCTGTGTCTTTTACTAGGCACCCGAGACTTTCTTTTGTGGGAGTTAAGCACCATAACTCCGTATCACTTATCTCGGCTCTTCGAGCTGATAAGCTGATGAGACGAGGATGTGAGGCTTTTTTGGCCTTTGTCTGTGCAACCCCTGAGCAGCAGATTGAGACTAAGGACATTTCTGTTGTCTGAGATTTTCCTGATGTCTTTCCAGAGGAACTACCTGGACTTCCGCCTGAGCGGGAAGTTGTCTTTTCTATTGATCTCTTTCCTGGCACATCTCCTATTTCCAAGGCTCCTTATCGTATGTCTCCTACGGAACTGAGGGAGTTAAAGCAACAGCTAATGGAATTGCTCGAGAAGGGTTTTATTCGCACTAGTACTTCTCCTTGGGGAGCCCCTGTATTATTCGTCAGGAAGAAAGATGGTTCGATGAGGTTGTGCATCGATTATCGGCAATTGAACTAGCAGACTGTCAAGAATAAATATCCATTGTCGAGGATTGACGAACTATTTGATCAGATAGCGGGAGCTCAGTATTTTTCTAAGATCGATCTTCGATCTGGATATCATCAGTTGCGGATTAAGGAAGAAGATATCAATAAAACAGCTTTTCGGAGCAGGTATGGTCATTTTGAATTTGTCGTTATGCCTTTTGGTCTAACGAATGCACCGACAGCTTTCATGCAGTTGATGAACAATGTATTTCGGCCCTATCTTGATCAATGGGTCGTGGTATTCATTGATGACATCTTGATTTATTCCAAGAATGAAGAGGAGCATGTTGAACATCTAAGGATGGCATTGCAATTATTGAGAGATCATCAACTATATGCCAAGTTCAGTAAGTGTGAATTCTGGCTGCAAGAGGTGTCCTTTCTCGGACATATCATCACCAAAGAAGGTATTTCTATTGATCCTTCGAAGGTAGAGGCAGTGAAGAATTGGGATCAGCCTACTAGTGTGATTGAAGTGAGAAGTTTCCTAGGCCTAGGAGGCTACTATAGAAGATTTATCCAAGATTTCTCTAAGATTGCGGTAACTATGACAAGATTAACCCGCAAGGAGAACAAGTTTGATTGGTCAGATGATTGTCAGCGAAGCTTTTAGACTTTGAAGGAATGTTTGACTACTGCACCTGTATTGGCTTTACCATCTGGTGAAGGAGATTTTATTGTATACACCGATGCTTTAGGTATTGGTTTAGGCTGTGTACTCATGCAGCATGGGAAGGTGATAGCCTATTCTTCTAGGCAGTTGAGGAAGCATGAAGAGAATTATCATGTTCATGATTTGGATCTAGCAGCAGTCGTGTTTGCTTTGAAGATATGGAGGCACTACTTGTATGGAGAAACATTCACAGTGTTTTCAGATCATAAGAGTCTAAAATATTTGTTCTCTCAGAAGGAACTCAATATGAGGCAACGAAGATGGTTGGAGTACTTGAAAGACTTCGACTTCTCGATTGAGTATCATCCTGGCAAAGGCAATGTTGTGGCAGATGCATTAAGCAGGAAGCCTGTGGCTAGATTGTCCAGTCTCATGTTACAAGAGTGGAAGCTACTGGAACAATTGGCTAGCCTGGATCTGTATGTCGATAATGATCGGGTTATGATTGCACAATTTCAACTTAATCCCGAATTGTTGATGGAAATCAAGTCCTTGCAAGATAATGATCCAGAGTTGGTAGAGATCAAGGGAAGCTTGAGCAGCAGACCTGACTTCTTGATGGCTGACGATGGAAGATTGTTATTCCAGGGTAGAACTTGTGTACCTGATGAAGCTGGAATAAAGAACAAGATTCTTGAGGAAGCACATAGATCCCGATATACCATTCATCCTGGAGGCACTAAAATGTTCAAGGATTTGAAGAGATCTTTTTGGTGGCCGAATATGAAAAGGGAAGTTGCAGACTTCGTGAGTAGATGCTTGGTTTGTCAGCAAGTCAAGGCTGAACATTTCAGACCGGCAAGAAAGTTGAAATCACTTGACATACCCCAATGGAAGTGGGAGAGCATTGGCATGGATTTCATTATGGGTCTACCTAGGACTCGTGGTGGATTTGATGCAATATGGGTGATTGTCGACCGATTGACAAAGTCAGCTTATTTCTTACCCATTAAGTCCAAGTGGACAGTTGATGTGTTGACTGCTTTGTATTTGAAGGAAGTGGTAAGGCTCCATGGCATACCAGTCAGCATTGTGTTTGATCGAGACCCCAGATTTACTTCACATTTCTGGAAGGGACTGCAAGAGTCTCTTAGTACTTGCCTGAATTTCAGTACTGCTTTTCATCCACAGACCGATGGACAGACTGAAAGAACCAATCAGATAGTGGAAGATATGCTTAGAGCATGCATGATTGATTTCGGAGGCAGTTGGAGTGATCATTTGGCTTTGATTGAATTCGCCTACAACAACAGTTATCAATCCAGTATCCAGATGGCTCCTTTTGAAGCATTGTATGGAAGAAGTTGTTGTTCCCCGTTGTGTTGGGATGAGATAGGTGAGAAGCAATGGCTTGGACCGGATCTTATTTCAGAATCGTCACAGAACATCCGTATTATCCGAGACCGATTACAAGTGGCTCAATCAAGACAGAAGAGTTATGCCGACACAAGGACAAGAGCATTAGAATTTCAAGTTGGCGAGCATGTATTTCTGAAGGTTTATCCTTCGAGAGGGATTCGAAGATTTGGCATTCATGGCAAGCTTAGTCCGAGGTATATTGGTCCATTCGAGATCCTAGACAGAGTGGGAGAAGTTGCTTACAGACTGGCTTTACCGCCTCAGTTGTCTGGCGTACACAATGTTTTCCATGTGTCTATGTTACGGAAATATGTGTATGACCCCACTCATATCATTCAGCATGTAGATTTTGAATTGAAGGAAGATTTGACCTATGAAGAAAGATCTATCAAGATTCTGGACCGGAAACAACAGCAACTCCGGAATCGTTCTATACCAATGGTCAAGATTCAGTGGAGTCGACGTGGGGCCAAAGAAGCTACTTGGGAGTCCGAAGATACTATGCGGAAGCGGTATCCCGACTTATTCTAGGTGAGCAATCTCTTTCCCTACTCTCAGTTGTAGTGCAGTGAATTTGGAGGACCAAATTCCTTAAGTAGGGGAGGGTGTAATACCCCGATAATTTTTATTGAGCCCGATGTATTTATTAAGCTTTTATTAACTTAAAATTGATTTTTTAATAAATTAATGCTTGAATTTTAGATTTTTAATATTTAATTCCTTAGAAAATAGAATAGTGAAAATTCGACTACCTTATAAATATCTGAAAAAATGCTAATCAGGTTAAGGACCATGTAGTTAGCAACTTTGTCTTCTGTGTTCGACCCAGTAAAAATCCGTAATTAGGTCTAAATAGTGGATTAAGCCTAAAAGTGCACACTTAGTTAACCTTTACCTAATCTCATCTTAAAACATCAAATTAGAGCTTAATACTCAACCAAATGAGCTCAAATCGGTGGCAAATGAAAGGCCACGATCTAAGGATCAATAACCCTCTATCAATCGAGCCCAAACCTAACCCTAGCGCATGGTGGCGGCCGAGTTTTGTTGAAGTCAACCTTGGCGGCGCCGTTTTCAAACACCACCTTGCGTGGTCGATTTCTCCCAACTCCGAAGTCTCCAGAAGCTCTATAAGATATCAAAATGAAGCTCTACGAGTCTATTTTCTTTTGGTACCTGTGGTGTTCGCATTGGATTCAGATCTAGGAAGATCTTGGTCGTTTAGTGGAGGTGGGTCGGCAGCCGTCGTCCTCCTTCCTCTCCTCTTTGTTCCATCGATTGAGGTAGGTTTCCTTAACCAAAACCTGCACATGAATACATCAAATTGTTCCTCTCGACGAGCTCTTTCCAGTGGTTGTAAAAGCCCTAAATTTCATTAGGTATCCAAGGAGATATCGCTGTTTTTCTATGGTGCTGTCAAGTTCATTCTTCATTCTAGTGCTTTAAGTTCTCTCTTCTATTGAGGTAGGATCTAACAGCTCAACTCTAATTAATATACATGGATATAAGCATCATCATGTTAGCTTTCATTTGGCGTAGAAAGTCCCAAATTTCATTGAGCATGTCTAGAGAATTTTGGATCGAAGTAAGAGCATGTCTAGGCTTGATTTATGCAGTGTTCTTATGAGTCAAAGCATGATTTCGGGCTGATTTTGAGTTGTATATCTTGATCCCCATATAGCATATCATACATGGATGGAATCAGCATCGAAGTAGCTTTCTTTTGATATAAGAAGCCCCAAATTTCGTTGTATATATTGAGAGAATTTTACGATTTAGTAACTCCATGTCAAAATTAGGGTTTCCCGTGTTCTTGCTTTGATAAATCGTGATTTCAGAAAGATATTATGAAATTGATCTTACTGTTAGGTAGAGTTTTTCATTATCAAGCCCCTTATTTGGAGTCCGTTTCCATTAGTTATTAGCGTTTTAGTCCAACTCCCTGGCTTGCCCTTTGACCCCCCCCCCCCGTTCAGCCCTGTTTAGTCCAGAGGTTATAAGGTTCATTCCGAACCGTTTATCCATGCAGTAAGTGACTTTGTTATGATTCTAAATGCTTCATATTAGTATCCTAATGGTAATTAATAAATTAGAAACTCACATGATTAGTGGTTAATTATGTAACTAAATTTCTGTTAATTGCATGTTGTTCATTCTACGCGAGCTTGTCCATTCTCTTTGTCAACTTGAATCATCCTTTTTGGCAAATTGACTTAATGCAAAACGTAATCCTTGATAATTTGACATGGAATTAGGATTAATGTGATTATTAGCTTGCTGGTTAGCTGCTGTACTACAGTAAACAGCGTGACCAACTTACCGACTTTTAATAAGTCGTTAACCGATTAGTGTGCTAGTCTTAGTTTTACCCCCGGAAACTCTATCCGACGATTTTACCATCACCTTGGAACCTTGTTATATCCCTGTTATGAACCTAATGAACTACAAAAAACATCATTTTATGTCTTTAAACCGCTGGTTTAAGGCTTGGAACGTATCGAACGACGAGAGGCATGCGCGGCTAGTAGTTGACCGCATATCCTCTTCGACGGCCCGATAATGACCGCATATCTGTAATATGGCCCAGTATGGTCCGTATATCTTATCTTGGGTCTTAATGTCTTCTGGACATGAGCGGCCCATAATGCACCGTTCATACCTTAGAGCGGCCCACTGTCAGCCGTTCTTTCTTGACCTTGCTGGCTGAGTTTCAGCCCAGTTTCTGTATGCACGGCCCTATGTTAGCCGTACATACCTTGCGCGGCTTCTGTCTGACCGCACATCTCTCGGAGATGAGTTTCATCGTGTTTATGTGCTCTTGAATCCAAGGACAAGGTTAGTCCTTTAAATCTTGAACTTCTGGCAGTAATTCCCCCGATTAAATTGGCCATTAAACGTGACTTAATGTCTAGACAATCGTGGGATCTTGGATCCAATAAATCAATGCCAACGCATCATAGGGGCCCGGTCTGGTCCTGGGGAGAGCGCCCGAAAAATTATTGAGCCCATGAGATGTTATAAAAATATGGTGAGGCATTGCACCGAGTGTATGACTTGTGTAACGTCTATGACATTAAATCTCTTGTTACTTGTTACTTGATCGTGCTTGAATTAATGTTTAAAATACTTGCTTGTTGGCCAATTCTGTATTACTATCTCCTGTTGTTAATCCTTGTACTTGTTATCTTGTTAATTCTTGACATCATATTATTCTTGACCTTGCAAGATCTTTTTACTACGTCGTTTCATTATATCGTTATCGTCATTTATTTCTTTTATTAGCATGGCATATGAAAATGTAATTAACTTGTTAATCACGTAAACTTCCCTGTTATTTCCTACTGAGCGTCAGCTCATAGTTGTTGTTTCGCCCCTTTCTAGGCTATTCAGGTGACGATGTGCAAACCGATGGGGAAGGGCAGGAGTGATGTCTTGAGTGTATCAGTTCTAGTGTTTTGGCAGTCTTATCCTCCTATTAGTTGTGCTTTGGAGAGTATTTAGTTTCAGTTATGTTATTGTTGTTAAGTAGTTGTTGTCTTAGTTGTATTAAGTTGGTTTGAGGTTATTGTATCAGTTATGATTTGTTTTATGATCATTAAGTTATTTCTTTTTCTTAGCACTTGTGTAATTGTTTAGTTTAGTTTATTAGTGTTATTTCTAGCTAGTCTCTAACTGTACGACCCGATACTCATTTGAAGTTCATCATCGTCGCCATCGACTATTTCACCAAATGGATCGAGGCCGAAGCCACCACCAAGATCACCGAATCAGTCGTATGGAGTTTTGTTTGGAAATCATTCATCTGTCGCTATGGTGTCCCCCGAGTGATTGTGAGCGATAACGGTCGACAGTTTGATTCTTCTTATTTCAGAGACAGATGTGCCGACCTAAATATTCGCAACCACTTCACTTCGGTAGCCCACCCTCAGGCTAACAGACTGGTCGAGAATGCCAATAAGACTATCTTAAAAGGCATCAAAACCAGGCTCGGCAAAGCCAAGGGAAGCTGGTTCGAGGAATTGCCAAGCGTACTATGGTCACACCGAACTACACCGAGAACGGCTACTGGTGAAACACCTTTTCAACTGGTGTATGGCACGGAAGTCGTAATTCCGTTGGAGGTCCGCAATCCCTCTCTCCGAGTCGTCCACTTCGAGCCTGAGGTAAACGAGCAGAAATTGCAAGAGAACCTTGACTTAGCGGACGGGATCCGAGAGAATGCAAGGATCCGAGCAACGGAATACCAACGGCGCATCACTCGATACTACAACAGTAGAGTTCGAGACAGACCCTTCCAGCCAGGAGACTTCGTCCTGAGGAAGGCCGAAGCATCTCGACCACTAGTGGTGGCGGGAAAGCTGTCCCCTACTTGGGAAGGTCCCTACCGAGTGGTCGAGAAGCTCGGGAAAGGAGCATACCGACTGTCCACCAAGGAAGGAACACCTGTCCCTCGGACGTGGAACGCAACAAATTTTCACAAGTTCTACTTTTGAACGTTTGGCAAGCATACACATGTAAGCGAAATAGAATAATCACCATTCTTCTCTTCTTATTAAACTTTGATGTACATCAAGAAGGCCGTAACCGATATAGTATACATGTACAAAAAATTACATCCCCTGGTACTATAACGTGAGTAGATCGCTCGACCGACCCAGTAGGCGCTCCCACGTCCAGCCACTGACTCTTCCTCGTGTAGAAACTGGCTCGGATAAGAGATCACAGGCTTCGTTGGTTTGAGAAAGCTCGAAGGAAAAAGAAGATGAGAGGAAGGAATACAATTGAAGGCCTCCTCTCTGCCAACTCTTTGGAAGGCAGAGAGTGCAGGCACCCTCCGAAGAGTGAGAGGGGAGGAGGAAAAAGAAAACGGCAGAGATGGACGAGGAGGCAGGGGAATACCCGGAAAGGAGGGAGCTTAATTAGCTCCCCTCCTCCCCGCGGGATGGCGTCGGCGGGTCAGGGATAGGAGTGCGACATGCTCCAACATGACGAACCCTCTTCGCGAGTTACCCCCGACTGATGAACCCTCTTCCAGAGCGAAACAACAGGAGCTTGCCTCCCACCGCCATCTGCATCATCATCTTCTGAAACGCCTTCCATGCCCGCCAAGACTTACAGCCCAACGCTTCACGGAAGGGAAAAATCGCCAGGAACGGCCTTAAGCGATGAAAGGAAAAGGAGACGCCTCTCGGACCTTTTATAGGCCGAAGGGGAAGCTGATTGCTTTAATTGACTATCCCCAAAACATGCTACCAAGGCTTTCCCTGAGTTGGTCACCTCATTTCTCGATATTCCCCCAGCGGGACGCACGAAGTGGCAAGTCATTAAGGGTGGTGTGGAAAAATGGAAAGGTGCCAACACCATGTTAGTTATTTGACAGATTGGCGCGTGCAAGATCTGCAGGAAATCGGCGCCTTCAACAAATGACTGTGGATATAGCAATCAAATCACACAAAAAGTGGTAAGAAACAGTCAATTCAGCATTCAATACTGCCGCTATTATAGTTTCCAAAAAGCGCCTCACCCGACTACATATGGAAAAGAAAGAAAAAAGAAAAGAGCTATTACATCAGGCCTCGGGCCCATCTCCAAGCTCGAAAGACAAGACTTCTTCGGCACTAGACAATCTGCCCCCAATGTTCTTGGTGACGGCCGGCCCAGACATTGACCCCACCTGTGTGGGAACTGTCTCGGTCGCGTGCCCTCCCGAGGACGCTGGAGTTGGCGGTCGCTCGGACGGAACCGAACTCACCTCTTCGCTCGACGTATAGTGGGAAGAGTCAGTGGAGCCCCACTCCGAGTCATAGCGCTGACCGGAAGGAAAATTGAGCGAAGACGACTGGGCCTTTGCCTCCAAGATGGCCCGATCATAGCCCTGGGAGAAGCACTTCCGGAGTCCCCGTCGGTAGCCCGAATCATAATAAGGAAAGGCCACCGGCTGTAGAGCTGCCTGGTAAGTCTCTGAGCACTGATGTCGCTCGAGTGCTTCCTTCCTAGCCAGCTCTGCCTTCCTCTTGAGCTTAGCTATTCGCTGCTCGGACTCGGACAACCATCTCTCAGTCTCGGACAGCCTTCGCTCTGCCTCGGTCCGCGAATCCTCGGCCGCCCGAACTCGGTCCTCGAGCCCCTCTCGCTCAGCCCTCCATTGGTCATCGTGCTCGACCTGGTTTCTACGGTCCGACTCCAGGAGCTCACTCTTCCGGTCGACCATGCGATGAGCATGGACCAACTGCTCTGCCAAAGACTGAGCCACTGCTTGTCTTGACTGCGCCAACGCTCGGAGCGGAGTGATCTCTCGATGAAGGTCTTCAAGATCGAGGGTCAGACGCCCGACCTTCCGATCAAGGGTGCCACGGGCCCATCAAAGAGTCTCCCGCTTGGACTCCACCCGAGCGTACTCATCCACCGCTTCAGCTCATAGCTGGGCCAGAACCAGCCCTCCCTCCATAATCTGCTCCAACAGCGAAGACGGGGGACCCTTCTGGACTTTTTCCCGCAAGTCTCGAGAAGCTAAAGAATGACACGCCCGGTACAGAAAAGCCTGGACATTGAAGGTGCTGGTAAAAGGAGGGGAAGTTCTCACCGGAGCGGCAAGGACCGGGGCATCTCCCTCGGGCAATCCCGTCACAGGGGCCCCACCGGTCGGCTCGACGTCAGCAACCCCACTACGTACCTCCCCAGTTTCAGTAGCCTGTGATCGAGTCGCCTCCTCCTGCCACCCTCCAGCCTCGACCTGCTGGGGACGGACCCCCTCATCTGGCGGCCCCTCCGCCACTCTCGGTGCCTGAGCATCGGCAGTGATCCCTCCTTCATCGGCCCCCACTTGCTCAGTAGAGGGGAGAGCCGATAGGGAATCTCTTCCGGATGCACAGACGACCTCCTCTTTCCTCGCCCGTTTCTTCTCAGCAGACTGAGCCTGCATCGAAGACTATAGCAGCTTGGCCACGGGATCTTTACGCTTGATCCCCCGGCGCTCGGAGGCGTCATCTTGAGCCACCCGCTTGCCCTTATCCTGGGCACGGGACTAACCCTCCGAAACTTGAAGGTCATCCGGAGATGGCGTCCCGTCCAAGATGATGACCTCCAACCCAGACGGAGGTGCCTCCTCCTCTACCGCTCGCCTCGTGTCTGAACCACAGAAAGCAAACTAAGAGAAGGAAGATTTCAACTCCACAAGAAGGAAGACCAAGTTCCTGAACCCCTTACCTGTCGACAACAGCACTCGAGCGAGGTAGCCCTCAATGTTGGAAGAAGTCACCAAATCAGTAGTCTCCCGGCGATTCTACTGAAGGATAGCAACCTCCTCTTCCACCTCCGGAGAGAACACAGTATGCTTCAGAGGAATGTTCGGGTGGAAATTGGGCACCGTCGGGAAATTCAAGGCTATGCCGACCGCCAACGGGCCCACCCAAAAATATTCGGTCTTCTACCCTTTGTGAGAAGAATCCTTCCCAGAGAGGGGCACGCAGCTCCTCCCCTGCCTTGCCTGAATATAGAAGAAGCCTCGCCCCGCATGAGCATGCTCCTTCAACTCAAAGAAGTAATGGAAAAGATCCTGCGAGGCGCGCACCCCACACTTGCCGCAAAGGAAAATGAAGGAGAAGATGAAAGTGTAAGAATTGGAGACCAGCTGGACCGGAGCCAGCCGGTAGAACCGAAGCAACTTGGCGACAAAAGGCTGAAGGGGCAAACGAAAGCCACACTTCTAGGCCAGAAGAAAAAGAGCAAAAGAGGCCAGAACGGGTGGACAATCTAGACTCATGAGGCTCAGGTGCCAGGAACTGGAATCGCCAAGGCAACCCGTAGCGACTCTCCAGCTGCTTCACCTCCGCCTCCCCCAGCTCGCTACAGGATGGCTCCGGCGGCGTCAAGAAAACTCTGGGGGTCCGTTCTCTCTGCCGCCCCTCAGCCTTAGAATGATGGTCCGCCATGAAACAGAGAGAAGAAGAAGGGGAAAGCTCTAAGGCAGAGAACTTCGGAGAAGAAAAGGAGCTTACGAATCACCGCCTCAGGAAGCTCTTCTGGCTCTGACGGATACAACGATTCTCCGCTCCTCCGAAACTACTCTCACAACGAGGGAGCCCCCCTCAAATATAACTACCCAGAGAGGCAAAACCCTAAAACCTCGGAGATAAAGGGACACAAAACACGCAATGCCTAAAACCCATAACGGGAGGTGGCGCGACGTCCGATCTCCCGAGGAGGGGCCTTATCTTACTCATCATAGAGGGCGTATTTTCAAGGTGAGCTACGTCACGTGGCCCCTACTCAAGAGATATCTTTACCCAACCAGTGCCACAGACAGTCCAACCCAATTGCTACTCATCCGAGCCTAATCTTGGCTCGGGAGTAAGAGGGGGACAAGTGGAGAGGGGAAATCTCACCGCCCGTATGGAGAGGCCAAACGGGGTCTAAATCAGATTGAACAAGGCTCAACTCCTCAAAGTGGCCGCCCCCGGGCCCACTTATTATGAAGCCCAAAAATTCACTTGGTACAAGCGCTTCCTAGGCAGCCTTTGGGTTGGGAAGTCTGAGCATCAGTCGATCGGGAATGCTCCCTTGGAGCCCCCTATTCCTTGTCCTGACCCAGCACTTATCCCTCGGGAGACCACTCTTGAACAAGTGCCACTCGCTCGGGCTCACTGATGGAAGCTTAATGATTCAACCGTTGCGAATCCTTTAATGGCAGGAAGCTCAAGGGGACAAGGGAACCAAGAGTTCGTGCGCCGTAAGGAGCCCGCATGAAAGACGTAACCCCCCTGGAACTCCTCTGCTTACAGGGATCAATTTGCATAACCGGCCACTATTTAAACAGGACATGCCCAACTATGATGAGAGAGCTTAAGCAAGCTTAAGCACGCCCAAGTAAGCCTGAGCAGGAACCACTTCACCTTTTGATGGAGAGGAGTCTCGCGCTCCCACTTTCCTCCCAATTCTCCTCTTCGCATCTGTGCTCTACTACCTGTGCTGACTTAAGCATCGGAGGGTCTTCCCCGGGGATCTATCCCTGGGCACCTCTGACTGGTTTCCCTTCTTACAGTTTATACTTCAATGGTACGTGGTCATCTTCCTCCCCGCTCAGGAGCAGTGCGAGATCGCCCCTTCATATATATATATATAGAGAGAGAGAGAGAGAGAATTGGCGCCCTTACAGGTAGTCTTCAATTAATTGAAGACTTGCTGGCTGCCGCTATTTGATGAATTAGCGCCCTAGCTTGGGGCGCCAATTACAGTGTGTGATTTTCACATAGTAGATACGTTTTGTGACTCAAAGCACTGTTCATTCTAAAAATATTTCTCGAAAATCGAAAGTAAGGACATGAACGGGTAGTACAAATCCTCGGGAGTCCTGAAACATGTTCATATATAATTACTGGGTTTTGGTTTCACGGATACGAATTTTCTAATGTTGTATCTTCAATTTCTCAAGAAATTGAATTGGCGCCCCTGTGAGTAGTCTTCATTTAATTGAAGACTCTTCGGGGTGTCACCAATTCGATGTACAAGTGCAACTAATTGACGACACTACTACAAGTCACCAATTGAGTTGTTTTCCAAGTGAGTTATGCTTCGTATCAGAACAGTAATTCTGTGATACAAGTTGCTATTTATTTTTTCAATGTTTCTCTGAATCAGAATCCGAAGGCATGGTCGGGTGGAGAAAAATCTCAGGGTCACAGAAGTATATTCTGGCAAAATTTTAGTGGTTCAGTTTAATAGTTATAGATTTTTGAATGCGTTGATTTACTAATTACTGAAAATTCTAGAAAATGGAATTAACATCATTGCACATGTCTTCAATTAATTGACGACCCTATGAGAAGTCTTCAATTTTGAAATTGGCGCCCTGGTCTGGGGCACCATTTACAGATGGTTGTTCACTATTCATCAGTATAAAATTTCTCCGAATCAGAAAGTAAGAGTACGTGCAGGTAGGGGAAAATGTCAGGATTCTAGAAACATGTTCATGTTCAAATTTCATGCTTTAGTTTGATTGTTATGGATTTTTGAATGTTTTGAATTATTAATTACTAGTATTTGTGGAAATGGAAATGACGACACTGCGAAGTGTCTTCATTTAATTGGCGCCCCCTGAGGGGTCTTCAATTTGGTAATTGGCGCCTCCTGAGGAGTCTTCAATTTGGTAATTGGCGCCCTAGACTAGGGCGCCATTTACCTGAGAGCTGGGACTCTCGGGTTTTTAAAACATGCAAGTATTTGGTGTACATGGGTTCTATACTAAGGTTTGAAACATTGTTATTAAGTCTGTAAACTTGTGTAATAAAATATGTTCAAAAACTCATGAAATCATGCTTAACAGTCTATGTTCAACTCATAAAGATCATGGTAACAGTATGTATACAATCATATGCGACTGGTGTAACAGGCTATTAAGATATGTATAACATGGTATATACATGGTTATTGCTTGATCATGGTAAAGCCAGATGATATATAGCATGATTGACGAGTTAATCGAACTCTAAGCATGCATTAGTTAACCTATTTAACTACTAGTTAGGCAAGGATTTGACAACACCTACCTTTTGACGTGAGCTACGAGTTTCAGAATAAAGAAGCTACAGCAGGATCACAGCAGGACGTAGACTCGGGAAGAAGACGCTCCTTCAGCACTGATGGCGGCAGTAGCCTCTGTTAGTGCTACGGAGGGGATTAGTTATGGGGAATCGCAAAGTATTGGTTTTTTACTTTACGGGTCCTGCTGAGTGGGCATGGTGTTTGCCAGCTAAAATGGGTTGTTCGTGTCTCAACCTTCTAGAAACATAGATTAAATGACGCCGTTGTAAGGGGTCGTTCATTAATCTAGGTGGTACTATTCATGTAAATGACATCTCTGCATGATGGTGTTTATTAATCTTGGTGTCATTATTGATGAGAATGACGTCCTTGCAGGAGGGCGTTAAATGTTGGACAAAACTGTCAACTTCACGTGTTGGCATTCATGGTGTACATGTTAGGGTGCTAGGCCCGGATACAGAGGGGGGGTGAATGTATCCCTCTAAAGATAAAGCAAAAATTAAAACTCTAAAGCCCAGATATGTGGAATAAAAACTAATGAGCTTTCCAAGATGAGATGATAATTCAACAATTGATCAAACAGTTGGACTGCAACAATGCAGCCACCTGATCACACCAGAAACGCAGGCAGAGCTAAACAAACCAAACACACTTAGCAGAATATAATGCTCAAACTTTACTCCCAAGATAACACAATTAACCAAGCATGCACAACCTGTGAATGGGAGGTAGAAGGCAAGGAACAAACGCACAAAGCACAACCACTGCACAGTAGATTTTTAGGTGGTTCAGTCACCAAGACCTACATCCACCCCTCACTCCCAACCGGAGTGAGGCTTCACTAGCCAACACTAGAAACCTGCAGACTCAGTCTGCGACAGGGTGCTTCCACACAGCTTGACCAGGGGAACAACCTCCCCTCTTCCTCCCGACCGGAGGGACACCCCAAGTGACTCCCAGCCACTTGGAAACCAGAGACCGAAGTCTCCCTTCCTCCAGACCAGGAGGGAACCCACCAGTGACTCCCAGTCACCAGCAAACCAGAGGTCGAAGACCTCTCTTCCTCCAGACCAGGAGGGACCCCTGGACTTGCAACCCACAAGCCCAGAACCGGAGATCAGATCTCCCTTCTCCTGAGACCACAGGAGGAACCCGACCTCAGTCCATAGGATCAGAAGAACACAGTAAATCAGATCAAATAAAAGGAAAAATAAGAAACGAAAATAACATAACAAACACAAGCTGTAAATGAAAGAACGTCAGATGTGGCTCCCATGGAGCTGACTGGCCTAATTTTGATCCACGGTCCAGTAGATAGATCTTCAGTAGCTTCTTCCTTCTTCTCCACGAACTCTCTCTCTCTCTCTATCTCTCTTTCTTTCTCCTCTGCTCTCCTTTTCTCTTACGCTATTCTCTCCTTCTTCTCTGCAACTTTTTTTCTTCTGTCGGCTCACTCTTCTTCTATTTCTTCTTCTTCTTCTATTTCTTCCTCTTCTTCTATTTCTTCCTACTTCTGCTCAAGGCTTCAGTCCTTCTACTTCGATCACTCTTCATCTGAAGACGAAGGTTTCTATTTATATCAGCAGCAGTAGCAGCTAGGGCGTGTGATCTCCACAGCTCCCACCCAATCTACTCTGCCACGTGTCAGCATCTCAGCTCCTTGGATCACGTGCCAGACACCTGCAAGACAAATAAGGAGTTCAGTCGATTAACAAAATCAACTGAAGATAGTGTATAGACTTTATAACTCATACTGTAAAATACAGTGTATAGACTTTATAAGCAGCAAATGAGCAAGTGTAAACACTGAGTGAGTGTATAGACTTTGAGTCTTCATGCGAGCTCAGTGTATAGACTTGAGGAAATTCAAGCAATGCAACACAATGTATATACTTAGAAACAGTAAGTGAGTAAGTGTGTACACTGGGAGAGTGTATAGACTTGTGAGACTTCATGCGAACTCAGTGTATATACTTGCTGAAGAATGCATTATCATAATAGGGGAAATGTGTGGACTTCTGTGAAGTGTATGAAGCCACCGAGTGTATAGACCTGTTGAGGGAAGGGATGTACAGACTTTAGGACCTATGAAGACGATTGAATAGACTTTGCCTTAGAAACGAGTGTTTAGACTTTGAAGCAAACGCCAGGTAAACGATGTGTAGACTTGGCCAGAAAACGTAGGGAAAGGTATGAGTGTATAGACTTGGCCAAACGTAGGGAAAGGTGAGGAGTGTATAGACTATGCTTCACTTCGAGCAGCCACAGTGATGTATAGACTTAGCCTTTGAGATGTGGCTGTACAGACTTGGAGAGTTGAAGCCAATGTACAGACTTGATGATATCAAACCGATGTACAGACTTGCAGATGCGAAGCCAATGTACAGACTTTATGATATGAAGCCAATGTACAGACTTGCAGATGCGAAGCCGATGTACAGACTTTAAAGGCTATGAATAACAAGGCATGGTACAGACATACTCAATCAAACTGATGTATAGACTTTGAAGGATTTGAACGGGAGAATGTATAGATTTTAAGAACTGAAGCTCACGTTGTACAGACTTTGTTACCCAAACGATCAATGTATGAACTTGAACTTCTGGAAACGGATGAATAGACTTTGCCACAGTCTAATGTATAGACTTTCGGTGTGAATAAAATGCTGTACATACTTGCTCAAACAGTTCGATGTATGGACTTGGAATTCCAACAGAAGGATGTATGGACTTTGATAAGAGAATGGCTGTACAGACTTCAGGTGAAGACCAATGTATAGACTTCCAATATGAAGACCAATGTACAGACTTCGAATATGAAGACCGATGTATGGACTTCGAATATGAAGACCAATATATAGACTTCCAATATGAAGACCAATGTACAGACTTCAATTGAGTGCAATGGCTGTACATCAAATATACAATGCTTTATGATCTGATAAACTAACAGAACAGCAATGCAGTGCTTTGATAAACAGACTGAAACTGAACATATGAAAGATGACTCATTTCAGCAAGATGACTTATAGTGATTAACTCACACCAAAACCAATCATCAAAAGATTAACTAACATCAAAGCCAATCATCAAAAGATTAACTCACATCAAAGCCAATCATCAAAACCACAGGGGCACAACAATCTCCCCCTTTTTGATGATGGCAACACTTCACTGTGAGTAATTCTGATGACACAAACTATTCTCCCCCTTTGACTTCATCAAAAAGAAAATAGTTTGAGAAGTTAAAGCAAACCAGCATGCAATGATTGAATAAAATTCCCCCCCTTTGGCAAAAATCTCCCCCTTTGATATAATCAATATGAATGCAGATGCAGAAGGAGATACCACAATGCAAGAGCTCCCCCTAAAAATATGAATGCAAGAACACAATTCTCCCCCTTTAAGAGTTTCTATGCAGCATGATGCATATGACATGGAACCTCCCCCTCAATAAGTGGAATCTTATGAGATGGATAACAAGAAGAGGTTCAGGTCAATGAATCAATGATATTGAGCAGAAGAGTTTCAAGTAGCAGATTTTCAAAGAAGCTCCAATCACAAGAAATTTAGTCAGATTTTCAAAGAGATATCAATCTCATAAATCCAAAACATAAGTTTTCAAAGTCTTCCATTATAAGGGCTTATGAATGAGCTTTATTGAACAGCATGGTTTAAACATGATGTATGCAGAGTTTATCAATAAAATTCTGTATTGATATCTAAAGCCATGGTTTAATAAAAATGAACCAAGCCCTCATATTTATCTTGATTAATCTCCCTTTCTCTTACACAATCAAATCTATTGACTTCTTTCAGAATTACATGCACTAGTATTGAGATCAAGCAATTATGAAGTCATATGATTTTGTCTAGGGTTGTAGCAATTTGATTTTAGCATCAATATTCAGATATTGAGATATGTTCAACAATTTTTCATGCTACAAATTTTACGAGCACTCTAGTTCAGTGCACACCTTGTAACTAGAGAATATACCTTGATCAGAGGCCAATATCCCTAAGCACTTACTGTGACTAACTGTCATGCTATATATGAACAGAGATAGTATTTACACATCATGACACACTACAAATCATTTCTTGATGAGTGAGTTGCATTTCTCAGTGTGCATGCCATTGCTCTGCCTGATTTTTAATGAACTTTATGCAGAGTTAACTAAGGCACCTCATGACACAGTCCTTTGGACATGGTTTCTCAGCGACCAAAGTCATTGCTCTGACAACTCTTTACCCTTTAGACATTTCAGACAAATTCATTTGCTTCAAGTCAATAATAATTTCATGTACTTAACCAATTAAAGCCATGAATTCAATAATGCAGATTTTAGAAGATTTTACAAGACACAGCATGAAATGGATGGTTAAGGTTTATTAAACATGCTTCAGATATTTTTAAAAGATTTTAAAGTCAAACTCCATGAACATTAAACTTAAATCACATGAGTTATTTCAGACATTCATAAAAACGTATAATAGAAGATTCCTAGTTCAAGTGTTTTCAGATTTATGATCGAGATAGTCCCATTGAAATCTTCATGAAAGACTGATGGAATTTTGAAGCCAAATGATACCAATTGATAAGAGAGATTTTGAAGCCCAGTGATTGTTTTTAAGAGTATGATCGAGGTTTGTCAACCAAATGAATAATAAAGGATATGCAATGAATTTTGACAAATGTATGCATTTGACAACCTATATGCAATGCATTGACTCCCCCTGACAATATGCATTCAAACAAACTTTTTGGCATTTTTCAAATTATGGAAATGCAATGCAATTAACCATATGTATGCAAAAACATGCAAAGACTCAACATTGAATGCTATGCAAAGATATGCCATTTACTCCCCATGAAAACATGCAATGTTTGCACTGAAAACTGAACATATGATTCCAAATGATATTGTGACTTGTGCACATTCAGACTGTCCTATCCAGCAAAGTGACCCATGGTACTAGGCGGAATACTTGGTCTAAAAGATCACCTCTCACATAGTAAGAACCTCCAGACAGATTTCTCTGCCTTTTGGTAGCTTACCATTTGATATACCATTGAGGTCAATCATGATAATTCAACATGGGCAGCATGCATGGATCAAATTTCAGCTTATCAGATTTTTCAGAATGCAATAGTCAGATTTCAAACAACATACATATGCAGTTCAGATTTTCAGAAATTGTAAGTTTATTCTCATTTCAATATCTAAACAGCCAATTCATATGAGCATTAAGAGACACGAATGCTCATAGTGTTCAAAAGATGACAGATATGCAAGAACACATCAAACCACATATGCAATGAGTTTCAAAAATAGGAAATGCAGAGAATTTACCTGAAAAGTTCAGAAGGGGTTTTCATTCTTGAGTGCCTTGGATTAATACCCCTTTTTATTCCATTCCAAGGCCCACCTGCAAAGCAAAGTTATTTTGCACAAACAGGTACCCAAGAAGTCTTGGGTCCTGACATGACAGTATCACTTGTAGCAGGTTTTCTCAGCACATTTTTAACTTGATGACAAGGAGCAGCAGTTTTCAGATCTAATTTATGCACATTCTTGTTAGCATGAATTCTATGTGCATATGCATGAGGATTTTTGTTAACATAATAAACATTCTGTTTACCAAAACCAGTTTGGTTTTGATATCCTGCCAGCCAACAGGTTGCAGCCCTGTGACTTGGGTTTCCACAGTTATAGCATGAAAAAATAGAATTTAGGTTATTTTTATGCACATCATTATGAACATGAATTTTATGTGCATTAGCATGGAAATTTCTGTTATTTGCATGACCAAACGGTTTTCCATAATCAAAACATTCAAAGTTTTTCTTTTTGAAAATAACTTTGTTCTTTCTGAGAGCATTTGTACTTGTAGGGAATTTAAACCTTCCAGAGATGAAAATTTTCCCTTGAGCATGCCAACAGTCTTTGACTATGTGGCCATGCTTTCCACAGTGAGAGCAATTGAGAGGATTTCTTCTATAAGAACCTGACCAGCATTCAGAGGCCCTGTGACCCCTTTTCTTGCAATTAAAACAAATGATGTGCTGGTTCTCTGAAACAGATCTGTTCTTACTAAAAACATGCTGATTTGAAAAGTATTTTGTATGATATGAACATGATTTTTCTTTACTACTTGCAAACCAGCAATGAGCTGCAATGTGGCCCATCTTGCCATAATTGAAGCATGCAGAATAGTTTCTACTTACAACAAATTTATTCCTATCATAATCATTTCTGTCTTCAGGGAAATTGACTGTTTTAGAATTAAACTTTCTACCCTGAGCATGCCAACAATCAAATGCTTTATGACCAAATTAGCCACAGTGAAAGCATTCAGTCTTCTTTTTTTGAGGTGAAGAACTTTTATCATGAAATTTCCTAGCATTCTTATCATCCTTCTCCATCAACTTACACTCATGCATCAGATATCCAACTTTATGACAGTAATGACATATAATCTTCTTTTTAGATGCATGTGAGTGTGTGTGAGGACTGTGATCAACATGCAGTGATGAACCCTTTTTATTTATTTCCTGATTTACAGTCATTTTCTAAATTTTTATCCTTTTTTCCTGTTTTCTTAGCCTTGTACTGAGTTGGAGATGAAGTAGAAGGCTTTTCCTATTCAGAAGATTTAACAAAAATAGTTTTCAGGTTGGCTCCATCAACCTTCCTCATGACTGGACTGTAACCCAGTCCTTCTTTCTTAAAATTAATCTTTGTTCCCAGCTTTTTCTGAACAGTGGGCTACATTTGAAACATTTACAAAGGATGTTGTTACTTTGTTCTGCAGAACCTTTTTATTTAGATTATTGTAGCCCAACCCTTCCTCTTTGACATTGACTTTTACACCTAGCAGCTTATCTAGGTTTTCTTGCCCATCAACAAATTTAGACAAAGATATTCTCAAATCCTGAATTTCATTTTCTAAAGAGGAAATATGTAACTCGTAACTGGCAATCTCTTGCTCACTGCAATTCACACATTCAGTTAACACATTGTTAGCAGTTTTGTATTTTTCAACTTCCTGTTCCAGATTGCTTAGCTTATCAGAATCTTCAACGCAAACACTTTTACCTCTTTGTAAAGCTAGAAGTCTCTCAGACATAGAGTGAAGTTCAGCATTCTTAACTTCTCATTTTCTTCCTTAAGTTTGTCATTCTGAACCAATTCATTTATTAGAAGCTGATCTTCTGAATTGACTTCTTGCTTTCTTCTGTTTTCAAATTCCTTCATTTCTTTTTGTTATTTTTCAAAATCTTTCTGTAATTCTATGTTTACAGATTTTATGGCATTCAATTTTTCAGTCAGCAATGTGTTCTCCTGTTTAAGTTTCTCTAATTTTTCTTCACTCTCAATGATAGATTTTCTTAGAGACTCTTTTTCAGATTTTAACCATTCAACTTGTTTCTTGAGCTCTTGATTATCATACTGACAAACATCATGAGATTGATGAGTTAACTCTAGACATTTTCTACAAGAAGAACTTAAACTTTCTAACCCAATACACTTTTTCAATTTTTTATACTGACTTCTTAAATGTTCATCAGATTCAAGCAATTCAGCATATGCATTTTCCCAGTCATCTAGAAAAAAATTCTCGAAGAGATTTACCTCATCATCATCATCATCTTCATTTTGGCTGCCACCTTGATTGCTTCTGTCAGCCATCATGCAGCTGTCCACATCTATCTTCTGAGTTCGCTTCAGTGTATCCAGAATGTCTTTAGCAGAACTGCAATCAAGGAAACATGAATGAAAGGCTCTATCAGTAGCTGCCTTCATTAGGTTTATAGCTATCTGGTTCTCTTCATGCATAGATTTGTGACTATCAGTCCATTTGGACTTTTTCTTTGGTACTTCATGAGGACCGTGTGAAATTACTTTCCACAGGTCTGGATTAACAGAATTAGCATAATTCTTCAGACTAGCAAACCATACATTAAAATGCGTACCACTGAAAATCGGTGGATGAGCCATGAGAACAAATAGCAAGAAGATTCAATGCAACAGGAATATTGATGCACTAAAAACAAATTAGCACAGAAGACAACAGGATCGGATCTGCAGGTCACTGGACCTTCTAAGCATACACCGCTCTGATACCAATTGTTAGGGTGCTAGGCCCGGATACAGAGGGGGGGTGAATGTATCCCTCTAAAGATAAAGCACAAATTAAAACTCTAAAGCCCAGATATGCGGAATAAAAACTAATGAGCTTTCCAAGATGAGATGATAATTCAACAATTGATCAAACAGTTGAACTGCAACAATGCAGCCACCTGATCACACCAGAAACGCAGGCAGAGCTAAACAAACCAAACACACTTAGCAGAATATAATGCTCAAACTTTACTCCCAAGATAACACAATTAACCAAGCATGCACAACCTGTGAATGGGAGGTAGAAGGTAAGGAACAAACGCACAAAGCACAACCACTGCACAGTAGATTTTCAGGTGGTTCGGTCACCAAGACCTACATCCACCCCTCACTCCCAACCGGAGTGAGGCTTCACTAGCCAACGTTAGAAACCTGCAGACTCAGTCTGCGACAGGGTGCTGCCACACAGCTTGACCAGGGGAACAACCTCCCCTCTTCCTCCCGACCGGAGGGACACCCCAAGTGACTCCCAGCCACTTGGAAACCAGAGACCGAAGTCTCCCATCCTCCAGACCAGGAGGGAACCCACCAGTGACTCCCAGTCACCAGCAAACCAGAGGTCGAAGACCTCTCTTCCTCCAGACCAGGAGGGACCCCTGGACTTGCAACCCACAAGCCCAGAACCGGAGATCAGATCTCCCTTCTCCTGAGACCATAGGAGGAACCCGACCTCAGTCCAGAGGATCGGAAGAACACAGTAAATCAGATCAAATAAAAGGAAAAATAAGAAACGAAAATAACACAGCAAACACAAGTTGTAAATGAAAGAACGTCAGATGTGGCTCCCATGGAGCTGACTGGCCTGGATTTGATCCACGGTCCAGTAGACAGATCTTCAGTAGCTTCTTCCTTCTTCTCCACGAACTCTCTCTCTCTCTCTCTCTATCTCTCTTTCTTTCTCCTCTACTCTCCTTTTCTCTCACGCTGTTCTCTCCTTCTTCTCTGCAACTCTTTTTCTTCTGCCGGCTCACTCTTCTTCTATTTCTTCTTCTTCTTCTATTTCTTCCTCTTCTTCTATTTCTTCCTACTTCTGCTCAAGGCTTCAGTCCTTCTACTTCGATCACTCTTCATCTGAAGACGAAGGTTTCTATTTATATCAGCAGCAGTAGCAGCTAGGGCGTGTGGTCTCCACAGCTCTCGCCCAATCTACTCTGCCACGTGTCAGCATCTCAGCTCCTTGGATCACGTGCCAGACACCTGCAAGACAAATGAGGAGTTCAGTCGATTAACAAAATCAACTGAAGATAGTGTATATAGACTTTATAACTCATACTGTAAAATACAGTGTATAGACTTTATAAGCAGCAAATGAGCAAGTGTAAACACTGAGTGAGTGTATAGACTTTGAGTCTTCATGCGAGCTCAGTGTATAGACTTGAGGAAATTCAAGCAATGCAACACAATGTATATACTTAGAAACAGTAAGTGAGTAAGTGTGTACACTGGGAGAGTGTATAGACTTGTGAGACTTCATGCGAACTCAGTGTATATACTTGCTGAAGAATGCATTATCATAATAGGGGAAATGTGTGGACTTCTGTGAAGTGTATGAAGCCACCGAGTGTATAGACCTGTTGAGGGAAGGGCTGTACAGACTTTAGGACCTATGAAGACGATTGAATAGACTTTGCCTTAGAAACGAGTGTTTAGACTTTGAAGCAAACGCCAGGTAAACGATGTGTAGACTTGGCCAGAAAATGTAGGGAAAGGTATGAGTGTATAGAATTGGCCAAACGTAGGGAAAGGTGAGGAGTGTATAGACTATGCTTCACTTCGAGCAGCCACAGTGATGTATAGACTTAGCCTTTGAGATGTGGCTGTACAAACTTGGAGAGTTGAAGCCAATGTACAGACTTGATGATATCAAACCGATGTACAGACTTGCAGATGCGAAGCCAATGTATAGACTTTATGATATGAAGCCAATGTACAGACTTGCAGATGCGAAGCCGATGTACAGACTTTAAAGGCTGTGAACAACAAGGCATTCTGTACAGACTTACTCAATCAAACTGATGTATAGACTTTGAAGGATTTGAATGGGAGAATGTATAGACTTTAAGAACCGAAGCCCACGTTGTACAGACTTTGTTACCCAAACGATCAATGTATGGACTTGAACTTCTGGAAACGAATGAATAGACTTTGCCACAGTCTAATGTATAGACTTCCGGTGTGAATGAAATGCTGTACATACTTGCTCAAACAGTCCGATGTATGGACTTGGAATTCCAACAGAAGGATGTATGGACTTTGATAAGAGAATGGCTGTACAGACTTCAGGTGAAGACCAATGTATAGACTTCCAATATGAAGACCAATGTACAGACTTCGAATATGAAGACCGATGTATGGACTTCGAATATGAAGACCAATGTATAGACTTCCAATATGAAGACCAATGTACAGACTTCAATTGAGTGCAATGGCTGTACATCAACTATACAATGCTTTATGATCTGATAAACTAACAGAACATCAATGCAGTGCTTTGATAAACAGACTGAAACTGAACATATGAAAGATGACTCATTTCAGCAAGATGACTCACAGTGATTAACTCACACCAAAACCAATCATCAAAAGATTAACTCACATCAAAGCCAATCATCAAAAGATTAACTCACATCAAAGCCAATCATCAAAACCACAGGGGCACAACAGTACATACATATATTAATATCATAATAGGATGGGGCCCCAAGGGAAAATGGCGCCTCCATAAGTAGTCTTCAATTTGGCAATTGGCGCCCTAGTGAGGGGCGCCAATTCACTAGGTGGACAAGGTGGAAGTCCACTTACGTACAACTCATGTGCCATATGTTAAAGTTGTCTTGTACTTTTATATACTAGTCCCCCTACGGTTCAATTCTTTATACAAGACCATTCATGTAAGATTCTCTAGGAAAAGTTCACTACGTACTATGCATAAAGTGATGGGTTATACATTTATATGCTATCCCCCATGAGGTTTGGCTCTTTACATAAAGCCCTCATGGTTCTTTATGGCATAAAGAAAGGTTGGCTTGTATATTTATATTATAGTCCTTAGGAGGTTGGGTTCTTTATATAAGGCCTTCATGTATGATTTCTTTTAGGAAGAAGTTTTGAATTTACTCAAAGGTATTTATTGGGGGTGCTACAAAAACTGAGTAAGCGGCTGTCAATATGGCAAAGGGAATGGCACAAACGGCAAGCTTTTAAACCCTTCCGTCCATGGCCCTTCAAACCCTCTGGAAAACCCGTTCTCCTATATAAGCACACCCCATCAAACAGGCAAGGCCTGTTCATGCTGTTGCTCTTCGTCGACAACGTGAGGAGTTTCCACTGTCGTAAAGCTCTTTTCTCTACATCCTTCTTCCTCCTTGCACTACAACCATGAAGAGGCGTGCGGCTTTATCCTGCCGCTGTGTACGTGAAGAATGTGGAAGTTCTTCATCCTCTGCTACCTCCTGCGACGTGAAGAAGTTACAGAAGGCTTCTTCCTCCTGCTGCGTTCTTCTTCGCACTGCTTCTTTAGGACTTCCGAACCCACGTTCTTCATCAAAGGTAAATTTTCTCAAAGAACTGAAGCCCAAGATAGTAGTAAGTAGGCTTGCATGTCTAAAATTCATATTTTCGTTCGCCCTGATCATAGTTTTGCCTCAGTTTTAGTTTACTGTTTGATTATCTTAATTAATTAAATAATCACAACACGTTAAAAATTTTATATCTATATAATCACTTGTCTAAAAATCACAAAGTGCATGTGACTTGAATCCCCATAATTTACCCTAAATTTTCATGTGATTATATGATCTGTTAACTAGTTAATAATTAACTTGAATAAATAAGAGGAATTGTTAAAGTTACACGATGAATCATGATTTCCATTGTAGCACAGTAGTTGTAGGCTTTTACTTTGATAGCGCGTTCTAGGTCATCGGAGCGTCCTTTGGTCATGAAATTTTATGGGCGTGTTATTGGGATAGTGATCGAGGTAGTGGTGTTGATACCTCCTTTTTTCGATCCTCCTATCTCAAGATCCCCTATCTCTCAAGTGAAAATATTTTTGAACATCTGGTTAGGTAGACTTTTTTGAGTCCTTCATTTTGGTATATAGATTGCGCGATTCCGATGTGTATACTTCGAGAACGGAAGTTTCAAAGAGATCGGGACTATTAGTTAATGAAATAGCGACCATATGTGCGGCCGTTGTTTCTTTAATATATATATATATGTATACATATAAATATTAATCGTATAACTTTCTACTTACCCGAAACTTTAAAAACCCATATCTACCAAGCTATGTAAAAAAAAATTACAATATTTATATATTTGAAATCCCTATATTTTTCTCTTAATTGTCATATATTTTGTTCCTCCAAATTTTCACAAAAATAAAATACATCCTTTAAATGTTATTTTTGAAATTATTAAATTAAATAGAAATTGACATCCTTTCAGAGAGCCGTGAATTCTTGTTTGAATTAATGAAATTAAATAATATGAAAATCATGGAATTAACGTCTCTCCAAGTGGACGCTAATTAAATAAATGACGCCCCTCGCAGATGTCAATTAAATATAAGTTTTATTTAATTATAGTTAATTCTTTAATTAATGCCCACTTGAACGGACGCGAATTTATGTTCTCGTAGTTTTCCTCCGGTTTTGACCCATACCGCGGGTCTTTTGGCACTCTCATCTCATGTCTGTAGATGGAGTCCCTATTTCATGATTGGTTCACGTTATACACTTCAACTCTCGGTGACATACGAGCCCTCTGTTAGACATTCCGTTCCTTCGGACTGGCAAGTTAGTCATTGGGACCTCCGTAAGTCTCCTCGTAGCCTTAGATTCTCTCAAGGCCGACTCAGCTGCTTGTACCTTAAACACCTTGTACCCGTTTTAATTGCCATGTCACTCTAGAGAAACATGGTAACCCGGCCCTTTCATGGTGCTACGCTTGGCCCATGAGAGAAATCTCTCAAGCCGGTGGAGTGGGTGACTGTTCCACAAGGCGAATTATTGAATTGGGTAACCTATGGTTTGGTGCCAATTCTTCAGCTTGCTTCATGTCCATTGAATTCATGACTCTTGTTAGTCATTTATTCAAAGTATCATGGCAACCTATCGAGGTGCCATTTCCACCTAGTTTATCGACATGTCACGGTTTGTCTATGCTCTTTGCGTGGATTTTATCGCTAGTCTGTTCTCACCCAAGGGCCTTGCCCTTGAGTTCCATAAACTCTATTTCTCATTCTATTAAAGCTTGTTCTTTGGAACTCTCTATTGGCTATGAACTATAGTGGATGTCTAGATCTAATTTTAATGCTATGCATATAGGGCTCGATCTGGTCCTGGGAGGAGCACCCAAAAGTACTTGTGCCCATGGGAGTTGTAATGATCTTTTTTTTTTAATAATAAACCCTGCCTGGGGTTGAATGGGAGAATGCACCCTTTACCTTAGGTAAAGAGAATAGCCATTCCACCATTCAAACCTAAGAGGTAAATTTTATTGATAATGGAGAAGAAAATAATTACATCAATCGGATGCTAGGCATTCCTAGCTTGTCCAGTTGAGCAGTACCTTTGACAATCTTAGGAAGCTCATGAGAAGCAAAGAAAGAGTTACACTTTGTACTACAAGCAAGAGATGCCAGTGAATCAGCAACCGTGTTGGCTTCTCTGAATATGTGAGAGAATTTGTCTGCAGAGTTGGATATTTTCCAAATATTTCTGACATAAGGGAGAATGATCCAAGGACAGGTTGTTGTCTTAGAGATTGTCTGGATTAACACCTTGGAGTCACACTCAATAATGGCAGGCTGGTCTGAAATAGTTTGAAGATATAGAAGACCATCTTGTAGTGCCCTTGCTTCAGCAATGAGGCTATTAGAGTGACCATAGTAATGTGAGAAGGCAAGAAGAACATTTCCTGCATGGTCACGAATAACTCCACCACTGCCCGATATACCATTAGATTTGCATGCACCATCAGTATTTTGTTTGATAAAGGGCCATGGAGGATTTAACCACTTTATGATCTTTAGGCGAGGACAATCTCTAGCATCAGCTTGGACTTCAAAGTCAGCCAAAACATTGCGCTTCTTGTGCAATTTTTCCTTGAGTCCTGAATGGGCTATAATTTCCTTCGCTTGGGTAGTGATTTTAAAGAGGATAGACTGTTTTGAAATTTTCCTCCCTTCAAATTTAGCAGAGTTCCTGGAGGTCCATAGCTCCCACAGTCCATAGCTAACAGTGGCAAGAGTGAAGCAATCTAGCTTGGATTGTCTGCTGATGGACTGAATTGTGTTGAGTATAAGGTCTTTGGCAGTTCTACCATGGATTTCCAAACCTTTGGAGTGGAGGGACGACCAGATAAATGAAGCAATTTCACTGGAAATAAAAATATGGTTGGCGGTTTCCTCAGAGGGAAGATTGTAACAGTGACATTTAGAACAAGTGGGAATACCAATGGCTTTGATTCGGTCATTAGTTGGAAGACATTGGTGAATGGTTTTCCAAAGATGGATTGATAACTTAGAAGGCAGCCAGCTAAACCATAAATTATTCCAATTGGTGACATGCTGCTGATCTTGAACAGTGAGGGCCTTTTTACAGACAGAGGATACAGAACAGTCCCCAGTGGACGATAAACTCCAAACAGCTTGATCTCTGTCATGTGAGAGATTAATGATCTGAACAGCAGACCTGATATCCTTCGGCAGAGATCTGTTAAGTAAGTTATTGAGATCAGTACTATGCTGGGTATAGAACTCATTGACTGACAGTTTGGAATTTTGAATCAGGTCTGCAGTAACAAATGAAGCCATAGTTTGGTTGCCCAGCCATTTATCATTCCAGAAATTGGTATTTAAGCCATCACCCAAAATTGTTATCTTGTGTTTGATGATGAGATCTTTAGCATGTAGCCAAGACTTCCGAGTAATACCTTTCATGTTTTTGAACTGAACTTCAGAGATGTGACTACGTTGAATATATTTAGCTCTAAAGTAGCTTGCCCACAGAGAATCAGCATGAATAGCTCTCCATAACATTTTGACCCTCAAGGCTATCTCCATATGTCGAAGGGACATGACACCCAGTCCACCCTGATCTATAGGTTTGCAGATAGAGGCCCATCCCTTCCAATGCCTCTTATTGCCAAATGTGGAAGAACCCCAGAAGAAATTGGCAAAGCTTTTTTCCAGGGCATTGTGTGTGCCCACATGAAGAGAGGAAGATGCCAAATAATAGATGGGGATGGTAGTCAGAACATGCTTTATCAGGCACAGCTTAGCTCCTTAAGATAGAAATTTGGCCGACCAACTTTGGATTCTTTTCTGGACAGAAGATAGGATGAAAGCAAAATGCACTTTTTTCTTCCTACCAATAATGAGAGGAAAGCCCAAATATTTATGGGGGAAAGTGTGCTTGGTGAATCCTGTTAAATCATGTACCTTCTGGACAACTGAATCCTTCACAGAATGGTGCAAGAAGTAGCCACTTTTACCTATATTGATTAATTGACCAGAAGCCTGTTCATAAGCTTTCAGAAGTTGCAGTAAATTCATGATTGAGGTGGCTGATGCTTTGGTGAAGATCAGGGTATCGTCAGCAAACAACAAATGAGAAATGGTGGGGCAGCCTCTAGGGCCCATGAACCATTCAACAGTACCTTTATAGTAGGCATCTTGCAGGCATCTGCTGAGGGTTTCTTCTGCAATGATAAAGAGAGCAGGGGCAATAGGATCCCCTTGACGAATTCCTCTGGATGATTTAAAGAAACCTGCAGAGTCACCATTGAGAAGAACTGAAAACCAACAGTTGCTGATCATATTGTCAATAAGAGAGATGAACTCCAAGCTGAACCCAAATTTCCGAAGTACAGCATATAGAAAGTCCCATTCAAGACGATCATAAGCCTTTGCCATGTCAAGTTTGAATATTACATTCTTTCCTCTTGTTTTCCTTCCAAGTTCTTGCACAAGTTCTTGGGCCAATGCTATGTTTTCTATTATATTTCTTTCCTTCACAAAGGCTGATTGATGACAGGAAATAATTTTTGGTAGAAACCCAGCTAATCTGTTATTGAGAATGGTTGAAATAATCTTGTAAATGAAATTACAAAGACTAATAGGTCTGTAATCACAGATGTCGGTGGCATTACTTTTTTTAGGGATAAGAGCAATTAATGTTGAGGTAAAGCTTCTAGGAAGAGCATTTGGTGCTGAATATATGCTGAATAGCAGCCACAACATCACTAGCTATGATGGACCAAGCACACTGATAAAAGGCTCCTGAAAAACCATCTGGCCCAGGTGCACTGTCAGAGGACATTTGGAAAACTGCCTCTTTGATTTCAGTTTCAGAAGGAGTGCCACACAGTTGCTCATTATCTGACGGTGTGATCAATGAAGGAATGCATTCCAGAATGTTATCATCAATGTAATGTGCCTGAGAAGTGAAAGCCTGTTTAAAATGTTCAGCAGCAATGTTTTTCATTTGATCATGGTCTGAAGTCAGGCTGCCATTTGATGTCTTCAAAAGAGGAATAGTATGCTTTCTTCTATTAGCCATGGTAGACATGTGAAAAAAATTGGTATTTCTGTCACCTTCCTTGAGCCACTTAATTCTCAATTTCTGTCTCCAAAAAACTTCTTGTTGTAACAGACATTGAGATTGACAAGTCTTAGCTTTGTTGAGTGCTGCAAGATTAACCGAAGACGGGTCAAGGTCATAGATGAATTCAGTCCTCAGCACCTGGTCTTCAGCAGCAACAAGGTTCATGTGCACATTACCATAAACATGTTTATTCCAGCCCACAAGCATATTCTTAAGGTATTTCAGTTTAAGATATACAGTTGTGAGAGGGGAAGTGGCAATTGGACTAGTATTCCAACACAGTTCAACAGTTGCGAAGAAATTTTCATGAAAAGTCCACATTTTCTGGAAGAAAAATCTAGACTTGAATTTGCTGAACGAAGGCATCTTAATAAGCTGGGGAGCATGATCAGATGCTTCTCTGGAGAGGTGTTACTGTGATAGGAAAAACTTTAAGCCAATCAGAATTAAAAAGGGTTCTGTCCAGTCTAGCCCATATTCCTCTACTGCCCGGTTGGTTGTTGTGCCAAGTAAATTTAGATCCCATGTAACCAGCATCAATCAGCTCACAATCTTGAATACAATCTTTGAATTCAGAAACAGAGTTTAGGTTGGGAGGATTGCCTCCTAATTTCTCATCAGCATCCAAAACACAGTTGAAATCGCCAGCCACCAGCCATGGCCCAGAAATAGAAGCATGACAGTTAATCAATGATGACCACAGAGATTGTCTTTCACTTCTGGAACATTTAGCATACACACTAGTGAAATGAAATTGAGGCAGAGAAGGGGCTTCTTGAAGAACAGTTATTTGCTGATCATCTCTACAAATAGTGCAAAACTCCAAAGGCTCTTTCCACAAGATCCAGATATGAGCATTATCATCACTATTGGCAAGGGCCTTGTCCATACCTATCTTTTTACACAGTCTGTCCATTTGCGAAACATGGAGTTTGGGTTCCAATAGAACAAGGCAATTGACATTGTGAGATTTCAAGAGGAATTTCACCCTTCCTTGAGAAATATTATTTCCAATACCACGGATATTCCATACTAGAATAGACATAATTAATCATGGTGTCTGGCATTGCACCGAAGTGCGTGACTAGTTTGATATATAGGCATTCCACACTCACTCTCTCTTTTACGTGCGTGACTTGACTTGCATGACTCGAATTGCTTGACTCGACTTGCGTGGCCCGGAATGGGCAAAATACTTGCGTGACTTGACTAGCGTGGCCCGGAATAGGCAAAGTACTTGCGTGAAAGTAGCCAATAAATCTTCAATTCTCTCTTTTGACTATCTCTTATTAAAGACTTGCTTAATCTCTTGCTAGTTTCCCTCAGTTATCTCTACATGCATAGCTTTATTGCATTTTCATGCGAAGACATAATTATTTAAACCAATTGCTTGTTCTTGAGATATAATTCCTACTGAGCGTTCGCTCGCCTAGTTTTATTCCAACATTTTTCAGGTAGTCAGGTGGCTTGCGTGGCCGAGACTCACATGGGAGGGACAAGTGTCCAAGAGAGCTCTAGAAACTAGATTACCCGTGTCTTTTCTTTTCTTGAGTCTAGTATGGTGTCTTCTCTCTAGTCTTGTAATGTCTAGATTAGATTGGTGTCTTTTATCAAGTTTCAAATGTCCAAGTCCTGTTAGTGTGTACTTTTCCCTTTTTCTTAATTGAGTCAATAAGTTGTAATGACAAGTTCATATGAAAAACAGTTATTTTTGACGAATTCTGGTCTTATGTTTCATGCTTTGATTGACGCGACTATTTAACTATCACGTTCCGAGCAAACGAATACGTTCCGCTGCTATCGGTTCGGGGCGTGACAGGGTCCATTTGATAAACAAGGTATGATAAGTGGGCCATGAGATTGGCTTTTTCATCCGACGGGTCGGAGAGGCCATGAGGAGACGGGCCAGCATGGGAAGAGGAATCCACGCTGGAATTGGAAGATGTAGGAGAATACAAGGGATTAAGGTGGTGCTCCATAAGGGCAAATGGAGATTTGATACAAGGAAAATCAAGGAAATACAAT
This sequence comes from Amorphophallus konjac, assembly GCA_022559845.1. Lineage (NCBI taxonomy): Eukaryota > Viridiplantae > Streptophyta > Magnoliopsida > Alismatales > Araceae > Amorphophallus > Amorphophallus konjac. The sequence goes on from CM040119.1 coordinate 149,809,143, forward strand.
TAGGGAAGTAAGGGCTCAAATATTAAAAGGAGAGGGGGAGATGACGTGAGGGAAGAAGGTGGGAGACAAACGGACTTACGTAAATGCGAATGCGACTCCGAACAATGGACCACAAATGACTAAATGAATGGGAAAACGCAACACACAACACCACAAATGGGCTTGGGGTAAACCCAACAAACAATATGAATGTGAGAGGGTTCAACAAAGATCAAACAAGTTGATATGATCGTTAATTTTTATTTTTCAAAGTTTTGGTGGGCCTTTTTAATAATTTTAATTAAGCATAATTCCCTCAAGACATGGGTGCCCTATGGGAAGAGGCCAAGCTTTGGGTTGATCTAGGGTTAACTCCCTCACACGTATGCAAATGAAAACCTAAGGGTGGAAAAGGTACAATCGGCTCGACGTCCGTGTGAGAATCCACGGCTCACGGAGACTTACGGAGGTCCGAGATAAGATCACCTAGTCGACCCCAAGGAATATGGTGGTGAGAGGATCACTTACCAAGGTAGGAATGCAACTACAGTATGAGAATGCATGGCCCTATGTGCACCGGAGTGCATGCAAATTCTAGCCAAAATCTAGCAAATCAAGATATAATGAACATATGCAAACATAGCAATACGGATGCAAACGATATGAACAATATGAACATGAAATGCCATCTAAACATGGATATACACACCAAAATTGCAGAAAAGCATGGACAAAGTGATGGGCACTAGATGTCCCACTGTGATCGCCAAAAAAGAGCTGTGAGTGTAGAAATGTGGAGCGTGGCATCACAAGTCACATGAACGAGCATATATGCATGAGTGATAACGTAATGTGCCAATCAAGTGAATAGCATGAATATGTGACTATGTGAACATGGTAGCATGGTCATATAGCAAGGCAAAGGCGATAAAAGATGTAGAAGAATACCGTGATCGCCACTAAGGAAAGACAACGCCAAAGAATGTGAAAGGGGAAACTAAGTGCATTGTGTACCTTGGAAAAAAGGAGATGATCGTGCTCAATATAAGTAATGCGGGGGCAATGTGGATTACCTCTTCTCGCCTTCCAGCCGGCTAGAAGGTAAGGGCCTCACTTTCCATACTTTCGTGCTTAACAAAGACAAAATAATAGACAAAACCCATTAGAAAATACTAAGTGTAGAAATCTACCCAAGTACATAAAGTAGCATGAAAGATTGAGGGTAAACTCACCGGGGGAGGGTTTTTAACCTCTATGAATGGGTGCAAACAATAGGTGTGTATATTGTAATGAGATTAACATGAAGAGATTGATTTAATATGCCATGATTAACATATATAAACAAGGTGCAAAAGTGCATGTCACAAGAGAATCTGTGCAAACTGTGTAAATTGGGTGCAAAGACTGATGCAAACAGAATGGCAAACGACGTCTAAACAGGGTGAACATTGGGATGACAGAAGACTTTAGTATTGTGAAGAATTAGGAATAAGAATCACGCCAAAATGAGGTCTAGACAGAAAGTTATGGCGCCAGAGATTTGGTGAAAAATACAAACAGTGCAGAAAATGCAGAACAGTGCACAAAATGGACTCAAAGAATGAAGAATAACTTACAGAATAAGACACCAAAAAGGGAAAGAAAAGATGCTATGGAAAGGTGAGAGTATTATGGTGAAACCAGGGCAAAAATAAGGGTTTAAAAACGGGGAAGACAACAGTAAAAAACGGGGAAGAAAACACAAGAAAACAGAAGGGTGCGGAACAGGATAGAAAAATGACTGTCAAAACAGAGTGAAAGTGCAAAAAGATGGAGAAAAATATGTATGAATAGGGTGAGATAATGAGCCCATAATGGAGGAAAACGAAGAGTATACTTCTCTTAAAACCTGGGAGTCGAAGAGAAGGATCAGAAGTGCACCATGGCTTCGCCCCGGCTATGCAAATGTGCCCCCGTTGCAAGAAATCTGGATTTTAGAAATTACAGAACAAAGTGGTGAAACCTGAAAAGTTGGGGCTTGTAAGAGAGGGGAAAAGATGAGAGAAATAAGGCACATATACAATCAAAACGAAGCTAATAGTCCCCTCTTCAAGATAGAGTCGAAGGAGGACGAATAGGATGAAGCATGACTCCGCCCCGGCTTGAAGAACATGCCCCCGTCGCGGAGTTGTAGCAGAAATAATAGAAAACTATGATGATTTACAAGAAGTAGCGGCGAAGTTAATAGCGCAAAGGATGATGAAATGAAGCCCAAATAGAACCAACGCGAAGTTAATACTTCCCTCTTCAGGCTTGGGTCGAAGAAGGATGAAGACAATCCGGCATAGCTTCACCGTCGCATCGAAAACGCTACTCCGTCGCGAGGTTCGCACAAGGTTCTTTATATAGAAAGTTGCATAAATCCCCAACTTTTCACCACGATTTTAAGAGATAGAGTCCACCAAATCTCGAGATCTATGGATCAATCTCGAGATAATAGTTAGGATAACATATAGAAATAAGTAGGACTCAATTTGGATGAGGATTCTAGAAGATAGAGGCACCGCAAGAAGGGCCCAGAGCCTAATCAGGTGGAGTTTGACTTGAACTGGGATTGCATAAACCCTGAACTTTCAACCACGTTTCCATGCAAAATAGTCCACCAAAATTTGAGTTATATAGATCAAACTCGAGATAATAGTAAGGACAAGAGATAGGAATAAACGGGACTCAATTTGGAGAAGGATTATAGAAGATAGAGACCCACGAAGGAGGCCTCGCCGAGCAAAAATGCCCATAAACAGTCCAGAACACTTAGGACTCTTAAGGCACAAAAGGGGAAGGGGCGGTCAACGGTTGACCGTGATGGTCAATAGTTGATCGCAATGGTCAACAGTTGACCACAATAGTCAATAGTTGACCATGACCTAAATTTTTTTATTTTTTTTAAAAAGAAAAAACGTCCTCCAAAGGCTCCAACGCTTAATGGGCTTAGAAATGACCAATAATGGTATCAAAATAGGTTTAAAGAAGTCTTCACAATAATGGATAATTCGGAGCATTATAAAGGAGGATAAGGGAAATAACTCGACTTACAGGCTAAAAACGGGTGTCAACATTCACGTCCCGTCCCGCATCAAATTGATATCAGAGCGTAAGTTTGAGTTTAGGGTAGTCGGTCCAAGGTGTCGCATTGCATTCCTATACCCGGTATATCAAAAGCTGTTCCGGGAATGATAGGTTACGCCTATCGGGAAGATAGTACACTTGCATGAGTGCGATCTTCGGATCAAACCACCGCCACGTACCGGATACTGGTTGAGTCTAGGTTTGTAATCGAGTCTGCAATATAATTTTACATTGTTATTTTAGGGCCGTGTCTAGTCGGTTTGTCTTGCACCAAGTGTTGCCATGGCCATCCTATAGCTCCCTGTGTCCCATGGATCCCCAAAGGCCCACGCCATATGAATGGTGGCGACACACCCAAGGATGGGGAACCCAACCCTTCCACCTCCATAGGCCGAAAGCCCCGGACTTCTATGGCTCCAAACTCCTGAGCGACTACCTAAAGTGGGAAGCCGCTATGGACAACTACTTTGAGTGTTACATTATGTCTGATTCCATGGAAGTTGATTTTGCCACAAAGTGGCTTTTTCACGAAGTCGCCGAAAAATGGAGGGACATTGAATGCTTGAGGGAAATTAGGATGCAATGGCCTATAGAGTCATGGCGTGAGATGAATGGCGAGATTAGAAGGGTCTACCTACCCGGCCCAGTCATCTCCAACTGACCCCACCCAGTCAGCTCCAACCAAGTGGGTCATAGTCGGAGTCAAAGAGCCCCGCATGTAGACGAGCCTAAGCCCAAGATTAGGCCAATTGAATATGAGAAAACCCACCATGTTGCCCCTAGTCCAAACAACACCTTAGATGATCTCGTGCAAATGTTTATGGACCGGATGGATAGAAGGGATAGGATGTAGGCACGACTCCTACTCGAGCCTAAGGAGGTCGTAGCCGGTAGTATGAACCCGGTGCCATCTACGGAGTACCTAGGTCCTCTCCCCGTCTTAGAGGACGTCCTGACCCCATCTGAGGGGGATGTTTAACGTCGAAGAGGGCCACCCCAAAGACCTCTTCCCCTCAAGGAGGACATTCCTTCCCCACCCATGAGAGCTCCATTGCCATCACCCTCACCTTTCGATGGTTATTCAGAGCCACCTTAGCCAGAGCTACCCGTGTTTCTAACGGGAAAGCTAATCATCATCGAGCCACTACTTAGTTGGCTCAAGAAAGGCTTGGTCCCACCTTGCTATCCATCCATGGTCCCTACACTACCATTCGTGCCCGTCAACTCATTCCATACCACATTCTGGTCTTTCCATCATGTTGACATTTTTGAAGACCTTATCCAGGGATTAGACTGGCAAATGAAGTTGACGTGTATGTTGGCCCGAGGCTTCGACCAACCCCATAGTCATAGCTTCACACATCCAGCCTTAGAGTCCATTACCTCCATGTGCACCATGGGTCATGTCACCACAGAGGTTCTCTTATTCCTCCCCTTGTCGGCCGAGCTCGATTTCATTCCACCTATCCCGAGGGAGGAACCATACCTTCTATATGAGACCACCGTCACCTTCAAGAACCTAGTGCATGAAGGTGACCACCTACACCTTCAAGAATTCCAAATGTGGGACCGTGTCATGAGGGAACCCATCTCGAGGGGTCACACATTCTTTGATCCCTTCGACCCCTTCTCTAGTAAGCCTCTTGACCCACCTATTCTACTCTACTTCTTCCAAGAAGTTCATTATCACACCACTACCCCATAGGCTAGTCCACCTACACTCAGCAAGGAGCCCGTTCAGTGGGGTAATGAATTCGGCTCTCCTAGCCCACCCAAACCACCCAAACCTCCCAAACCTCACAAATACAAAAGGTCGTTAGTGCATGAGTGGTGCATTATGGGATGTCTAGGATTCCATGATTCCACCAACATTTGGTTGCATCGTGTGTATGCATGGCACACATTCGGATGTCCTGGTCCACCATTGCATATGTATGGGTCGGTCTAACAGTAGGTTTATTTAGGGTCTTGTGTGAGTCTATGTTTTTCTTTATTTGTTCAGAGTCTATACATTTATGTGTCGAGCATATTAGGAGTTGCATAGTCGGTCTATTGCAAGCTCGCAATGTCAGTCCCTTTTCGAGTGTGAGGCAAGTCGGGTCTAATGTGTACGTTGTAGACTTGCCAGAATTTGGGATCAGCTCTATCTCAATGCCTCGGATCTAGTCACATAAAGGGACCCAGCGGTGATTCCTAGTGTGTCATTGAGCCGTCTCCTTCCTTTGAGAGTGACCCCACCTTGGAGTGTCCACCAGTAGTCTCATTGCCATAGCAGCATGTGCATATCGAATATATCCGGGATGAGCAGGTGACGATTACTTGGAGTGGAGCATACTCCGCGCTATTTGGTACGGTGACAGATCTGCAGGAGCCACACGAGCAGCCGCACCCCTTACTCGACGGGGTTGAGTTCTTCCCACCCGGGGAGAATTGATGGGAATCAAACCGGGCATTAACATTTTATTTTTTTTACATTTTTATCCTTTTATTTACATTTATGTCCTTGGGTTAATTGGGTTACAATTGTATGACAAGTACAAGCCAATGGGTTACTTGGGCTAAGTTAATGGGTTTCTTTGCAAAAAGGCCTCGTAGGCCCGGCGGGACCCCCACCCTCTCACCCATTAGGCCACCTAGACTCTCTAGGGCCCATGTGGGGTTGGTCTATGGTTAAAATTGGACTCTTGACCAAGCCCCTCTTGTTGACTCCAAGGAGGGGGGCGCCTCCTCCCTTGTCCTTACATGGGATTTAAATAATCCCCCATTTATCCTTTTTTTATTTACTTTGACCACATGGGGGAATGAATTAAATATTCCTATCCCCTAATTACCCCTCCCTAACCCTAGATATGAGGTTAGCTTAGGTCTTTTATCCATGTCTATATAAGCCTTGTATTTCCATATTTTCATAGAATTAATGCAAAGAAAATCAATAATTATTCTTGGAGCCTTGGGCACCCCTCTCTCCCCCTCTCCCCCTTGCAGCTGGACTGCTTTAAATTCTATGGGGTGAAGCCATAAACTTGGTAGATTTCAAGTTCTATCACCTCTGCTGGATGCGACTTCCAGCCACCGCCGCCTCCGTTCGTGCCGCCGTCGAGCCGCCACAACCATCTCTTCACCCTGCTATCCATGATTTCGAGATCCAGGACAGAAGATGAAAGAAAAGGTTGGTCTTCCCAATCCGTGAGTCTGATGATCTTGAAATTTTGAGAGATCATCCCCCTCCTTGTTACACATTCCCATTTTAAATTTTGTGTCAATCCGCCGCCGTTTGATATTTTTCTCAGTATTTTAGTTCCACCCCTGATAGTCTGCCAATCAGCAGATCTGCGGGATAGAGTCTTCTCCTTATATTTTTCCTGTCCCCTTAGTCACCTCCATAAATTCCCAAAAAATTCATACATGATCCTTGCATCCCCCCTTCCACTCGTAATTTTCTCATAGTCTAGATCTACGATTCCCCTATTCGTCAAAATTCATTTTCAGGTAGATCTTATTATGTCCTGACTGTCAATAATCTGAGCCAGCAGAAATACTTGGGGAACAGTGGTTTTCATTTTCAATCCGTTTACTGGATGGATGTGAAATTAATTTATGTTGTTTCCCTTTGCATCCTCTGTCCAACGGCGCCAATCTCGCCACGATCCGACACTAGATCTGGGCGAAACAATTCTTTTCGTGGAGGCGCGCAGATCTGATCCGTGAACAGGCCAGCAGAGGCAGCAGCAAGTTAATTCTTGCAAAATTACTTCGACGTCGATTCAGCCGCCGCCGACTTCGGGGATCGAAGAGGAGTGTTCCACCGGCATCCCAGCCAACTACCGCGGCCAGAAGGTGGCCGGAAGCCACCGTCCCAGTAGCCGAGTTTGCTTGCTGTCTAGCAGGCTGAACTGAGTTGCTGAACTGAGTTGGAATAGTGCCGAGTCAGACCAGCAGCCCGTCTTCGGCCCGAAAGCCCTTCCGGCTTGCTGCCCATCAACCCGAGTTCGCTACTCCCAGGTCGTCATTGTATCCCTATACCTCCCTGCGTGGAGTGGGCAATAAAAATTCAATGCTGTAATTATTTATTTACTGTACACCATGAGTAGAAGTCTTGGCCGGGGTCATCTTCCCCACGCCCGGAGCGTGGAAGTACACTCGCCACCCTCCTACTTTGGCATTTTGCTTACTTCGTATATCTTCATATGCCGCTGCTAGAGTGATAGGATAACCAGCTCGTTATAATTTTACCACCGTTACGAGAGTGAGTGAGTGGAACCCGTCCCGTGACTCGATCCGAGCACGTGGAAAAGCCGATACCTATGACTCATTGCCGGTTTCTCAACTGCGCACGTCTGCACGCTTCCCTCGCTTAGGGACGTCCGTGAGCTAGAGTCCCAGGTTCGCGTCCCATCTCGCATCATGCTGTGGCTATGGAAACTGAGCAGGCTGCTTAGGCCTCATTGGACAATCACGCACCACATGTTCTACCAGATCACACCGAAAATAAACCATTGGCATCGTACACTGTCTACCCGGATGGCTCTCAACACATCTGGGACATGCTCGAGGCTGATTCCCTGTCGATCCCTGCAGCTGAGAAGGTGCAGGTAGTTGTAGACTACTAGCCGAAGCTTGCCGGTCATATTGCCTCTTAAACTTCCTGAACATCGGCCTAAATTTTGACTTCAAGGGGGAAGAACCACTGGCAGAAGGGACAGAAGATGGCACCCCTAGCACACTCGACTGACCACTCGACTACTGCTGCTGCTCACCTTACTGCATTGGCCTTGCTTGGGTCCGCCCTTGAGTTCTTGCCATATCCAGCTCTAATGTTGCCGCTGCTTGGTATGCCATATCCAAATCTGCCACTCTAGTTGCAATAAGATGTTGCCTTAATTCTGGCCTCAAACCCTACAGAAACTACTGAGTCTTCAGCCCTTCATCTGCCATGATATGCGGAGCATATCGGCCCAATTCTACGAATTTAGTTCGATACTAAACAACAGTCATGTCACCTTGGACCAACTCCATAAACTGGTATATTTTGTCCATTCTGAGATAAGTTGGACTGTATGTGTAATGCCCTGGATCCTTATTGGATTATTATTAGATCTTTTGGATCCTTTTTTGTGAGTTTCGGATTGCTTTTGTGGGTCCTGAGTTGAGTTTCACGATCCACGTGGGTTTTTCTCTCGTACTAGTTACGGAACCGTGTCGTGAGTTTAGTTCTCAGTTCATCGACTCGTGGACGCCATAGTTGCGATGTACTCTTCGAGACGATCGTTTCAACTATTTTTACATATTTTTCTGAATTAGTGGATTTTCGGGCTAATAATTAAAATTTCAGAAATTAGGAAAAATCCTAATTTCCTTTCTATTTATTCCTCAACCCCCTCTCTCCTCCCTCATTTCTCTCATCTCTTTCTCTCTCTCGTTCTCTCTCGTCTCTGGGTCTCTCAGCGCGGGGTGCACACCATTGCGCAGCTGGCTGAGGCGAGGACGCGATGGAGTGATCGGGACGCGGGATGGGGCGACGGTTTGAGCGTGGCGTGGTGCGATCCCTCTGTGGATTCCGAGATCGGCAGGCTTCGTGTTTTGGCATTTTCGGCGTGGATTAGTCGCTTCGGCGCACTGTTTCTTCAGTGGAGGTAGGGAGACAGATCACCCACCTTTCTTGCACCTTTCCTCGCAGTTTCACGTTAACAGGTGCGAGAACGAGCGAGTTGGGCTCATTATAGTTTTGTGGAGTTCATAGGGTTCACCAAAAAATGGTGACGATTTATAGATCAGTTAGTATCAATCTAACCCATGGAATGTCAGCGTTCTAGATCCGCTGATTTCGTGTCGTTTGGTTGTCATTTGGGACCGGTACGAGCCCGAGAACCCCGGTGACTCATTTAGGGTCGATTCGTTGAAATTGCCTGTTTCTCGCCGTTTCTTGGTCGATTCGACTCCCGTTGGAGTCTAAATGTTGTTTGTCGTCGTTCTGCGACATTATGGATGTTTCCCCTTCGATCGGGATCGAATGGGGTGTGGATTCAGGTTTTTAGGCTCGGTCCAGCTAGATTCCCGCCCTGATCGGTCGACCGCCACAGGCTGGCCGATCGACCGACCGGCGTTCGTGCCAGCAGGACGGTGAGCCTGTCAGTCTGGTCGACCGACCGCCTAGGGCCGGTCGACAGACATGTTAAGTCGACCGACCCTGGGGGTTAGGTCGACCGAATTTCAGTGCTTTTGACCATTTTGAGTCCGGGTCGGTCCGGTTAAGACCCAATGAGCGACCTATGGCCTCGCGAGTGTTCCGGACACCCTGTGGGTTCCGTGCCGGTACTTCTGGGGTGTCAAAAAGTGCCATGTTACTTTGTTTAGCGTGCCCATAGGTGTGTGTATCTCAAGCTTTGTGTTACACTTGATCGAGTCACCGTGTATCGGTGTGAGTGCGGTGGGGTTCCCCCGCATGTGTGTGGCCTTCCTTGAGTTCCCGTCATGGGGGAATGGTCTCGACGGCCTGTGGTCTGTCTCGGTATTCATGTTGCCGTGGTTCAGACCTAGTCAAGATTTAAGTCGGTTGGCCTTGGCGGCCCAACCTTCATGTGTTTCTTCGCTGTAGCTCACCTTCCTTAGGCTGCTATGAGTGGTTTGTCCTAGGTCAATGTCATAGGATGGTTAGTATGGCGGTTGTCTCTTGGACCCCATAGTCCGTGTAGCGTGTCTGTCATCGACCGCTTGGTGGTTCGTTGGGCAGGTCAGCTAGAGTTGACTGAGTCTAGTGGTTCATCCTTGACCGCTACAGTCGCCTCATGGCTCTACCCCTGAACGCCAGTGTTCTTGTCTCTGTGTGCATAGCGGTTTCTTCCTTGACTGCTTGGTTTCCCTTGCAGCTGAATGATGGATCGCTTATGCCCAGAGTGTCATTTCCCATCGTTTCGATTTTCGTATATCTTGGCTTGACCTTGTGGTTTGCCGTTCCAGTGGATATCTTTTGATGTCCTATGCGGGCTAAGACCATGTTAGGAGGTAGCCAGGAGTTTTCTTTCTTGAAGTAGGATTTTCTTTCCTACTGTAGAATCATGTTTGTCCGGTTCCGGTCAAGCCGGGGTGATCCAGTGGTTGACAGGTAACCTTGTGTGTCTCGGCGGTTCTGTCAAGTTTGAGACATGGTTCTGGATGCCTCGAGGGGTTGTCTTACCTCGGTTTACGTGTCCATGTGTGCTGAGGGTCATGTTAATCCCTCAGGTATCCGTGTGTAGTTTCACATGATCATGTCATTTTCTCTGGCTTAGGATTAGACCGATTGGCGGCTTGTCCCGCTTTGTACGATGATCTTGACTTCGAGTCGTGAGACTTAAGGATCGTTGTGTCTGCAGGTCTAGTTGACTGTCCTGAGTCTGGTAGTAGTCTAGTATGCTACCTCATGTCCTATGCTTCGTAGTACGTGCGACAGTGTTTCCTCGCCTGTCTGTACTACAGCACTCTTGGTTCAGAGTTCTATGTCTAGTGAGCCTCCACTAGTCGTAGCCTGACGGCAAATTACGGCGTGTTGTCCCACCTAGGAGTGGTGGCACGGCTGTTCCCGAGGTACGGTTTTTAAGCTAGTTTTTGTGGGCCCCTGCTTTCAGTAGTGTCCTTGCTGGAGGGGAAAACTAGCTAGAGGCCTGGCTCTCGGCAAGAGTCGGTGTGTGCACACGTGGTCAGGGGCATTTGGACTGGCGCAGACGGGTGTGACCCTAACTAGTCACTCGTTACTGTGGTTCCTGTTCTGGTTACAGTGTCTTAGTCTCTGTCGTGTGCTCAGCGGAATAGTAGACGAGACACTTGTAGGCGCAGCATAAGACGTCAGTGGATGCAGCTGGCTGTTCTTCTAGTGAGGGGAGACTTCCGTCACGTGACACGTGACTCTCGTGTTTCTTGCACGTCGTGACCTTTCCGGGTTAGCCCTCTCGTGATCTTCCCCGGGGTCAGTGTTGTGTCATGTGCACGACGTTCTAGTCGTGTGTATGTGGTCGTGTCTGGAAGAGCGTGCACGGAAATCGAGTCATGTGTGCTTTAGAGTCTGTCTGTGTCTATCTAGGTCTTCTCTAGGCATTTTGCCTATCTTCGCAAGCCTTCGCCTAAGGCCTCGTGCTTGCCGACTGATCGGCAACTCCTGACTTCGTCAGATCAGAGTTTACCCATCTGTTGCTCTTGTCGTTTGGAGTAGCTAAGGGGCCGAGGTTAGTTCGGCAGCCGTGTTTTGTTCAGCATGGCTTTTCCATATTCTTTTAGCTGCTCTACTCCTTCCGTTCCAATTTTCTTTTACAGCTTTGTAGTGGTAGTTTTCCTACTTTGCTACTACTGCTATTTTATTGTTCCGTGTTACTGCCTATTTTTCAATGGGGATCCGTGTGACCCCTATTGGGCTAGTGACACGAAGCTCACCCCTGCTTTTTAGGTGGGTGGCGTCGTTCTGCTTTCGCGGTTTCTGGTGTGGCGAGTTCGTAGCTGCCAGCGGTACCTGCGTCGGGCTTCCCCCAACCTCGGTGTACGTTTTCGTTTCTGTTGACTGTACTGCTTGTCTTTCCTTTGGACTAGACTCTGGTATAATTGTTAACTTTAACTGTTAATTAAAAAGTAATTTTATTTCCGCTACTTTAGCAAATCGATTGAATGAAATTTAATTGCTTACTGTTATATCTGTGACTTCAATATACTACATGACAATCCTTTTTCCCTTCGGAGCTTTATAGCTCTTGGAAGGCTTCACGGGTTCCAAATGGTATCGGGTATGCTCGGTAGTCCTATCGGGTATATCCGGTATCCGGGATCCCGGTCGTCACAGTTGGTATCAGAGCATTGTTGTGTGAAGTACATGGGAATCCGAGATATACTGTGCCTAGAGTCCTGAAAGTCCAGTACAGTCTGCCCGCGGAAGACTGGGTTAATTCCCTGGCATTAGGTTTACGATTCTTTGTCGCTTCGTTTTCCGTGTGTTGTCTTGTGCGTGCCATGTTGGCACTGTACGAGATGGTTTCGCTCTCGTCAGGATGTGACGGGATGTTCTTTTTCGTCGTGGTGTTTGTCTCGATCATGTTGTACTTGACAGAGTTCACCGATAGGCTTGAATCTGCATTACATTGTTCGAGATTTTTCATGGTTTGTTAAGGTTGCTGTTGACTTTTAGCATTGGTCTGATGGCCGTACACGTTCTTACGTTGTTTTGGTTGTCCCAGCTTAAGTCCATGTAGCTCCTGTTGTGTCTCGCTTCTATCGAAGTGCTCGACTAGATTCCCTTGATTGAGAAGATGCTCAGGCGACCTAGGATTTTCCTTCCTGGTGAGCTTATGTTGGTTGAGCTTGATTCTTCTCGTCCGATTTGGTGGAGTCTTTTCGAGGTATTCCTTAGAATTGCGTTCTTGGTGAGACCTTTGTCCTGTGTCTACTCTACTGTGGACAATATTTATTTTGAGCCTGATCTGCTCTTTGTTCTACGGTTGCTTGGCTTTGGACCTAATCTCTGTGTTAAGAGTCGTAGTGCGCTGTGTTCATCGAGCCGTGTCTGACGGCTGACGTGTTGTGAAGGCTCATTTATTCTTTTAGGACATAGTGGTAAGCTGAGATTAGCCTTTCTTTGTGCTGAAGCTGGTACTCTTCTTCGTTTGCACTTGGGCGATTTCTGCTCGGTTGTTTGCAGGATCAGTACTCGTGGTGTGTTAAATTGTGATTTTCATGAATTGCGATGGCACCGTGTGTGTGCTGAGATGTAGATACTAGGATATTTCTGATGTCTGTGAGCGTTATGTGAGTGCGTAGCTGAAGCGTGTGGGCTACTTACCCACGGGCCGAGGATCGTTGTTGTGAGATTCTGGCCGGTCGAGAGAATTGTTCTTCTCGATGTGCTTTTGTCTTGGCTTCTTATGCCTTGACATCGTCTGTTGCCGTGCTGTTGCTAGAGATATTCTGGTGTTGGCACTGGCATTTGTGAGTGTTGGGGAGTCTATCAGCATTCCTTCTGATTGTGTACCCTCTGCTCCTTTGTATTATTTTCTTGGGTATTATGCTCTCGGGACGTGATCATGGTCCTTGAGATGCGTTTACCAAGATTATCATTTTCATCTTCGTGGGTCTTTTCTTGGTGAACGTGCTCAATGCATGACTCGTCCCTTATGGTCGTGCGTTCAGCTGTCGTTGTGCCTTGATGTGACCTAGCTTGCAGTGGTGTTCTGTGGTTCTATGTTCAGTACGGAGCCGGAATCCTGCAAGTGATGTTGTTGTCGTTTGATCGCTATTTCTCTATGATTTTGTCTGTCTATCTTGGCACTGTGTGGACCAGGTCTTGTCGGTTAGCCTTGTTGTACTCTTCTCTCCCAGTAGAGTTAGCTTGCGACTCGATCAGATGTAATGTCTGACTGAGGACTGACTTGATTGTGCTTGTGGTCCGGTGTTGTCGTTGGCGTCCTGTGTGCCAAGCTTTCGTGGTTGCCTTTGGCACTGGAACCGATGATGTTGTCGAGCTATCAGCTGAGAGGACTATGCTTCCTTGTTTAAGCTGATACTCACCGTGTCTGTCGTTTTTGTTTTCCCAATAGCTGTTGTCGTGGCATGTGTCGTGTCTCTTTCCCTGTGAGACGTAAGCGACGTTGCCCTATTTCGGAGGTGTCAGACTTGGGTTCACTTGTGTCGTGCTCGATCCAGAGCATGTGCCTGTGATTATGGTCTGACTGTGTCCCTCTGAATTGTGTTTCTCGAGATTCGCACTGTTTCAAGTTGTGTCTTGGGGTTGTTCTTCCCTGCTTCTCCTTTCTTAGTCCTTAAATTTCAAGGATGAAATTTCTTAAAGGAGGGGTGGATGTAATGCCCTGGATCCTTATTGGATTCTTATTAGATCTTTCGGATCCTTTTTGGAGAGTTTCAGATTACTTTTGTGGGTCCTGAGTTGAGTTTCACGATCCACATGGGTTTTACTCTCGTACTAGTTACGGAACCCTATGGTGAGTTTAATTCTCAGTTCATCGACTCGTGGACGCCGTAGTTGCGATGTAATCTTCAAGACGATCGTTTCGACTATTTTCTCGTATTTTTCTGAATTAGTGGATTTTCGGGCTAATAATTGAAATTTCAAAAATTAGGAAAAATCCTAATTTCCTTTCTATTTATTCCTCAACCCCCTCTCTCCTCCCTCATTTCTCTCATCTCTTTCTCTCTCTCATTCTCTCTCGTCTCTGGGTCTCTCGGAGCGGGGTGCACACCATTGCGAAGATGGTCGAGGCGAGGACACGATGGAGTGATCGGGACGCAGGATGAGGCGACGGTTTGAGCGTGGCGTGGCACGATCCCTCGGTGGATTCCGAGATCGGCGCGGTTCATGTTTTGGCATTTTCGGCGCGGATTAGTCGCTTCGGCGCACTGTTTCTTCGGTGGAGGTAGGGAGATGGATCACCCACCTTTCTTGCACCTTTCCTCGTAGTTTCACGTTAACAGGTGCGAGAACGAGCGAGTTTGGGCTCGTTATGGTTTTGTGGAGTTCGTAGGGTTCGCCAAAAAATGGCGACGATTTTTAGATCAGTTAGTATCAATCGAACCCCTGGAATGTCAGCGTTCCAGATCCCCTGATTTCATGTCGTTTGCTTGTCATTTGGGGCCGGTAAGAGCCCGGGAACCCTGGTGACTCATTTAGGGTCGATTCGTTGAAATCGCTCATTTCTCACCATTTCTTGGTCGATTCGACCCTCGTTGGAGTCTAAATGTTGTATGTCATTGTTCTGTGATGTTATGGATGTTTCCTCTTTGATCGGGATCGAATGGGGCATGGATTCGGGTTTTTAGGCTCGGGCCAGCTGGATTCCCGCCCTGATCAGTCGACCGCCACAGGCTGGCCGGTCGACTGATCGGCGTTCGTGCCAGCAGTCCACTGAGCCTGTCGGTCAGGTCGACCGACCACCTAGGGCTGGTCGACTGACCCTATTAAGTCGACCTACCCTGGGGGTTAGGTCGACCGAATTTCAGTGCTTTTGACCATTTTGAGTCTTGGTCGGTCCGGTTGAGACCCAATGACCGACCTATGGCCTCATGAGTGTTCCGGACACCCTGTGGGTTCCATGCCTGTGTTTTTGGGGTGTCAAAAAGTGCCGTGTTACTTCGATTAGTGTGCTTGTAGGTGTGTGTATCTCGGGCTTTGTGGTACGCTTGATCGAGTCACCGTGTATTGGTGTGAGTGCGGTGGAGTTCCCCCGCATGTGTGTGGCCTTCCTTGAGTTCCCGTCATGGCGGAATGGTCTCGACGACCTGTGGTCTACCTCGGTATTCGTGTTGCCGTGGTTTAGACCTAGTCAAGATTTAAGTCGGTTGGCCTTGGCCGCCCAACCTTCATGTGTTTCTTTGCTATAGCTCGCCTTCCTTAGGTTGCTACGAGTCATTTGTCCTAGGTCAATGTCTTAGGACGGTTAGTATGGCGGTTGTCTCTTGGACCCCATAGTCCGTGTAGTGTGTCTGTCATTGACCGCTTGGTGGTTCGTTGGGCAGGTCAGCTGGAGTTGACTGAGTCTAGTGGTTCGTCCTTGACCGCTACAGTCACCGCGTGGCTCTACCCCTGACCACCAGTGTTCTTGTCTCTGTGTGCATAGCGGTTTCCTCCTTGACTGCTTGGTTTCCCTAGTAGCTGAATGATGGATCGCTTATGCCCAGAGTGTCGTTTCCCGTCGTTTCGATTTCCGTATATCTTGGCTTGACCTTGTGGTTTGCCGTTCCCGTGGATATCTTTTGATGTCCTATGTGGGCTAAGACCGTGTTAGGAGGTAGCCAGGAGTTTTCTTTCTTGAAGTAGGATTTTCTTTCCTACTGTAGAATCATATTTGTCTGGTTCCGGTCAAGCCGGGGTGATCCAGTGGTTGACAGGTAACCTTGTGTGTCTCGACGGTTCTGTCCAGTTCGAGACATGGTTCTGGATGCCTCGATGGGTTGTTTTACCTCAGTTTGCGTGTCCAGGTGTGCTGAGGGTCCCGTTAATCCCACAGGTCTCCGTGTGTCGTTTCACGCGATCATGTCATTTTCTCTGGCTTAGAATTAGACCAATTGGCAGCTTGTCCTACTTTCTACGACGATCTTGACTCCGAGTCGTGAGACTCAAGGATCATTGTGTCTGCAAGTCTAGTTGATTGTCCTGAGTCCGGTAGCAGTCTGGTATGCTACCTCGTGTCCTATGCTTCGTAGTTCGTGCGATAGTGTTTCCTCGCATGTCTGTACTACATCACTCTTGGTTCAGAGTTCTGTGCCTAGTGAGCCTCCACTAGTCGTAGCCTGACGGCACGTTACGGCGAGTTGTCCCACCTTGGAGTGGTGGCACAGAAGTTCCCGAGGTACGGTTTTTAAGCTAGTTTCCGTGGGCCCCTGCTTACAGTAGTGTCCTTGCTGGGGGGAAAACTAGCTAGAGGCCTGGCTCTAGGCAAGAGTTGGTGTGTGCACACGTGGTCAGGGGCATTTGGACTGGCACCGACGGGCGTGACCCTGACTAGTCACTCGTTACTGTGGTTCCTGTTCTGGTTACAGTGTCTTAGTCTCTGTCGTGTGCTCAGCGGCATAGTAGACGAGACACTTGTAGGCGCAGCATAAGACGTCAGTGGACGCAGCTGGCTATTCTTCTAGTGAGGGTGTACTTCCGTCACATGACACGTGACTCTCGTGTTTCTTGCACGTCGTGACCTTTTTGGGTTTGCCCTCTCGTGGTCTTGCCCGAGGTTAGTGTTCTGTCGTGTGCACGGCGCTCTAGTCGTGTGTGTGTGGTCTGGTCTAGAAGAGCGTGCACGACAATCGAGTCGTGTGTGCTTTAGAGTCTGTCTGTGTCTGTCTAGGTCTTCTCTAGGCTTTTCGCCTGTCTTCGCAGGCCTTCGCCTAGGGCCTCGTGCTTGCCGACAGATCGGCAACTCCTGACTTCATCAGATCAGTGTTTACTCATCTATTGCTATTGTTGTTTGGAGTAGCTAAGGGGCCGAGGTTAGTTCGGCAGTCGTGTTTTGTTCAGTACGGCTTTTCCCTTTTCTTTTAGCTGCTCTACTCCTTCCGTTCCGATTTTCTTTTACAGCTTTATAGTGGTAGTTTTCCTGCTTTGCTACTACTGTTGTTTTGTTATTCCGTGTTACTGCGTGTTTTTCAGTGGGGATCCACGTGACCACTACTAGACCAGTGACACGAGGCTCACCCCTGCTTTTCAAGTGGGTGGCATTATTTTGCTTCCGCGGTTCTTGGTGTGGCGAGTTTGTAGCTGCCAGCGGTACCTGCGTCGGGCTTCCCCCGACCTCGGTGTACGTTTTCGTTTCTGTTGACTATACTGCTTGTCTTTCCTTTGGACTGGACTCTGGTATAATTGTTAAGTTTAACTGTTAATTAAAAAGTAATTTTATTTCCGCTACTTTAGCAAACCGATCTAATGAAATTTAATTGCTTACTATTATATCTGCGACTTCAATGTACTACACGACAATCCTTTTTCCCTTCAGAGGTTTACAGCTCTTGGGAGGCTTCGCGGGTTCCAAATGGTATCGGGTCTGCTCGGTAATCCTATCGGGTATATCCGGTATCCGGGATCCGGGTCGTCACAATATGTACATTCAAAGGAAGAGACAAACTCTCGCCAATCGATCAGTCGGAGAGGACGAGATAGGAATGTTATTTCCCACTTTGTAGTCCACCAAGCAAGTGGAGCGGAAAATAGGCTTCGTAGCATTAAGCCATCCTCTTGCCGCATCTTGGTCAGGCTACCGTTCAAATTGGGGTGGGTGGAATAAGAGAAACTCCTTGAAGACTCGACCACGAGAACCTTGGGAAGACAAGCCTTCACCAACAACCGGGTCAACACGGCCTTGACCTCTAACATTCACTGGAGGAGGAGATGAACCGCTCTCTTCTCCTTGAACATCCATAGGCACTCTGGCTTGGAAACACGTCCTTCGCTTAGGCGCCATTAGTTCTAAAACATGGGAGAAAACACACGAACAAAGGAAACATAAGTAATCACGGAAAATAGCCTAAGCCAACAATTAGTGGTACATGGACTTGTTCTGGACTATCATAATTCTAGGTTGAAGGGGCGTGATCTCACGCGACTCCTGAGCTGGGTAGATGATCACCGAACAGTGAACTGTACAGAAAGGGAAACAGATGAGGGGGCCCATGGGAGATTCCCTGGGGAAAACCCTCCGATGCTTAAGTCAGCGAGCAATGGTGGAAGATAGGGAGGGAGGTAGAAAGGGGTGCACGAGATCCCCCTACACCAAGGTGGTGAAGTGGTTCCTGCTCAGAGGATTTTAGGCGTGTATTGCCCTTACCTTACACTTGGAGGGAGTCCCAGGTTTATATAGTGTGCTCATCTTATGAGTCCCGTACGCGGAGGAGTTTCAGGCAGGAGTTACGTCCTCATCGTGGGATCTTTACGTCCTCTTCGTGGGATCTTCATAGCCTTGAGGGATCATGGGTCTCTTATCCTCATAAACTCCTGCTCATAAAGGGCTCTCAACGGCTGCGCGAGTAAGCAATCGTCAGTCGGTTCGAGCATAAAAGGTGCCAACCTTGTCCGGGTGATAGGCATAGCTCAAATGAAGTCAAGTCGGAGTGGGCGCAGAGTGCTTACCTCTATCCCGATAAGGGGATAACTCGGGCATGGGTCTTCCTCCGTTCTCACCGACGCTCGGGCCTTCCGAGCC
The DNA here is from genome assembly GCA_022559845.1 of Amorphophallus konjac. Lineage (NCBI taxonomy): Eukaryota > Viridiplantae > Streptophyta > Magnoliopsida > Alismatales > Araceae > Amorphophallus > Amorphophallus konjac. The sequence goes on from CM040119.1 coordinate 149,827,886, forward strand.
CAAGGGCTGCCAAAGAAAGGATGAGATCCCGAGTAATCTTATTGATGGGAATCGACACCGAGCCTGTATTTTTTTTATTACATTTATGTCCTTTTAGTTTGTGTTTATATCCTTGGGAAAGTATGTACGTAAATGTAAGGCTTTATAAGCCAAGGAGTCATTCCCATGGATTGTGTGGGTTTTTATGCAATTAGGCAGTAGGACCATCAAGGGGGCCCTCAGCCCTTTCCCATTGGTCCATGTCACCTTGTGGGCCTGGTCAACCTTCCTAGGTGGACATCTAGAAGGGTGGGCTGGTCATATGGACACATGTGCTTGAATGGGTCAACATTCTAATAGGTTGGCCACCTACCCCATTCAACTCCCCTTATAGTCAATAGGCCGCCCCCTTCCCCTATTATTTAATGCTTTTTTTGTGTTTGTGGCATGCAATCCCAGCCCTTCAATCCCCAACCCTTGATCCAAGGGTCCACATTAGATTAGATTGGTAGCATATATAAGCTTGTATTTTCAGGAGAAAATCAATGAAAAAATCAGAAATTTTGTGAAATCCAAGAAGGCTTCTTGCGCCCCCTTCCTCTCTCCTCCTGGTTTCCTCTTCTCAAACCCCCATTCTAGAGTGTATCAATCTTCCAACTCCCCCTCTCAACTTCTGATCATCATCGGTGCCGCCGCCGCCGCCGTTCGTGCCGCCTTCGAGTCGCCGCGAAACCGTTCTCGGTGTTCTGTCCTGCTGGATAGAGGTCTCTTTCCGAAATTCCTGCTATCAGCCACGGCCTTTTCGTGGTCTGCAATTTTTATGGTGTGTTCTTCCTCTGTATCCCAAGCTCCACCTAAATTTTCACGCCTAAGTTCCATCGTTTAGTATTTTTCCATTTTCGTGCATCTTTCAGTCCTAGTTTTGTTTTGTCTCTGTCTATAGTGACAGCAGCCCTGTGTTTCCCACCTCCGGCCATCTTTTTAATTTTTCCGAACCCTCCTAATTTTACTGGGAGTTCTGTCCATCACCCCCTACATCCAAAAATTTTCTTACTTTTTTATCAGCCCTCTATCTATTTTTAGAAATTCGTGCTCTTCCTCAGCTACAGTATTGTCAGCCAGATTCCAGATCTGACCCACTACTAGTGCAAAAATCATAGAACTTCGTAGCCTTCCCCAAATCCAGGTCCAAAAATATTCCTAGTTTCGTAGCTTGATTTCCCACATTGTTTCTGAAGAACACAATATCAGATTCGGACGTCTACCTTGCGATCAAAGGCAATCCATAGGAAAGTTCTCTGCTGACCTGAGATTTCAGGAACTGTACAACAGGAATTTGGAAATTCCATAAGTCCAGATCCGTGCAGATCCAAGCCCGATCTCTATGCTTAGGTTGAAGGATTTGAAGTTAGCTTTCCAACGGCACCAGTCTCGTGTCGATCCGACATCGGGGCTGATCGCAGCGCCCATTCTCGCCGGGACGCACGCTGAAAACCAGAAGCTGCAGATCCGTGGCCGGTTATTCCGACCGGTGCCGAACGGAGCCGCCCGGCCTCCGGCCGGCGAACGAGCTTGCCGCCAGCCCGGGGAGCGCTTCCCTAAGTGTCCCCACTACAGCGGTACCACCGGGTCCCACATGGCCCCTCCGGACAGCACATGGGCCCCACAGTCACAAGTTCGGGTGCTGCCGAAGAGACGCGATAAGCCGCCTGTCAACCCGAATTCGGTCCTCCCGGGCCCGTTTGTGTAGCCCTTTACCTCCCTGTGTGGAGTGGGCAGTAATTCATTTGCTGTAATATGGTGTATTAATTGTCCCGGGAGTACGAGTTTCGGCCGGGTCCGTCTTCCCCACGCCGGGCGCGTGGAGGTATCGTTTTCGCTCCCTACTCGGCATTTTGCTTACTTCATATATATTGGTTTATGCCGCTGCTAGAGAGCATGTGTAGGGATATCTAGCTCGCTTTATATGTTCATTACCGCTGCTGCGAGAGAGTACGTGACCGTCCCGTGACCCGATCCAGGCACAAAAGAGAGCCGATCACCCTATCTCATTGCCGGTTTCTCAACCGCGCACATCCGACGCTTCCCTCGTTAAGGGGCAATCACGAGCTTGTCGTGTCCGTGGTCTCGTCCCGCATCAATTTGGTATCAGAGTAAGTTGAATCTAGGGTAACAAAAAAAAAGTGTCATTCATTAGTCATTTACGTCTAAGTCATGTTTAGGGTCATCATTGTTTTAAAACATACAAAAAAAAGTTTCTTTTTGCATTGCATCCCAATAACCCGGTATATCAAAAGGTGTTGTCCGAACGTTAGGCTACGCCTATCGGGAAGGTCGCACACTTGCGCGAGTGATCTTCGGATCGATTAACTCCGCCACGTGCCGAGTTTTGGTTACGTCTAGGTTCATCATCTTGTAGTGTGCGTTTGCATTAGTCGGTGTTTCCTAGTCCGTGTCGTTGCATGCCCACTCGGCGAGGTACCCAATACCATCGCCCTTCCCCTATGGCTAACCCACGAGATGGCGCCTCGGGAGACTTCCACTCCCTACACGAGGCGGTGATAGCCATTATGACTAGGTTGGACCAATTCGATGCTAACTTTTGGACTTTCTCCGATAATATGGATGTTCGCCTTAGAGCCATGGAGGGACACATGGAGACCTCCGACAGGTCGGTCCAAGACCTCGTTGGGCGGTTAGATAGGATGTCACACGGGGACCCTCCTAGGACAGCCCAAAGCCCACCCGCACCTCCTCCCGCGGTGGCCCAAGTCCAACACGCTCCCATGGCCCAAGTCCAGGCCGCTCCCGCGGCCCAAAACCAGCCACCACAGGCTCCTCCACCCGCCCCTCCTCGGGTTCCCGAACTATCGCACCGTGACCTTGGTCTCGAGGACTATGGGTCCGACAATGCCTATGAGGGGTATGGTCAACGTCGTCGTGGTTTTCAGCCACAACGAGATGAGGATGATGATAGGGTCCTTAAGACCGTGCTAGTGGACCCTCCCTCTTTTTACAGGTCTTTGGATCCGAAAGTCTACCTAGATTGGGAGTTCGGCATGGACCGTTATTTTGAGTGGTATGATATGTCGGAGCGCCGAAGGGTCCGATTTACCACCATGAAGTTCATGGGGCAGGCGCAAACCTATTGGAAGAATGTGGAGAGCCTGCTACTTCAGCGGCTAGAACCCCCGATTGACACATGGGCCGAGATGAAGAATAAACTTAGGCAAAAGTACCTTCCTCCCACATACCGCCAGCGACTCATCGATAGATGGCAAAGTCTTAGCCAAGGAGACCGGTCAGTCTCCAAATACATCGCTGAATTTGATGAGTACTTTCTACGATGTGGTGTCAAGGAGGAGAGTACCATGCCTGTTTCCCGCTTTCGACGTGGTTTGCGGCCACACAATCAGTATGAGCTTTTCCGCCGCAATGCCAAGACGTTGGAAGAGGCATACCAGGTTGCTCTCGAGTTAGAGCAATTCGAGGGAGAGTTTGACTCTAGTCATCGGTTGGGCCCCACCCCTCTCTGTAGCACCGAGCCCCGTCACTCTATAGGCCCACATCCTCGGCCTCCCATGGCTCGACCTCAGGAGCCCACCCGTCAGGAGCGCTTTGCTCCTCGACCTCGCCCTCCTCCACCCCGGGACCTATTTCCACCCCAACCACCGGTGCCCGTTGCCCGTCCCTCGGCTCCTATAGCCCGTCCTCTGGCACCGGCCCCCCCTCCACTATTGTCCAAGGCACCTACACCTCCCCCATTGCTGCCTACACCCCCTACCTGACGGGATGATAAGGGTAAGGCCCCTTTTATAGGAGAGAGTAGTCGGTCGAGAGTGCAGTGTTTCCACTGTCATGGATTTGGCCACTTTGCCAGCGAGTGTCCCGCTCGCGCCACCCTAGCCTTAGGTGTTGTTGGAGAGCCCGCACCTCCCGAGCTTGAGTGTGTCAATTATGAGGGCGATGACGCACTAGCCGATGAGTACTATGCCTTGGGGGGAGAGTTGGATGGCTCACCGGCCGCCCAGGATGCCGCCACCTAGTGGGCTTATGTCACCATCTTAGTCTAGGGTCATATATGAGTCGGTGTGTTTTCCTTGTGTGGTTTGTTTTGTGTGGTTTGTTTGCATGGTTTGTGTGTCATTTGTTTGTCTGCATGCATCTTGTGTAAGCTCGTTGTCGTTCTCTTATGAGTAAGAGGCGAGTGGACTCACTTAATGAGTATGGGATCGGTTCCACATCCATACCTGGATCAGTCACTTATAGGGACTCAGCGGTGATTCCTAGTGAGTCTTTGAGCTGCTCCCTTCCCTTTTGAGAGTGCCCCACCCGGAGTGTCCACCTCTAGCCCATAGCAGCTTGTGCATATCGAGTATATATGGAATGAGCAGGTGACGGTCACTTGGAGTGGAGCATATCCGCGCTACTTGGCACGGTGACGGATCTGCCGGAGTACTCGAGCATCCCTACCCCTACTCGACGGGGTCGAGTTCCTCCCACCCGGGGAGAGTTGATGGGAATCGACACCGAGCCTGTACTTTTTTTATTACATTTATGTCCTTTTAGTTTGTGTTTATATCCTTGGGAAAGTATGTACGTAAATGTAAGGCTTTATAAGCCAAGGAGTCATTCCCATGGATTGTGTGGGTTTTTATGCAATTAGGCAGTAGGACCAGCAAGGGGCCCCTCAGCCCTTTCTCATTGGTCCATGTCACCTTGTGGGCCTGGTCAACCTTCCTAGGTGGACATCTAGAAGGGTGGGCTGGTCATATGGACACATGTGCTTGAATGGGTCAACATTCTAATAGGTTGGCCACCTACCCCATTCAACTCCCCATATAGTAAATAGGCCGCCCCCTTCCCCTATTATTTAATGCTTTTTTTGTGTTTGTGGCATGCAATCCCAGCCCTTCAATCCCCAACCCTTGATCCAAGGGTCCACATTAGATTAGATTGGTAGCATATATAAGCTTGTATTTTCACGAGAAAATCAATGAAAAAATCAGAATTTTTGTGAAATCCAAGAAGGGTTCTTGCGCCCCCTTCCTCTCTCCTCCTGGTTTCCTCTTCTCAAACCCCCATTCTAGAGTGTATCATCAATCTTCCATCTCCCCCTCTCAACTTCTGATCATCATCGGTGCCACCGCCGCCACCGCCGCCGTTCGTGCCGCCTTCGAGCCGCCGCGAAACGGTTCTCGGTGTTCTGTCCTACTAGACAGAGGTCTCTTCCCGAAATTCCTGCTATCAGCCACGGCTTTTGCGTGGTCTGAAATTTTGATGATGTGTTCTTCCCTTGTATCCCAAACTCCACCTAAATTTTCACGCCCAAATTCCATCGTTTAGTATTTTCCCATTTTCGTGCATCTTTCATTCCTAGTTTTGTTTTGTCTCTGTCTACAGTAATAGCAGCCCTCTGTTTCCCACCTCCGGCCATCTTTTTAATTTGTCCAAACCCTCCCAATTTTACTGGGAGTTCTGTCCATCACTCCCTACATCCACAAATTTTTTTAATTTTTTATCGGCCTTCTATCTATTTTTAGAAATTCGTGTTCTTCCTAAGCTACAGTGTTGTCAGCCAGATTCCAGATCCGACCCACTGCTAGTGAAAAAATCATAGAAATTCGTAGCCTTCCCCAAATCCAGATCCCAAAATAGGCCTGGTTTTTTAGCTTGATTTCCCACAACGTTTCTGATGAACACAACCCCAGATTCGAACGTCTACCTTACGGTCAAAGGCAATCCACAGGAAAGTTCTCTGCTGACTTGAGATTTCAGGAACTATACAACAGGAACTTGGAAATTCCATAAGTCCAGATCCATGCAAATCCAGTCCAGATATGTAGGCCTAGGTTGAATGATTTGAAGTTAGCTTTCCAGCGGCGCCAGTCTCGTGTCGATCCGAAATCGGGGCTGATCGCAGCGCCCATTCTCGCCGGGACGCGCGCTGAAAACCAGAAGCTGCAGATCCGTGGCCGGTTATTCCGACCGGTGCCGAACGGAGCCGCCCGGCCTCCGGCCGGCGAACGAGCTTACCACCAGCCCGGGGAGCGCTTCCCTAAGTGTCCCCACTACAGCGGTACCACCGGGTCCCACACGGCCCCTCCGGACAGCACGTGAGTCCCACAGTCACAAGTTCGGGTGCTGCCGAAGAGACGCGAGAAGCCGGCCGTCAACCCGAATTCGGTCCTCCCAGGCCCGTTTGTGTAGCCCTTTACCTCCCTGCGTGGAGTGGGCAGTAATTCATTTGCTGTAATATGGTGTATTAATTGTCCCGGGAGTACGAGTTTCGGCCGGGTCCGTCTTCCCCACGCCGGGCGCGTGGAGGTATCGTTTTCACTCCCTACTCGGCATTTTGCTTACTTCATATATATTGGTTTATGCCGCTGCTAAGCATGTGTAGGGATATCTAGCTCGCTTTATATGTTCATTACCGCTGCTGCGAGAGAGTACGTGACCATCCCGTGACCCGATCCGGGCACAAAAGAGAGCCGATCACCCTAGCTCATTGTCAGTTTCTCAACTGCGCACATCCGACGCTTCCCTCGTTCAGGGGAAATAACGAGCTTGTCGTGCCCGTGGTCTCGTCTCGCATCACTTATTGGGATTTTTAACCTAAGTGGGCCCTATGGGGTTGTCACTTGGATGAGCTGAGCCTCGTTTGGTCCTGATGGACCTAGTTTGGCTACTCTTAGATGGGCTACAGAAATCCCCCTCTCCACTTGTCCCCCTCCTACTCCCGAGCTTTAGTAAGCTCGGAAGAGTAGCTGTTGGGGTTTTAGACCAGCGTGGCTCAGGTGGGTGGAGATCTGGCGGTGTTAGGAAGCCACGTGCCGTGGTTACCTGGGCCCGTAATAATGATGATCCTGACGGATTTGAACTGAAGGGGCCCCCTTTTCTTGGATGTCGGAACGACGCGGCGCCTCCCGCATGGGGATATAGATGTTGGGCGCTTGCTGTCATTCCAGACTTCCTCCATCTGTAGGGTTTTGGCTCTCCTCCATTCTTGCTTTTGGGCTCTTCGATGCATTGTGAGGACACGACGGAAGAGCAGAGGCTTGCAGCGGCGGTCGGGGAGTTGGCGGAGATAACCGCAGAGGCAGTCCGGCAGCTTCCTCTTCCCCCGGAATCTTCGTGGTCTCGAGATCCCCTTTCCTCAAACTCTTCTCCGGATTCCATGGCGGACCAGCGCTCGGATGCTCAGGAGTGGGAGGACGAGCTAGTAGTGAAGGCGCCGGTTCCAAACAGCAGTGAACTCAGGGAGGCGGATATGAGAAGGCTGGAGCACCAGTATCGCCTGCCCTAGAAGTTCCGCTTTGTCGCGGCTTCTCCACATGAGACGAACCTGGACTCTCGTACAGGCCACATCTATACCTTCCTTCTGTCGTGGAAGGGTGGGTTCCGCCTTCCCTTCGAACCTTTCATTCTTCAGCTTCTCAAGTTTTTCCTGTTGGCGCCCATTCAGTTGGTAGCCAATTCTTATCTCCTTTCCGCCTTCCGCATTCTCTTCCGCCAGTGTGGAGTTCCTCCTTCCTTGGACCTCTTTCACTATTTCTTTCAGTTGAAAGCACATCCTTCGGCCGGGAAGGGTTTCTACTTCATCCAGGCGAGGCGGAATAGGAGCTGTATCTCCTTGGCGGCGAAGGATTTTTCGCATAAGGGGTGGAAAACTCAATTCTTCTGGGTGGGGATTTGTTCAGTGGAGGAAACCTGGAGATGTCTAGTAATCCCCAATTTCCACCCGAATATCCCTCCCAGGCAGGATGAGTTCCCTCCACATGTGGAGAAATATGTGGCTATCTTGCTGAAGCACCGCCAATCCACCGAAGGGCTGGTTACTCCAGAGAATATCGAGCGGTGTCTTCTTACGCAGCTGCATCCGTCGGGCTCAGGTGCCACACACTAGGTTCTCCTTTGGAGGTTGGGATCATTTTTTCTTTCCTGAATGTGCCTTCTTCTTCGTGCAGACACCAGGCGGCAGGCTTTGGAGGAGGCCACAGAGGCGATCGAGCTTGGCGATGACTCAGTTGTTGATGAATCGGCTGCTCCCACGGGTCGCTCCCGAACCAGAGATAAGGGCAAGGGGACGGCCCAGGGCGAATCCTCCAGGCCGCGGGGGTCCAAATGCAAGGACCCCGTCGAAGGCATGATCCGGGCCGCCGGGAGGGCCAAGAAGCGGGCCAAGAAGGCAGGGGTCGTACCCCCAGTCGAAGGTGACCTTGCCGCGGCTCATCCCTTCGCCGAGCATGATGGGGCCGACCCGACTAGGCGAGCTCTCCCACCTGGTGAGCAAGAGGGGGCCGAGGAGGTTGGGGCTGCTCCTGTGGGCGGTGACGATGCCGGCTCGGCCCTTCCTTCGACCGGAGCCGAGGGGGCCGGTGCTGCTCTTCCGACTGGCAATGGTGCTGGTCCGGCTCTCCCCTCGGTAGGAGCCGAGGGGGCCGTGGCTGAGGCTGGCGCTTCAAGTGGTGGTGCAGGTGCCGAGCCGGTCCAGGTTGGGGGACCGCAAGAAAATCTGGCCGTGGCACCAGAGGCGACTGAGGTCAGGGCTCGGTTCGAGCCACTCGATGGGGCACCGGGCGATGGGGGGTTCTCTGCTCCGGCGTCCTTGAAGAGGCTTGGTATCTCGGGCCCTCTGCACCAGGTATGCCGCAGTATAGCCGCGAAGGTGAGGGGGGGAGGTAGGTAGTACTCTCCATGCGCGGCTCTCGCTGGGGTTATGGAGGGCGGCCTGGCCCTGGCGCAGATGGGGGCCACTCTGGTAGAAGCATAAGCTCGGTCGGAGTGGGAGCGGGCGAACCTGGCCTAGACCCTTGGTGGGTCTGACAGGAGGTTGGCTCGGCTTGCCGAGGAGTGTGACGGGCTTCAGCGGGAGCTTTCCTCAGTCAGGGAGCTGGTGCGGTCGAGCCAGGCGGAGACCCGGTCGATGACCGAGCAGCTAGCTAAGGCCCGCGAATCGCTCGAGAGGAAGAACATGCTTCTTGAAGAGGAGCGCCTTCCACGCGTTGAGCTGGATGGCCGGTGGAAGACCGAACGCGCGGAGCTGGTAGACCGAGCGGAGGAAGCCGAGCGCCTTCGGCGGGAGGCCGAGGCTGATCGGGTCGAGGTGGAGAAGCAGGCGGCGGAGGCCGAAAATCGGATGGCTGAGGCCGAGCGGAAGTTAGCCGAGGCCGAGCGGGAGAAGGCCGAGCTCACTGGTAGGGTGGGATCGGCCGGGGCGGAGGCTCTCGAGCATTACAAAAGCTCAGAGGCCTACCGGGTCGATCTTAAGGAGGCTGCCCTTACCTACTACGAGTTAGCACTTCATCGAGGCATCCGCAAGGGGTTCAAGCAAGGCTACGACCGGGCCGTCTCTTATGCCGAGGAGGTGGCGTCCGGGGTAGTTGACTTCCCGTCCGGGCAACGCTATGACTCGGACTTGTCATCCTCCAGTTCCTTTGCTTCGGCACAGGATGAAGAGGATCACTAAGGCTCTTCGTTCGAGGGGTCGCCAACTCCGGATGCCTCGGGAGGGCATGCAACCGAGGAAGTTCCCACACCGGTGGGGTCAGTGCCAAGGTCGGCCGTCGTCGAGGATGCCGGGGGCAGACCGTTTAAGCCCTCCACTTCCGGGCTTCAAGGTGGGCCGGAGGCCTGATGTATCTGCTTTGCTTCCTCCTTTTGTATGTCTTTTTTCCTTTTTGATGAAAAAACTTCCTTCTTTGTGTAGAGAAATAGATAAGGCAATAGCGTTATGATGAAGACTTAACTGTTCCGTATCGCCATTGCCGTATTTTGTTCAGCGTATCTGCAGTGGTTGGAAAGAGCCGATACTTTCTGCGTGGATCTCACCTGATGGTTGGGTGAGCGTCTGACAGGGTGTCTTTCCGTTTTCTCTTGCTTTGAATGCCTGGCCGCTTCGTGTATCCCGCTAGGGCAGAAAGTGAGAAGTTTGAGGTGACCGTTCATAGGCAGAGATCCCGTTGGTGTGTTTTCGAGGAGAGAATCATTTAAGGCAAATAGCCTCCTTTCGCCTATAAAAGGTCTGAAGGGCGTCCCTTCCTCTCCACCGCTTAGGGGTTTCCCTGACAGTCTTTCCTCATTCTTTCTTCACGTAGCGTTGTGCCGTTACATTTGGAGCATGGAAGATGCCCTAGAAGATGAAGCTGCTGGTGACGAAGGGCAGAGAGTCCTTGCTACTTAGGGTTTGAAGGAGGTCCGATGGCCGGCGGATGGGTTTAAAGAAGGTCCGACGTGTGGAGGCACGTCGTCTTCTTTTTATCAGTTTCGGCGGGGCTTGTAGGGGGGCGAGATGGTGGACGGATGGGGGCAACAGGCATCCCTGCCGCCCGTCCCTTCCTGCTCGCTTCACGGAGGGGAGGAGGAAGCCAACTAAGCTCCCTCCCTTCCGGGCTTTCCCCTGCCTCCTCATCCAGCTTTGCTGGTTTCTTTCTCCCCCCCGCAGCCTCTTTTTCCCTCTTCTTCTCTTCTTCTCATTTCTTTCACTCTTCGGAGGGTGCCTGCACTCTCTTCTTTCCAAAGAGTTGGCAGGTCGGTGGGGAGAATCCTTTCATATGCGTTCCCTCTCCCCTTCCTCTTCCAAGTTCAACTTGGAAGGTAGCCTTCTCCTTCCTAGTCCCTCTGTCACCTTTGTCCCGAGCTGCTCGAGTCAACGGGGTCGACTACCCTTTATCCGAGCCAATTTCTACACGAGGTAGAGTCAGTGGCTGGACGCAGGAAGGTCAACCGAGTCAGTCGAGCGATGGGCTCATACGACGGCACCAGATGGATTTTTTTCTTTTTTGACATGTATTTTCTTGGCTTCGGCCTTCCTGATGTACAAGCGAGTTGTTTGAATAAAAGAAAGGAGTCTTTTGTTTCATCTTATGTCGTTTACACAATGCTCAGTATTCAGTAGTAGAACTTGCGTAGTGTAGTTGCGTTCCAAGTCTGAGGGATGAGCTCTCCTTCCATCGTGGATAGACGGTATGCTCCTTTTCTGAGTGTCTCGACCACTCGGTTGGGGCCTTCCCAATTAGGGGATAACTTGCCCTCCACCTCAAGTGGTCGAGAGGCTTCGACTTTTTTGAAGACGAAGTCTCTCGGTTGAAAGTGTCTATCTCGGACTTTGGCGTTGTAGTATCGAGTGAGGCGACGTCGGTATTCCGTTTCTCGGATGCTGGCAATCTCTCGGACTTCATCTGCTAGGTCGAGGTTTTCGAGCAGTTTCTGGTCGTCTGCCTCGGACGAGAAGCAGATGACTTGGAGGGAGAGGTTGCCAATCTCCAACGGGATCACGGCCTCGGTACCGTATACCAGCTGAAAGGCGCTTTCACCGATTGCCGTTCTGGGAGTCGTTCTATGTGACCAAAGTACGTTCGGCAATTCCTCAAGCCAGCTGCCCTTGGCTTTGCCGAGCCTAGTCTTGATGCCTTTTAAGATAGCCTTATTGGCATTTTCGACCAGCCCGTTAGCCTGAGGGTGGGCGACCGAGGTGAAGTGATTGCGAATGCCTAGGTCGGCACATCGGTCTCGGAAATAACGAGAATCAAATTGCTGACCATTATCGCTTACTATCACCCGAGGGATGTCGTAACGACAGATGATCGACTTCCAGATGAAATTCCAGACGATTGTCTTGGTGATCCTTGTTGTGGCTTCGGCCTCGATCCACTTAGTGAAGTCATCGATGGCGACGATAATGAACTTCTTCTGGGCATGGGCCGTGGGGAATGGCCCGAGGATGTCGATTCTCCAGCGAGCGAAAGGATAAGGCTCGACTAGAGTGATGAGCTCCGTTGCTGGCTGGTGGACCAAGTGGTCAAATCGCTGGCACCGGTCACAGTGTTGTGTGTAGGTCGAGCAGTCGCGCTACAGAGTGGGCCACCAATAACCTAGCCATAGCAAGGTCCTGGCGAGCGACCAACCTCCAAAATGCGCTTCGCACAGACCTTCGTGAACTTCTTTGATCGCTCGATTGGCTTCGTCGGTGATGAGGCACTTCAGGAGAGGACCGGAGAAGGATCTCCGATAGAAAGCGCCATCCAGAGTGACGAATCGCGGTCGGGAGGCTCCAGAGTGTCTTGGAGCCACGACAGGTACGGGGTACGCCAGTATCTTGGGGAGGCTGAGTCAACAGCTAGGAGCTCCGAATTGATGCTCGGCCGCTCTAGCTCTTCGAGAAGGACCGATCGAGTACCCTCGGGGTCAAGAGAGGAGGCCAGCCGAGAGAGGGCGTCCGCTCGGGAGTTTTCCTCCCGAGCTACTTGGACTACCTTAAAACTCTCAAACTGTTGTGCCACGGTCGTGACCAACTGGAGGTATTTGATCATCGGTGCTTCTCGAGCTTCATAACTGCCGTTGACCTGGCTAGCGACTAGCTGGGAGTCAGTGTAAATCCTGACTCGCTCAGCCCCTAACCGTCGGGCCATGCGGGCTCCCGATATGACGGCCTCATACTCGGAAGCGTGTTAGATGCTTGGAAGTTGAACTTCAGGGCGTACTGTAGCTCTGCTCCTTCGGGGGACTTCAGAAGGATCCCGGCGCCGCTCCCAGCTAAATTGGAGGATCCATCAACGAACAGTTCCTAGGTCGGCCCGGGCGTAGACGGAGATCTTTCTTCAGTCGGGATGGTGCTCTCGGCGATGAAGTCAGCGAGCGCCTGGCCTTTAATAGCCGAGCGAGGCCGATATGATATATCGTAGGCCCCGAGCATGATGGCCCATTTGACGAGGCATCCCGAGGCTTCAGGGTGAGCGATGATCCTCTTCAATGGTTCACCGGTCAACACGGTGATGGAGTGCCCTTGGAAATAGGGTCGGAGGCGCTTCGCTGAGGTAACTAATGCTAGCACGAGTCTCTCAGTTGCGGGGTATCTTCTTTCAGCCTCATTGAGCGCCTTGCTGGTGTAGTAGACCGGTCTCTTGACTCCCGAGTCATTTCTGACTAAGACCGAGCTAACTATAGATGGAGTTGCCAAGAGATAGAGATGCAAGGTTTCACTTGGTACGGGCTTGGAAAGCACTGGAGGCGAAGCCAGGAACTCCTTAAGCTCGGCGAACGCTTTTTGGCATTCCTCATCCCACGCGAATGTAGCAGATGCCATTTTAGGCCCCCTCAATAGTTTGAAGAAGGGTAGGCATCACTCAGCCGCGTGGGATAGGAATCTACTGAGCGCAGTAATGCGCCCGGTAAGGCGTTGAACATCTTTGATGTAGGTGGGTGGCGCATGTCCAATATGGCCTGGACCTTGTCGGGGTTGGCCTCGATCCCACGCTGGGTGACTAAGAAGAACAAGAATTTCCCAGACCTTACTCCGAAGGCGCACTTGGTAGGGTTTGTAGACACGCCATTCTTGACGTCTCATGAGAAAGTCTCATATTACTATACGACGCCCCGCAACGGCTTACGTATTTTGAATCGCTCGAGTGGTTCCTTTTCTTGGGTCTTCTTCTACCTTTTTCGGCATCCGGAATCATCTCGTCACGGCATTCAGACGGCATCAACACCAGTCGGACGCATCAGAAGGTTCCGGAACCCATATGGTTTTGCCGGGCGGCCGCCGATTGAGGACCCGGGTCGATTTTAATGGGGGCGTCCAGGCCCCTGGACGCCCCCATCTTTTTACTTTCTTTTTATTTATTTATTTATTTTTCTCAGGGCCCTAAACAAAATAAAAACTATATATATTGATGGAGGCGTCCAGGACTCTGGACGCCTCCATAAAAAATAATAAAAAATATGTTTAAAATGCCACTTGGCACTAAAAATAACAAAAAATAAATAATAATAAATATATATTAATGGAGGCGTCCAGGCCCCTGGACGCCTCCATAAAAACAAATATAAAAAAATCAAAAAAGCCAGCCCTGCTATAAAAGACAAAAAAAATAATAAAATATATATATTGGAGGCGTCCGGGCCTCTGGACGCCTCCATCAACTCACTCACGGGCGCCGCCCACCGAAGGACGGTTTGTCGTGTGTGGAAAAGCCAAATTTAGAGACGTCCAGCTGACTGGACGCGCCCATTTCTGAATCACGAGGCGCCGCTCACAAAACCACGCGTTGTGCCAAACCGCGTGCGGCCGTCGTCGGTTTTCGGTGGACCTGTTAGAGGCGTCCGGGACCCTGGACGCCCCCATAAAAGTATTCTAAAAAAATCAATAAAAATAGAATAAAATATTATTTCGGCCCTGATGGAGGTGTCCAGGGTCCTGGACGCCTCCACCTTCCGGAACTCTATAAATAGAGGCCCACCCCCTCAGTTCTAGGGGAGCTAAGCAGTGATCCGATAGGCTGCCGGAGCCCAGAGGCTACGGAGTCATTTTTCTAACCCGTGGGGTCTTTTGTAGGTGGAGGTTCTGCCGGCTTCTCGGGTGCCCACGCTCGCGAGAGGGAGGTCGTCTTCATCCACCGCGCTTCTACGTCGTCCCCACGCTGCCGGAGCTCCGCCGAATTTCGCCACCGGCACATCCAATAAGCCAACTCTTTCCTTTTCTTCGTAGTTCTTTTGCATTCATCATCTCGCATCCATCATCTCATTTTCCTCCTACTCGAGTCCGAGAGGGGTTTAAAAGATAACACCAACCAGGTGTGTGTCTTCCCGTTATTTCGTCATTTTTATTGCAAGGATATGAATACTACACATTCATCTTTCTAATCCACTTGTTATTTGTTTGTCGTTGTTTTGCAAGGGTAACCGAGGAAAGCCCTCTCCGTCGGCCGGCCGGAAGGAGAGGAAGAAGCAACCCGCCATCTCCCGCTCTTGAGGTAGGCGCGATCACCTTCTTATTTTGGGGTCTTTTGGCCCCTGGCGATCACACCTTGTCATCGAGGCCGCGGCGAGTCACTTCCCCAATGGCCGTTTAAATTTCTGTTTCCTATATTCTCTTTATATTTTGTTATATTCTGCTTATATCATCGAGGCCGCGGCGAGTCACTTCCCCAATGGCCGTTTAAATTTCTATTCCTATAATCTCTTTATGTTTTGTTATATTCTGCTTATATCATCGAGGCCGCGGCGAGTCACATCCCCAATGGCCGTTTAAATTTCTATTCCTATAATCTCTTTATGTTTTGTTATATTCTGCTTATATCATCGAGGCCGCGGCGAGTCACATCCCCAATGGCCGTTTAAATTTCCGTTCTTATATTCTCTTTATATTCTGTTATATTCTGCTCTTATCATCGAGGCCGCGGCGAGTCACTTCCCCAATGGCCGTTTAAATTCCCGCTCTTTGTATCCTCTTCATATTCTGTCATCTTATTATCTGCTCATATTCTCGAGGCCGCGGCGAGTCACTTCCCCAATGGCCGTTTCAATTCTTGTTATTTAATTTTTGCACCATTCCCGTCCCCCCGAGGCCGCGGCGAGTCACTTCCCGCTATGGCCGTTTAACCCCCATATTTTGCTATATCACGCTTGTCCCGCTCGCCCCGCCGGAGCAATCTCCCGTGGTGGCCCCTTCTCTCTTTCCTCTCATTTCTGTGTTGCAGCAAACAAAACAAACAAAAAAGAAGGAGCCCGCGCGCTCTCCGCTTCTTCCTCTTCCCCGCTCTACTCCGAACCGCGTGACGTCGCTCACAGATTGGCGATCACGGTGGGACTTCTACTGCTTCCTCTCGGCTACCCTTGCAAGTTCGGCACCATCCGTGCCTCTCCATCTTGGCGCCCGCGCGCGCCCCCGTTGTGCTCACGGCAGCACTGTCAGTTGTTTGGTTGTTTGTTATTATATGTCTGTTATTTTTGTTGTTTTCCCACTCCATATATCTGTCAGCATTCCATTGCATACATCCATTCCTCCTTTCTATCTTTTTTTCATTTTTTGAGGATCACCCTTTCCCGGTGAAGGAAGGACTCTCCGTTTGGGAATTCCTCTCAACGGACTAGAATCTCCTACACTGGGACCTCCGTAAGTCCCCGACATCGAAGAATCTCCTCTTCGTTCACTGGGCTGGTTGTACCATTGAAGTTCCCCGGAGTTAGTCATTTCGTTCGTGGTGAGACGAGAGACCCTAGCTGACACGGCGGTGAAACAAAAACAAACTAGGGTCCCCATTTTGTGTGAACTTCGGATCTCGCTAAAAATACAAAAAAAATCATCAAAATCAAAACACAAAAAAAGGACGTAAAAGCATCCACTTGTTTGATAATCTCTGCTACCTACTTGCTAGTGTATGTTTTTGCGTTCTGGGAAAACTGTGAGCATGTCTCACGAGTCTTCTGAGGAGAACCACCCTAGTCGTGGTTTGACAGCCGACCCGCGAGTCTATGCTATGGACTCGGGTCCTTCTCATGACCCCTCGCATGAGGTGCAGGTTATTGCCGGGGACACGTCCCCGCCACAGGATATCACTTCCTTACTGGGCGTCCTCGCCAACACGGAGCTTACCTCTGAACAGCTCCGGGCCTTCCAGGCCATTCTAAAGGGGAAATCTGTTTCCCCCACGCCCCAGGAGTCAACTCCGGCTATCGCACCTCTCCACGAGTCCGTGCAGGCCATTCCATCTCCTTCATTGGCGCAAGCCATCCAGTCTCCCTCGCTTCAAGGACAAGCGAGCCAACAACCTCCCTCATTCCAATTCCCGTCACAATCTCAAACTCCCGGTGTTCCTCACACACCGTTTCAGCCAGGGCCAACTGTCGGTGGTCCGACAGTTCCCTCTCATTCCGGGTTTCCCCCTCAAGTCTCCGGGAGACAGTTTCTCCCCCAATGGCAAGTGCCACCTTCACCCCCAGAGGAGCTCGCCCAATCGCTCCTCAATAGGTTCAATCGCATGGACGAGCAGTTTCAAAATCTGAGAAGATGGTGGACGTGAAAGCCACCCCGGAGGTTGCTTTGCCAATCCTCCCTGTCATTCATCTCCTCCTCCGAAATGCCCACGTACCGCAGATACAATGGTACCGGCAACCCCTTCATTCACCTCAAGGACTTCATGTATGAGTCCTCCTATTGGCAAAACGATCAGAGGTCCCTGGCATACCTCTTTCGGAGATCATTGGATGGTCCCGCGCTTGAGTGGTTCTATTCTCTGGAGCCCCGCGAGGCCGAGAATTTTGAAGTAGTGCAGAGAAGGTTCTTGCAGAAATATAGGGATAGGGTCGGTCCCTCACTCTCCATTACCGACCTAGTGGCCGAAAAGATGAAACCCGACGAGGATTTTGTCCGATATGCTGATAGATGGAGGTCTCTGGCGGAGAGAATAAGGGATACCCTCTCCGAGCCCGAACAAGTGAAAATGATTGTGTCTAATGCAACCCCACAGTTCAGACATGTCCTGGCCATGAATAAACTGACTACAATGGAGGAACTCTACGAAAGGGCCCGATACATCCAAACCCAGCTAAAGACTCCCCCATCATGAACATGTTTGAGTCGCCGAAGCCCAAAGTGGTCAGAAAGACAGGCGCTGGTGTCCCGGGCGGAGCCACAGAAGGGGTCGTGACAAATGAGCAAGTCAGTGCGGTCAACAATGCCAACTATGCAGTCAACCCAAGGCCTCCACAAATGCCCCGACTACCCCTTCAACCAGGTCCTTTCCCTCTCCGTCCTCCACCCCAAAATAATCCACCCCAGGATAATATGCCTCCATTACGCCAACCCCAGCAACAACAACCACAACCTCAGCAACAACAACCACCGCTTCAGTACAACCAAGTTCCACCTCCAGGGAACTATGGTCCCCAACAGCAACAAAGGAGGCCGCTCGGTCCCAAGAGAGCCTACTATCCACCATTGCCAGAAACCTTTACAGACATTTTTAATGCCCTCATGGCATCAAACCAACTCGCCCTACCCAGAGAAAGGCTCATGTGGCCCCCCAATGTTGATACCTCCAAATACTGTGTTTACCACAGGCAGCCGGGACATACAGTAGATTACTGCTTCCATTTCAAAGATTACATCCATGATATGAACGATGAACATCAAATAGATTGGGATGAGATGAGACGATACGTCGCCGCTCTCAAGGCTAGGAGACCTCCTCAGAGGCCACAGCAGCAGTTACAACAGCAGCAGCAGCAGCAACCACAACAACAACAGCAGCCTCAGCAGGCCCCACAACAACAGCCCGACATGGGCATAATCCAGAATCCACTACCGGAGCACCAACAGCCCAATCATCAGGTTAACCCCATCTCCTCCTTCCCGGAAGTCGGGAGAGAGCAGGTGTGGCACCAGGAAAGTACCTCCATTCTTTATACCTCCAACCCTATCGTCATGCAACCCCCTCACCTTGCCCGGGTAGCACCTCTCTCTCATCAACCCGCATCGGTATCGCCTTCGCCATTTCCACTACCATTACGCCCTCTCATCCGCACCCCAACCTCCTATCAACCGACACTTTCTACTACGCCTTCACACCCTCTCACCTTCCCCCACTCCCCCACTTTACCATCCACCTCTACCACATTTACCCCTACGCCTTCTAAACCCCTTATCATCCGTACACCATACATAACCCCGTCTTTCTCCACCACATCACCACTAATGCCTTCAAAACCACTCATCACCCACCATCCGCCTCAAAACCTTTACCCGTTTCAAACCTTACCTCCACCTCCACCTTCCAAACCCCTTATCCTTCATAATCCGCGTGATATCCCCTCTACCTCCACCATGCCTCCACCTAACAAACCCCTCATCAGAATCCCTGCTCCCGTCATCACCCCTGCTTCATCAACCATTCCTCCACTACTACCCCTCAAACCCCTGTTAAAACCCACTGCTACCCCCACAGAGGTACAAAAGCCACAGGCAATGGTGCTCCGGAGTGGAAGGATTTTCCACAGGGTTTTCCCCCACAACAGTCAGAATCCCGAGCAATCTCAGCCAGAGAAGGATGACGGAGAACAACCAGAAAAAGCTATCCCTGGAACACAGTATGATCTATTGAAACACCTGGACAAGACGCCTGCTCGGATCTCCATCCTGGAGCTTCTTCAAAGATCCACATCCCACCAGGCGGCCTTGATGGAATATCTTCAAAAAGTCATGGTTAATGAAGACCTCCCCGTGGAGAAGATTTCAACCGTCCTGACCCCAACAGACACACAACCGGCCATCATGTTCCACAACTACGAGCTCGCTCCCAAGGAGGCTCGGAAATATGCACTGTGCATTTCAATAAAAATTAATGGGGTATCCATAAACCCGTGTCTTGTGGACACGGGTGCGTCCATAAATGTGATCTCCATGAGCACTCTTCAGTTGTGTGGGATCGACGAGGAACAAATAAGACCTTCCTCGATCACGGTCACGGCCTATGACAATAGCAAAAGGCCGCCGCAGGGGATGATTATTCTGAAGGCAGAACTAGGCCCCATGTCAATTCCCACGGAATTCCATGTCCTCGACATGGACCCCACATTCAAGGCTATACTGGGTCGACCTTACATCGAAGCCATGGACGCTGTGCCTTCCACCAACCATCAATGCCTGAAGTTTCCTTACAATGGGAGAATTATTAAAGTGGTCAGTACACCTGTCCTTCACACAGTGGATGCTATCAACACCTCTCTGCCATCTGTTTGGCCGTCTCATCGGCCCATATTGTCACTGCTGGATGTACGTGATCCATCTCGCATTCCACTAGCACCAAAGGAGCCGGTCAGGGCAACCACAACATCATGTCTCCCTCTTCACTCCAAAGGTTGGGAGATTATGAGGAACATCGGCTACCAACAGGGAAAAGGTCTGGGCGCACAGTTACAGGGTATGCTCAAGCCGCCAAAAGAAATTAGGCCGAACCGTAGGTTTGGCCTAGGCTTCAAAGGACCGTTCAAGGCAGATTGGAAGCCCCTCACATGGACTCTATCAAACCACTTCAACAGAGGGCCCGTTGTTCAGATAGGAGATCACCCACGAGAAGCATATGGGGAATCACATGCTGTATATTTTGCTGAAAAATGTCCGAGGATCACCAAAAGAGGCAAGATCAAAGATCCGGAATGCGAGTGGGATAAATGGTTCGACATACGGGACATTTCTGTTGCACTGGAAAGGATGTTCTCGTCCCCACGGCTTGAAGGACCACCATTGATCTCCGAGATACCAGAGAACATTGCCACTCTTGCCAAGGTTCCAAACTATCCTCGTCCTCGCCAGAAGGACTCTGTCATCGGCGGATCTTCATCCGTCCTCAACATAGCTATCGACGGCTCATTAGCCGCCATCCTCTCCATCCACTCGTCTCAGCCTTTGCTGATATTTTCTTCCTGGGCCAGACGATTGTCTGATGATCTTCCCAGGTCCCCTTCTTTGCTTACATACCTGCGCGGGCTTTTCAACCCGCGCCAGGTCTTCAACCATGATCTGCTCTACGAGCCCCACAATCCTCTAGCCATAACCACTTTCCTCTCTCCTCCAATCTCTTTTCACTGCTTTGTCATTAAAAATGAAAACGAAAAAAAAACGTCAATTTTCAAACTCTCCAACAACACATCTTCGTTGAGGAAACCTCCTACATCTCCCACGGGTGCGTACCGCCTTGCGGACCACCCGTCCAAGGTCCGATGAGCGACCTTTTCTACCCCTCCTCTGAGGGGTCTTCTCCTGTACATTCTACACCATCCTCTTCGTCTTCCTCCTCTTCTGTAAATATTGTCAGTCAATCTAGGAATGACAGGCCAAGGGTAGTACCTAGGAAGAAATCCAAGGGTAGGCAGATCCCTCGTCGATTCCTTCTGGATTTGGCCGCCAGGTGTCAGGCCCTTCTTGCCATCCCCCAGTTGTTAGAAAATCCCATCCAGCTACCCGAAATAGAATGCGAGGGCGACTGTGCATCTGATGAAGGGTATGGAGTCTACGAGATCACGAATGAAGAATGCCCCACTGAAGATGAGGGTGAAGAATATGAGGATGTGGCGGGCGCATACGCTAGTGGAATGAGGAGATTCGACGAGCCGTCAACCGCCGTAGAAGAATCCACCAAGGAAGTCAACTTGGGAACTGAGGAAGACCCTAGGATCATCCTCATAAGTGACAACCTACCACCCTCTGAAGAAGAGGCATTAATTGAGGTTCTCAAGGAATATAAGGACACGTTTGCATGGAGCTACGAGGATATGCCGGGTTTGGATTCAACCTTGGTCGAACACCGTTTAACCCTAAAACCAGGGTCCATCTCGGTAAAACAAAGGTTAAGGCGTTTCCACCCTCAGATGGCTTTGAAAATGAAAGAAGAGGTCGATAAGCTCCACAAAGCCAGGTTCATTAGAGTCGTTCTTTATCCTCAATGGGTGGCGAACATTGTCCCGGTCATGAAGAAAGATGGGAAAGTCAGGATTTGCATCGACTTCCGGGACCTTAACCGCGCGTGTCCAAAGGATGATTTTCCCTTACCTCACATTGATGTGTTGATTGATAACACGGCAGGTTTTGAAACCCTCTCTTTCATGGATGGATTTTCAGGATACAATCAAATTCGTTTGGCAGAAGAGGATCAGGAAAAGACGTCATTCACTACCCCTTGGGGAACATATTGTTACGTGGTCATGCCGTTTGGGTTAAAGAATGCTGGAGCTACTTACCAAAGAGCGATGATGGCCATATTTCATGACATGATGCACATATATCTGGAAGTGTATGTGGATGACTTATTGGTAAAATCAAGGACCAGGATGGAACATCCAGAAGTTTTGGCTAAGGTCTTGCAAAGGTCCAGAGAGTTCCAATTGAAAATGAACCCGAAAAAGTGTGTGTTTGGTGTGTCATCAGGTAAATTGTTGGGGTTCATTGTGAGTAAAAGAGGGATCGAGATTGATCCCGACAAAGCCAAGGCTATCAGGGATATGCCGCCTCCCAAGAATTTGAGGGAAGTCCGAGGTTTAATCGGGAGGTTGCAGTTTATTCGTCGGTTTGTGTCTCAACATTCACAAAGGTGTAGACCTCTCTACGAGTTGACCAAGCCAGGAGTAGAATTCCACTGGAATTCTAAATGTCAGAAAGCTTTTGAAGGGTTGAAGGAATATCTGGCTAGTCCACCCGTTCTCATTCCACCCAAACCAGAAAAACCTCTGATCCTTTACGTCTCAGTCTTGGATGACTCCGTGGGAGCCGTCCTCGCACAAGCTGATGAAGAAGGCAAGGAACGGGCAACCTATTACTTGTCCAAACTTCTCAATCCCTGTGAGCAGAAGTACACCGGCATGGAGAAAACCTGTGCTGCCCTCGTTTGGGTAGTGCAGAAATTGAAGCACTACTTCTTGGCTCACGAAGTCCACTTGATTGCTCGGATGAATCCTATCAAATTCCTTCTGGAGAAAGCCGTCCTTACGGATAGGCTAGCACGCTGGCAAAGTTTTCTCTCTCAGTTCGACATCACCTACATCCAGCAAAAGGCGATTAAAGGCTATGCCATAGCCGAGCATCTCGCTCACCATCCTCTTCCCAAGTTCGACCCCGTCCAATCAGAGTTTCCAGATGAGGAACTAATGTCCATCAACCAATCAGATGAGCCAATGTGGACACTATATTTTGATGGAGCTCTGAATTCTCAAGGGAAAGGAATCGGCGTCGCCCTCCTGTCACCGGAAGGCCTCACATTCCCATTGGCGTACCAGCTCAAATTTCCAGTTACCAACAATATAGCCGAATATGAAGCCCTTCTAGCTGGCCTAGGACTCGCTCATTCTTTACGTATCACTGAGTTGCGAGTTGTAGGTGACAGTCAGCTCATCCTTCGCCAGGTACTCACTAAGTATCGCACTCGCGATCCCAAACTCAAGCCATACCAAGAACTCACTGCTGCCTTTGCCAAACTGTTCACAAAACTGATCTTTGTTCATATCCCTCGTCATCAGAATATTCTCGCCGATGCCCTCGCCTCATTGGCATCATCCATAAGGTTCCCTCTAGGAAGATGGTTTAAGTCCATTTCCATCTACAAACTTCACGCCCCTGCAGTCGATGATGCTTCCTACGTAAACATCAAAGACAGGATAGCAAGGAAGATCCTGCAGGAAGATATCCTTGAGAAGAGGGAAATCATGTTGGCAGAGGCCGAAGAAGAACTGGCTGATGAAGAGAAACCATGGTTCTATGAAATTGTCAAATATTGCCAAGATCAGTCTTATCCTGAAGGGGCCACCACAGAGGACAAGAAAGCCATAAGAAGGGTGGCTCAGAAATACACATTGATCGGAGGTCTACTCTATAGGAGGAGCCTTACTGGTATTCTGTTAAGATGTCTTGGTGACGATGAGGTTTGGAAATGTGTAGAAGAGACGCACTCGGGTGTGTGCGGTGGCCACGTGAATAGTCAGATGCTCGCCAAGAAGATCATTCGTCAAGGCTTTTATTGGCCCACTATGGAAGAGGATTGTGCTGTCTATGTCCGTAGGTGTGTCAAGTGTCAACTTCACGCCGATAAAATCCATTCACCATCTTCCTCACTTCATCCAATATCCTCCCCATGGCCTTTCTCCATGTGGGCATTCGACATCATTGGTCCCCTAGGTGATCCCAATTCCCTCACCAAGCAGAAATCTTTCATCCTTACTGCGACGGAATACTTCACCAAATGGGCCGAAGCCGAAGCTTACGCGGAAATCAAGGCGTCAACAGTCTGCAAGTTCATCATGAAGAACATTCTCGCCAGATTCGGCGTCCCAAGCACGATCGTCACCGACAATGGGCCACAATTCATTTCTCAGGACCTACAGGACCTCTGCAAAAGGTACGCAATTGCATTGCATCATTCATCGCCTTATTACCCACAAGGTAACGGCCAAGCGGAGGCCACCAATAAAACATTGCTCAAAATCATCAAAAAAACCTGCGAGTCTAGTAAGTTTTCAGACTGGCCAGAAAAGCTTATCGAAGCCCTATGGGCCTATCGCACTTCAATCCGTACCCCCACCGGGCAGACTCCATTTGCCCTCACTTATGGTATGGAAGCGGTAGTCCCGTACGAGACTCTGATCCCTTCTCTCAGGGTACAATTGGATGAGGAATTTCCCCTCGACGATCGTCGTAATTCACTCCTCGCCCAGTTGGAACTCTTGGATGAGAAGCGGCTGGCCGCCGCCGAACACGCGCGTGTGTATCAAAATAGACTCGCTCGCTTTTACCAAAAGAAAGTCGTTGAGAGAAAATTCAAAGTCGGTGAGATGGTCGTAAAAAGAATTTTTGTCAAACCTGGAGGGCCGCGTTCTAAGCTCCAACCTAATTGGGAAGGACCATTTGTAATTCAAGCCGTGTACCCTGGCAACGCCTACAAGCTAGTCAACGCCGAAGGGACCGAGTTATCCCACCCTTGGAATGGGCTTTATCTTAAGAAATACTACCCTTAGCACAAAACAAAAAAAATGATGAAAAGATAAAAAACATCAAAAACAAGGAAATACTGAAAACCACTAAAAATATGGAAAATTCAAAACGCCGATGCCTGGCAGTCACCATGTAGTTAAGTCCCTGCATCTAAGCTTCATGTTAGGATAGGGCCCATTAAGGCTTGGTAGGCACCGGGTCTTGGTTTGCCAGAACCGTGGAGATCCCTGTCCGGCCACGTCGGCCTATGCTCGCTCAAAGGAAGCTAACATGTGCTCACTTATGTATTTTATTCAAAAAAATCGGTAGCATCACCTACGGTGGGGCTACACCTAGAAGATCTCCGGAAGCTGTAATCTTTATTCTTTTCTCTTCGACCAAATGAGACAGTCGGCGCCCTTAAAACGCTGAGCATGAGAAACCGAAACTCAAACCCCAAAGGCAAGAGTAGGACCCATTTCCTCGAGCATCGATCAGAGCACGAGAAGAGGGCAGTGTCCCCGCAGGCATACGAAGAGGGAGCCCACCAACGTCAAACGACTATCTCCCTCACAGAAAGAAATACAAAATCAAAATCAAGAGAAAAGCCTGGTCGTGACCGTGCCTGGTACGATAAACGGAACCCCTCAAAGCAAAAGTCTGAATCCACAAAGGGGGCCGTGGAATGTAAATGCTCGAGATTTGGTCCGAAGTTGTCCGAAAGGAAAGAGTTAATGGGCCCTTATTCGCTCGCCGGGTTAACGGCTTTGCCGGTCCTCTCAGGAGGTTTATCCCCTACGCTCTTCCTTCTCCCTCTAAAGATGAAGGTTCGATGGAGTTTCTGAAAGGTGAAAACTGCCCAGGGTCTGCGACCTTATTTTAATATACACATTTTGGTTGCCTACTTTGAAAAGCAAAAGCTATCGCTGCGAAGGAGTCTCCGTGTTTCTGGCTGGTCAAGACCCCTGTTTACCACCTTGATGTCTTCTTGTTTAACCTCGGGCTTAGGCCAATGCAAGCGCGTCACCTATGGGTGCGACGGCGTCTGATTCCGGGTCAGCGTCGCGCGGTTGGTCGTTAGGGTTCCAGGGTGTTCCATCTTATACCATCTAGAGTTGTGAGGAAACAGACCCGGGTCGGGCAAATCATTTACCTCAAACACCTTTTGGGTGAATCCCTGTGGTCGGAAGCAACTGGGAGCCTAAGCATGGCATGACGGTATTGTCATCAGGGTAAGTCTTAGCCGGCGGGATCGTCATTCGAGGGGTCTAGAGGCCCAAATCAACCTAGATGTGCACTTAGGATACCTGGGAGGTTAGTAAGAAACCCCTGTTCTCACGTAGGTTAGGTGCCACCTGGGTGCTTGCCAGGCGTTAGCAAAAAAAAAAAAAAAAAATTGAAATGATAAAAATAACAAAAAAAATGGAAAAGAGAAAATGTACATATTTGC
The DNA here is from genome assembly GCA_022559845.1 of Amorphophallus konjac. Classification (NCBI taxonomy): domain Eukaryota; kingdom Viridiplantae; phylum Streptophyta; class Magnoliopsida; order Alismatales; family Araceae; genus Amorphophallus; species Amorphophallus konjac. The sequence continues at coordinate 149,853,547 of CM040119.1, forward strand.
AAACAAAAAAAATCTTTTTTATATAAAAAAAAATGTCAAATATAAAAAAAGAAAACAAATCAATTTTGCATGATTGCATTTACGTGTATCATCTCACTTTAATACCGCTTGCATTCGTGTGCTTGCCTGTCGCATTTATCATCACCGCATCTTTCCCTTGCCTTCGTTAAATAAAGGCTTGGCCCCTTGACCAGTTATCAAGGACAGTCACAGTGACCATTTGCTTATTGAGCAAGGGGCCAAGTCAGAACAGAAATTCTGATTTGTTTGTTTCAGTGATATGTGCAGGGATTCAGGTAACTGAAGCAAAGGTGAAAAACAAACAAACCGAACCTTGTATTTTATTCCAAAAAACCAAAAAAATTTACATCAAGTTCCGCCCTCTCTCTCTGCATTACTCGTCCCACTACTCTCCGGGCAAAACACTCTCAAAGGTGCTACCCAACTACGAAAAGCGGTACTCCTGCCGCTCTGTACTCCTCTTCCTATTCCCACATCCCGGCGTTGATCCGCGGAAGCAGCAGAGAAGCTACCAACACGAAAGCCACGCTCTCGTGCTTTTCGGTAGCGCTCCTCACCATCTCTCAGCCACTGTTCAGCAAGACCAAGGCCGATTCGGAGTTCGAATAGTTGGGCCTCCATGGCCCTTCGCTCCTCCCTTTCAGCCAAACTGTTGGCTCTTTCTCTCTCTGCGTTTCTTTCCCTCTCTGCCCGTTCTCTCTCACGGTCTTCCCTCTCTAACTGGAGAGTGATCCTCAGTTCCATAGCATCCCTGGATGAGTCGTCATCAGGATGACGCCGCAGTTCCCTCTCCAGTTCTGCTATCCTAGCCTCCTTCTGCGCAGCTTGGGCAAGCGCTTCTTCCGTCTCCTTTTCCTGTCGAGTGTACCATCTCAGATACGCGATAAGGCGTAAACAAAGAGAACTCAACGCTGAAACTTTTACCTGTATACGAAGCATTCCTTCTGCCTCCGCAGCACGCTGCGTGGCGTGAGCAAGTTGCTCATGAAGCGAGTCAAGTTCTGAGGTGGGAATCCACAAGCTGGAAGAGGCACCACCTACTCCCATCGCTGGGGAGGCTGCGCCAATCTGGGCATGCTGCGACCATGTGAATTAGCAGCCAACATCTGGAATCTGGGGTTTTAACTAGGAACGTACTGTACACCTACCAAGGCGCTCGTAGCTCCGCGGGTATCGCCCAACTGTTGTTCCATCTCTGCCAAGCGAGTTCGTAAATTCGCTATCATGGCATCCCGGACATCCTGCGGCCTTACAAGTCAGCATTTTCACCAGAAAACCAAGGAAAAGAGAAAGAAGAGAAGAGAAAAGGGGAAACCTACCTCCACAAGTCCCCGGGGTTGGAACCGTTCTGCGTACTTTGTCCTATATAGACGCAAATAGTCTTCGCTGTCCCGCGCCTGCGATTCTACAATCGTGCCACCCCGTTGCCAGTCTTCGTACTGTTCAGGGAACCGCACGCGCCAGTCAATGCAGGTCGCCGGTCCTCGCGTCTTTCTCCCGACACGAGGTGGCGCGGCCGTATCCACCCATTCCTGAGCCAGTCCTAAGGTTCTCATAACCAATCGTAGCCGGAGCGGCTCGATTTCATTCAGGCAGTGCATCCACAGTTCACGTCCGAACCGGGCACGACTTGCTAGAACCCACGGCTGGTCGGCATCGACCATGTCTGAGTAGGGTCTCCAGTTTACCATCGCTGCAGGGAACTCCTGTAGCTCTCGCCTCAGCACCATCAGTTGGTAGGTTAGGGGTGCCGCACTCATGATGGGTTCCCACCGCCTGGCTAGCGGCACCATCGCAGGTCGCCAATGTCGAGCTCTCCCCATGGGGAGGTAATAATAGCTCCATAACTGCTCGGCGCAGGTCATCAGTACCATGCAAAAACACAAAAAAAAAAAATATACAAAACAAGCAAAACCAAAAAAAATACCTGGATGAATGGTGTGAAGCCACTCACAGTCATCTCACGATCCGTTTCTTGGAATAGGCCTGCAAACAAGTGTGCCAGCATGGCGGCTCCCCAGGCATAATACCCTACTCTTTCAAGGTCTGACAGCAGCTCCAGGAAGCAACATTGGATACCATCCCCTTTCGAGCTCAGTACCAATCTCCCCAAAAGGAAGAGGAGAAATCTCCTCAAATCTATGTTACATCTTTCCCAGTTGCCGAAATCTGTGCAATACACGGCGCGGCATCCTATTTCTATCCTTTCCATGAACTCTTCTGAGGATTCATCATCCCGCCGACGAGTGTCGGTGAGCCCTAATGCATCCATGAGGGACGCCCTAGCTACCGACCTATTTTTCCGACCATCCAGGTCCAGACCCAGTAACTTCTGGGCACCTTCTCTGTAGTCCGCGTAAGTGACTCCGGTCACTGCCTCGCCCTCTACCTTCAGGCTTGTGATCCGGACCACATCCTCCAAGCTGGGCACCATGTGCCCCCAGGGCATCAGGAATGCCCGGCTCACTGGGTCCCATCTCTCACACAAGGCTTGGATCAGAACCAGGTCGGGCTTGATCGGCTCGATCCGAAGAAAGGTACCAAATCCCATCACGTCTAGCCTCGCCTTCTGAAAATCTGGGAGGCCCCTGTACGCCGCTACTACCAACTCCCACAAGATTTGTGATTTCATCACAACCTACACATACAAGGAATGGGGGTGAGGTTTGGTCACAAGAAAGGAAGAAAAAATGAGAAAAGGGCAAGAAAACTTGGCTTACGAGTTGTGATTGGGCCCTTTCGCTGAAGTGCCCTTCAAGGTCTGAAAGCCTTCTGGAACTACTACCACTGGACCTGCTTCTCTTCGAGGAATGGGAAGATTCGCCCTCCATCCAACTCTCGGAATTTTGAACTCCTCTTCTCCCGTAAGAACTTGTGCTCCTCGAGTTAGCTCTCGATATACCTGGGAGGATAAAAGGGACAAGAATTTATAGAAATGGAAGGAGTGCGGGCCAAGATTGCCTCCATCACCTGTCGATGATAGCCCTCGCAATGAGACACTGGCCAAGCGACCCCATGTGTCGCTTCACCGCTCACACAGGGTGATTGACTGGACGAAGAATAGGACGAATAGCCCCTATGTTGTCTAGGGATACCCTATCATGTTTTGGAGGACGCACGCAAAATTTGGCACAACATCCGGGAAAAGGAACTAGGGCCGTCAGTATTGACTTCGACGGCAGATTCTCGTGGAAAATGGTCACAACAAGACGTGATTCTCCGCTCGAGGCGGAGTCTCGACAGATCCGTCACATGGGAACAGTGCAGAGGAGAAGAAGTGTAGGGAAGAAGGAACGCACAAGAGAACAAATAAACAGCAGAAAATCAAATCACTCCATAAGCTGTCATAAGCACTACAATCATAGAGAGGTGACGGGTCCGCTAGCCCGCCAATCCTCACCATCACTCATCTCTCCGGGCACTCTCCTCCTCTCCCCCGAGGTGAGGGTCCCTCAGAAGCCTCCAGGATCCCCGTGCAGTAGCACCTGCCTCGCCTCTGGGCGCCTGCTCCGCAGCAGTGACTCGCTGCTCCTCCCCTGGCGTGGCGAAGAAGCCACTGGCGGCAAAGCGACCGGACTGGCGGAGTCGCTCCCCGAACTCTCGCGCTCTCTCGTAGCGCGTCTCCATCCCTCCTAGCCTCTGCACGACGGCCTGAAGGCCCAGCTGGAGCTCCCTCACTTGGGCCTCCAAGGCCCTCCTCTCGGTCAGATCCCGCTGTCGCTCGGACCTTCTCTCGGCCTTCTCTCTCTCTACCTCTCTCCTCATCATCTGCAGAAGAACCCTTAACTCCAGGATGTCTGGAGAAGGTCTCTCCTCACCACGGTGCCGCAGCTCCGCTACAGTCGCCACCCAGGCGTCACGCTCCTCTTCCGCCCGGGTCGCACGGGCCACCGCACCGGCAAGTTGCTCCCGGAGGGAAGCAATCTCGAGAAAAGGGGCCGAGGAGCTAGAAGATCCGCCAGCCGCTCCCACCGTCGCTGTCTGCTGGGCACGCTGGAACAAAATAAACAACGGCCGTCAGTGAAACTCCGAAATCTGAAGTTAAAAGGGCGGCACGTAACTTACCAGGAGCGACAGCTCATGTTGAGCGACGGCCAGTTGCCGCCTAGTCTCTGACAGCTGGGCGCGCGAGCCGCCGATGCCACGCGTGTCCCCAGCTTGGGGAAGCCCCGCGTAACTCTCTCTCTGCCGCCGCAGGAAGTCGGCACTGTCCTGCACCAGTACACCCCCTTGCTGTCCAGGGAGACGTACGGGCCAGTCCTCGAGCCTCGCCTTGCCGCGACTCTCCCTCCTGACGCGGCTCGGCTCGTCTGCACTCGCCCACTCATCGGCCAGGCCCAGGGTCCTTGCCATGTCCTGCACCAAGAAAGGGGTCCCATATCAGTCAAAAGGAACGCGTCCCCTGTCTAGGACGCGTCCATCATTTGAGTGCAACACTCTCCGAACCCTTTCCTCCTCGCCCGGCTCGCTTCAAAACCCAAAATGAATTAAAAGAGGAAGAGATCGGAGGACCTACCGGACCGTGTTCACCTCCTCCCACGCCATCGGGCCCCTCGGGTCCCTCGGGGGCCCGAAGCGGCCCTTCCTCCTCCATGGACGCCGTTCCGTGATCGGGCGCGTCCCTCCTTGGGCGAGGATTTCCTCGTCCCTCTCCACCTTCACCACGGTCGGGCCCACCGAACTCCATCGATCAAAAGAGGAGGAAGACGAAAAAGGGGCAAGCGCGTTTCGGCGGAAGGCGGGCTCGTTTGCGGATGAGGCACGGGAGAAGAAGGACCACCCGTCGCTTTAAATTTAAAATCAAGGATTAAGACGCGTCCTCGCGCCTGGACGCGCCCAAAAGGGGGGAAAGGAAACAAAATCCCCCCGTGCAAAACTTAGTTCCCCGCTGTTCAGGGCAAGGTCTCGCGAAGCACGCCTCAAAGGACAACTCAGTAAGTGTGGGAGAGAGAAAAGTACACACAACACAAAAGCCATTTCCATTTCATATAATAGCCGAAAGTACATCATACAGTGAGAAGGGTGACGTACAAGCAACTCTCTAACTCTCACCGTCACCCTCCTGGTCATCTCCTTCCTCCCTCCTCTGACGGAGATCCCTAGGGGGCCTCCGCGACCTCTGTGAACCCTGAGAAGCCGTGCTCGCCTCGCCCTGCGGTGGCACTCCAGCCTCGAAGGCGCGACGACGCTCCTCGGCCGAAGAAACCAGGTAGCTGCCCATGGAAAAAGAACCAGACTGACGAAGTCGCGCCCCGCGTTCCTTCGCCCTCTGGTACCGCTCCTCGCTCTCCCGAAGCCTCCCCTCCGCCGTGCCAAGACTCAATCGGAGCTCCAGCAGCTGGGCCTCTAGAGCCCTCCTCTCGGTCTGATCCCGCTGTCGCTCCTCCCTCTCTCTCTCTCTATCCCTCTCCCTCTCCTCTCCACGCTCTCCCTATCCCTCTCCCTCTCCTCTCTCTCCCTCATCGCCTCTCTCCTCGACAGCTCGAGGGCGATCCGCAGATCCACTACGTCGCGAGGAAGCTCCTCAGCCTCCCGTCGTCGCTCCTCCTCTAGCTCCGCAATCCGGGCGTCACGCTCTGCCACCCGGGCATCGCGCTCCTGCTCAGCACGAACCAGCACGCGCCAGGGCCTCTCGGATCTCGGCCACCTGTCAAGGCACGCATGCACCGTAAGAGAACAGTGATAGAAGGAAAGTAGCTGGAAAAGGGTCGCGGCCAAGCAAGCACTCACTCGAGCCTCGCGGTCACGCTCGGCCTCCTCAGCCCGAGCCACCGCGTACGCCAGCTGCTCCTGGAGGGCAGAAACCTCCGGAGGAGGGCCCCGCGAACTGGAACCCGCTCCACCAGCCATCGCGGCTGCCGCTGTCTGGTGGGCCCGCTGAAACACGGGGCAAACGTCAGTCAAAGGCTAAGCATCAAAAATCCAGGTCACAAAAAATGCATTGCATAAACTCACCAGGATCTCCAACTCCTGTCGGATGGCCACCAACTGTCGCCTGGCGTCCGCCAACTGGGCCCGCAGGTCGGCAATCATGGTATCACGAGCATCCTGCATTACACATAAGTTAGTATCCCATGCATACATATAGAAAGGTGGAGCAGTTTCATTTCACTTACCCCTGCCATACCACCCAAGGAGAGGCGGTCCCCGTACGTAGCTCGGTACCGTCTCATGTAGTCTGTGCTATCCTGTACGTGGGACACTACTGGGACCCCGCCCTGCTGCCAGTCCTGGTACTGTGCTGGGAAGCGCGTACGCCAGTCCACGATCTTCGCCTTCCCCTTGGTCTTCCGCCCAATGCGGGCCGGCGCATCTACGTCTACCCACTCCTGGGCCAGCCCCAACGTCCTCATGACCAGTCTAAGCCGCAGCGGCTCAATCTCGTTCAGGCAATGGACCCACACGTCCCGCCTGAAGCGAGGAAGACCCGCTACAACCCAGGGCTGGCCAGCATCGCCCATGCCCAAGTAGGGCCTCCACACCACCTGCATCACCATACATACATCATGTTAGTTACCATTCAGTCACATGCATAAACACAAAAAAATCATGCGCATCATACCATGGCCTCGGGATACTCGCTCAGCTCTCGACGAAGTGACGCCAGCTGGTAGCCGTGGGGTGCTGCAACCACGACCGGCCTCCACTGCCGCGCCAGAGGCACGGCCCTCCTGTTCCCATGCCTAGCCCTCCCCATCGGGAAATAGTAATAGCTCCACACCTGCATCCATCATACATCATTAGTACAATAATTGCATATTTAACTGTGAGAATGCATAAATAAAATGTTTACCTGGAGGAAAGGTGCGAAGCCGCTGACTGTCGTCTCCTTCTCCGAAGTCTGGGAGAGATCGGCAATCAGATGGGCAAGCAGAGCCGCTCCCCACGCATAGTGCCCCACTCTGTCCAGATCCGCCAAGAGCCCGAGGAAACGGCAGTGGATGCCATCCCCCTTCGTCCCCAGCAGAAGGCGGCCCAGGAAGAAGAAAAGAAACCTCCGAAGGTCTAGATCCACCAGCTCCCTCTCGCTCGGATCCTGGGTGAAAGCTGCACGAGCATCCCCCTCCAGTCGAGCCAAGAACTCCGCTCCAGTCTCGCTAACCCGCTGGCGCGGGTCGACGAATCCGAGCGCCTCCATGATCTCCACTCGGCCGACTACCCTGCTGTCTCTATCAGTCACGCTCGTCTCTAACCACAGCAGGTCCAGGGCACTCTCTCGGTAGTCGGGGTAGGTGACCCCGCTGACTGCCTCTCCGTCAACTCGTAGCCCGGTGATCCGAGCCACGTCCTCCAGTGACGGCACCATGTGCCCCCAGGGCATCAGAAACGCCCGGCTCGGTGCGTGCCACCGCTCCCTCAGTGCCTGGATAAGAGGAAGGTCGAGCCGGAAGGGCTCGATCCTAAGGAAAGCTCCAAAGCCCATGGCGTCCACACGCGCCCTCTGGAAATCCGGCAGCCCACGGTATGCTGCCACCACCAAGGACCAGCTGATCCGGCCCTTCATCACGCCCTGCAAACCACAAAACCAACAAAGAACACATCAGCATCATGAACAGTAATCAACAATAACACTGTATATACTATTTTATTTTTTTAAAAAAAAATACATATATATTTTTTGGAGGCGTCCAGGCCCCTGGACGCCTCCTTCCTATTTTCTTTATTCCTTTTTCGAAAAAAAATCCAAAAAACAAAAATAAAAAAATATATATATAATATATATATAATTATGGAGGCGTCCTAGGCCTTGGACGCCTCCTTATTTTTAAATTTATTTTATATTTACGAAAATTAATAAATAAAAAAAAAAGAAAAAGAAAAAGAAAACATGGAGGCGTCCAGGTCCCTGGACGCCTCCTTCTCTCACTACCCGCCTCTCTCTCACAGCCTCTCGCACACCCGTTTTAGCCTATTGAACCACAGAGTGAGGATTCCGAGGTACTTACCGGGTCGTGATCGTCCTCTCCCGCGTCACCAGCATCCGCAGCAGCCTCCGCGGCCAGGAGAGGCACCTCCATCCCCTCCTCCGCAGCAATCTCCTCTGCTGCAGCCTCCTCGGCATCATCCCTCAACCTCCTCGCACGACGAGCCAGTCGTTTTCGCTTCCCTGGAACCTGGCTCGATCCTCCTCGCTCCATGGGGACTAAGAATAGGTCGTCTGGGTGACTGGGTCGTCAGATTGAACAGTAAATGAGCAACGGGGGGGGGCAGCCCTTAAATAGAAATTTCTTTTTTTGGGGCGTCCAGGCGCCTGGACGCCCCCATCTTTTTTTATTTCAAAATTTAAAAAAAATTTGGGGCGTCCTGGCGCCTGGACGCCCCTAAAACAAAAAAATTAAATAAAATAAAAAAAATAATAGTTGGGGCGTCCAGGACCCTGGACGCCCCCAAAACAAAAAATAAAATAAAAATAAAATAAAAATTAGGGGCGTCCAGACAGTTGGACGCCCCAAAAACAAAAAAAAATTTAAATAAAATAAAAAATAATAGGGGCGTCCAGGCCCCTGGACGCCCCCCATAAAAAAAATTTTTCAAAAAAAATAAAAAAATAATATAATATTTATATAAGAATATGTATATAATCCAAACAAAATAAAAAATACAAAAGAAAAAGAAAAACCATAAAAAAGATAATAATTAAGTGGATAAGGGTCTGAAACATCCATGCCAGATTTTATTCATCAGAAAAACAGAGTGAACTACATCAGGGGCTTAGGCGCTTTAGGCCTTAACTTCCCCAGTTCGGTTACATAAGCCCTCCACGGCTCGCATTCTTCCACCACGTGCGCTAACGCCTTTCCCGCAACACTTGCCTTCCAGGGTGCTTTAATGGCCTTCGCTTCCTTCGCGTCCGCTTCAGTACCCAACTCCCTCTTCTTCAAGGGAACGATGCCAGTCGGTGGCGGGAACGAATGGCGTGGGATGCCAATCTGCAGGCAGCACCGATGCGCGTTGTAAAGAACAAACTCGGTCGCGCCGATCAGTTGAAGATCAACTTCGGGAGAAGGCCTCATGAGGAGATCAAGCGAAAGCAAACATGCCGGTGCGCAAGTGAAGAAGCCTTGTGTCACGGTGCGGAAGTGAGACCGCCAGTCTTCGCGTTTCTTCAGCCACGGAACGCGGTTCACTACAGTACCACCAAAGCCTAACACGTCGGCTATGTGGTGAAGCGGGCTTTGTTGGAAGAGCTTCGAAGCGGTTGGCATTCCCCCGCGGTGGTCGAATTTGAAATGCAAATCCAGCCAGCAATTCAAGGCAAGTGCACAACCAAATGGAGGCTTACCCAGGCTCGAGGTAGTAAGACCGCTGTAAAGATAGGCGAGGACGGCGGGTCCCACCCTCTTTCCACGCCAGATCCCGCAGATAGCACCCAGTTGGTCTTCCTCCACCATGTTGTCGGTATAAGGGAACAAGAGAGCACCCGCCAGACAAATGGTGAACCCCTTCATGATTCCCTCCAAATAGTCATCGTCTGGTGACCCTCTCAGGGCGTTCATGACCCACTCCGCAAGCTTTTGGAGATCGATCCCCTTCTGAGTACGGACCTTTCTAGCTGCGTCGGGCGGCATGAAGCTTCCAAGGACGCTTTCAGAAGTACCCCGTGTCAGCATCCGC